>CP139508.1:155756052-156956052 GCA_021014915.2 Artemisia tridentata subsp. tridentata
ATCCCTACCAGACTTGACTATGTTTGCCAGACTTAACTTTGTACTGACAGACTTAACTAAGCTAACAGACTTAACGAATACATCAGCAGACTTAAGTCTGTTCTATAATAATTCCCAACACTTAATATATTGGAGTCTTCTCCAATTCGACATCTATCAATTAAATTACATGTGTAAAACTTAACTATTAATTCATATAGCAAATTTAAACAATTTAAATTATCACAACAATAAATCCATGTCAAACATGCACGTTTTTATGGATTCTTCATAACTATTATCAAGTTGCCACAAGATCGTATACTAACACATAAACATGTTAATCTAGGGTTTCTAATCAAATTAAAATTAAAACCCAAACCCTAAAATTAATTAGAGGTAATCAACCCCCCACAAAAAATTGGGGTTTGATTTTTATAACCCTAAAAATCGACTAACAATATAAAACACAATTCAAGATTCGTTTTTATGCAATTTGGTAATTGATTACACATTATCCAAGGCTCGTGATGCCACTGTTGGAATTTTAATATCATGACAAGCATAAATTAAACACATAAAGCATCAAAGTAATAGTGGAAGCGAGTAGGAACATATAATGTATAAATTAATTAACCAAACATAAATAGTAGCGTACCTTAAGATTCTAGCCAAATAAGAATATAATTCCAAGCGACAATAGTGATGAACCCTAATTAGAGTTTATAAGGATTAGACGAATTGCACCTTACCGATTTTGCAATTCAATCCAAGATACTAATAATAATGTGTTAGTACCACGTTCTTGTACACACGTACTATAACGAATTAAAGTTATGCTAGTAAACTAAACACAAAACGGTTTTGTTTGTAAAAGCAAAAAGTCGAACACCCTTGGAGGGGGGTTTCGGCCGATTGATCACAAGAGAAAAGAAAACACACGTTTAGATTATAGTATGTGTACAAGAAATGCAAAAACTAATAACCCTTGATGTGTTTATATAGTGTTAATAACTTGGAGCTCAAGTTGGATTTGGGTTGGGTTTTCCCCTCCCCCACCGATCGGCCTACATCCCTCAAAGGGGATCTGGAAGCTTCTTGACTTGCCAATTATTAACACATAATTCTTTCCTTATGTTCGTCTAACGGTCGTTAGTCATTATCCGTTAAATATTAACGATCGTTATATATATTTTGTGTTTTAAATAATTAAATATAACCTTTTATATATAATTATTATTCTTTAATTCTCATACGTAAAGTGTGCAATCTCGTGGTCTCGAGTTCGATCCTAACATACGACTACTAAAATAATGTCCATAAACTAACAATTGATTCACATCTCCGTGAATTATTCGGCTAAAAAATCAGAAACCATGATTACTTAAAAAAAACTCAATTTTCAACATTAATCTTTGGCGTCTTCATATCTATCATATTTAACATCAAATAGACGTATAAGTCATATGTCTTCTTTCCATACACGGATATACACTCTTCATGCTTAATTATCATCAATCAATTTATTTATTTATTTTAGACTGATCAACACATAACATCCACAGGAGTAATAATATCTAATTGCATTTACATTTAATGACAGGTTTCTTGAAAATTTCACTTAGCGTGCATATCATGTAATTTGCTAAGAAACATGTGAACTACCCTTACATTAGATTTAATGGTCGTCATCATCACTTACACTTCAGCGAGACATCAAAACATCATTTTCTTCCAACCATATTCTAACGCATTTAATCCTTTAATAGTCTGCACCTAGCTTTTACTTATGCTCTACTTAAAAGGAAACAAGAAAGTGCACGAAAAAATGTCGAACGTATTTTTGGTGTGCTTCAAGGACGTTGGGGTATAATACTACAACAACCGGCACGTCAAATGAAAATTGTCAAGATACGTAGAATCATGTATTCTTTCATTATTTTGCATAATATGATTTTAAAAGATCAAAAGTTTGCACTATGTGAGTATGGCGAGATGTGGGTGGATCCGTCATCACGTATGAGGAAAGACAGGTGGGTCGAAAGATGTGATGTCCAACGTCGAAAGGCAAAAGAAATACGCGACAAAGAAACGCATACTCGACTCCAACTAGACCTTATGGAGCATTTTTGTCAGAAACATCTTCAACTACAACAACAACAATAAAATTCCGAAGACGATGAATAAGTATTTGTTTCGTATTGTAATGTTTAATATTTAATGTTATGTAATGTTTAGTATTCGTATTGTAATGTTTAATATTCGTATTGTAATGTTTAATATTTAATGTTATGTTAGTTATTAAATGAAGTATTAGTTTTATTTTAAGGGTTAATTTTGAAAATAGTTGAGTTAAAGTTGAGTGATGATAAGGAGTGTTTTTCCTGAGTTAAAGATGAAAAAGTTAAAGTTGATGTGGCGCTGACGTGGCAATGGGTGAAACTTTAACTCTATGTTAACGTACCTTATGCTCTTATACAAAAATGTATTCACTTAAACACACAGACACCCCACAACACGTTAACATATACACATTTTATTTTCAAGCACGTGATCTGCACCACTAATTATATACTTAACGAAGAAGACAAAGAGAATTATATACTTTACCTGTTTTTTTGCTATAATTATAGGTTCAGTCCTTGTATTACATAAGTTATATAAATTTTGGTTTAAATTTCATTATTTTTTTTTTTTGAACGGCGAAAATTTATTAAAAGAGCTAGCAAGAAGCTAGACTAGAAAAAAAATTACATAAGAATCTCGGTTAACGGGTCATTTAGCCACGCAACCCAAGAAACACTTAACTTCCTACACCTATTCTTCACCCAAATAAAAGTTTGAGAAACAAAGTTATCAAAAATCATTCCTTTAAGAGGCTTCTTCAAAGAGAATAAGGTTGCGTTCCTATACGTCCAAATATGCCACCACATGGAGAAAATAGAGGCTTCCAAAACAAGTTTTTGAAGGCTGTTGAGATTGAGGTCGTTGAACCACATGACCCAAGAATCGGGGTCAGCAAAGATCGGAAATTGAATGCTCCACCAGCGACCTAGCATCCTGAACAGATCTAAGGTCATCGAACAGCCAAAGAACAGGTGATTGCGGGTTTCAACGCCATTACCACAATTCGGGCACAAGATGCAAGGGATGTCTAAACCTCTTTTGGAAAGGTTAAACCTAGTAGGAAGCCTGTCAAGAAACATACGCCATAGAAAAACGTTGGCCTTTATAGGAAGAAACTTGGACCATCTCGTAGGAGAGGAAGAAGTAACGAGAACATGTTTGTCAATCCATTCTCTAGCCGACTTAACAGAAAATTCACCAAGGCCATTTAACGCCCAAGACCAACGATCACAGACAGGGGACAAAACCACTGAAGAGAGTAACTGGGACAACTCGAGGAGCTGAGATTCCTCAATTCCTGATCTTGGAGGTCTTCTAAACGAGTACGCAAGGTCATGACATTGAAGCTTAATAGCGACTGAAACATCCTTTTCAGATTCCAAGTTAAACAGCCTATGGAACTTCTCTTTGAAAATGATGTCTTCATACCATTTGTCATGCCAAAACTTCGAACTATTACCATTACCAATCACTAATTTGCATAAATCCAAAAGATCAACACCTTTAGATTTAAGCTTGGCAGTAGCTTTAAGCATCCCAATCCAAACCGATCCGTGGGAATTAGACCTGATAGAGCTATCTAGAGAACCTTTGTTACCATGGACCGCTTTGATAACATTAAACCAAAGACCAGAATGTGAAGATAAAAAACGCCAGATCCATTTGAACAACAAGGCGAGATTTTGAGCGTACAGACTATTGACCCCAAGCCCACCATTTTTCTTGTGCGCCATCACCTTATGCCAACTGACCCAAGTAATCTTACGGTCTTCCATGTCTGCTCCCAAGAAAAAAGAATTACGAAGCCTTTCAAGATGAGATAACACACCTTCAGGAGCTTTAAATAACGACATATGATATGTTGGGATAGCGCCAAGAACCGATTTAATGAGAGTGAGTCTTCCTCCCACTGAAAGGGTTTTAGCTTTCCAAGTAGAAAGCTTATTTTTTACCTTTTGCACAACATCCTTCCATGAGTCGATCCGATTCATATTAGCGTCAACCTTAACACCAAGATAAGAGAACGGAAGAATGTTGGCTAAGCAACCATAGCGATCAGCCAAATATTTGATATCAGCAAAGCGAACACCAACTCCATAAAGACAACTTTTATGCACGTTAACTTTCAAACCCGAAGCAAGAAAGAACCAGTGCAACATCATCATAAGAGCATTAACATTTGAGCACGACCATTTTCCAATAAACATGGCATCGTCGGCATAAAATAAATGAGAGATGGGAATCATATTGTTTTTTCCAACAAGAATAGGGGTAAACAAACCTCTATCAATAAGCCTTTGAAAAGAAACATGAAGACTCTCCATTACGAGGATGAAAAGGAAGGGGGATAAAGGATCCCCTTGCCTTAATCCTCTATGGAATAAGAACTCTTCTGAAGGCGAGCCATTAACCAAAACCGAGGCCTTTGAAGAGCTGAGGCAGCCACGAATCCACCCTCGCCACTTAGCACCAAAACCAAGCTTTCCAAGGATGTCATCGAGGTGATCCCATCTAACCGAATCAAACGCCTTTTGAAAATCCACTTTGAACATTAATGAACGTTCCTTCCTAGACTTACACCAAGAAATAATCTCATTAAGAATGAGAGGACCGTCCGTGATCTGTCTCCCTTTGATGAATGCCGACTGCTCTTGGCTAATAATATCATTAATCACAAGGCTTAGCTTGTTGGCGAGGATTTTACCAATAATTTTATATTGGCAACCAATTAGGCTAATAGGGCGGAAATCATTGAGGTGTTTAGCATCTAACACCTTTGGAATTAAAGCAATAAACGAGGAGTTGCATCCATTCGGGAAAATACTAGAGTTGAAGAATTCCTTTACAGCTTTTATTACGTCTTCACCAACAATAGACCAGAATTCCTTAAAAAAATCAAAAGTGAAGCCATCCGAACCGGGAGATTTATCAGAACCGCAATCCCAAATAGCCCTTTTGATTTCCTCATTAGAAACATCTCTTTCCAAGTCACTAGCTTGATCAGTACCCAAGCATCTTGGGAATTGACCTTCAAAAGGAACACGGGTCCATTCTGGAGTTGAGAATCTATTTATTTATTACATAAGTTATATAATGTGTTAAACTTTAATAGATATGTGTTTTTTTAATGTAATTTGTATTTTTATTTAATGAATGAAAAATTAATGAAGTTTAATTTTGTTGTTTAAAAAATTCTAATTAAAAAAAAAAAAAAAAAAAAAAAAAATGTCGCCTCACTGTGGCAGTTTGGTCGTCAGAGAGAAAAAGCTGATGTGCCATGTCGTCTGTAGGTCACGAGTGTGTGAAACATTGATAATTTTAAAAAATGCACCTAAATAATTTTTATTAGAAAGACCAATTGCAAAATAGCCACATTTACTAGAAAAGTTATACTACACCCTCGTATCATATCTTTGCCTTTGACTACCCTTGTCTGTGTTATTATATTCCTTTTAATAAAAAAGTATTATAAACTATGCTGTGTTTTATGTTTTTTCTACTTTGATAGCTTGCATCCAAGCTAAAATAACACTTTCTTCTAGAGTTGATTTTTTAGAGACGATTTTTTGAAGAGTAAAGCAAAGGAAATGAAAGAAACAATATATTGTATTTTTAAGATTTTAAGTAAGGTATATAGTTCGTTTTAAAACTTGTACCAAAAACACAAGTTTCACCCTAAATTGAAAATAAATACGTACGCCGTCTTTGTTAATCATTTTTTGCATCATGGACAGTCCCTTTAGCTAATGGGCGTCAGTCAAGCTCTTTTAACTCTCTCACGTGCGTTTCACGTGAGGGAAAAATAGTCATTTAACAGATTTGTTTTATGAGTGAAAGCTAAATATACGCAATATATTTATTCAAAACAGACAATCTACGCAATAAAGTTTGAAAATTATCATTCTACGCAAGATATTTTCAAATTTGGAACAATTTACGTAATATGACCGGTAACTAGCAGGTTACCAGGTTTTCAAGTTTGAAAATGACAGGAATGGTCCCTGTGACTTGCGTTAACTAAAAATTTGGTTTCTTACGTTTTCATCTGTTTTAAACGATTTTCATACGTTTTTATCCGTTTTTATCTGTTTTCTTACGTTTTCATATATTTTATCAGTTTTTCGTCCGGTTTTATACGTTTTCATCCGTTTATATATGATTTCTTCCGTTTTTCTTACGTTTTAGTTCGTTTTTATCCGTTTTCATCCGTTTCATCCGTTTTCATACCTTTTCATCCGTTTTTATACGTTTTCATCTGTTTTTATACGCTGTCGTTCTTTTTTATATGTTTTCTTATATTTTCATACGTTTTTATCCGTTTTTATATTTTTTATACGTTTTCATCCGCTTTTCTTAAATTTTCTTACGTTTTTATCCATTTTTGGACAGTTTTATACGTTATTGTACCTTTTTATAAGTTTTTTTACGTTTTTATGTGTTTTTATACGGTTTTATCCGATTTTATATGTGCGAAAACGTATAAAAACGTACACAAATGTAAGAAAACGTACATAAACAGACGAAAACGTATAAAAGCGGATAAAATCGTATGAAAATGTAAGCAAACGTATAGAAACGGACGAAAACGTATAAAACTGATTAAAACATATAAAAACGTAAGAAAAAAAGAACGAAAGCTTATTAAAACAGATGAAAACGTATAAAAACGTACACAAATGTGAGAAAACGTACATAAACATACGAAAACGTATAAAAACGGATAAAATCGTATGAAAACGTAAGTAAACGTATAAAAAAGGACAAAAACGGATGAAAACGTATAAAAACGTAAGATAAACGAACGAAAGCGTATAAAAACAAATGAAAACGTATAAAACATACACAAATGTAAGAAAACATACATAAACAGACGAAAACGTATGAAAACATATAAAAATAGACGAAAACGTATAAAACGGATAAAACGTATAAAAACGTAAGAAAAACGAATGAAAGCGTATAAAATAGATGAAAACATATAAAAACGGATAAAACAGATGAAAACGTATAAAAACGAATTAAAAATATAAGAAAAACGGACGAAAGCATATATAAACGGATGAAAACGTATAAAAACGGACGAAAAACTGATAAAAATTATATGAAAACGTAAGAAAACAGATAAAAACGGATAAAAACGTATGAAAATCGTATAAAATGGATGAAAACGTATAAAAACGTATGAAAACAAATTTTTAGTTAATTAAAATCGGCCGATAGTAAAAAAACAGTTATAAGTGAAAAAGAAAGACAAGGACTAAAAGTGAAAGTCAACGCAAACCATAAGAACCATTACTGTAACTTTTCTAAGTGAAAAAAAAAAGTCAAGGGATGACGAATGAAAGTCAATGCAAGCCATAGGTACCATTCCTGTCAATTTTCAAACTTGAAAACCTAGTAACCTGCTAGTTACCGGTCATATTACGTAGATTGTTCCAAATTTGAAAATATCTTGCGTAGAATGGTAATTTTCAAAGTTTGTTGCGTAGATTGTCTGTTTTGAATAAATATGTTACGTATCTTTAGATTTCACCCTTGTTTTATTATTGTGACTTTAATTAATGAGACTTAACCCTGACACCCTATTGGCCGTCCCTATAAACGTCTCTTATACTCTTCTCATCACAACACATCCTCAAACTTTTCTCTCCCTAAAAATCTTTATCATCTTTCAGATCTGAGACCATTGTACGTTGTTGGTGTGGGAGACAAGCTATTATAAGGACTTCTCAGACGAACAACAACCCAGGAAGAAGGTTTTATGCTTGCTCGCAACCGGTAAACGCATTTTAGAATTTTTTATGTTTATGTTTTATTTACCTTTTCTGCCTTTTTATTTTATTTTATTTTTTTTATTTTTAGAACACAATGTAAGGGATTTGTGTACTTATTTTGGTGGGTGGTAAAAAGGTATTACATTATAATTGACATTTGTGTTTAAAATGTTAAAGCCAAATTCATTTTCTAAATTTATATATGTAATGAAACGAGGATGGCTGCCCGCGCGTTGCTGCGGGATGTTTGTATACGCAAAATTGTAGAAAGTGAAATTGTTGTTGTAAAAGAAGGTTGTATTATATAACAGAACTCACACACTTTATTACATAATATTCATTTGATACATAACTGATGTGTATAAAATTGGTTTGACAGCCAAATTTATAGGCAAAAAATTAAGTATACCAAGAAAAAATTAAAAACAGCAAGCCAAGCGATTTTGATAGCGAGGGTATTTAGTTGTTTTTCCGCTGTTGTGCTCCACTCTTCAAAATCCTTTTGTATTATTTGTTCCAAGTGGCTCGCATCTGTAATGAATGAATGAATGAGAAATAGCAGGTTGGTTTGTAATGAGTCACCTGCACAAACAAATAAGTGTTATCAGAAACATGGACTTACGCCGTATAATAGGATCCATACACTTCCAACATAAATTGTATAGAAATTAAACTTTGACATTATCACAATGCATAAGTTCTATGCAAACTGAATAACTATAAGGTGCACCTGCAATGAAGCTACACTTACTTGTAATCCTCTTCTTTTGCTTGCTTGCAATACAAAAGAAAATAGCGCCACTGCAAATGCTGTTGCTTCTAAATGCCTGTATAATTCACACAAACTACTGAATTTTGTAACCAAAACCAAAGTCACCAATCTTATACCTGAGAATGATATTGGAACTGATAATACCGCCTCCCAGCACATTCCAGAGGTTCAGCCGGATTTTTGGTGTTGTCTCCGGTAATCTGTAACCCAAAAAAACAAATTCCATAAAATAAATCCGATCACTACAATTGCTCAACAGCAACGAAACCCTACGTCACTCGTCATGACAGCTTCAAACCCAACGACAAAAAATAAAGTATAGAACATTAATCCCAAAGACGATGCCATTATGAGAAATCAGTGGCGGACTCAAATGAAAGCGAGATTAGTACCAGATATGCTTGATTTTCTGTAATATTGCTGTATTGATAGTCGCATGAAACACAACGCATTGTCAGAACTCATTAACATGTACAGAGATCTTGTGGCAGTCCATGTCCACTTTCCTACATAAAAAACAATCTGAATTAAGATTTTGCACACACAAATACATAATCTACTTCAGCTCAAGAAAAAACCAAATAAATATGTTAAGAAAATATCGAAAAAATAAATAAATAAATAAGTCGAGTGGGTTGAAAGGTAGATACAATGGGTGTGCGCTTGACCTTGATCTCAATGTAGCAGAGATATATGTCTACTTTTTTGACGCTTTACTTGACGGACCCACCAAATTAGCTTGTGGGCATGACCTTGTAATCCTCGATGGGTTCGGCAAATCAACTTGTAGACTTGACCTTGTAATCCTTGATGTATTCGCCAAATCAGCTTGATTAGGTTTTTCCCCTTCAACAAATAATATAGAAATTTTAAGAATTAATACTTATGTTTTTCATTCTATTTGTAAAAAAATTATCTATAAACAATCATAGATTTATACCTTTTTGTTTCTTGTTATTTTATTAGAGCTTGTGTTTTTTCACAGAACCTGTGCAGTAGGCATTGATTTGCATAAGGAACAACTTCCGAAACTTATATTACAATTTGCACGCCAAAGGGAAATCTTAACTAAAGAATGAAAAGGAATTGAGAATTTTACTTAGATTTCAGCTCTGTAACATCGAGCTTTAAAATATTATCCCTGCGAACTGCCTCAGCATCAGTATCAAGATAAGGTGAAGTCCAACGGTTTAAATTCAGAAATCTTTTAAGGATATGAAAACACCACTTGCTCGGTCAGCCTGCATAACTCCAAGTTTCCACAAAATTCAGCCACTGCATGAAAAAAATGAGGTAAAGGCATTAGTCATTTGCATTAAAGTATTCCATAGGATTGAAAGAGTAAAAAGTTAATCTAGTCAGAAAAGAAACATTCTTGCTTTTTACGTTCTTATGCATCAAATGTTCACCTGCATGTTTGTGTTGTGTAGCTGTTAAATAGAAAAGAGATGTGACGTTGCGTTTGTGCATCCCCAGTTTGTCTTCTCATGTGAAACATTGGCAAATGAATAGTATGGAAACATTAGCTGATTCGGCATGGGCAGCTGATGTTATTGTATGTGTACCAGCAGGTGGCTGCGCGTCTGCTGCAAGTTTCATGAAAAGATGGAAACAAAATCATTAGTCACCAATGTACTTGCACATTGACAAATACGTATAATATATGAGGACCTGAACAAACCTCCACAGGCATTAGACATCGCTGTTGCTGCTGCATTAGTTGGATTGGAGGAGCTGAACAAATCTACATGAGCGAAAATAACTTACCACGCATTTTGGCCGTGACTTTTGTACCAAATTGGTTTGTGGTCCAAAATTGTGAATTGTTCTATGAAAAAAAAACACAATAATTACATAATCTCATCGAAAATGCATTCCCAAACACTAGATGTTTGAATGAAGTTAACTATTTCGAAAAGTTTCAATGTGGGTAATCCAAAAGTGATTATTCATATCGTCACAATGACATATAATCCAGTGTAAGGGGTATTGAAAGTGATCCACCTGGTCGTAGCTGTGGATTTTTTGAGCAGGAAGATGGACGCGTGTTTCAACAAATAACGTACTATTGCTCAGTCTTTACCATTATTAGAATTTAGGGGATTGTATCAGTAAGTAAAAAAAAAACAAAACATACTCTTCAAATATGACACTGTATAGACAAACTTCATTATTTACGTATGGGGCGGCGGTTGTTTTGATGTTAACCCAAACGCTAAAGACAAAATTCACTGAGCGTTGTGTTGCTATAACTCAAGATGCTGATATGTGAGCGAATATCAGTAGTTAAACAAAACTCAACCTCAGTCACTAAAATAAGAGTCAGCTTCAGTGGGTCTCAAAGTGAAGAATGAAGAAAATTTTTGTGGGTTTGAGATATTTGTGGTTTGAGATACTGATGGATAGATATCAGGTGTTTATAATAAATCTTAAATTGAACCCTCCTAAAACTGAACCCCAGTCACTGAACCCACCCCGTAAACCCAAACACCCCACTCCCTAAACCCAGTAACCAAACACAAACCTCAGCTAGTGAACCCACTCGCTGAAACATGTGACTGAACCTCTCACACTGAGCCTGGCCCCTGAAACTGGTATTTTCAGGTGAAATGAGTGAACCTGAAGCTCCTTGTTTCTAAGATATGAATAACTTAAGAATACTTGTTTTTTATAATTAAGTTCACCCTTAACAACAATTGCCAACAACAAATTCAGAATTCAATAAGCAAATGACTTACCTTGGTAGCCACCTGATGTTGTTGTTGTTGCCTGACCATCTACTATTTTAGGGGTTGAAGCTGAATCAGCTGCAGCTAAAAGAACAATAGTGTCAGATATTTAATAAAAATGCTACAAAGAACATATTACAGTCGTTAAACATATGTGCGACAAAATTACTCACCAACTACACTCATTGATCAGCTTCTGTAGATTTAAGATCTGCAAACTAACATGTTCACCATTCTGCAGCAATCACCTTACCAGTGATTTTTTCAGATGGATCAGTGGATGCAGTCGTCTCCATTTTCCTATGAATAAAGTAGCTACAAATTAAAAGACTTTTAAAAGACTGAAATAAAAAATGAAGATAGCGAACACTAAAAATCCCTAATCCCAAAACATTAGCAGATAAAGGAAGAGAGTAACAGAAATCCTATATCATAACATTAACAGAAATCCTATATTAACAGAAATCCTATATCATCAACATTAACAGAAATCCTATATCATTAGATGTATGATCTAAAATGACATCCTTTTAACAACATAATCACTTCAAAATTAGGCCTACATACAATACTAACATGAAAAGCAACCAAGTTAAATTCTCAGCAATATTTCATCAAACACAAACATACCAAGAAAATTAAGCAAAACAAAATAAAAATATGAAATTGATTACCGGATGTTATCATCCTCAACCTGCAAACAATAACAAAAGCAAAGTGAATTAAAGAATATTGAGAAACCCGATCGAAAATTGAACTAATTGATATGCAACAATATACACACTAACCTTTATATAAACATTATAAATAGTCATAGATTCATCAAAAATTGAAAAAAAAAACAACAGATGTGTAAAAAAGATCTTTAAAAATTGATAAATAGTTTTTTCCCAGATGATTGTATCAGTATTTTTTTTTCTTTCGGTTTGAGTTAGATTTGAGATCGGGTATGTTTGAGCCGATCATTTGTGTCTATATGTGTTTTGGGAGCTGTGGAAAAACAATGAGGGTTCTGGAAGAACCGGGTATGTGGACAATAACAGATGGGTTAAAAACAACCACAAATTAAAAAAATAATAACTAAACTATTCATGGAACTATAGATCTCCTCATAAAACCCTGTAGCTGCAACAAAACCCGTAATCTCGGATCAGAAAAGCTGCCGGATTTGCACCTATCGGATCTGAAAATAAAGAAGACTTTGTGAGTGAGGATAAATAGGGTGGGTAACCCATTTTGCTTGCTGGGCGGGTTATCAACTTTAGAAAACTGGCCAGTTAAAAGTATTTAATATAACGACACCTGAAAAATGGCACCACATCAAACCATACTTTGCAGGTCGCTTGTAACATGAAAATGACACAAATTGCTACACAAACCTGTCTTCACATCAAGAGCAAATCAACCATCTTTACCACCATGTCGTACACCAGTATACAAAAACCTCAAATGTACAAAATTTAAACAAATCGGTCATAATGATTCTAGAACACAATTAATTAAAATCAGTTACATGCAATCTTATTGTGTTGGTCCACCTTTCCGCAAATAACAACAAACAAAAGTAAATCGACAGCATCATTATAAGAAACTAATAAACAAAAAAAAAATGTACTAATCATATAACCAACCTTTCAGCAGCATCATTGATTTGCTGCTTAATCACCCTTCCTCTGAAAGGAACTCCCTACCTGCTTCTCTCTCTAACTTGGCAATATTTCCCTTCCTTGGTTCATATAGTGAAATGAAAGACCGTAAAGTTTCAGTACAAAGAAACAGCAGTCTTATCACTTACTGAAGTAAGATTTGATTTTAAAATTAACATACTTGGATGATCAACTGAACATCTTGAATGTCCAGTCCTCGTGCCGCAACAGATATATTGGTCTGTAAAACAACAATCACCAAAACTAACAAAATTAAAACCAACAAAAAAATCTTACCAAAGATGCTGTAAAGCTAAACATCACATGATTAAATCAACAACAACAACAAAAAGAACTAAACACAATAAAAAAACCGAACCTACAATGAATTTTATCGCAAAAGCAGTCGGCACACCTAAATCAAATCCAAAAATGTGGATATAAGTAACCTAACGACTGTAGATACAACAGATGTGTTAAAAACAACCACAAACTTAAAAAAATAATAACCGCACTATTCATGTAACTGTAGCTACCCTCACAGAGCACTGTAGCTGGAACAAACCCGTAAGGTCGGATCAACCATCGTCGGGAGAAACCCACAAACTCGGATCTCAAAGTTAACCTAACTATGTGAGGGAGGAGGAATAGTATCTGGGGAAGAATAATAACCCAAACCCGGGCTTAAGCGGGTAGCAAAAAAATTTTGGGCGGGTCGCGCCATAAATGTATAATAGATATAATAATATTAATTACTCTCTCCGTCCTAAAATAATTGTCCACTTACAAAAAACACACAATTTTAGAAAAACATTATTATTACAGTTTTATCTTTCATACTTTTTGCATAATGACCGCTTTATCTTCCAGTAATTAATTTAAAACTTTTATAAAGTTTGTAAGAATAACCTCAAGCTTCTCAAAAATCATAGTTACTAAAATACAATAAATAAATAAATAAATAAAAACTACTACGTATAAATCTAGAAGAGTAAATTACACCGTTGGTCCTTGTGGTTTGCGTTGACCGCAGCCGGTGGTCCTTTGACCAAAAAAATTGCATCACTCGGCCTTAAGTGTGAAACGTTATGCACCGTTTGTCCCTCCATCCAACTAGCCCCACTAACTCCCACTAACGCGCGTTAAGTAAGGATTTTAAAGGGGTATTTTCGTCACTTCACAACACACCCTTTTCCCGCCTATATCTTTAACCCTAGCTGCTTTCCCCCATCTTTATTACTCCCCACCCACCCACCTAACGTCTCTCTAAGTTATTATTCGACCACCATTTTCAAATCCAGAGGTACTCTCAAATCAAATCAACAAAATAGCCAGATGTCCTCGTTGTCAATCAGTTGCAGTTATCAAAACATCATGGACTAATCGAAACCCAAATCGAAGGTTTTATGGTTATCCCCAAATGGTATGTATTTATGGTTTTACTATGTAATTGAACAAAATATTGTGTTGATCTTCAAATCAAGTAATTAGTTGTTGTTTTATTTTGTTTCACAGGTTTGTAACAGGTTATTGGTTAGACCCCGAAATGTGTCAATGTTCTGTGGTAATTATACCTGGGTTATTAACGTCCCTGAACAATCATCAAGCAATGCTACAAGATCTTCAGCAAGAAAGATCAAGATTGAAGAAATATCTTATTGTGTCATGGGTTTTGTTTTTTGTGTCTGTCATGTACAACATATTAACTTAGTTAGATGTTTAGGTCAGTATGTATTTTGGGGTGTTTAATGCTAGATGTATTTTGGGGGATTAATGTTAGATGTATTTTGGGAACAAGATGTATGTTTTCTGTATTGAAAGCAAATTTGGTAATGAAAGCAAGTTAATTTGGGACTATCTGTTTTGTGTTTGTTTAGACTGTTTTGACCCATGAGCCATTCAACAATTACCAAAACTAATAAAGTCAAAGAAAGTAAAGTCAAAAGGAAACAAATTACCAGTTACCAATAACCAATGACCAATTTACCACTTACCATATGTTTTGACCCATTCACCAAACCAATAACCATTGACCCATTCACCAAACCAATTACCATCTGTTGCAAAATACCATATGTTTTGACCCATACTAAACATAATCACCATTGACCAAACCAAACCAATATAGTGAAAGAAATTCAAGTCAAAAGGAAACAACCTACCATTAATCAATCAAGTTTCAAGGCATAGAATGCCATAAACATCCAAAACAACTTAACTGATATTGTGCATAACTTACTGAACAGACCTAAAAACATACAACATAACTTAACAGACATGACTTAACTGAAATAGTCTTAAAAATGCACAAACTTCAACCTAACAGAATCTGTTTCTTCCTTGGTGCTTTCTTCTTTTTTGCACCATCTTCTGTTGCCACAGCTTTCCCTTTATCTTGTTGTGTTACAGTGCTTGCAGGTTGACTACATGATCTTTTGTTTGATTGTGAACCTGTAGGATTATCACCATCTAAATCCACCCCTTTGCTTGCAGCTTTCCTCTTATTTGAATTTGGCACTCTTGGTCCAGTGCAGCTTCTTTGGTTGTGACCTATGGTCCCACATTTGTCACAAGTTACAGTCTTGTGCTGCCTTGAAAGCTTACCATCCTTCACTATACTGATATCTTTTTCAGTCTTTGATTTTTTCCTTGCTTTCCTAGGTCTGCCTACTTGTGGCTGATGTTTTGGTGGCAAGAGTGTGGTTGGAACATTGCACTTGGGCCAATGGATAGGACCTCTAATAGGTTTGATATGAAAAGAATATACTTTCTTCCAAGTCTCTAACCTATAGCATGAATGTACCCATTCTTCTGGTAAGCCAACATCCTAATGGTTAAGTTATTGTCTTCACCAGCTGGTAATGAAGGGATAACACCTGTGCAAACTGCCCTCACTCTTTCACCGTCATTCTTTTCCATTCTTATTTTTCTCCTAGTCTCAATTGAATGCTCCTTAATGTATTCTTTCACACTTTCTTTGTTTGGAAATTTTCTACCCACATAGAAATATGTCTTGTAAATTTTCTCACTAGCATGTTCTTGTTTCCTTAATTGTTTCAACTTCTTTTTCCTTAACCTACTACCTTCACTATCACTACCTGATGAACTTTCAAAATATTCATTTTCTAATTCATGAACATCATCTCCACCAGCTTCATCATCTTCAATATCAACTGCTACCCTCTCTCTACACCCCATAAACTCCACAGTATCATCAATATTGTAGTTAAAGTCCCTCATGTCAACATTCACCTCATCCACATTGTTATTCTCATCTACTATGTAATCACTGTCTTGACTATCATCATCACTGTCACTATCATCCTCAGAACTATCCTCTTGCTCTCCCTCAGTTTCACTCTCAACCTCTGTTTCATTCTCACCTTCAGTTTCATTCACAGCCTCAGTTTGAACCTCAACCTCAGGGTTTGTTGGAGATATAAGGTCCAAGTCAGCAAATGGGTCAAAGTTAGGATCTTGTGACTCTACATAAGGGTCATAAGAAGAGTAAAAGTCATTGACAAACTGAATAGGGACTTGAGAAGACCCATCATTAGCAACTGCACTACTTTGCCCTACTTCTAAGTTGACAACACATGGCTCTTGGTCTTTACCACTACCTTGACCTATATCTTTATCTAAACACCCTTCATTCACATCCAACACTAGTTTCTTAGCCACTGGGGTAATGCCTGCCCTTGATGTTCTTGGTTCATCATCTAACTCTTCTATTACAATTTTTTTAGGCTTTGGTGGTGTGTAAATGTCAGGGTTGGTCTTTTCATGTTCAACATACACATCAACAAGCTTAAGACCTTCCATGACATACTTACCTAATAACTGAATATCTTTGTCACATGCTAAAGGTTCTAGTCCATTGTCTAAATCATAACCAGGTTTCAAGAAATGGTAAAACATCACCCTCCTCCCATTATACTCTAAGTCTTCTAGCATGGAATCAATTTCATGGATAGAAAACTCATCACTGTCTACTAAATCCACAAAATTAATCTTACCATTCTTGTATGTCCTGTTAGGTGAATTCGTGAAAAAACCACCATGATTAAGCTTGATGGAAAACAGAGTAGAGTTAATACCTGCAAATAATTATAAGAGTAAACATCAGACTAGGGTTTTAAACATCAAAACACCAAACAAAGTATTGCAAACCCAAAAAATATTACTAAAATTCAATAAAAATGATTAAAAATCTTAAACACTTAACAACATTGTCAAAAAAATTATAAAAACATATACTTACGGTACATGGCATAGGGATCTCGATCATGAACATCGTTTGGGACCACCATCTGAATGCTTTGTGAAGTTTCAGTTCACAAATTAACAGGGTACGATGCACAATTGATTTGGGGAAGAAGAAGATGAAAAGGTCTATGTGTGTGAAAAGGTTTGACTTTGGGGGATTATTGGCAAACTGACGGGGGTAGATAGTTTTAAATGATAGGGTGTGTTGTGAAGTGACGAAAATACCCCTTTAAAATCCTTACTTAATGCGTGTTAGTGGGAGTTAGTGGGGCCAGTTAGATGGAGGGACAAACGGTGCATAACGTTTCACACTTAAGGTCGAGTGGTGCAATTTTTTTGATCAAAGGACCACCGGCTGCGGTCAACGCAAACGACAAGGACCAACGGTGTAATTTACTCAATCTAGAATTAAACAAGAGATGATAACATAAATACAAAAAATCTAAACACTTGAAACTATTCACACGGGAAAAATCATCCAAACCCACATCTTTGAAAGAACACCTAGTAAGATACGTTGCAATCACGAAAAATTAATTTTGAGATGTCACTAATTGATTATAAATCACTTATAAATCACCCGTGTGATGGCGTAAGTGAATATGATGATAGTTGTTTGGTGGATTTCGCCAACCCATGTTGTACTCAATGTAAATAAAGTTGTACATGTTCAAATAAAAGCTGTAAAGCCATTGAATGAAGCTTTGAATGGTTCAATTTTACTTAAGGAAAATGGTGATAGGGGTGTTGTTTTTTGAGTTTGAAGTTGTGCCATGAAGGACATAAGGGGTTTATGACACAGATAGATAACCATATGTGCTTTTAAGTTTGGATGTGAGTTCGGGGATCGATGGTTAATGGATGTGGGTTGATGTCAAATTTGTTGTTTTCATTTTACTTTAAATCCAAGATGAGGTTAAAGATGAACTACTGCGGGTTTTGTTATATTATCAATCTTGAAATCAATTTTAGATTTGAAGACTTTTGTGTACGGTTTTGATCAAGGTTTTTACGATCGGGATCCTACCTAGGATCGTTTTCGTCTTTGCAAGATCGTAATCGTAAGATCGGATCGGGATCCTAAGATCCTAAATTATAATATATCATAAACAAGAAATTATATGAATTTTTCATGAAAATGTTGTACTAAATTATGAATATAGAATGTTTAAGAAGAATCACATGTTGTTTTTTTAAATTATATAAAAACATAAACCATAAATTTGTAGTTTTTTAGTTTGTTGTTCGAGAAAAGTAGGATCGGATCGGAGTAGATCTTAAGATCCTATGGTCAAGATCGGGATCCTATAAGATCTTAAGTTTGTTAAGATCCTACGTAGGATCTGGATCGTTTTTGCTTTGTAGAATCGTAAAATCGTAAAATCTTAAAATCAGGATCGAGATCTTAACAACTATGATTTTGATATGTTTTAAATCAAAATACCTAGATATTTATATCAATTTATCAGAAAAAGTTTAAAAAATCAAAAAATATATAAATGTTTAAGATGATGTTGATATGAAAAAAACCTGTTGAGCATGAAGATGAAGATGCATAAAAAGACCAATACACCCCTCACGTGACCAACACGTAGGCTATTTAATGACATATTTTAACGAGCTAACGGTCAAAGGACCGGTTCGTCAGAAATGGACAACCACAAGAACAGGCGGTGTAATTATTGAAGTTAAAAGGCGAAAGGTGAAAAACGTAAACTAGAGGGACGAAATTTGTAACTAACTCTAAAATAAATGGGAATACAACTTTACAGGTAGTACGGCTATTTGCCATCTAGAACAGACGGGAGCATTTAAGCTTTAGCGAGTGCACGTGCGGTCATGTGGTCCCATGGCATGCCCTGCCACTCAATTATACAAGCTTCCATCATCAAACACTATTTCTTCTTCTAATAATAATAACTTTAGAAAAACTCTATAAACTTGAAAACCCGAATCAAATTTTCCAAAAAGAGGTTGAAGTGAACATTCTAAAGTTGAATCAGATTGTAATGTTTTTGTTTTACGGGGGCCGCTAATTCACATTTTCATTTAATATTCAGTACTAATAATGCCTACTAGTGTAAGCGTTAAAAATGTACTTGTGGCTAAGATTTTGAGGAGAGGTCACGACCCCTCTCGGTCCTCAATAAGTTCCGTCCCTGGTTCAGCGTAACCCTTGAGAATTTCCGTTTTTCATTATCTCATGTTTTAAATCAAACTAATATATTGACACCAATTGTTCACGGGAATTGACCACACGAGTTGCTACTTTGCCAATACGGAATATTTTTTTTTTAGAAAGAGCCAATACGGAATATTTAGTGAGTCAAGCAATCACGTACCTAAATTTTACTGTATGGAAAGCGGATCTAATAGTAACAGTTTTTCGTTTATGTGTGTAACACTAATTGATAAAATCTTATTGGTAAGTGCTAAAAGATCTCAAGTACTTCCTATACTAATGCAATATCATAACTTAGCATGTACCGTAATTTTATAAAATTGCAAAATACAAAGATGAACTTTATTTAGATTGATGCACTAATAATGCCTATTATCTTAATTTAAAACATAAAAAACATCTGGAGGTCAGTGACAAAACTATTACTAAATCATAAGTCTAACAATCATTGTTGTTAAAGAAGTGATTACTTAATTTAAAAAATTAATGGTTGTCTTAGATTTTTTTTGTGACTCAAAAGAAGATAAAACTTAAGAAAGGAGTAGGACAGGCAAATCACATGGTGCCCAACTAGAATCTGTGGGCCTATGGACCCAAACACAGCATGGTCTTCTACCTGTTAATGGCCTTTTTCTTTTTTATTTTATTGGTATTAAATTAATCTTTACTAGATAACTATCATGAATTCATCATATTATTATGATCATGATACTCATTGTCGTCATCATTACAATGTTAAATATGATCTTCATTGCTATTATGATCACTAAAAGTACAAGGGCATCTCATAGGATCTTCTTGACTATCATTCTAGTCGAATCATGTTTAACAACTTAATCATAGAAAAAGTTTTAAGAAAAGCACAACCAATCAACCATACACCACAGCAAGTCAATTGATCATGTTTTGTTTAAATAATAAGTGCATGATGAAGCAATTAAAAGCTAGCCAACTTTCATTAGCTTTAATACTCTACAAAATCTTTGTAAAACATTTTACTAGAATTCGGTTCCCTCAAACGTCACAAGTGATTTACACCATGGTTTCTCCATCTACATATATTTACTGATTTACGTGATTGAATCGATTATTTGGGGCTTAATAGTCATTTTACTATTAAAAACATTTTTCCACTTACAGCACCTAGTTTGTTTATTATTGGACTTGAGCCTTTAATTTCATGTGTCACCTAGACTACAATATTATTATTCAAGATGTCTAAGAAAAAGACTAGTGCTCCCCTTTTCTTTTAAGTACTTTAATTTTGAAATAACATAATTATTCATGCATATAAGTAGAACACAAATCAGCTGTATTGATTTTTGCTTATAAAGGTACTCATGATCCACTTATGTTTCATTATATTATTGTCTTACACTGTTAAGCACAACATACAACTAATCTTAACAAACTTCAAAATAACATATGGATTCTCTTTATACAATTGGTATCTTATTGGGCCTTAAATGTGGAGTGTGGATGTGCAAAGTTTACCGCATAGGCCCAAAGTAATTCAGACCAAATTATGGCAAACCTTGGATATGAAGGTTGCTACTTTACTTTTATGGAGTGTGAAATTGAACTTCTTATTGTTATGCTAAAACAATCTAGCGTATAAGTAATGCAGAATAAATTATGGAAAACCCTGGATATGAAGGTTGCTACATTTGTATTATACGATAGTACATTACTGTACTATTTGTGAATGTGTTAATCATAGAATGTTTGTGCTTTATGAGTGTTCATAGTTTGTAAAATAGTTCATCTCCTTTTTAACGTTATTACAATGGGATCTCAACCATTTCTCACATCGACCAATGAAGTCAAATAGTATTAAATAACAAATATGGATGGTGCAATCTTGGCTAAATACCATACCTGAGATTGAATTCTTTTCGCTAATTAAATTTAAACGGATGGCCAAAGCAGTAGTGTAAGGCAAGGTGACACATGAAGATGTAAAGTACCAATAGCAAGCTATTGTGATTAGGGCTATGCCCCCGGTTCAAAAACCGGACTGGACCGACAAAAACAGGACCGGTCTGAAAACCAATTTGGCCCAAAACAACGGACCGAAATGTGTTCTGTCCTGATCAGTCGGTCCGGTCCAACAAAGCATATTGACGGGTTTTGTGTAAAACCGGATTGGACAGAACCAGACCGAGGACTGAAATACGTTTGGTCCATCGGGCCGGTTTGTCAGTTTGATCCGGTCCACGGCCTATTATGCCCAGCCTTAGTTGTGATGGGTCTTTCTTTTAAAAATATTAATATTAAGTGAGCCACTTACTCAAATATCAAATGTTAAACCGATAGGAACAGTAACTGCACTTGGTCTTAGTCAAAAGGCCAAGAAAGGTATGCATATTCCATTGGGCCTTTATTTTTTATAGCGACTCAGCTCTTACAAATTTGGTTCAGGTTGACGTGGGATGAAAAAAAAAAATCATTATGTAATTGCTTCCAAGTTTTTTTAGCTAGTCTACTGTTTAACTTTTTAAGAAAACACTATTACCGAGTAGGCAAGTATATGATTATGTACCCTAATATGCAATTAATGATCTACTTAATATTCATCAAAATTGTACCTTTTTTTCACCTTGTTGATTCAAGCAGAAGCAAATTCGCAAATATCACACATGCGTTGAACCAAGATCACCATCGTTTAAGACGTGCACAACAAATATGACATGACCTTATAGTCATGCTCGCATAAGTGGATAAAGTATAAGCTTCACAGAGAAATTGAATAAGCTTGGGCGTTTGTGTCCAATAACATTTGAGGCTGAGGTCGCTTGAACCGAAGATGGCAAAGCAAAATAATACTTTATTTACATTAAAGGGGATAACCAGTTAGATTTGTTTGTGCGAGAAGTGTTATTGTCTGAAAGGACATCAACGCTAGAGGAAACGGGTGTCTTTATCCAATGGTCTAAGTATTAGCTTAGTTATGTTTATGGATACAATTTGTTTACTTGACTACTAAGAAAATGCAATGCATGAATATTGTACAAGTATACGGGTGTGTTTGGTAAGGAGAAAAAAAGATAGAGAAATGAAATTATCTCCAATTCTTTTGTTTGGTATGTCAAAGGAAAAAAAAATGGAGACTTATTTTCGAAAGAAAAGAAGAGAAGTGAATGGTAAATAAAAAAAATTGTGTTCCTGAAAGAAGAGAAAAGAAGGGGAGCGAAAAATTGACTAATCTTCTCTCCTAAACTTTCTTCCCAAATGTGGAATGATTTGGAAGAAAAGTAATTATAGAAACCAATAATAATCAAAGTGTCTTAAATGCCATAATATATAACATAAAATATATCTACAACATAGGGCATTATTGTAAAATCATCATTTTTATTCTTACTCTTCTTTTATTTTCTCTCTAACTCAGTAACACAAATTAAAAATTTAATATGTCTTCCTCTTCTTTTCTTTTCTGTCCATTTTAACCTCTTCTCTTCTTTTCTTTCATATCAAAACTCAGGAACAGAGAGTAAATCTTCTTCCTAAATTCTCAATAGTGCATTCTTTTGTATTGTTATTTCCATCTCATTTTGAACGGAAATGGTTTTCTCCATGCTGTGTTTAGAAAGTGACAAAAAATAATAAAAATAATGATACTGGGCATTAAAAAATGTACGACTCAATTTATTTATAACTAACTATTTTAGCAATGAACATAGTTAAAATAACGACTCAACTATTGTTGTAGATCTTATTTATCTGTCTTTTATAATTAAAAAGATTTTTGTTATTTCTATTTGTTTCAGATTATTTTATTGAATGCGAAATCAATATTTCAATTTATTATTATGTGTTAGTTTTATGTATTTCTTCGTTTATTCGTAAAAAATTACGATAACCGACAAAAAAAGAAACACAAACTAAAATTCTCTGCGTGTTAATTTTCTGTTGTTACCAAATGATGGAATTTAAGAAAATTTTCAACCAATTCATTTCTTGAAATTCAATTCTTTGCTTCATTTTATTTTCCTGAAATTCTCTGTACCAAACGTACCATTATGATATTTGATATTGCAAGAAACGGTGTTATAACTATTTACTTATTTAAAAGGGATAATGACAAAACTACTCGATTTTATAAACATACTTTATCAAATACCCTTATAAAAAAAAGTCGTTATACCCACAAAACTAACAAGATTTGACAGTTTGGTACAAAATAGCCTCCAAAACTTTGAGGTAATTCTCACAAGATTTTGACAACATTAGATCATATCTCAAGTTTCCATTCATACCATTTAAAGTTGGTTTTTACACTCTCTCTATCACAAGTTTCCATTCATACCATTTCGTTTCTCTTTATCGAGAATTTGTGGATTTTTAGAAAACTCGCAAGATTTGACATTGCAATTTTTTTTTTTAAATTGCACCTATTGACCTTGCTAGGTAAAACTTGCATTTTTTATTATTATTATTTTTTTTTAATTCGCAAAGTTTCAAATAATCTTGCTAAATTTTGAAAACGTCATGAGTGTGTTTTCCTTCATAGGTTGTTATTACAACTTTTGGGTTAGTTGCAACTCTCTCAACATGCTTGAGAACATTGCACCCTTGGAACGTGCACTTGTAGTAACTCCTAAAAGATGCACCAAAATGCTTGTTGCAAATTAAACTTCAACATAAATCAAACAAAGATAAAATAATTTGGTAAGTAGACAGTTTGATACAAAATAACCTCCAAAACTTTGAGCTAATTTTCACAAGATTTTGACGACATATAGATCATATCTCAAGTTTCCATTTGTTGGGTCTGAATCGACCCAAATTGTCTCTGACAAGCATTTAAACATAAAATAGCCTAATACACCTTCTGAAGGTCAGTGAGCATAAAGTCTTTGATAAACATAAGAGAGAATGTCACTTCATAACTATCAATGTGAACCTGATAGTTATTAGAAGTGTGATACTCCCTGATAGTTATCAGAGAACATGTCTCCCTGATTATTATTCAGAAAGTGTTAGTCACTGAAAAAAAGAAATCATCAACCAACTGTCTAGCTTCAGGGACGTCAAAGAAAAACTGAAGAAAACTCTTCACAAACTGATGCGGTGTCAGGGAGTGATTTAAAAGGAGCTACAAACAACAGCAGGGTCACTGAGATCTGACAAATGTCTCTATGACTCTGAAGACTTGATTCAGTTTTTACAACCTCATCCTCAGAAGGCATGGGCGGGAAACTTCTTTGGGAAGATAAGTTCAAGTACTTATCGATGTACAAGAAACAAGCATTGGGACTATAAGTTGTCAAATCGGGTAAGCCGAAAGTACGCTCGAGACTAGCATACTAGGTACGTGCCTATCTATTGCAAGTGGACAATTTACTGTGAACCCATGTGCATCAATTGTTTCCCCCACTATATAAATCAAAGGTTGTAACCGAGTTAAGTAGAGATTCAAACATATAAAATAATACAAAGTATTATAGTTAGGATCCTCCTCTCCTAGGAACAACAAAGCAAAGCTAGCTGCCACTTGTTGTTTGATTTTAGAGAGATAATATGTCATGAACCGGGGTAGTTTTCCGTAGGCTATCCCTTGTAAATCTTTGATTCATTTCTAATAAGATTTATAAAGTTGAAAAGTACACATGGTGTTATTAGCGTGTCTGAGTCGTTCTCAAGCAAACCCAACTTCAACAATGTTGATGTTCATCAGTTTTCCTCACTTGCTAAAATTACTGTTCATATCCTTCATGGTTTGCATGAACGTGTGCGTAGCGGACCCAACACCATTCATACCATTTAAAGTTGGTTTTTGCACTTCCTCTATCTCAAGTTTCCATTCATACCATTTTGTTTCTCTAATGTTAGTATCCACTGCTAATTATGCCATACTATATATGAATTCGATACATGTTTACTTCTGAATTAGCTGTGATACATTGATGGGCTTATGGGCAGAAAAAAAAATGTTTACCCCTTTGTGCTATGGTTTAGCATGTTTTCTAAAAGAACTTCCACGTATACATCTTTTTTGAGAATCAAGTTTTAGTTACAAATTGAACGCAAGGAAAGCTGAAAAGGTGACGGTGTTTAAAGAAAAATCATCATGGGCTGAGTTATGACGCATGTGGACCCAAAATAAAAAGATCGTAATACAAATGAGCATGTTGTAGTTAGCATGGAGATGAGTACAACACATTTACAAGTATACTTTATGGAATGAAAGTTAAAATGGGAATTGTTTGCGATTCTTTTAAAAATATTCGCAAGGTTGACCTAGCAACCTTGCTAGTTTTTAGAAAACTAGCAAGGTTAAACCTTACTCGTAAGGTTTGACTTCGCAGGGTTAAATCTTGCGAGTTTTCTAAAAATTAGTGAATTCTCACAAATCTTGCTACTTTTGTGGGTATAACTGTTTTTTTTAATATATAAAAATAGGGTATTTAGTGAAATATATTTGTAAAATTAGTTATTTTGGTCATTTTTCAAATTCAAAAAGTACAACGAAGTAAATGACAAACCTCCTCTTGTATTCTTCGAGTAGGCTCATAACCTAATAGGGAATAATACCCTAACCCTAGAAACTTAGGCCTCGTACTCTGCATCTTCACGAGCATTAACCAACTTTCATCCAAACACTCATCAAACCATATTACTCAAATAACTAACCAAACACCCCAAATTGGTTGCTTTTTGACATTTTTTCTAGAGTAAATTACATGGTTCGTCCCTGTGGTTTAGGGTAAATTTCACTTTCAGTCCCTATTTTTTTTCTTGCATCGTTGGTCCCTATTTAGTTTCAATTGCACACCGGTGGTCCTTATCATTAACTGGTGTTATCTTTTCCGTTAGCAAGTGGCAACGTTAGTCCATTAACCAAACAAGCGTTTGCAACGTTAGTCCTTTTACTAACGGCCGTTTTATTTTTTTTCAGAAATTATTTTTTTTTCTGAAAAATAAAAAAGAAAGAAAAATAATTTCGAAAAAAAATATATATTTTTCTAAAAAAATTATTTCAAGAAAAAAATTTATAAAAAAAAATTCTAATTTTTTTTCGAAAAAAATTTATAATTTTTTTTTCCTGAAAAATAAAATGGAAAGAAAAATAATTTCGAAAATTTTTTTTTTTCCTAAAAAAATTAATTTCAAGAAAAAAATTTATAATTTTTTTTTTCGAAAAAACATTATTTCAACGCATGCTCTTTTATATACCAACTTTTTATAACCACATGCTCTTTTATATACCAACTTTTTAACAAGTTTAAATTGAAATTAGTGGTGGTCATTTGTATATACCAAAAAAAAAAAAAAAAAAAAAAAAAAAAAAAAAAAAAAAAACCACCACTGATTAATAAAACCAGTCAAACCTCTTCATTCCAAAACAAAAAACTCATATACAACTCAAAAAACCCAGTCGATCTGTTATGAATTCAAAGATATCACAATCGATCTACAAAACCCACTCTCAACAAAAAAAATCCGATCAAAGACCACAACTCAAAACCTCATCACTGTCTACTCTCAATCACACGAAAAACCCTCACCAAATCGATCCAAAATCATCTCTAAAGAGTTATAAGACTCTCGATCAAAAAAAAAATAAAAATAATAAAAATAAAAAAATTACACATCAAAACAAAACACACTATCCAAACAAATCCATACACGCACCAAACAAAAAAAACACAGACAAGCTCATCTCACCCACATCTTAAAACTATCAAGAAATCAACCCAGATCCAAAACCAAGTATATATCCTGTGGCGGATATCAAGATAAATGAACCCAAATTACCAGATATGTATTGTTGGGTTTAATGATTAGAATGAATAGGTGGTATCATAGGTTGTATGTTGTTGAAGACAGTCGACTTAGAAAATTGGAAGTGAAGTTGATTTGTTTTCGGGCTAAAAATGAGGGTAAAAGGTAACTGATAAATTTAATTTATCAGGGAGAGATAAGAAGTTTGAATGGGGCTGACAAGAAGCTCTGTTATTGGGTTTTTTTGCTCAATCTTAAAAGAAACTGAATTGTTAAAAGGGGTTGTTAATAATCAGTGTGTCGGTATGTAAGTTGATACCGTGACTCAGGAAGTGTTAAAGATGAGGATGGGTCTCTCGGGGTTGAATCAAATCAATATTTTGGGATTATGGTTGTGAAAGAACCTGAGGATTGAACTCATCAGGGACTGAAATAAGGGTGGATTTTAGTGGGTCTCAAGTGTTAAGGAAAATGCCTTCGAAAAAAAAAAAATTTAGAAATTTTTTTCTTGAAATTAATTTTTTTAGAATTTTTTTTTCGAAATTATTTTTCTTTCCATTTTATTTTTCAGAAAAAAAAATTTTAGAAATTTTTTTCGAAAAAAAAATTAGATTTTTTTTATAAATTTTTTTCTTGAAATAATTTTTTTAGAAAAATATTTTTTTTCGAAATTATTTTTCTTTCTTTTTTATTTTTCAGAAAAAAAAAATTTTGGAAAAAAAAATAATTTCGGAAAAAAAAAATAAAACGGTCGTTAGTAAAAGGACTAACATTGCAAACGCTTGTTTGGTTAATGGACTAACGTTGCCACTTGCTAACTGAAAAGATAACGCCAGTTAATGATAAGGACCACCGGTGTGCAATTGAAACTAAATAGGGACCAATGATGCAAGAAAAGAAAAAAAGGGACTGAGAGTGAAATTTACCCTAAACCACATTAACTAACTGTGGAGGGAGTGATAATTTTCAGCCCTCCAACCCTCTCAAACTTTAACCAATCAAATCCCTCCAACTCATTTCAACCTCCAACCCTCAATCCAACCTTTTTTACTGGCAACCATCATTCTCCCAACCCTCTCAAAATATTTTCACAAACACACTCAAATTTTTGTTTCTTCTCCATCCCGAAGCGAGCTCAAAGCTCGCAAATGCAACCCTCCAACCCAACCCGCAGTGGAGGGAGTGATACCCGCTTGATACCTTTTGAACCCGCATCCTAGCCGCATATCACTCCGTGCACCCTAACTAACCATGTAATTTACTCTTTTTTTCTAAGACTAAGTTACATTCAAACACATTTTCCCACAATTGAATAAATGGTACTCCCTCCGTCCCAATTTTATTGTCTCATTTTTTCATTTCGGGCGTCTCAAAATTATTGTCCCATACCAAAAATGGAAAGTGAATAGGTAGTGGAGTTTGATAAAGTTTACTATATTACCCTTGGTTGAAATTAATATTACAAACTTTAATGAAGTATTAATTAATTGGTTAAAGGTAAACTTGTCATTTGGCAAAAAAGTAAGAGAGAAAAAGTAGTGATAGTGATGTTTTTCTAAAAGAATGTGCTTTTTGTTATGGGACAATAATTTTGGAACGGAGGGAGTATATAACCAAAGAAACACAAAACTTAGAAAACTAAATTAAATCCCATTAATAAATTAACTTAACTTATAATTAAAGAAAAAAAAAAAAAAAAAAAAACCCAACACATCATCAACAACAACAACGTGCAAACCCAACAATAAACACCTTATACTAAAATCTCAAAAAAGAAAAAAACAACTCACATTTTTAAGACACCTCATAATAAAGATTTGTTCATTTTCATTGACTTTTAATCTCAAAATCATTGACTTCAAATCATGTGTATGTTCCTTCCTAGTAATTTCCCATCTTTTTTTTATTTCCTTTAATATGTTTGTTTTTATATAGAATATTTGTCTGCTTTGAAAATCTGTAAAACAAGTTGATAAATTTAGGGACTTTTTTAGTGATCCTTTGTGGGGTTTTGATGATGCAATAGATTTTGGCTTTTTAAGGTTTTTTTTAGTAGTTAAAAGTGTTTTTATTTATTTTAAATAAATGGGTACTGGTAGTAACGTGCAGGTGGTTGGATTTAGTTCTATTGAAGTGAGTTGTGCTTATTATTATTATTATTATTATTTTTTTTTTAGTATTTTTTGAGTTTGTGATTTGATGGTTTTGATGAATGTGTGTTTGTTTTTTGATGTGTAGATGGGATCAGGAGAGGGGAAATCGAGTGTGGAGTTGCGAGATGAGAGTGTTTCTGGTTCGGTTTTGACGAAAAGAAGTATGTTTTCTATGAAGGAAGTAGGGGAGAGTTTTGGGAGGAGGGAGATGTGGAGAAGAGTGATGAATAGTATTAAGATTGCGTTTTTGTCTGATAAGATTAATTTGCTTATTCCGTGTGGTCCGTTGGCAATGTTGGTTGATCATTTGACCAATCATCATGTGAGTTATTTGTGGTCATGTTGTTGTTATTCGATTTCAGTACTTCAATATGATTTGTGATTCCTTTTTATGCCTATTCTGACTTGATCTCATTTCATATCAGGGTTGGGTCTTTTTCTTGAGCTTATTGGGTATCATTCCGTTGGCAGAACGTTTGGGTTGGGCTACCGAGTAATGATCTTGCACCTTATTTGTATCTGTAATCCTATATGATGTTATGATTAATGCGATAAGTTGTTAACTAAGATGTTATGGTGTCTTTCTATGCAGGCAGCTGGCTTTCTACACCGGACCTACAGGTTTGTTCCCAACCGTTTATTCTAAATCAGATTTAGGAAGTTGTTATAATTGGTTATATGCGTCATGCTTTGATATTTACTTGGATCGTACAAACTGAAATTGTGCAGTTGGAGGTCTACTAAATGCTACTTTTGGCAATGCAACTGAGTTGATAATATCAATGTACGCAATGAAACACGGTATGCTACGTGTCGTGCAGCAATCTTTACTAGGGTCAATTTTGTCAAACATGTTGCTTGTGCTTGGATGTGCATTCTTGTGTGGAGGAATTGTTCATCCTCATAAGCCACAAGTGTTTAACAAGGTCAGTTTAGTACTTTCAACTTGTTAAGGATTGCTACGTGATTTATCAAACTTGAAATTTAATTTTCAACAACCTTATTCGCAGTCAAATGCTGTAATGAGCTCGGGATTGCTCTTAATGGCGGTCATGGGTCTGTTGTTCCCGACTGTTCTCCACTTTACACACACTGAATTGCATTCTGGGTCATCAGAGTTGGCCCTTTCAAGATTTAGCAGTTGTATAATGCTTATAGCATACGGTGCATATCTCTTTTTCCAATTGACTGGTCAAGAGAATTCATATTCCCCAATAACTGAGGTTGGTTATCGTCCTGTTAACTACAGAGATTTACTTTTTCAAACTAGTTTCTCGTATATTAAAAACTTATTAATTTTCTAATACTTATTTTGAATGTGTTAGGAAGCTATTCCGGAAAATGATAATTCAGATGATGACGAATCTCCGGATATTTCAAAATGTGAATCATTCATTTGGCTAAGTATCTTGACACTTACTATTTCGGTTCTTTCCGAATATCTAGTCAACACTATCGAGGTATCCAAATGATTTAAAACCTATCCAAAATTCACTAGCTACTATATCTTGAACCTTTCTTATTTTAGACATAATTTATATTTCAGGGTGCCTCTATTGCGCTAAATATCCCGATAGCATTTATTAGTGTTATCCTGCTTCCAATAGTTGGAAATGCAGCAGAACATGCCAGTGCCATCATATTTGCCGTGAAAGACAAGCTTGTAAGCCATTGCTTCGTTGTGTTATTATTTTCCATAAGAACTGCTCTTCGATATATTTATAAATTTTCGGTGACCATCCGTGCAGGATATCTCTTTAGGAGTTGCTATTGGCTCATCAACACAAATATCCATGTTTGCGGTATATGTTCATCATTGAAATACTAATGCATTGCCTAGGTTTTCTGCTTTGTAGCGCATGTAACCTTCAAATCTTCTATCAACGTCTAATTTTTTTTGTGTGGCTATAACTGTAGATACCGTTTTGTGTGGTGGTTGGGTGGATCATTGGATGTCCACTGGACCTAAATTTTCAACTTTTCGAGACAGCAACTCTTATTATGACAGTTCTAGTTGTTGCTTTTATGTTGCAGGTATGCCCCATCCTAGAAAATCTTACATGTATGTCATCTTCAGTACCTATTTAAATCAAAACTTATATGTAAGCTTCGTTACTTATATGGTTGCAGGATGGAACATCTAATTACTTTAAAGGATTAATGCTCGTGTTTTGCTATTTGATAGTTGCTGCAAGTTTCTTTGTACATATTGATCCAGAATCCATACGTAAGTTATATAAATTCTGCATTTATTTCACCAAAATATTAGTTTGGTACATAGTTGTTGAAATCAATGCTGTCAAGATCAAGAGTTAGATCGTAAGATCGTACGATCTTACTAGCCAAAAACTTGTGGGATTGTTCTAGGATCAACCACTATGTAGGATTGTATGCAGGATCGTAAGATTGTGCGTAAGATCGACTCGCAATCCGATCTATCCCAAACCAAGTCCCTTCTTACTTTTTCAGCTTTTGGCCCATGATTCTGACTTAAGCCCAAACAATGAAAGTGATAAAAGTAAATGAACGATACGTTTTCTACTTAAATTATACAAAATTACAAATCCCCTTAAAAGATAATGATTTTGAAGAACTGGATTTTGATTTTGATGATGAAAATGAAGTTAATGCACCACTCCATATGATAGATTGACGGTTTATATATTGATCTTTTGGCATTATGGCTCATGTGTTTTGAGACGTTTATGACCCATGTTGTGTTGTCCTATCACGCTTATAATTGTTATTAACGATTGATACTTGACATGCACGGCTACATATGCTAGATTGACGGTATATATATTAATTTTTTGGCATTATGGCTTATGGGTTTTGAGACGTTTATGAGCCATGTTGTGTTATCCTATCACCACTAAATTGTGATTGCAACGATTGGAACTTGACATTTTTGTGTTTTACTAATATAATGGTGTTTTATGTTTGAACTTTGACATTTTCGTGAAGGCTAAAATTGGAATTTATCTTTAATGTTGCGTAGAAATGTAAAACAGTTTGACTCGTTTATCCCCTATTAACGAAGCATGACAAATTGTTATCATACGATCTTGATCTTGTAAAAACAAAAACGATAGGATCTCGGTTGAATTTGATTCATTGTCTCTGGTTTTGCAGAAGATAAACCTACAAAGCCATAGTTGCCGATCAAACCTTTCATTGGAACACATCCGGCAGCAAGCAGAATCATGTATCATCTCTCAAGTCATCTGTAATGTTCCAGTTTGACTTCCCTGATGGCGATAGTAAACATAGATGGCTGTATGTATACATATGAAAGTCATTCATACATATTTTTTTACCTATGTTTTATCCTACTGGGATGTAAATTTTTTACAGAATATTAGTTGAAGATTACCGAAGAACGATATGAAATGTGACCTTATTAATCAAACAAACTGATCAACCTGAAGCAATAATCTTTAGTTCTTTACAATACACTTGGAAACACCATGTGAAGCATTTATACATAAAGACGTTATTTCTCTACAAAAGATTCTCCATGTAAACAGATGAAGTCATTCATACTTCATACTGGGATTTATATTTTTTTACCGGGTATCAGATGAAGATTATCGATCAGTGATAAAAACCGGGCATTGCTTATTATTTCTGCTTATCTACAAAAGCAGTTTTGGTATCCAAGCACTCTCGCTTTTCTGCTTATATTATGAGCACTGCTAATTTCATATGGTATTGATTATTTGATATCAAATTAAAATCAATTTTTACTATCATATTTAACCTAGAGTATTTAATGCATATGATCGAATATTTTTATCAGATTATTCTTTTTAGTGTATTATTGCATCCTTTACAAAATAAGCAAATTCAAAAACTGTTTTTAGAAGTACTTAATTTTAAGCAGCTTAAAAGTGCTTGTTTTTAAGCAGAAGCAGACAAATAAGCAATCCCAAACACCCTCGAAATGTGACATTACTAATAAAACAAAATGACCAACATGAAGCAATAATGTTTACAAAACACTTGGGAACACCATGTGATGGATTATTATTTATATAAAGAGATTGTTTCTTTACAAAAGAATTGGCATATAACAAAAGAATTGACATATATAACAATAAGAAATGAATTTTCACAGTATTTCTTTAATAGAAATAGCTGGAAGTGTCTGCTGCATTGTTGGTATCCCTACAAAGAATGGACCGAGCTTCAATTATTGAGCGAGGTGGTTCAAGATCTTTCTCTTTTAAGGCATTTCCTTGTAGTCGTTGCATCTGGGAAGCGAAAGTATCATCCAGAATCTGCAAATCCAAGTTATATTGTTATAAAAATGAAAAATCCATAAGCAAAACGAATTAAGAAAATGCAGACAACTTACCCCAAGAGCGTAATAAGATCCATTGTACCATACGCGGTTTTCCTTTCTGCCCTCTAGGAACTTTAGCACAATCTACATATACATACATTCAAATGCATTAGAAACTGTTCTTTAAGAACACATAAAGATCAATGAATGGATGGTTAATTAGGACTGATTACCTGTCCCATTTTGTCCCATAAACCACGGCAACTTGCAATGAATATTTGATTTGTAAAAACCTCGTGTAAGTTAGATACAGATTCCACAAGCTGTGAACATAGAAGTTGCATCCTCTCACGGATATTACTCTCTACATCTGCTTCCTTTGTTTCCTCCAGAATTCTTTGAAGTCGTGTGCTTCGACTTGCTTGCATCTGTGGATGATTTCATTCCTCATTATCTATCTAAAAAAGGTTATTGATAATTATATGTATTATAGTTATATAACTTACATTACTAATAAGCTTGACCACTACAGCCTGCATGTAGTTTTTGTACTTTGTTCGTAGCAAGACAGTAACTGCATTCATATGCTCTCCATAAGTTGACTTTTTGTCAACGTTGACTGGCAGATAAGAAGCCCATGACTTCAGTTTGTCTTCGATTCTACAATGAAGAACATCAAGAATCCGCTTAATGGTGTTCAAAAAAGTACCCAACTGCACAAGACGAAACCTCAAGTTAGCTATATTGGTATCATACATAAATTTATGTATCACAATTTAAAGTCTATATATATCTCCCTCACCTGATTAGGAATGGTGTATGGAGCATTTGATTGTCTTCTTGTTAATTTCTGTACTTGAACTCCGAGCCTCTTGGGTATGCTATCTTTCAATGGTGTCAAAATGTCTGCATACTGTCTTTCAAGTGCTTTCATGATTGCTCTTTCCACATTTGCAGCTGCCTATTGTGTGTAAACAAATGAAAAACAATTAGCATCACAAGAGATCATTCATTTAATCATTACAAACTTATATAAATTGGTTTTAGTTATGACTTACATTCTCCAAGATCAATGTGTACTGAGGCCACCGATTGATTACAACTTCATACTCACTCAGTATTTCTTTGATTTTATCGTATAATTCTTCAGCAAATGGTGAAGTAGAATAGTTTGTGATTACACCAGCCCATGGTACCTTTTCGGCCTTGCATAAGTCAAGTAAACAAAGTTGCATATCTTGGACCCAAACCATAATGTAATTATGGTACAAGTTTCTCGAGTCTACACCGCCTTGAGGTACACTGAAGTGAAAAAGTTATAATGTTATATTAAATATCTGATATGATTTGACATGGAGAAATGAAAATCTAGTTTACGCACCTGATGTTCCATGACTCAAGATTCCTCTCAAAGTCAGCAGTTGCTATAAGAAGTTCATTGACATGAGGCTGAGGGCTCGATGGTGGCCATGCAGCAAGAAATCCTTTAAGCCGTTTACATAACTCACTGCTGTAAACCGCTGCTGTGATGCTAGAGAGATCAATAGAGCTGAAAAGAAACACAAATGTCGGTTTAGGATTTCGAATAGGGTATGCACAATTTCTTTATACTACAAACATTACAGTTTTTTTAGCACACAACATATATATCCAAATCAAGAGAGGGATAAATATAGGTTTTCCGAACAGGGTAGGCCCTAATATTACAGAATATTTTAAAGGTAAATGTTTTACTTTACCTTGGTAATACATGTTGGTTATGAATTTTGATGTCCGTCTTGATTTCATTGCTTAAATTAATACACAATATCTTCATTTTCAAATAAGCCGTAGTGATTGCAATAGAATCCATAAGAAAACCCTCAGTATTACTCGCCACAAACTCATCTGTGTCCACCATATGCTTCCTGCACCGTTTCCGTGCTGCCGCCTGTATAAATAACACAATTTTTTATACAATATAACTTTAATCACTATCCTCTGTCAAGCCAAAAAAAAAAAAAAATAAAAAAAAATAATATGATTATAATAAAATAATGTGTTTATAATAATAAAAAATAATAATAATAATAATAAAAAAAATAATAATAATAAAAAAAATAAATAAATAAATAAATAAATAAAAATAAAAATAAAAAAACCACAATCCTTCACCTGTAAATAGTTGGTCAACAAAGCCTGACCATCTGGTGTAAGTATATCATGTATAAGAGTATACAGTTGCACAGCTGGAGCTAATGCTGGTGCAGCAGTTTCCGGGATTGGGCTCAATAAGTCTGATAAACCAGTAGACGAGTTTTCATCTAATGACTTGTAGTTTTGAAAAGCAAGTGCCAGCAGACTCTCCATTTGGGTTTCACAATCAAGCAACAGGCTTTTCTGCATAATTTAGCAATTACTTAGGTAAACTAATCGAAAATTTTAAGAGTCAGATATGAAATTTTAATTATTCATACCTCTTGTCTTGTTAATCTTCTTTCTGTTCTAGCTTTCATTACGGGTACAAGAAGCTCATAAATGAGCTCTAAGCAGTCTTTTGTGGGCGTAGCGATGTTCATGATATGTGAAAGATACCTAAAATGACGTTTCAGATGAACATTTTTAGCAAGAAATTGGAAAATTATATATTTTTTCCTAAATTAGGAAATTTGAAGTACCTGAGTTTAGTGTAAGATTCCGAGACTCCGTAATAATCAGAAAATTCAGTCAGCAGCCATTTCCAAGGCTCGACTACCCACAAGTTACGTGCGTGGAAACATTGTGCACGCATGGCAGCCTCCAACAGTAAATCATATGCTAGCGTTTCCACAACAGGTCCACACTGTTAAAAAGGTTAAAGTTAAGAAAAGAATACGAATATAAAACACATATGAATATGACATGTATGTTAGCAAGAATTTCAAACCTTGAGGTGTGTAGTTTCATCAGATGTAATGGTACTGGTGATGGAAAGCTGAGCCTTCCCGATGCATTCATTGTCTTCATGATAGATTGGCCACCATTTGATTCTATCATTCTGCATAGCATGCATACGTGTATAAGTTTGTAATCATGTTTTTTCCGTAAGTATTATGTGTAATCAGTAATCAACACTTACAGGATTGTCATGTAGGGATGAAACTGGGATAACTGCGTGACCCTGGATAATCCTCTTCTCGCCCTGCACTTCTAGCAGAAGGGCATCTCCTTGGTTCTCTGGGAAACTAATGTCACAAACAAGATAATTAAACAGTGTAATTTGAAAAAATTTGACATAAAAAACAAGTATTTACATGATGGAAACAACTTACAAGTCATGGGAATCGCCGGTTCCAGGCCTCAAGCAAATGCCTAAAGTTGATTCGGTTTCTGTATGTTCTTGAGAACTTTTAAGTTTCAATAAACATGTCACCGGTTCTGCAACATGACAAAATCTTCTAGTTATTTGATTTGTACTTGATATGATTTTGTTTGTTATATATGTTTGGGGGTAAAAAGAACAAACCTTCACATGGAAGTGAAAATGAAGACAATCCTAATTTGTGAATCTTGTTTTTTACAACTGAAGAAACATGTCGAATGTATTCAACTCCTGCTTGCATGTAGATAGCACTTTGCTGAGAGTATGTGTCCTTAAGTTTTCGTTGTGGGATGATTCTTACTCTTTTCACTGTCAAATCAAACACGAATTTTATTAATACATTAGGTTAGTTTGAGTAAAAAAACCGCATTTTCAATTTTAGTTTTAAGGAGTTAACTACCATACCTTCGACCCTAATCTTTCCAATGACTTTCTTTACTTTCAAAGGACATGCTTTATCTGTATTCTCGCTTGCTACTGGTTTAACACCTCGAGGTTGCAACAATAGCTTGTGAAGTCTGAAAAAATCAGAAAAATGGGATCATTTTAAAGCTTTGAAATAAACAAAATCATAAGTAAAGGAGACAAAAGCACAAAGTAACATACCCAAAGGCATTGCGCAGAAGGCGGCATTCATCATTTAAGAACGTGGGTGCTTCTGTGCAGCCTCGTGCCCATGAGTTTAGGCATAACCGAAAGCATGCATCATAAGTAATCAAAGTTTGCCATGGATTTTGACCACTGCCAAAAGTCAGTGTTCTGTTAATTAAGACTGAATCATGCTTTAAAAGAAGGTGTACGCTAATAGCTCATTAGATGTATTACCTGTTATAGTAAGTTGTTTGATCTAATAGATTAGTTTCCAAACAAGGGACTGGCGTATCTGCTTTTTCATGAATTGCTTCATTTTCCCTGCATATTGATATAGGTTATTATACATCTCAACATATTTGTAACAATTTTAAGCGATAAATAGAAAAAGTTCCGAGTTCGAGTATTCTCACCTGTCACCAAGTTCATCATCACCAATGAGTTTTTCCGGCATATTTACCTCATTGTGTGATTCTGAAAACCGTGAATATTCTTTACTTGATTCACCTTCAACCTCAGGAATAATATGTTCTACACCTTCAAATATAGGAGGTGCACTTGGAGTCCCCAAGTCAGCTGTTGGTGTACCCTGTATTCATCACTAGTGTCAATTACATCTGAACTTTTATAAGGATAATTCGCATAAAAAGGTAAAGGAAAAAATCTAGTCTGGTTTCGGTTTTAAGTAACAAACTTTCAGAAATTTTCGTTGTGTAATAAATGTCTAACTATGGAAAGACTAAAAGATATGAGGACGTGTCGGTAACTTTGACCATGTTGACTTTTTCCAAGTTCTTAAAAGCTACCATTTTTAGACCTAAAAGACTAAAAGAAATGACATCAAGAAGCTTAAACTTACATAGGCACTATGAGGCTGTAACATATCACGCAAACGACTGGCAGCAGAAACTGAACTAGGCATTGTGCTTGCCCCACCATGCCATCCAGTTTCTGTAAATTTTCTAGTTTTTTGAGGAACTTCAACACACAGATCCTCTTTAATGGTCCCTCTATTCAAAGTGGACTTTTTAAGTCCAACCGGTCCTGATACGTTAACTGGATTAACATTTAGCATTACTTCCTTAAGCTCTTCTTCTTCAGAGTAAGTACAGTCCATATCATCCGAAGCCGATCCCACACTCTCATGATCATCATGACGATCATGACCATCATATTCATCAAAATCATAATCATCTTCGCACTCATTGAAATTGTTTATCTCGAGATTATGTGATGGAAGTAGGCCGGAGTGGAATTTAAGTGGTGGCAATATGTTAGATGATTTATAGGTTGGAGAATTAAATGAAAGAGGCGATTTGGGCATTAGGTAGTCATTATCAATTGATGTCTCTCTTAAAGGCGAACGAACCTGAAGAAGTTCTTTATCTGACCCCTGCATAATTTCAAACCATTGATATAAACACAGCATTCAAGATTCAGTTTTATACTGACAAAATATCAAGGAAATACACAACATACTAATACACTATTAACAACTTTTTGTGAACGCACGATTATTAATATCATTGCTATAAAAATGATATTCAAGAATTAGTGTTTTTTTTTTTTTTTTTTTTTTTTAATAAGGAAACATCAATTAAAACAGATTTATGCAAACAAAAAACAAAATGCCAATATGCAAAGAGTCTTTCGACGAATTCCGACTCAAATTCTATTAGCATAATCAAGATTCAGTTTTCGAATAAAACAAATAACTGAGAGTTGCAATAATATTATTAACCTCTACACACATGTACAACTTTATGTGGCCATATGGTCAAGAATCTCAAAATCAAGTAAACAAGTACTAATTCGCTATTTCTTTCTCTAGTTACTACTTAAAATCCTAAATCACATGATTTCTTCAACATATCATTCAAAATTCAGTCTTTTAAATTTATAACACCAAGAAACAATGCATAAATACAAAACATCAATAAATATACAAAACTAACTTATGGGCACATGATCAAGAATCCAAAAACACTGAAACAACATTCAAGATTCAAACTTTTTTCCTTAAATCACCAGTAATTTGCATAAAACTGATTCCAAAAAATACAGATTAACAAAAAACCAATAGGGTATATTTTCAAGAATCTATAGAAAAAAGGTTTCGACAAATCGACAGCTTTGAATTACCTGTTTGACCCAATTGAGTGCACTTTCATCCAATCCTTCAGTAAACATTTTAACAAATAAAAGTAGAAATCTGTGATATGGGTTTGATCAGATGAATGAGTTTAATGAGAGATGAAGAGATAGAAGACAAAAGTGAAGAGCGTTTTCTGAGGTTGTAAAGTTGTAACGGCTAGTTTGAAAAAACATGCTTCATTGACTAACTTGTTTTTAAGTTTTTTATATTTTGGTTTTGTTCCTTAAGTTTATGAATTTGTCACCGACACCCCTTTCTTTTTGTACTAGTGTTTAGTTAAACTTTTATAATGAAATAAAATAAAATAGGTCTAAGTTCGTAGATCTTTTTCATTGCAACTAAGGGGGTGTTTACTTTTTGCTTAATGAGCCCTTTGCTAACATTTCCCTTCTCAAAAAGAAATATTGCATGTTTCTTTTTTGCTTATTAGAAAGGGATGTACTGATTGTAAATGGGTCTAAAAAAGTTGCCCTCTTCCACTCAGACACAATAATGACAATAAACCTTATCATGTTCTCTTTCTTTTTCTCACCGTAGAATCACAACCACCAAAATTCATAGCAACTTCTCCCATCTTCTCCCATCTTCGATCCCCAATTTTTTTTATAAAAATAAAAAAATAATGCCAACATACAAAATCAGGGGAATCGATGTCGAATTCCCGTTCGAGGCGTACGATTGTCAAATCGTTTACATGGTTCGAGGTCGAAAGAACATTTGAAAAGAGAGAAGGTGTCAAGATTCTTGATGGTCTCAGGTAGGTACGATAAGGTTTGTTTCGATCTATGTTTTAGCCAAATAAGAGGAAGACTGAAGATGGGATCAAGAGAGTTAGATTAGATGTTATGTAGTTATTTGAATTAGTTGTTGTGAAGTGGGTTGTGAGTGATTGTAAAAATGTTGTGAGATGACTGTTTTGTTTTGAATAAAGGAAAATTAATTTGTTGTTTGTTGTTGATGTTCAGATTTGGATTTGTTTTTGTTGTTGTAATTTCTTTGTGAATCTGTTGAATTTGTTTTGAAGAAGAACTTGTGTAGATTGTGGTTTAGGGGTTTGATTTGTCATTAAGAAACAAAAAGAAACACAATTTATGCACCCAGTATCATCTCGAAACAGATACCATTATGCAAAAGATATCATTTCCAAACAGGATAAAAAAAGAAACATTTTCATTGCCCCTAAATATATGTAACTCATTTAATACCTCATCAAGTTATAAAGTTTTAACAAGTTTAAGCATGATGATACCAGGTTTATAAAATGAGAAATTTAAGAATATATGACATGAAAATTATATAAGCCTTTTCAAAGGTTAACCATTAGGCTGGAGGGAGTGGCCTTCGGGCTTGCCTGCGGGTTGCTCGGGTTGGATGGGAACACCACCGCCGCCTAGGCGGGCTGGCCCAGCGGGTTCTTAGCTCGCAACGGGTTGGAAGAATCAAATGTTAATATGACCGTTGGGGTGAGGATTTTGAACGTTGGGGAAGTAAAAAAAAATAACGGTTTGGCCCTTGTGTTGCTGCTACTTTGTTCCTTTGTTCATTGCTGCTACTTTATTCCAAAGCTTCTTTGTTCCTTTTATGAGCTTGCTGATTAGCATATCTTGGTGATTAGCATGCTTACTTAAACGACAGGTTGGGTAGTTTGAAAGTTGGTATACAAAGTGCTTGAAACGTTGTCATTGATGTATTAAAGATGATGTAATTGTTGAATAAATGGTAAGAAGTGGTCTTGGTTTGAAGACGAAAATGCCAATGTCGGCTCTCATGCTTCTATGGCTACTTTCTACATTTGCAAAACCTTGTCCAAAAATATAATATTACAACTTATGCATGATACGTGTTATACTGGGACAACAAGTCTTTTTGATGGTGACACGTTTGTTAAAGAAAAGAAACATGTGAAGTTTATACGTGTAACAAGTTGGAAATCGTTTAATAACGTGTCTATAATTGTTTAGTATTAGAAGGGTTAATGTTGCAAATTTATAAATTTGAAGGATAAATTATGAATATTTAAAAAAAGATTTGGGAGGGTTGAAAATGATGGGCGCCGGTAAAAAAAGTTGGATTGAGGGTTGAAGGGTTGAAATGAGATGGAGGGATTTGATTGGTTAAAATTTGAGAGGGTTGGAGGGTTAAAAGTTATGACTCCCTCCACCCTTAGAGATGCTCTTAGATAAAATAGATAGATAGATGTTTTTAATGACAAAAATATAGAAAACCTAAAGCCCACTTTTCAGTTTTGGGCCAACTAAATACGTCTAATAAAGTGAAGAGATAGTGATACATGTAAAGCATCATACTATGGTAATTATAGGTACCATTTCACTGTGGGTTGGAAAAAGAAACATTGAGATATCAGATGCTTAAATGCGATAGCTATTTATAGATTTGTTCATATAAAGCCGTGGGAAAAGATAGACTTGTGTAACACACCATTATTAGTATTACACCGTCATAAGTATACACTTGCCATGAATAAGCAAACTTACTAACATGAGATAAAATATAGTCTAAAAATAGGCAGTATTGTAACCATTTAATCACACAGTTCATTGAAGCTATTAAATTGCATTCAATTGTTACAAAATTCTATTTTATCGGTTTTGAAATTATAGTGGGTAAACAAAAACACATGGTTTAAGAGAAAGTGCAATTTTGCATTGTTCCATCAATCAAGTTTTATTTTTATTTTTTCAAAATTTTGTTTCGTAAACTGAAATTTGAAATGAACAATTAATTAAAACATGTCAAAATGAAAAGATATTATTATGAAAAGATAGACAATAATATTACGAAGAAAAAAAGTATAGTATAATCTATAAATAGGTAGTCTTGAAACCATTGAATTATATAATTCATTGATTCTATTCAACAAAGTAAAAATCATTAAATGCTACCGTGACTGAGATGACCAGCATTTGTGTATAAATGGCAAACGAAATAACATAAACTTTCATATCTAATTAACAACAAAGAAACATTTCAATTTCTTCCCAGTGAAGATGAAGATTGTATCAATGAAGATGACAGCATTCTTCATCTTGTTCATTTTCGTTTTGGGTAAAACCAATCTTTTTCCGTTTGAGCCTTATTACTTTGTGTGCAGTTATCGTTTATATAAACAAACCTATGTATTTGTATATGACATTACTAAGTTTATTTGTACACTGGTTCCGAAAAATTTCAGATCAGGCTCTTATTAATCGAAGCACACATGTATTGATACAATTTGTAAATGCTAATTAACAATGAATTTTATTTGCTTTGCGTAATAGGTATGATGAACTTTCCTCAAGTTTCACATGCAGATGACTATCCTCCATGCCACAGCGTTAAAGATTGTCATCCACCAGCTTGTCCACCATTTTCAATTCCTTTTTGCATCAAGCATCATTGTTTTTGTCTTAGGAAGACCGATCTACAAGAACTTACATCAACCCCTAGTATCAATTGAGGCGTCTATCAAAACATCAACAAGAAGTGCACATGAATGCTAGTTATTTGAGTCGTGTACTTGAAATTATGTTGATCATAAATGCATAAATAAACTTAATAAATGTGAAAGCTTTCCATTATCATATCATATACAAGGTTTTTTAATTAATTCCTGACGACGAAAATAAATAAATAATACAAGTAATATTATAATTTAAGATTTACTAGTTTCAGATCATTTGAGGACCAAACTTTTTTTACATACCAAGGGACTAATCTCCACCCTCCATCTTTATTTGATCTAATGGATGAGATTAATCCCAACAATTTAAAAAACCCACTTTCATCCTTTTTTTTCAAATATTAATATCTTTCAAACCGTTAATCGTTAAGCGAAAAAAAATATGCCGTTACGACGAGCATTTAATTATCTTTCTATAGATAGGCAATTTGATATATTTTCGACAATTTTTTTTTTTCATTTTTTTACGTTTTTTTTCGTGGCCGAAAAAATCATATATGATATATCATATATGATATTACATATCATATATGATATATATGATATATCATATATGATATTACATATCATATATATGATATATCATATATGAATTTAAAATCATATATGATATTATGTAATATCATATATGATATATCATAATATCATATATGATATGTAATATCATATATGATATATCATATATGATTTTTTCGGCTACGAAAAAAAACGTGAAAAAAATGAATTTTTTTTTTTGTCGAAAGTATATCAAAATGCCCGTCTATAGAAAGATAATTAAATGCTTGTCGCGATGGTGTAATTATTTTCGCTTAACGATTAACGGTTTAAGAGATATTTAAATTATAAAAAATGGGTGAAATATTAAATGCTTTTAATCTCAACCATTGATTTCTTTTTAGATGGATGGTGGGGATGAGTCCCTTGGTATGTGAGGAATGTTTGGTTTCTAAAATAACTCGACTCATATTATAATTTAAATATTTACTAGTTTCAAATTATGCAAACGGAGGGTTTTGACATAGTTCACAATAAAAGAGTCACTACAGGAAATTAGACATTTAGTGACAAAGGTTCTAATGACAAAAAAATGGCACTAAATCTAAGCTTTTAATGACACTTTTTAAAAAGTTTGGGCAAAAAGCCTAAAACTTTGAGATTTAATGACACTTTTTATAAACAATATGTGTCACAAGAGACACAAATTATGTACTCACACTTTTTTGTGTCACTATAAGTAGACTTTTACCTACTCGACTTGTCACACCCCATTGTTGCGGTAACGGGGCGTCATTTTCATGAAACAAAGTCACAAGTTATATTGAACGACCTCTATGTGAGTCTTTCTTGCGAGAACCATTTTATCTGCGAGAACTGAGAGAACCACCAAAAACATACATGCACGCCTTCAATAATTGTATTTTTGCACATATGTTTTAAAAACAACATATATGTTTTTAAAAAAACATAGTTGTTCTAAAGAATTTGATAAGAAATTGGAAATACAACATTTTTCTTTGAAGGTGTGCATGTATGTTCTTATAAGGCGTGCAACGACAATATTGCGGCCTTGTGTAAGGTTTTTGTGAAAAAAGAGGATGAGTTCATGATGATATTGAAGAACATAGGTGGATACTTACGATTATTGATGATTTGCATGCATTTTTATTTTATTTTAAAAGGCGTGCATGTATGTTTTTTGTGGTTCTCTCAGTTCTCGCAGATAAAATGGTTCTCGTAAGAAAGTTATATGAGTCATTCAAAATAATAATTTGATTACAACAATAGAGTTTCAACAAAAGGACATAGTTTTAGGAGTTCACAACATAAATGAAAAAGATTTTTATACAAAACCAAACTCTATCAGTAATGCAATGAAATCTCCGATGAAATGAGGCCATAAAAATGTGACTCTAGTATGGTGCTTCAAATGCTATCCATGTTATGTGTGACTAAGTACTTGAGAATAACATGCTAAAACGAGTCAACATAATGTTGATGAGTTCATAGGTTTAACGTTAAGTAAATAGTGTCATTGTAACACCCCAACCCGGCAAGGGTAAAGATGTCACGTTAATGGTTTCATATCAGATCAAACAAAGCATACTTCAATAGTAATACAATAACTTGTCAAAGGTTACAAATGAAATACTAACATTACAAGGTCAGGAATGAATCAAAACTAAATACTAAGTCTGCAAATGCAATCCTTCTAATGACTTCTACTTCAGAATAACTGCCAAAGTCTTCTAAGTCCAAAAGTCTCTTCACTCATACCCAAACCCGTCATCCTGCTTATAACCTGCCGCACACGAAAAGAAAACGTGCGGCTGAGCTTCAAAAGCCCAGTGAACAGATATAACGATAATAAACAGAAATAGAGAAATGTACAGAATAACAGAAACAAAGGTCAAACAGATGTAGTATGGTTCAAGGGATAAGTCAATGAATAAGTATAAGGGAAAGAGAAAGGGATAGTAATCCACCACGAGCCCAGAAACAGATCATATCATATCGTAACCATAATCTTCATAATCATATAGAGGGGAGACCTCTCAGATAATCAGATAATATGAGGGGTGTCCTCATTCTTCAAATGGAGTAGCTAGCTCCCAGAAATATGTGAAAGGCGTGTATTGCACACAAGCACCAGTCACCAGACAAATCATATCAAATCATGTTAAATCCACTAAACAGAACAGATCTAGGATGCATCCATACGCCCCCCAGAAACATATATAATCCATAATCAAAGTAATGCGCATATCATAATCAGAATGGGGACGTGGCGGAACATCACTCTACCGCCCTAGAGTCATGCCATTGGTGCATCAATGACACGGACATGGAACCCCCATGCCTAGTGAAATGGCTCGGGTATCAAACTAAGAGTCAGATATCATATCATAATCAGAGTGTCATAACAGATGGCTCATAACAGATAGTTCATAACAGATGGTTTATATCAATTATCATCAGAAGTAGTACCAAAAGTCCAAATCAGAGTTTATCAGATCAAGGTTCATATTAAATAATCAAGTCAAGGTTCAGATCAAAAGTTCATTTCAAAAGTTTCTATCAAAAGTCCATTTTAACAATCCTTTATTCATGATTTTCACAAAACGATCCTTTAAAGTGGTCTTCATAAAAATAATCTTTCAAAACGGTTTTTATAAAGATAGTCTTCAAAATATAGTTTTCATAAGAGTTAGTAACATTTTATATAAAAGTAGTTTCGCATCATTTATAAACATCTTTTTAAAATGGTTTTTCTCAAAACATTTCCATGGTATAATTAAAAAGGTTTTCATAACCTAGGTTCATAACAGAGGTCATATCATAAGGGATCAACGGAGAAGGTTCAAGCAACGGGAATCATAGCAATGACATCAGTTCAGAAACTAACGGATCAGAAATGGAAGAGATCATGAGAAACCTTATAAGAAAGGTCAGAATATCTGTACCTTATACCGCAAATGAAAACACAACAGAAAATATCAAGGTCGGAAGCAAACTCCATCTTCAGCGAATCTACACGAATTCATAACTAACTTATTAAAAGCTTATTTAATTCAGATTACTAATTTTTGTCGGCTTTCTCTTTTTAGTAACTTTCAAATTATTATTTTTTTGTAACTTTTTATTTACAGCAAGTTTCCAAATTGATAAGTTTCCCGATTAATAACTTTTAAGGTTATAAATGATAATTGTGTAAATTCAAGGATTTATTAAGGCCAACCTTTTTGTTTAGGATTTAATAACAAGACTTGTAATAGTTTGGGGTTTAATGTGATTATTCCAAAGCTAACTCGAGATCGCACCTTAATATGCAACGTTATTATTTTTATAAATTCTAGTTTAGATAATGGGAATATAAGTAATTTTGACATTGGTATTTGCATGCAACTTCAATATGTCGACACACTTGAAACACCATCTTACACACACAAAAGCCCTTTTTCCTATCCAGCCATATGACAATGTACTAGCCCTACTAGGGCACACAACTCAACACCTTTCAGTGACACATATGCATGAATTTCCATTACCAGCTTACAAAACTTTATATATCTACCGATCATTAATTTCATGCACAAAGAAGGCCTATAGTACATGTTTTCATATTTGTTGACCATGTAACATGAAGACATACCAACATGCATTATAGATAAGTTTTATTGAATCATGTAATCTGTTATATATAAGCCGAAGGAAATGAAAGATCAATCATATAAAAATTGCCATGCGGTTTGTTTCGCCTTAACTCCATTCTGTTAACGTCTATTGAATGCTAACTAACCTGACTGTATCCGATGCTAAAGACAACGTGTTTGTGCACATGTTCGTTTCGTACCTCAATCATGTATACATATAAGCTTACAAGTCCATTTTACTTACCATCGACACATTCCAGTACATATTCTATCATAACGTTTATTTATATTATTTATGACCAAGATTTCTTATAACAGGTGCTTTATGATTAGGGTGTAAAAGTGATAGGTTAAAGTTACCTCGATGTTACAACGGGTACGTAACTAACAGAAGCCAAAACCAAACTCGAAGTTGAACACGAGGACGAGCTTCAATAGATCACGATCAAACCCACAGCTCCAACATAACCGAACACAAAAATCCAACCTGAATGAGACTCGATAACCCATGACGATACAACCTTTTGTTAACGAAACCCTCCAACGAAAAGGCATCGAGATCGAAGCCAAGTATCAGCCAAATCCTTTGAGCCACAGCCCACGACCAAGTCACCAAGAAGGGGCCTCACGAATCCCCTTTTTGCTGCTGTGATTGAACCGAACAGGAGGGAAGACATGTAGCAGCAGTCGACCTTTGTGAAGGGAGGATTTTTAGGGTTTTATGGTGGAGATGAGGCGAGAATATACGGTTGAAATATGAAGGGAAATATGACTGTGAATGAGCCGAGAATTTGGGACGTAAGAGTAACAGCTTTGACCAAGCATTAAATAAAAATAACGTGTTTCCCTTTTTGTTTTGGAAGATTTACATATTTTTATTCACATTATGTGATGATATGGTTTTCGTTAATTAATATCGTGTTTATAGTCTTAATAATTGTCATGCCATATTTGTCATTTCTTATAAATATGGACATTGAGTGATCGGATCATTACCAAAAGGAAAGGAAAAAAAAATGTGTGTTGATATGGTGAGGTCTTGCATGAATCCAATGAAGCCATAAAAAAAAAAAAAAGAAAGCAGCATGATACGTTTTAGAATTAGGCCAAAGCTAATGAGAATGATTGTATCTTGCTTGAAACGTGTGAACAATATGGAAAGTATTTCATTTATTTAAAAGGAGATATGATTCTATCTCTTTACTAAAACCGTGTGGAGATAAGGATTGACATAGAATCGAATGTTTTCAAATGTGTGGAGATTTAATTTATATAATGTATAGTTTAATTTATTTAGTTTAGGTAACTTAGGAATTAATATAGTTTAGTTTATAATCATAAGTTCTTGTATTATCTTTGTAGTAGTCTTATGTTCTCATTAAATTTTAGATTAAGGGTATTTTGGTCATTTTACATGTTTCAGATTTTAGGGTTTTACATAGTGTCATGGACCACAAGATTTAGTGCCTATGTATCACTCACAATATCATGAACAATATTACTATTTCACTAAGCTCACGAAACCAGAGCCTTAATCGTTCTGTTTTGTGCAACTGTAAGTATTCCTTTCCGAGAACACTCATAGTTCCTTAAATGATTATACGTCCGTTTGACATACCATTTAAGTAAGCGCTACAAACCCAGACTGGGGTGTCAACCAAATAGATGTATTCACAACATTCATGCTTACTGACGTAACTAACGGTTCATGATTATGGGTGGGGAACCTTAGTGGAAAAATGTGTAACTTAGGCAATACACAAATGTTTAGAGTACTTGTGTGAGTTGTGTCTATAAAAATAAATGAGCATGTATTCTCATCCCAAAGTAGTTCAAAACAAGTAAAGTAGGGGCTATGAGACTCACCTCAACAAGTGATAGTAACGAGAGTAAATAAGCAAGCTTGATGTTAACTGTGTGACCTAACACTAGTACAGATTTGGCCTAAGGTCACACCAGAAAATGTGTGACTATATGCATATAGTCACACATTTTTTTTGGTGTGTGTGACGAAAAGTCGCGCCACCGTAGGGTGTATATGGTTACATTGTTTAGTTTGTGACCGTTTTCATTGAAAAAGAGTGACCAAAACCCGAATATGTGTGACCAATTAGGCACAAGTTTTGTTGGATTTATCAGTATGTGTGACTATTTCCCATCCTATGGCCACATAAATATATAATAAATGTGACGATTGTGATGATTTAGTCACACAACGTGTCGTTTTTTTCGAGTTAGTCACATGCAATTTAAAAAATAGTGGCCAAAAGTGTGAATAAGTGTGACCATATGCTGTTTAAAGTGAAGAAATGTGTCTTTTGTGTGACTATTGTTCATCCAATGGTCACTTGAATTTTATGTTTGTGTGGCCTTTTGTAATATTTAGTCACACAAAACATATTTGTTTTGGGTATTTAGTCACATACAATCAAGCAAAAAGTGGCCAAAAGTATCAATAAGTGTGACCATATGCTGTTTAAAGTGAAAGAAATGTGTATTTTGTGTGAATATTGATCATCCAATGGTCACATGAATTTTTTGTGTGTGTGGCCTTTCGTAATATTTAGTCACACAAAGCATGTTTGTTTTGGGTTTAGTCACATACAATTAAGCATAAAGTGACAAAAAGTGTTAATAAGTGTGACCATATGTTGCTTAAAGTGAAGAAATTTGTATTTTGTGTGACTATTGATCATCCAATTGCCACATGAATTTTTGTGTGTGGCCTTTTGTAATATTTAGTCACACAACAAATTAAACAAACAGTGACCAAAAGTGTTATTGAGTGTAACTATATACATCTTTTAGTCACATTTAAGAAATCAATATATATCAAAACAAATTCAAATACTATAAAATTGGAATGTATATAACTGAACCACTAATACATATCATATAAGTATTAACTTATAACTAACAGTTGTAACTAATACACTAGCAGTTTCAACGAGGGCTTCATGTTCTTCGTCCAACCTTCTTATCTTTTCTCTGCATATTCACATCAGCATATTACCTGCATATTCTGCATGTTCTGTTTAGGAAGCAATTACATCTAATTACCTGCATATTCACATCAAAGAGAGCATACCAAATGTGGTTACACAAGATTGCTCCCCAGCACCTTCACAATCTGAAGCAGTAATAATAGGAGTTGCAACTCCAACAAACCCATTTACTAGCTTACAGATTAGCTAAAATGTGATAAAGACTTACCAGTGGGAGCGGCTACTAAGCTCATTGGCATTGGTTGATCCAACAGATCGAGCACGACTCCCGCTCTTAAGCAATTCCCAAACTTCATCTGTCTTGTGCACAGGCACCTTAGAGAGTCCTGGAACTTCTTGGGTTCCTTTAGCTGATTGTTTGACCTCTAACCTGCAATCAAATATGAACCATTTACATACTGATTGTCTTCTGTTCACACTAAACACTTGATTTATCATCCTTCTAAACTAAACTAAACACTTGTCATCTGAAGACTGACCTTGATGTGTCTTCAAAGACATAAAAACATGGCGCAAAACAGAAAAAGTAAGGTAACATGATCATGACACACCGAGTTAATAAAACTGTGACGTTTGAGGTGGTGGGAAAGAAAGACATACCCTGTTATGTTGTGCCTTCAAAATGAAAGGCTTGGGTAGTAGCATCCATGGGACAACAATTAGAGATAGCAATAGAAGCACAAGCTGGTAATGATACAATTTGTATTAGTTGAGTAATACGGAAGACCTTATGTACCACTATCGTTGTGCTAAGATTTAAGCATGAAAAAGCCAACAAAAGATAAAGGTGCTAGAAGAATCAAACCTGAATAGTCTTCTGGTGTGGAAAAAGCTGGTTGTCACCGAGATCATCAGTGGGGCTAAGGAACATGTATATCATCACATGGTATAGATCAGCTTGTGAGCCCGTGACCCACTTCACAATGATAAGGAGGGAAAGGTATCCAAACAGACCATTCAAAAAGATCATATGTGGAATAAATTGGAAGAGTGACATTAACAATATAACATAACGACCCCCCAAAGTCATTTCTATTATGTCACCAAGTTTCTGTATTCATGAAAATGCATAAGCAAATCAGTCTCCAAAGCAAAATACAGATGTTAACAGGGCCACGAACGTTAAAAAAGTTGCTCCATATTCAGTAAGACAGTGTTGATTATATAAAACAACAGCTCCACAAACAAGTGTTATTTACCTGACAGTGTTGAAAATCAAGAAAAAAAGGAAAACATTGGATCACCCATTTGCTTAATTTTCTCGAACATTAATCTGTGTTTATTACCTTTGTGTGATTAGAGAATCTGTTAGAAAAAGACAAGTGGTCAGGAAACTCCAATCGTTTGAAGTAGAAGCAGAACTAGCAACTGAACTAGTCAGGATGGATCCATACTCTTTTTCCATCCGATCTAGCATTCCCTTCGATAGCCCCTCCATTTTTCTTTCCAGCATTTCAACCTACAAGATTGAAGATTATTTACAATCAATAAGCTACAATTTTTATCTTTTACAAATCATCTAAAACATATATGAAATGTGTAAAAAACTTACATCAGTTGACTTTTGCAATTCAGCATAGAGCTATCTGCGTTGACTTCACAATTAGCTTCTTTCTTGACCTCTTTGTTGCATTCATCATCTGTTAACCCTCCAAGTTTTTCTAGTCTTCGTTGTAAACACCATGCCTTTTTATCAAAATTCTTACACTTTTTAAGCTCGTGATCTTCACGTTCGTTATAACTAGTCTGCAACTCTTCCAATTTTTCTGCTATTTCTTTCATTTCTTCCTCCAACACCGCTTCCATGTTCTTCCCTTCACAAAGCTTCTTTCTTCCCTGCAAAGCATGCATGTGCTAATACTTAGTTACCATAAACCAAAATAAGGCAACAAAATGTACATAGCCACTTGTATTGTACATTTTGGGTATCAAAATCAGCATAAATTTACCAATGTTCATTAGCTTTTACATTCTGAGTAACCCAAACAAATATAGATCATTTTAGGGGTGTTTGTTATTGCTTATTAAAAATGCTTATACTAACTCTCAACCAGATTATTTATAACAACTTATTTTACTAAATACGGAGTAATCTACATATACAACTTCAATAAGCACTCTATAAACACCTTCAGAACTAGTACTTATTTGTTGTATGAAAACAAAGAAGCACTTTCAATAAACGATCCCATTATCTCAAACAACCCCTAATTTTTTCTATCTTGCTGTCAAACAATCAACTTTGCATAATTAGTCCATATTAACACCTCATTATATATGAATGGTAGTAGATAATTAAGAAAATCGACTAACCGAAGCAAGATTTTGCAAAGCAGATTTAAGAGTCCTCTCAATCCTCACTCTATTCTTCTCCAATTTCTTCAAAGCAAACTTTCTTTCCATCCTCAAAAAATTACATTCCGCTCGCAATATCTCCGCTTGAAACCGCCACTTTTCCTCCTCCACAACACCACTCTGCCCCTCATTATATACGAATGATGTTGGTGCGAGTGTGGTGGTGGTGCGAGCGGTGGCTGTGAAGTATAGAAGATCTTGTTTTGGTGTAAAGAAATATTATAAGTTGTAAAGAAATAAAAGAAAGAAATAAACTGATTTGGGATGGACTATGGAGTATTGAAAATCAGGGCGGTGAATGAAATATTTGGGAAGGAGGGGCAATTTGATTTGGGGAAAAATTTAGGCAAAATTTAGGCGGGCCAATTGTGAAAAGTTAGAGGTGAAATTTTATTTTGGGAAAAACTCAGTGCGCACATATTATATGATTTAGTCACTTTTAAATAATTTGTGACAAACTTGACTATATGATTTAGTCATATTTAAATAATGTGTGACAAACTTAAGTATATAATTTAGCCACATACACAATTACTTCATGTGACCATATATGGATTTTGGTCACACTGTTCAATTGTGTGACAAATATTTGTCACATATGTATATATAGAGTGTGACTAATATTTCAAACTTATTTGTATCCGTCACGCGTCCCAAATTATAAGTGACTAAAAAATCAAAACAAGTTTTACCAGATACCTCTAGTCACGAAAATATTCAAATGTGTGGTTGTAGCCTCAGATGTAATTCCGAAATGGTCACACAAGTCGGATCAAGTGTGGCTGTTTATTTTATTCTGGTACATTTAGTCACATAAAAAAGTTACTGTGTGGCCGTTAGAAAAACTGCATGTGTGACTAAATCCCATTTTTGTACTAGTGTAACCGCGACCTAATTCAATAAGACGCCTTAAGGTCACAATGATATGTTCTATATGCACGTGAGATTTGAAAAGTTATACCACTCATATAAACTTGTGTATAAGATTTATTAAACTCTATAAGTAAACACTTAGGAAAATGAGTGAAAATGGTACTTTTCTAGACTTAGATAAAAGACAGATCTTGCCAGAATTTTGATACAACTTTGAAAGGCCATTTCTTTCGAACAAATTGGTCCATCAGACTGTGAGACATTCGAATTGTCTCTTCGATAGTGTTGGGTTTTGATGAGGTAACATTTCCCTGGATACTGGGTGGAAGACCCCAAATGTACCTTTCGATCCTCTTACGGGTAGTAGAAACCATTTCCAGGCAAAGAGTAGCCAACTCATGGTATCGCTCAGTATAAGCTGCAATGTCGACTCCTTTCACAGCTAACTTCCAAAACTCTAATTCCATCTTTTGAACCTCATTTCTTGGGCAATACTCCGCTTTTATCATTTCCTTGAAATCAGCCCATGGTGTTTCGAAGGCAGTATCAATTCCCACTGACCGAGCATAAGCAGTCCACCAAGATAAGGCACCCTCCAGCAAGGTACCCGTAGCATATTTCACCTTATAGTCCTCCGCGCAGTTACACCTGCAGAAAACCGACTCCAGCTTCTCTAACCATCTAACTAAACCGACAGCCCCTTCTTTGCCTCTGAAATGTTGAGGCTGGCAGTACATAAATTCCTTGTAAGTACAACCACGAGCCACGGTTTTAACCCTCGTCTTTGTTCCACTGGCGTCTCTGCCATTACTACTGTTGTGGAGGGTCTCGTATTCAGCCATAGAAGCAGCAACTTGTGCAGTGACTTGCTGAGCAACGAGTTTATTGATAGCAGCTGCACTCATGCTTTGCTTCTTTGGAGGCATTCTCTTCAAAACAAGAAAAAAAGAGTGAGGCGTAATAAAGACGTTTCCTAAAAGCAGGTGTTCTAAAGTGGCTGGTCATAAAATGAAAGCTTGATGTCGTGTTATGATTAACTGGCGTGCTCCTAGACGGTGGTTCACGAGGTGATGTAGATGTTCTAACTTATGGGATGAGTGTTCAAACTAACCTTTAGAATTGGTTAGTAAGGTAATCGGGAAATTGATATACAGTAGCGGGTTTTAAGGTCACATAAGACGGTATTTCGTATGATTGTGAAAATTTTCAGAGATCGCTTGTATTAATCAAGATATCTTGGAAATATTTGAAAGGACTTTTACGAGGGAAAGAAAAAGTACCATGACGGGAACTATTGTGGTGCTAATGTGTTGGATGTAGGTGTGAATGCTCATGCAACGATTGTGTACACACACATGAATTTTTTTTTTTGTTGAAACCTTTAGAAATTGAGTAGGGAATCAATCTGGACATAATTCTATTATAACTACTCCCAGTATTGCAAAATTCACCTCTGAGTCGGACATAGGTGATCAGGCTATGTCCCACTGTCCCTGGTTGAATATAGGTGATTAGTCTATATTCTACAGAGGTTCAATGAATTTTGAAATACTCAGTTCAGTTATACTAATAATATGTCCCTCACATTTAGAAGCCGTTTGAAAGACTAAGGAAAGTGACCAAACTCGAGGTCAAACAATGAGATTACGTAAGGAAAATGCGTAACGCTGTGACGTATACGATACGTAAGCTTAAGTATATGGAAGATACTTATAGTAATCAATGAAAATAAGTGGGTATAATTAATCTGATAATAAGATACTAATCTCATCAAATATGTCAGCAACAAACCACAAGTGAGGCATCAGCTTGGCAGGCAGGCACGTGGCGGTCATAGGGTTAAGTTTTCGTAAAAGTAGTTATAGTCTAGGTTTTAAAAATACCCAGTTCTCTATAACCGAGGCTCTGATACCAATCTGTAACACGCCCAAAATTGGGTCGCAGCGGAAGATAATGTCGCTGGGGTGCTACTCAATTGGTATCACAACACAAGTTCAAAGAACGGTTTTTCACCACAATCATTTAGAATAAAATTCATTAACAAAAGCATTGAGTTTACATTATTAAATTTTTGTGCGAAAATAGATACCATTTAGCATCAGTTTTCATTACTCAAAATCCTTAACAGCTTCAACTATTTTCTGAAATTTTAGTTTTCGTTGTCTAAATTGAAACTAGCGTATCTTTTTCGTTATAAGCCCGTTTTAACTCATTCAAGCGGCTACGTTTTCGTTACTGAGTCTATTTTCTATATTTATAGCCTTAACTTATCACCACACTACTGATTTTTCTGTATTAACCAAAACGGGACAGAATCATTTTTAAGAGTGCCAAACTATTTTCCCAAACCTTCTAGCTATTATATCCACTTAACAACAACTCCAAATCTAGTCCTAGTTCACCCTTCAACTTCTCAACATAACCATAGTGATCTAACCATAACTTAACAATATTCAAAGGTCCATGTAAATGATCATCAAGAATGTTTAAATCTACAAGTTTACTAATATACATGTATATATAATGTTTTCATCACTTTCTTGTGGAGATTTTTACTAACTAATTTACTTGTAATCAAAACTTGTTCAAAACATAATCTTTTGTTAAAGGATCATGGTGAATGTAAAACTTTATCAACATGTACCAAGTGATAACTAAGTATATATACTTGAACTAGCATTATGACATGAAAAACATGAAGTTTTGCAATGTACGGTTACTTACAAAAGAGATTAGTGAGACGAGAGTGTAAGATACTTGATTAACCCCAAGATTAATGTTCCAAACCCTTGCTAAAGTGCCCCAAGTATGCTTAATCTTAACCAAAATCAAGATTTCTCCTTCTTACTCCTCCTAGTGTGTCGAATTGGATGTATATATGCGAGGTGTTTATATATATATATATATATATATATATATATATATATATATATATATATATATTCACTTGAACTAGTAGTGCAAAAATGATAATATCTTGATCTATATATACTTGAAGAGTTTCAAATGTTTAATAGTGTAGTCAAATGGTATCATTGGCTTGGTTAGGAAGTTGGGGCCGATTAGGGGTCTTAGGGGGGGGGGGGAAATTTTGGGTCAAGCCTCCAAGTTGAAATGTGGCTCCATGTTTCAAGGAACTTTGGTGGCTAATAAATTGGCATGTGCATTTTGTCTAGCAAGTATCTATAATACAAGGATGGGGGGGGCGGAAATGGGTAGAAAATAGGATTAGATGAGTAGTTTTGATACAAAAGTGTATATGTTGTATGTATTGAGTGTTAAAAATAGGTATTGGTTGTTGGTTTGGTGATTAACGAAAGTTATACGTAATTAAACGTAAGATGTAAAGAATTTACCTTAGGCGTAAGGAAATATTTTTGGAACTTTGGTAATCTTTTAGGACTATAAAAATACGTTAGAAACAATCGTTGGGAGAATTGGGTATATCGGGTGTTAAATTTTGAATTACGAATTGCGTTTGTTGAATTGACAACTGTAAGTAATTAAAGAAAAGGAAATTGTCTTAGGGTTTAAAATTGTGAACCGGAGTAGGAGCAAGGTACTTGAGCATTGTGGACTAAATATAGTCCAAATTCATAGTGTTCAAGAGGGTTGTACCTTGTTTTATATTTATTTAACCAAATAGTTAATCATAAGGAGTGTTCTTGTAAAATCTCGAAGTTGTAAATTGGAGTTTGAAAATAAATGTTGACGTGGGAAATTACGGGTTGCTACATCTTCAACCTCCTATTACTCATTCACCATGTATTCCACACAAGGATCAACAACCCATATCTCCAAGAAACCTAGGATCACCGTTAGACCACCATCCAAACCTCTCTTTGTTGATCTCACCAAAGATGATGAAGTCACAACACCACCTTCCCAAAACACTCCTAACTCACCATCTCCACCTAATGCTCCTACCAAAACATCATCAACTAGAATAACATCTTCATCATCTCCCTCTTTGAACACCATGCCATCATTCATGGATTACACACTCTCACCTATCACCCCATTGGATTATGCCATGCCAACCCCATCACCTACATACTCACCACCACCTCCTTCTCCAATCATGGGCCAACCTATCCAACCTCATCCGGTTGATATACATAGTGCTAATTGCCTATGTTGTCTTCACAACCTCAACCTCATCTTCTCTTTGAAAGATGAGATACACTTCATGTTCTCCTATGTGGAACATCTCTTGACACCACCACCACCTCCAATCATGTCACCCTCTCTACCTCTCACAATAAACATCTAGGATCCCTTTTGGAAATGAAGCTAATCTTAGGGCCTCTTGTCACTAAAGATTTATATGTGCTTCTTGTAGTTTCTTTTTATGTTTATGTTGTAGTCATACTTTATGTATGACATTTCTCCTTATGAATTGATGGGCTTATTATGTGGTTGTTTTATCTTTTATGTTTTTTTTGGCTTTTTAGCCATTTTCTTAGTTTATGGTTGGATATTTGTCTTGATTGCTACATGTTAGATATTGTATGTGTGTCATCTAACTTTGTTTTGTAGCAAGAACCATTGCTCGATTCCTTGGTGTCCTCCAAACGAGGGGGAGTATACATCAAGGGGGAGCCTTTGTGACTTTTTTGCTTCGACAAAAAAAGGGAGAAATGAGATATAAACTCATGCTAAAAACTTGTTAAAATTAATCTTTAACTTAAAATGAGTTTATGTTTTGTCATCATTAAAAAGGGGGAGATTGTTGATGCAAATAATGTTCTAAAAACGTTATTTATATCTTTTGATAACTCTACGTTTTGATGATAACAAAATGTGAAAACACTTTACGTCAAAATTAACGTAAACAAGTTTTTAGTAGAAATATCCCGTTTCTACGTAAATCAATCTAGGTATGAACAAACAAATTTACAACTTGACAAATGATCAAAGAAGTGAATTTGTGTTTCAAACTTCACATTTTTAATGTGACAAAACATTTTTTCAAAAATATACCTTACAAGTTATTTTTGAATTATAAAGAAATGTTTTATTGGAAAAATAAGTTTAAAAATCATAACAGCTATTTTTCCCCCCAAAATCAGCTCCAAACTTCCCCAAATAAATTTTCACCACTAAAAACAAAAATTGGAGCGTCCTTGTCTGGCACAGTACCACGGTACCACTAAATTTAGTGGTACCGTGACCTTATAACGGGCAAATTTCTTCTGCCTATAAATACCATCCCTCTTCATAGTTTTTAGGTATCATTTTTCACACACAACTTTCTGAGTTTAAAACTCTTATCACTTCTTCTCTCCTTTGATCATTTAGTTTAGTTTTCTTTTGTTTAAAGAGTGCTCCAATCATCCAACCAAGTGATCACCTTCATTCCTCTACTAGTGCAAGAAAAGAACACAAAGTATCAAAGAAGATACAAAGTATTGTAGTTATAGTTAGTGCACTTGTTACATACTTGTTGTATCCTTGCATACACCAAGATCATTTTCTTTTGAGTAGTTTGTGAGAGTAGATCATTGTGATCTTGTTGAGATCTTGGAGATCTCTTGTAGCTTGTGGGCTTGTGTGTTGATCAAGTGTATCAAGGGTAGATCGGGTAGATTGAGTCAAGTGTGTTGATTGTGTGAATTAGTAAGGATCGTGTGGATCGTGGTAGATTGGTACTAGCTAAGATTAGTACTCGACATTTAGCTTAGTGTCAGAAATAAAGATAAGCGACGTTGTACGATTTTCTCCGCCTGAAGGGAGCTTTGTTGACATAGTGCTTAGAACTCTCGAGTTTGGTACTCGGGGAGTGGAGTAGGACGAAGAAGAGCTTCGTGACCGAACCACTATAAATCTCTTTGTCCCGGTTTGATCTTTCCATCTCATTTCTTTATATTTATTGTTTATATTAGATAGTATTGTTTAGTGTTCATATTGGTGTTGACTGATTTCACAAAAGAATCGAATCAAAGTTTTTCAAAAGTAAAGTTTTTAAAACAAATTAAAAACCGGTAAAACTATTCAACCCCCCCCCCCTCTTCTAGTTTTCCACATAATCCTATAACAACTACCAACTAAATATCAACAACCAAATCATTTCAAACAAAGCTCCAGGTGCTACACAAACCTAAACATATTACTTGCGTCTCTTAAACATTCAACTGTTCTTCAGGGACTTTATCGGCATTCAAACATGGTGGGACGAAGGAGCTGTAGACAATCTCCATGTTTGGAGTCTCCTTCAATTCATGGCTCGCAACTTCCAATGCTGTGGATTGGAAAAACCGGTACAATTTCTTGCTACAGATAAAGGAGAAGATGATAGTCATTATTGGAAGTGGGATGATGATGGTGGTAAAGCGGGACTATTTTACTCCTAAAGACGTACCTGTGGTATAGCACAAAACCTGAATATTGCTGGATCACGTAATTTAGACATATACTTTAAACAATATTCAGTATGTATTAATGCGTTTGTCACCATATCATTCACGCACTCTAATGCCTTCTCTAAATTATCTTTGTGTCTCAAGTCCTGAGGTACATGTGTATCATCAAGAATTAGTTAATTAGATGGAAGTTCCAGCTTCATATTTTGAACTCGATAACATTAAGCTTTTGTTCAAGAAAATGAAAAGATATATCTCAAATTTATCTACATATTTACTCCAGATCTCGAGAGGCCAAAATATAAGTGGCTTGGGCACTTCATTTATGTCCTCGTGAAAAGGATACATGGCGGTTCTATAAGTACGTGTTTCTGATATTTTATCTAATTTATTTTATAAAATTGATTAGATGTCCAACAAACATGTTCAAAAGAGATAAAACCACATAAAAATGCCTATTAATCTTTACTAGAGTGGTAAAAAATCAGCATGAAGTAAAACACACACTGCACACGCGCATTTGAAGTAAAATTCAGTTGTTGAAACTAAGCAATGAAGTTAATCCGTACTATCTTCACATTATATATGTTTTGATAATGTGAAGCAGGAGGTGGAAAAAAACTCACCACTATTTCAGACTATCTACACGGCCAACTATCTCACCACCTGAACACTTCACAAATCTCACCATCCTCACGACGACGCCAACTTACGATCTTATCTCCACGACCACATCATCTCCATGACCCGAACCTGTACACAAACTGAAAAATTAAAAACCAGGGTCATTCCATGTGAAAATCAATTGTTCATTTCATCAAACACATGGTGTGCATTTAACTAATATATTTTCAAAAGCATAATTTAAATCAAGATTAGATGTAAAAAAACAAAAACATAATCGTTATGAGATTCAGTTTATAATTATCACGTGTTTTTATGCTCGAATGCTTTCACATGCTTTCAATTTGATGATGAACGATCTAAAGAATATCAGATTGAAAATTCATCCAGAAATTGAATCTGATGATAGCAAATTTAATGTTTAACCAGAAGGAATGATTATGATGAATAAAGATGATATCATGTTTAATTGGATGAATTGAAATTCGGATTTAAGGTTTGATAAGAGGATTGGAAGGTGGAAGTTGATGTTGAATTGGGGATGAGAGAAACACGCTTTTCTGTGTGTTTTTCATGAGAGATTGAAAAATGAATTTTTTTAGTTTTGTGTTTATATCTTTATATAGTTGACAATTATACCCTTTGTAGTGTAAAGTATGTATTTAATCACAACCATTAGATCAAATGAAGATGGAGGGTGGGGATTGATCCCTTAGTATGTAAACAAAGTTTGGTCCTCAAATGATCTTAAATCTAATATAAATTAAAAATGTTTTCGTTATTGTTTTATGCAAGCAAATATTTTTATTGAATTGAGATCAACGTATAACCAAAATTATCTAAAGATCCAATTAACTAATGCTGGCCACTCATTTTTTTCATCAAAATAAAAAAAAACACTTTCCACCTTTAAAAAAAATTAAATATCTTGCAAACGATAAATCGTTAAGTGAAAAAAAAAATATACCATCGCGACGAATATTTTTTTATCTTTCAGTTGACGGGCACTTCGATATACTTTCGATAAAAAAAAAATTCATTTTTTTTCAGTTACGTCTGAAAAATCACATGTAATTTTATAAATCACATGTGATTTTTCCAGACGTAACTGAAAAAAATCAAAAATAAAGTTCGTCGAAAGTATATCGAAGTGCATGTCTATAGAAAGATGATTAAATTCTCATCGCGATAGTATGATTCGTTTTGTGTAACGATTAACAGTTTGCGAGATATTTAATTTTTCAAAAAATGTTGAAAGTTTATTTTTTTGTTTTAATCAAAAAATAGATGACCCTGATTGGTTCATTAGAATTTTAGAAAATATTTGATCTACATTGAACTTTTCTCTACTATGTAAACTTAAGAGACATGTGACATCAAGAAACTTGAATTTACACAGGCACTGTGACTATGAAGGAATGAGGCTTTAACATATCATGTAGATGATTGAACAAGGAACAAGAACAAGGCTGTGAACAATGTTTTGTTAATTCTGTTAATTTTATAAAAGTTGTATCTAATACTTTTAAATTCTAATTTGAAAAAATTACACGGATGGTCCTTGTGGTTTACACGAATTTCATGTTTAGTAGCTATTTCATTTTAATTACGCCACAGATAACTATTTTGTGAAACGTTGCACGCGTTTGGTCCCTAAGTTGGATGTCCGTTTACTTTGACCGTTAAGTATTTAATTAATGTTTGCCCGTTAGTACCTCTGTTAGTATTTTTTGCATCGTTAGTCCTATTTTCACTTTCACTTTCACCACCAGCACTCTCATCCTCCTCACACTCCTCACTACCACAACAACCACCACATTACCACCATCAACCATGCTTGACCCAAGCAACTAGAAGCACTCCACTCTCCACCGATCATTCCAATGGTTGAAATAGTCAATATTTTACACGTATTCATGTTCGTCGGGGAGGTATTGATAAAGGTCAAAGCCACAAAAGTTGGCTTTCGATTGTATCACAAAACCGGGGAAGTATTGATAAAGGTCAAAGACATTTGACTGGGGGATATAAAAGGTATAGTAGATCATGAATGTAGATCCTGAAAAGTTGTCTGCGATTCCACAAAAGTCTTTCGACTGTATCCACAAAAGTCAAAGACTTTTGATAAAGGAAATCCGTCAAAGAAATGTTAAAAATTTCTTCATATCAAACACACACGAAACTGCTACTCTAAATCCTAATCAAACACACACGAAAACCTTAACACACGCACCACTCTCGATCTAACACTCTCAAATACAACATCACACCAATAAACAACCATCACCACCACCAACCTCCGGTCACCACCACCACCAAACTCCGGCCATCATCACCAACCTCCGACCACCACCAAAACGCCACCCCATACACAATCGGATCAGACTTGGTTTCAAGTCCAAAATAACAAATCCAAACCCAATAAAGATCAAACCGAGCCACAAGAGTCTCGGCCTAACTAAAACCTAAACCAACTTTACTCAAATCCAAATTAACAAGAAGTCACAAATAAGCTCGGAAACACGCTCGGTCTTGAAATAGTCGAAGTATAATCCCATGAATGAGCTCGGAATAAGCTCAGATTAAGCTCGAACATAGTTTCTTACAAGAGCTTATGACTCAAACATATAGATCTGAAAATATAAGCACGTAAAAACAACAAGATGATAATACCAACACGTTTTAAATTCATTTACCTCTAAACCCGTTTTAATATTTGTTTTAAAGACGCACCGATTCACACAAAAATTGTGTGAATCGTTGTTTTAAAGACGCGCGCGTGTGGTGGCAGAAGTGGTAGCGCGTGTGGTGGCAGAAGTGGTGGTATAAGGTTTGGTGGTGATGTCGTGGTGGTGGCAGAAGTGGTGGTGTGGAGGTCGGCGGCTAGAGAGAGGAGGGGAGGATTTGAGAGAGAGAGAGAGAGAGAGAGAGAGATATTATAATGTGTAGTGTTTGTGTATTTGTGTTTATGTATTTGTATTTGTATTTATGTATTTGTGGTAGAGAGAAGGACTAACGATGCAAAAAATAGGACTAATGATGCAAAAAATACTAACGGAGGGACTAACGGGCAAACATTAATTAAATACTTAATGGTCAAAGTAAACGGACATCGGACCAAACGCGTGCAACGTTTCACAAAATAGGTATTTGTGGCGTAATTAAAATGAAATAGCTCCTAAACATGAAATCCGTGTAAACCACAAGGACCATCCATGTAATTTTTTCTTCTAATTTTAATGTGTTAAATGACTTATCAAAGAAAACACAAGTTATTTACATAATTTGTGTCTTCGTCTCGGAGAAACTTTAAACATTAAAACTAATAATCGTAGTCCTCACTAAATACAAACTAAAAAATTGTTCCTCACAACTTTTTTTGAAATGGACATATATGACTCATTTAAAAGTTAAATGAATATTAACGAGCTTCTCTTAATTGGAGAATATTACAATTGTTTTTAAAGAAAAACTTATAAATATAATATATTTAATTTTTATTTTTACATATATGAGTCGTTTGAAAATTTTATTTCGTCGTTATAAGTTTCTTCTAAAGAGATTCATATAATATAAGCACGTTTGACACATGCTCGTTTAAGCCCATGTCCGTACAAGCCAAGCCCATTTGGACCATGACCCGTGCCCGCCCTGTAGTTTGATTCACTGTTTATATCCGACCCTTATTCATATAGTTCAATCAAACGATGTGGGATCTAAGCACATTTTCAAGATATGTCATCCTCCCCCTTCAAGATTCTTCACTTTTTTTTTTTTTTTTTTTGGACGGCAATTGTGGCTACATGGCCCCTAGCCCAGAAGGCGTAGCGAGCCCACACAACCAGGTTGGTCCAGCCCAAAAGGCAATGGCACCCTTCCCTTTACGCACGCGGGAGGAAACCCCTATCGCCCTAGACAAGACTCGAACTTGAGACCTTGCCTAGGAGGGTAAAACCTCCATACGGGATTTGCCTTTTGTCGATGTGATGAAACTATCATTGTATTTTACTGCACATAAATAAAGATTTTTTGTTAACAATTCGTTCCAAAAAGTTTTGGAACGATAAGGGGTCATGAATGGTTTTCCCTTGGCCCTGGCTACAAACGCAACACACATTTGTGGCTCTAACACTATTGCAAGTTCATAAAGGTCTCCGTTATTAATTGTGTAGCTTGAAACTCGAGGAATATGAGTATATGACCTCTTAAAGATAGGACACATAATGATCCTTTACGAACAATTACCTTGACAATTAAACGTTGAGATTTTACATAAATAAGAGTTATTGACTGATTCGATCTTCGAACTTCTTATGAGTTTTAGAGTTTAACCGTTAAACTTCTCAACTTTTTTGTAACAATGTTTGAATCCCTAAAGTTATGTCATATGCAAACATTTATACTCTCCCCTCAACTTAGTTGTATGGTTCGAGTAATGAGTTGAGACGTTTTTATATAGTTTACCAGGATTCTGTTTACTAATAATACAATGGGTCTTGAAGCTTGCTAGTAGAATTGCTAGTTAAGACTTAACTTTGATACTGAATATGCAGAAACATGGTAGAATACGAAGACAATTGACAGTGTTCTAGTAGAAGTAGGTTGTTGTGGCTGTTGGCATGGCCAACGCCAATGACAAAGGTGTTTGTGACTGGAAGTCGTAATATCAAACTTATACCAAAGATTGAATGAATCGTTTCAAAACAATCGTTTAATAGTTAAAACTTCAAATAATTAACAAATTATAAAGATAAAATTGCTATTCATTAGTGTTAATGTATTAAAACTCATTTTCTTAAGAAATGACGGTCTTTATTAAAGAAAGATTGTCATCTTAACTATGAGTCATAAAATATAAAAACTACATATGTAAACCAAGACACTTTAGTGGATTCTATCCCAAAACTTATGTAAGGGGAGTGCTAGAAAATTATACTTGTTCTTCAGTTTGTCGTCTTATTTTGTAATGTTCCCACCTTGGTCATTTGGTTCAATCAAGCAATGTGGGATGCAAACACAATTTCAGAAAAATTTCCTCCTCCTCGAGTATTTACACTAGTGCCTGCGGTTATAGTACACTTGTGGGCAACGTTATGTTATATCCGTCATGGGTAAATCTAGAACCCCAATCAGCAATATTCGTTAGAAGTCCCTATGCATTAACCAATCAATCTCAAAGATTCAAAAGCCGCAAAAAATACTATGGAAAAACCTCCATGTCTCCATCTTCCTCTCCATCTATCTCCATACACAATCATGCAAACATAATGTCAATAATGGAAAAGTTAAGAACATATTAGGGCCATTTTGTTTTTGAGCTCGAATGCTAAGTTTGTTAGTACAAAAGAATGTGGGCTTTTGTGCTTTCTATCTGGGTATCCACTTTCGGATATCCGTAAGTCCGTGATCAATAAAAACCAGTGAACACAGGTGAAGGACTGAAGGGTACACATGCCTTTGCCACCTGCAGGTGCCCCTAACTGTGTGGCTGATATGAACTCTAAAGAGGATACACCAGGTACACTGTTTTGATGTGTGATTACAGGTCAAAGGGTAATTATGCAACTTTATATTGTATCAATTTTGTAACAATAATCATAATTCATTTGTTAAAACATTACAAAACACTATTCAGTCTTGCTGCACAGCATCAACTGAAGGCAATGTAATCACAAGGGTCAGGCGTATTGTCCTCGTTTTGCGACGACGTTCATCACAGCAATAGAAGGACCAAACCATGTTCGGTACATATCGAATTTAAACCTTTTATGCAATTCAACGCTACACCATTAAAATTTAATCATTTATGATGAAACAATTGTAATGACAAAATACATGTAAGTTGAGGTATAAAGATACTCATAACAGCTATTTCTTTTCAATGCTGTAACAAACAAGATAACACAATTATAACAAGTTACAGAGAAGAACAGAAACATATAAAATGTAGATATATCGCTACAGGAACCTCTAACCTTCGATAAGCCGGAAAATTTACAGGCCTTCTATGCTGAATACATATTAGTTTTCAAATTCATGCCTGCCTATAAGAGTTGGCCCAACCACTCCCTAATCGATCTTCACCGAGGAAAACAAATAGTGGACAAAGTAGAACGATGTAATGAACCCAATGGTTCCAGTAGATAACATGATTGCGATTGCACTGATCAGTGCGTACCCGAGATACAGTATTGCCGACACTGGCCCACTTAAACTCTGAAGGTCAAAAACCAAATACTTCATGGAATACAGGAAAACATAAACAGAAACCGACCCAGAAGCGAAAAATGCTTTCCACCACCACTGCCAGTCCTCAACACAGAGATGCATGTAGGTCAAAACCACCGAAACTTCAGCACAAACAACCACCAGTAACATTAAAACCACAAGCAAAAACCCGAATACATAGTAGAATCTTCCGAGCCAGATGCTAGAAAGGATAAAAAAGAGCTCGATAAAGAGGGTCCCAAATGGAAGGGTTCCTGCACCGACTATTAGTAGCCAAGACGGGTATTTTTGTGCAGGGATCTCTCTAGCAATCTGGTTAGTTCGGACCGGGAACTGAATCGGCTCGGCCCGTGTACCCAAGTACCCGCCCAAGAGAGTGAGTGGGACTGAAACGCAAAACAGAAGTGACAATAGTATGAAGTACAATGAAATGGGAATAGCTCCTGTACTGTTACTGCCCCAAAGAATGAAGTTTAATACAGTGAGGATGCTGAAAACAATCCCGGGGAAGAAGAATGCAATTGACCACGATACAGATCGCCACCCTTCCGACGTCCCTTTAATTGTTCGCCATAGATATACGCCAGCATAACCAGCTACACCTCCCAATAAAAGATACAAAATTATCATTCCTGTCAAAAGCATACCTCGTGAAGCTGGTGACATGAATCCAAAGGCGGCGAATACGATAGTGACACCTGCCATTCCTGCAATCTGTAGTCCGTTTCCTATCATCACACATAAAAGTTTAGAGTTGGTTGGTTCACGGAACACATCACCAACAACAAGTTTCCATCCTGATAACTCCTCATTCATCTGTGCCTGTGCTTCTTTGTCTAACTCTTCATAACGTGTGAGATCACGTCTCACTGTTCTTAAAAAGATAACAAACACAATCCCAGCTAAAAAGAAGATCACCATTAGCGAGTTAAGGATTGAAAACCAGTGGACTCGAGCACCTTCCATTTTCAGATAAGCATCCCAACGAGATGGCCACCTTGTGTTACTCTTCACAAACTCGACTTCATAAGTGAAGGATACTTTTTCTTGTTCTCTTATTATCTGAGATTTTTCCAGCGGCAGCGGACAGTTTAACGGATCCACTCCATCATATTGATGAAGTTTTGCCATCTTCTCAGGATCATACTTAACGCTACACGGGAATACCTCAAAACCCACGATCTCATAACCAGCAGCGTTCTTCTTATCATCAGAAGTCTCTATCACACCCATACCTTCTTCCCCTGTACCGATAATCTGCACACCAGAGCCTTCATACTCGTGCACGTAAACCCTGAACTTAACATGATTGATAATGTAATCATCTTCAGTATTAGGAGGTGAAAATCCTACTGGGAACCCTGTCCACTGAATTTTCATTCCATTCTGGTTGGCATACCTCATTGCAGGCAAGTTATCGAGAATCATATTAACTTGATACAGATCACGTGTCCTCTGTTTTAAGAGCTTTACCTCATGCTCGCTTAATGGATGTGTGGTGCAGAGAAAAACAGATTCATTGACGTTCATTCGGAAACGATAAGGAGAGTTGTCGATTTGGTCTCCCATAAGTAGTTCTCCTAAATTCTCGGCACTTTTCTTTATCCCGCCAGAGGGAGTGCAGTATGGTAGACTGTAATAGCTAAAGGGTAGCTCTGTCTCGATAGATGTTAATGAATTAACTTTGGCAAATATATTCTCGCCTGTAGAGTATGTATGCATGTAGCTTCCCGGAAGATAAAACCCATTGCACAGATGTCCAAGGAAAACTACATACGTGAAAAGTGCCAAGCACGTCCCTTTAGGGACGAATGACAGAACCATTGCACAAAAGATATAACTGGCACTCTAAGACTTCAATCAGCGTAAACCACTGATATAGCCACCTTTAACACCAAACCTACAAAATAATAATACATAGTTTCAGATATTTCTAAGTTTGCTCATAATGCGATTAAGAGTATTATATTAATTTTTTTTACCATCAAACACATTTTCCCTGCTTATTACTATCGTTCAGTTTCAATATAACAGTCCTCAAATGTGAGCATACCACATTAGCCACGCATAGGAGCCATTTCAAAATTCCAAAATTCATGAACCGATCAAATACTAACCCATTAGAAGTTACATATTTATAATCTTCCACATTTCCTCTACAGTGCATTGTAACAAGTTCAGCTACCAGCTATACTTTAAATTAAGGATCATGTTATCTTAACCAAGCGGTTAAAAAAAAGCCCCGTACTTTTGTTTTATAAAAGATAGATATATCTGCTCCATTCCAACAACAAAAAAAAAATTGCAAAATGATAACTAGGCAACATCTTAAAGGATCTCCTAACTGAAAATAAGGGACTGAATCAACCTTCAGCATCCATAAAACAAAGATATACTACATGATCTCTTAAATCACATCAGAATCATATCATGTCACAACTATAAGTCAATCCGTTGTTGCTAAGCGATATATCCCTCCCTCTAATTTTAAAAGTATTTACATCCATTAAAGTTCCTAGATCAGTTTACGCCAAATCTAATTTCATAGAATAGCAACTTAAAATACTTTTGGTGTCGGTCTATTTTAGTAATTATACTAAATTAAGACCTGGTAAATCAATTTTTAAAAAATGATTCAATTTATTCACCTAAACACAGACTCTCGTCGCACCGATTTGTAGCTCAATCTCAAAACTATAATTACTAAATCAAGAAACTATTGAATATACTCCGTAAAACAAACCTTACCACCTACAAACCAACAAACATGGAATTATAAAAAAAAAAACACAAAATAACGGGATCGATCATGCATCAAACAATTCATCATCCACAGAATACAGATCTAACTGATTTCAAATCATAACAGATACATTGACTTCAAGCAGTACAAAATCAATTAACGAACAACCACCAAATTCAGTGAAGTTACAGTAGTAAAAAAAGTTTAGTTAGGGATAAAGATAACAGAAACTTGCTATAAGTAATTAAGTAGATATTTTAGTTAAAAACAGCGGTCAGATTAAGGTCATTAAGGTTCCCACAAACAAAAAGAAGACGATGGACTGACTCATAATAACATAATGAATGCAAAAATGTCGTGAGGGAGTATTGTATTTAGATCTCGATATTTTTGGGATGGGATGGCGTTACCAAGTTTATTTATTTTTAACTTTTTACAGTATAAAAGTTTGAGGCACGCAATTTAAAAAAAAAATGATAATCTTTACCCCGTTTATCAATAAAGTTTCGTCTTTACCTTTTTCCTAAAAAAGATGGATATTCACATACCAAAGCTACAGATTTGTGCATAAAGGGACTACGAGAGTATGACGGTTTTACAGATTTTGATTACTGTCTCCTCAGCTTCATGTGTTTGTTCACTCTCCTATTTTAAAGCTCTCAAAAATCAGCAATGCCACATCGGCCACACATAGCAGCAATTTGTAACTTCAAACATTTACAAATCGACTATATACTAATCCATTACAGCTTACAAATTCTAACAAATGCCACTATAGTGCATCGTAATTTTGTAACAAGTCCAGCAACCAGAACCATTTTAAAATGAGGTATTACTTGAATTTGATTTTCGGTCAAGTTTAAATCTGTTGCACTTCTCCTTAATTCCGAGAACATAAGAAGTTCAAAAACGATCATCAAACAACAACTTAAAGTATACGCAACTGAAATACACCACTAGATAAAGTACCTACATCAGCCTCAAACCGAAGACTCATTACAAAAAAATCCTAAATCGCATCAGCATCATAGATTTTGTGACAATTTACGACTAACGTAAAAAACTGGCAAAACATACTTAGGTCGGCGATCCACTTTAATAACTAACCTCACTAATATTCCGACACCGTAACCACGTTTTTTTCTCTAAATAGCCTAATACAATAACTAGATCACACTGGCCTAATTAATAATTACCTCGCCATTCTACGCTAATTTACGACATAACGCTTTGCCTAAAGCTACAAATATAAAATGCAGAAATTACATAATTATTAAGCATACACAGATCTAACTGATTTCAAACAAATTAAATAAATATTCACATCTAAAGTAATTAATCATAACAGGTGGATCAAGTTCAAGCAGCAGGATGTCAATGAATGAATAAAAAACAGTAATAATTACTAAAGTTACAGCAGTGAAAACAAGGTTACCATGAGTTGGGATCTGGTGAGAATGATAATAAGGGTGGTCAGTTAAGGTCGTTAGGGTTTCTAGTATGAAGAAGAATATGGATTGAATGATATATGAATGGTAACCGAAAGTAGTGTGAGTGTTGGATTTATGGAATGTGATATTTTCTGGGATCGGATCTACTTTTATGCAAGGCGTTTTGCTATTTTTATAACTCAATATTTTGTTACCTTTGTATTTTGCTATTTGTAGAGACAATTTATGCTTATGGTTAAAAACTTAAAATGCATGAAATAAAGTTTGGTATATTTATTTGGTTAGAAACGGTTCACTTCAATAGTTGGATGATTATTTTGAATGATCAATTTTACATCTTTCTATTTTTTCATAATTAATTTCATATATAATTAAATTATAATATTTGAATGTTAATGTATAATATAAGACAAGAGTTATTTTACATAGGATAGGATAAGGATATTTGAACATCAAAGGTAAAGTTATGCATGTTATGATTGTACATGTGAATTAAAATAAAAATAAATGTTTTGCGCAATGTACAATCATAACATGCATAACTTTACCTATCATGTTCAAATGAACATGAGAGGATCCTGATCCTTTTACATATCAAACTTATTTTAAATAACAAGAGACTAATCTTAATCATTCATTTAAAATGAAATCAACGGTTTAGATTAAAAGCATTTTAATATTTAACTATTTTTTATAATTTAAATATCTCTTAAACTGTTAATCGTTAAGCGAAAATAATTACACCATCGCGACGAGCATTTAATTATCTTTCTATAGACGGGCACTTTGATATACTTTCGAAAAAAAAAAAAACGTTTTTTTCAACTTTTTTTCTCGTTTTTTCGTCTTTTTTTCATTATTTAAATTTGCATGAAAAATCACATGTAATATTACTGTTAAATCGCATATGATATGTAATATCACATGTGATATTAGTGTTAAATCACATATGATATATAATATCATATGTGATATTAGTGTTAAATCACATATGATTTTTTCATGCAAATTTCAGTAACGAGAAAAAAAAGATGAAAAACACGGAATTTTGTCGAAAGTATATCGAAGTGCCTATCTATAGAAAGATAATTGAATGCTTGTCGTAACGGTATATTTTTTTTCGCTTAACGATTAACGGTTTGAAAAATATTAATATTTAGAAAAAAATGATGAAAGTTGTTTTTTTTAAAGATGAAAGGTGGAGATTAATCACTTGTTATGTAAAAAAAAGTTTGGTCCTCAAATGATCTTAAATCTACTTTTAAAGCATGTTTTAAATAAATATAAATTTTTGATTTTAAGAATGTGAGATATGACATTGCCCTTATTTTGAAAATAGAAATAATTTATGCATATTTAAAATTTTTAAACATAGCCGTTAGAGCTTTTATTAATTTTCTTGTATTTAAGTCTAAGAATAGACGTATGTGTAGATAAAATACTTATTTGATGCTAACTATAAGAAAAGAAAATTACAATAATGGATATTTTCTTGTAAAGAAAACCGGTGTTTATATTCTAGCTTTAACATGATATCTGGAGAGTTCATATTCATTCAACAGCTTTATCAGAGAATGTCTACTCTTCTTGATAATGTAACCAAATCTCTTTCAAAGTCTTTTAGTTCGAAACCAACTAAATTACGTGCTTGAAAATTCTCACTGCAAGTTGCCAATTTAGATTGAACTTGAGTCTAAAAAGACAAAAATATTAAACTCTCTTTGCATACTTATTAGGTGTAAGAAAATTGACAGTTTTCTAATGATTCTCTAATCTACTTTTTGTCTTTAAAATAATTCATATTGTTGGAATCTAATATACTTTTACTATTGTTATGAAGAATAGTCAACCTTCCAGTCAACATTAAGTACAAGGACCAGTTGTGTCAAGATCAAAAAAATATTTATGTTATCCTCAAGATTGGTAGCAGTTTATCAAGTGTGTAAAGATAAAGGACTAAAGTGAAACTATGTTGTATATATACTCTCATTCGGATCTAGGGTTAGACATTCAGTCATTCATCACTTTTGTATTTCTCCTATTTTGTCACACAATTCTCTTGTTTCTCTGAGTTAGTTTGATATCATCTGTGATATCTTGTAGTTAGTATATGGTGTTGATCAATCTCTTTATTTGTTCTCGTTTGTTTGAGTGTATTTGAGTGATTCCTGTAGTGAGGTTGATAAGATCCACCTAGTGGGGATTATCTTTGTCTTATGTAATTTGTTTGGTAAGCATCCTTTTGGAGACTTATCTACTTTAGCTTTTAGTAATAAAATTCACAAAGGAGTGGTTGGGTGAGATTGTGTGTTCTTATGTGTTCTTTACCATTTTTACATGGTATCAGAGCCACGGTTCTAAGATATGGTGGTTCTTGGTTTTCTAGGGTTTTGTGAGATTTTGGGGTTTCTTGATCTGGTGGTATAATTGGTTAATTGAGCTTGTTTCCTTAACGGCCGTGGTGGTTTTAGTCTCTTTGGGTTGAGATCTGGTGTTTCCAATGGGTTGATTAGTTAGGGTTTCTTCAAACCCTAATTGTGATTTTTGGGTTATTTGCTGATATTGTTTGTCTGATTTGTTCTGTTAGTTGTTGGTTATTGTTGCTTATTGCTTGTGTTGGTTTCTTGTGTCTGAATTTCTGTTTCTTATATTTGGTTGGTTTATTATGTTATTTGCTTGTCTACTATTATGATTGGGGTGCTGCTGGTGGTAGTGGTACTCTACATGTTTTGATAAACAATTTAGCTGTTGTTAATCCTTTGTATATACAAACTAATGATAATAGCGGTACTGCTTTAATTCCATCTAAACTTCTTAGAACCGAAAATTATAGTATATGATCGGGTGCTATGAAACTTGCTCTATAGGCTTGGAATAAGTTTAGCTTTTGCAGATGGTTCTTATTTAAGAGAGTCTTTTGTTGCTATTGATGTTCTTACTACTCAGTGGGATAGGTGTAATGCCATTGTGTTAACCTGGATTATGAATTTTGTTTCTTAAGATGTTTACATGGGTTTGGTCTATTCTGAGAATGTTGCTTCTGTTTGGAAAGAATTACAAGAGACTTATGATAAAGTTGATGGGTCTGTTGTTTATAATTTGTTACAAAAAATTAATTATGTTAAACTAGGTGGTAATTCTGTTGTTGATTACTATCATAGGCTTAACTCTCTATGGAGAGAATTTGATGCTTTAACTAAAGTGTAATACCCCCAAAATTTGGTTCAGCAGAAGTGATATGTTCTCGTTGTAGGTATAGATTATGTTATCAAGTTTTACATTTATATTTAGCCGACTTAACCTATAACAAATACTAATGGGCAGTGTACCCGATCAATGTAGCCTAGTTGGTAAGTAGAGTGTCGATCACTAAGAGTGGAACGTTAACACCTAAGTATCTATCAGTATTTTAATCCTAAAGTTAGTTCTAATTAAACCTAATCTAACGCAAGGGGGTTTTCAACCTGAGAGACTGACACGATGTGTAGATTAAGTAAACTATAAATAAAAGTAATAAGGCGAATGACACACACGTACACAGATAGAAAACAGATACAGATAAGAGGCCTGGCCGATAGTAAGGAAGATATGTTACTCGTTTAATTGCTTAGCTATATAAGATGAGTACTAAAATCTATTCTCTCAGAGTGGTTGCTTACGTGTATGCGTATCTCATTTCAACGTCTAGATCCAGTTTAAACGTCTAGATTTCGGGTATTAAGTCTTCTCGACAGACTAATCCTGTTACGATTAATCAGATCTCCGCATAAAGTCCACCTTAATGATTACTAAGTTTATGTATTATTTATCCCTTAAGGGCTTACATTAATCATGCAAATGATGTTAACGAGGTATGTTACCCGCGCGTTGCTGCGGGGTGTTTGTACATGTAAGGTAGCTGTAAAATAATATGTTAAAATTTATGATGAAGTGGTTACGTGTTAGTATTTGTTACCAAATTTACTGGGTACGAAACTTTCTAATGTAAATGATTGGGACTTTGGGAACATTGTTTTTTTCAGCTACAGTGCACTGTGAGGGGAGCTACAGTAGTACTATTATATTTTATTCCTACTATATATGCCCAAACGGCCAAAAACAGATTCATGCATCTATGGCATTTGGAGTTCGGCTTAGATCAATTATTTGGAGTTAACCTTGCATCAAAAGGGATGTTATGATTAGTTTTATTTTATGTCCATATCCGTTTATTGCATTTTATCTACTATTGTGGGGATAATAAGACGAATGATCTATGTTATAAATCGTGTGTTAGTGTTAGGAAACTAAGACTACATGGTATTCTTTATGTGTCGATATTAATAGTTGATCTTCCGTGTTTGTCATATCAAATTAGTTGTTGCATATTGGCGAGCGCGCAATTGTCAAAGCTAGATGGAAAACAGAAGAAGATGGTGCGAAGAAGTAATTTGTACCAAATGACTTGTCACAGCATTCTCTTCAGTTTACCATCTAGCTTTGGTGAAATGCATACGAACTCGGGCCGATGCAAAAACAAACCATTGAATATGTAGTGAAACCAAGTCCTGCTGAAAATGTTATTACTAAATTGGATGCCAAAAAAAATACAGCAATCATGGTACAACTTTGCCTGATCTAGACCCACGTCTAAACATTCGTAATAGCTACAGTAGGTAGTAACCTCTTTAAAAGAAGGGAGTAATCTGTTTAAATATGTAATCCAAAACAAACTGATATTCTCAATGGTATTAAAAAAAAAAAAAAAAAAAAAAAAAAAAAAAAAAAAAAAAAAACTCCTTGCATTGTTTCCAAGGCGCATCTGCAACCAAAGCAATTACATTCCAATTAGCACACGCTTATGAAAAAAAGTCAGCAAACTACAAATTCATATAAAAAAATAAAACGCAATTGAAATTGGAAATTACTACGTTAACTCACATAAAGCATTCTTAGTCGCTCATGTTATAACCTGTCCCAAACTTTCCTAGTAGATACAGTATCTTATTGCAGCCCATACGACCCATTTCTATTTTTATTGGCTGCAATCACCATTCAGGTGAGGCTGCCCTGGCAAGCTACCGGCCGATGGTGAAATAGTTTAGGTCTGCAAATATAGTAGACAAAGTCAACACCATCCATGGCTGTAACCACCACTTGGGTAAGGTTGCTTGGCCAAGATACTGTAAACATATTCATCTACTCATGCTTCAATTGAAACTAACTACTTGATGACAAAATTCAAAATTATAAATAGAATAAGAATGAATTAAAAAAACTACTCGATTACTACCTGAGGAGTGTTGTATTGAATGAAGCAATAACCTCTTGTTTTACCAGTATCTTCCTGAACAGGCATCCACACGCCATTCTCCTTAATTACGCCGATTTGGCTATAAATTTCACGAACAACACCCTCGAGCTTCTGGAATTTCTCCTTAGCCACAACTGGTAAGTTATTCACAATAATAACATTTCCCAAACCCTCCGTCAAACTCCAATGAATCCTCCTCATTAAGAACTGCATCATCGCTAAAAATATACAAAACACCTTTTGTTAGTTAAACTATTTTTTACCATCTATCTTTGGTCAAATGCACACGACGACTAAATCTGGCAATATGCATAAAACAATTCCAGCTTCTATAAAAATCTATGGCAATCAGATAAGCAGTGTCAATAATCATAGGTTGAAGCGCTGACCTCCACCTTAAATCCCTTTTGTTATTTAAACGGTCTTTAAACAATGGTCTGCACCAGACGTATTGGTAGACCGTTGAAATAGCAAAAGGAATTTGAGGAGAAGATAAGAGCAACCATCTATGTTGAGCAACACTGGTAAGTAAATTGTTTTTCCAGGAACAATAGTAGAAGCAACACCGGTAAATAAATTCAAGAATAACCATTAATGAAATCAAAAAGTAACTTATCTGTAACAGCTTAAATGTTGAGATTCATAAGAACGAAGAAAGAAGGAATACAAAACAATTAGAAAATAAAAATAAAAACAGAAAATAAAGAATAGAAACTTACCAATTTCTTGAGTAGTAGCCAAAGGAAAACTAACTCCTATTATCTTCTCTCCTAAAACAGTGGAAACTAAATTTGTTGCCATTGATCAATTGATTATTCCAGTTGAATGTGGTAATAATTGACAGCAGAATATGAGAGAATATTAATTACCGCACTAATTAATAGAACTGTCTTACGACACTAATAATAAAAATCTGGAAAAACACAGCAATTAGAGAAGTGGTACCCAAAACTGGCCTTGACTGCAATCATGTGATTGGTGTTCGTATGATGACACACTTTGGTACTTTGAACCTCCACCCGAAATCCCATTGCCATGTAGATGAAATATGTGCAAAGTTTTGCTCCAAACCGATTGCAATGACAGTAACATAGGAATGGGTTTTTGAGGGGAAGCTCAAAGTATCAAGGTGTGTCGAAGGAAAAATTGTCGATTCTAGAAAAGCATGTGAGTATTAGGACTCGTGTTGAATGGGATAATGAAGGAGTGTGGCCTGTCATGAACAATACACACTATATCATTATCACAATCAACACGCCTCAATTATTAGAGCCCATCTATCAAACGTTGTATATGGGTTCCATTGCTTTATTTGACCGAGTTCCCTAAAAGCATTGGTGTGCTTGATAGACAAATGGTTTTAGGGAAGTCGGTCAATTTAACCAATGGAACCCAGCTACATCGTTAGATAGATGTGAGGTGAAGTTCAATGTAGCAAGCTGTGTGTGGCTACATTACTTTGTTGATGCTGGTTTTAGGTCATAAAAAAGAATGAAATTTAAAAATCAACATAGTTAACTCTTCTAAGTTCTCCTACAGTTCCTTTTGTCGTTTCAACTCCCTTTGTGCAACGGCCTGCACCAGGCGAATTGCTAGATTGTTGAAATAACAAAAGGAACTGTATGGGAACTTAGAATGAGTAACTATGTTGAAGTTCCAGACTCATTTATTAAGGTAAACCATTCATCCACTAAGTAATGTGGGCACCTAATAGATACCTTGTTACGTTCAACTTCTCTTTGAAACACTTTTATAGAATCCACAATTAAATTTTTTCGCTAAATTTTACAAAGTCACTTCTTTATATGATAGACCTTTTCCATGCCAAGGTACGGTTACAATCTTTGACCACCCAATTCATTAGTGTCAGAAAATAGGTTTGAATCATTATAGGCCTGCCAACATAGCTGGAAGCTCTTATCTCCATCTCCAGTTCCTTTTGTTACTACATTAAGACTTTACACAATGGCCTGCACCAGACGCATTGCTAGCCCACTGAAGTAACAAAAGGAACTGGAGAAGAAAGGTAAAAGCAGGCAGCTACATTGAACATCATATGTCGATATTAAAAAACGAAGAATACATGGTATTCTTTGTTTGCCAATATTGACATCCAATATTTAACGTTTGTGATAGAAAAGAGCCTTTTATGAAACTGAATTTGGAAATATGCAAAAAACAGATTCAATGGATGACATAAATCATCTCCAATGGTGCTGTTGATTTTTAAAAACAGACTCAGATTTGCAATTCATTAAGCCACCCTACGCACCCGCCATGGCTGCAACCATATAAGAGTCTTGGTTACCGTGCCAAGATACATAGATGCGTGAGCCACACATATGAAAAGTTAATATGCAGAAAGTTCATCATTACCTTTTTGTGTAATAGATATAAAGCAGCATAGTTAACCCTTCTGAGTTCCCTTACAGTTCCTTTTGTCGTTTCAACTCCCTTTATGCAAAGGCTTGCACCAAGCGATTTGCTACTGTATGGGACCTCAGAATGGGTAACTATGATGAACATCGTATGTCAATATTTGCAAATGAAGAACGTGGTGGGCTTTAAAGCCGAAAGAATCTGGCTGACAAACAGGTCTGTTTCCTTTGAAAATTTAAATAAAAAAAAAATTTAAAAATAAACTTGTTGGCTGGAAACTTTGGACTTTAAAGTGCACCACATTCTTTATTTGCCAATATTGGCAGACGATGTTAGATGTTACATTTGTGTTTTTCGGGTTTGGCCTTACCAACACCAAACTGGCCAAAGCTAAACACCAGAAACGGTATAAAAAACCTGCAAGATGCATAAAATACGGTCGTTTACTACAGCAGAGCAACACTCTAAATTTAAAATAAAACAATCATACATATTCAACAATATATATAAATTTGTTTTAAAATGTAGATACCAAAAACGGAAAAGGTTCTAGTCTTTAGTTGTATGCATTTCACCATCACACCAACTATCGATGGTGCACATCGCTTGTCAATATTAGGAAATGAAGAGTATATGGTATACTTTGTTTGCCGATACTAAGAGCTCGTCTTATGTGTCTGTCATGGTAGTTTTTCCTGTGCATATTCGTACATGCAGTTTCACAAAAGGTACTGATCAACAATATGGTGGTAATCTGAAAGATAGATGGGAAACAAAAGAGGATGGTGCGAAGAAGTGATTTGCACCAGATCACTCGTCACAACATTCTCTTTAGTTCCCCGTCTATCTTTGAGAATTGCACCGTATTGGTGATCAGGATCTTTTGCAGGACTGCAGTTGCGAACATGAACACGCAAAATTAGCATGAGAGACATAGAAGACCAGCTGTTAGTATCGAAAAATAAAGAATAGCATACACTGTTCATTTCCTAATATTGACACACGATGTAGACCATCCATGGTTGGCTATATAGTGCAATGCAGACAGCCGATGATTAAAACCTTTTGTAACAGTCAGCGTCCCAAGATGGAGTAACACTGAAAAGTTAAAATACGATATTGATGCATATAGAAATACAGTTATTAGGGTCAGAGTTTTTAACAAAACAGGGTAAAAAAGATGGAGGACCGACTATGCACTACTAGAAAAAAGGCCTTTAATGACGCGCAATGCGTGTCATAAAAGGGGTCAGATGACGCGCTTTTTGGCGTCATTGATCGACCCGTCATAAAGCAATATGACACGCCTTTGGAACGTCATGAATTTATGACACGCTTTTATGACTCCCTTTTACGACAAACATTCTATGACCCTCTTTTATGACAGCTCCTTTTACACCAAACATGACCCCTGTTTTGCGTGTCAAATTCAAAATTAAAAAAAAAAAATTATAAAATTATAAAATTATTAATTTTCCAGAAACAAAAAAATCCACAAATAGCAAAAAAAAACGCATTTCATATATATCAAAATAATGCGTTTCATACAACTACAATTCTAAAATTGTCATAAACCGCTAAATCATCCAAATCTAAAATTAACCGTAATTAAAACCGCTAAATTACATAGTTATCAATCCCGGAAAATGAAGTTTGCCACATAATTTGCCCATTCTTCACGAATTTCATCCAAATCATCATCCGTGTATTCTTTTTTACCTTCCCCGATCTGACAAATAAAATACATGATTAAAAAGTAGACGTGTATATATTATATATATATATATAATATATATATATATATATATATATATATATATATATATATATATATATATATATATATATATATATATATATATATATATATATATCAGGACAGGCTAAGCATATTTCTCTTCATTACAGATACACATGGTATATGACATCATAATGTTCTGATGTGTATTCTGAAAGTCCATATGTGATTATGACTAATAAGAACCGAATAGTTCAAACAGAGCGTAGTTAGTTTGCAGCTAGTATTAATCTGATAATCCAAAACTGACTATTTTGGATATATACGAAATTCTAGCTTCATATAATCAGATGCATACAATTTATTTATCCACAATTAATAACTGTTGCAAATCCAAATGAGTGTTATTATATCGTATATCCAAACACCCCCTTAGTTCCAAATTACCAAAAATACTTGGTGAACAACATGCAGCAGTTGTTCTTAAAGATAATCAAGCAAAAGTGTGTACCTCAGCAGGAACCATTGGAGCATTGACTGCAGTAGCAGCAAGCTCACCTCTCAGAGCTCCAACAACAGCTTCAGCAATTTCAATAGCGACTCCTTCCTACATAAATCTCGGATATTACAGACTAATAACATAATAAACACAAAAACAAAATGCCAAAACATTTCCATATCACCTACAAACTTGAGCTTCCATGGTACTAGCACCAAGATGAGGAGTAACAGTCACGTTCTCATGTTGCACCAACTTGCTATCCTTTGGTGGAGGCTCGACAGTGAACACATCAAGTGCAGCCTGCAAAAGTGCATTTTATTATTTTGAACAAAAGCATCAAAATCTATAACACGCAACATAGATTTACAAAATGAACATGAAAGTACTAAAAAAAAGTACCTGTGCTACAATTCCAGCATCAAGTGCCCTAACTAATGCATCTTCCTCAATCACTCCACCACGAGCAACATTTACTATTCTAACTCCTTTTTTCATCTTAGCAAAGTTCTCATCGTTCAAAATCTTATTAGTAGCGGGAGTCAGAGGCATGTGAAGTGAGATGAAGTCAGCAGCCGCGAGAGCTTCATCAAAGCTAACCAATTCGACTCCAATAGCATGAGCACGGTCAGCTGGGGCATAAGGGTCATGTGCAATCACATGTATACCGAGACCCTTAGCACGTCTAGCAACTTCTGTTCCAACCTTACCAAAACCCATAACTGCAAGTGTCTTGCCAACAAGTGACACGCCAACATATTTGTTCCTCAGCCATTTTCCTGCATCAATCACACCGTCAATTAACGTAGCCCATACAAACCATTTAAAAAGGTAGTATAAAAATAATGTTCAATTTTTTTGCCCAATTTGAAAATAATCTCATTTCAGTTTATCCTAAAAGTGACAAAAGCAAACAGAAATTCATCATCCACAGAACTTTCTATACGGGTGTTTAGGTATGCTTATCTGTAAAGAACTAAAGATAGATAGGCAGATTTTAGTGTTTTGATGAAACAATATAATCCGATAACCACTTTATAATAAACAGTCACAAACACCCCCTAAATATGATATTGGTATGTGATTGCTTATCTAAACAGCTTGTGTAATGCTTATAAGCAGTATGATATAATCAGCCTATTGAACACAACATTAAAGGTAAATTTCTCAATTTACCCTTAACATTTTTCTTCATAACCCGGGCGTTTGGTTGGATCTTAGGTTCCAGGGTACTACAACAATAGCGTACAGGTATGAGTTTAATACCCATAAAATTATGCTTCATCCATACCATCGTAAGATAGTCTGGGTTAAAAAATTCATACACATACCGATTCCCATTCCCATCACCCTCTCTTCTCAAACCCATACCCATGAAAATTCATCCTTACAATCCCAAACAGCCCCTTATACAACCTAAAAGCTAGATCCAACAAAATCATTAAACACACCAACCATTCCACGAATGACAAATCACAAACACACACCAAACAACAGTGAAAATCTTAAACAAACAAGAACAAAGCCTCACTTTTAAACAGCCTCCAATCAGGGGCGGAGCCAGGAACTTTTGGTCGAGGGGGCACACTTTGATAAATTCATCATCTTCATCAACAACACTATATACTCTTGTAAACAAAGAGTATATAATGATATATACTCTTGTAAACAAAGAGTATATACTCTTGTAAACAAAAAGCATATCTAGAAACTAAGTCAACGAAATCGAAACCCTAAGTCAAACCTAAACACTATATCATCAACAATCGAATCAAACATAGAGTAACTAAGTTTAATTAAAAAGCTTACAGCGAAAGGATTGACTTCTTCACCGTCGTCAAAAGGATTAGGATCGTATCGACCAGCCATTAGCAAGCACTTAGTTTATCTGAAATTATTATTATACAGAGATTATTAATAACTTAATTGAAATTAATGACTTAATTGATAAGCAAATAAATATAGAGGGAGTACCTTACCTGTGTGTATTGAGTGTGTGAAAGAGCGTATCTTCAAGAAAGAGAGAAGAGGCGAGGGGTTGTGATGGTGAGAGGTTGATGGTGTTTAATGACGGCTGTGATGAGGTCGCCGGAGATGGTGGAGATGCCGGAGAAAAATGGCCGGAAAAATGTGGTGAAGGTGGGCGGCTGGATTGGGAGAGAAGATAACCCTAGTAAACTTATAATTGGGTTTTTTTTTTCGGATTTTGAAAGGACTTTGGTTTTTTTGTTTTTTTGTCAAGCGGGAAAAGCTTTTGTCAATAGCGGAAAAGAAAAAGAATAAGACTACACTTAGAGATGACACGGAAAGAAAGTGTATCCCGTGTTTTAGTACATTTTTTTTATGATTCTAATAATTGCGTGTCATAAGTCCTTTAAATTGTACAAGTTATGACAGTTTTTTTATGACACACGCTTTTGCTTGTCAATAAAATGCGTGTGTCATAATTTCGGCGTCATTAAAGGCCTTTTTTCTAGTAGTGATGGCTGCAAAGAAAGACGGTTGCATAATGATGCCATCCATTATTTGCCGCGCCAAGTTACGGTTACAATCTTTGACTACCCACTTCATTAGTCTCAGAAAACAGGTTTCAATCATTATAGCCCTACTGCAAGCAAACTAAGAAAAGATGTTTTGTATAAAAGTAAAAGTGAAAAGACCTGGTAACGACCTAGAACAAATAAGTTTGGACGTGACTGCAACCATTTGATTGGTATAGCAAACCAAAATAAAAGTTTGAGTCTAAAGAAGGTGTAAATCATCACAGGCGTACCCTAGCTGAACCAAGAAACGTGTTTTTTGCAGGGAAATAAATGTGAACAAAATTGGTAATCACTTACAATAAATAAGCCCGTTAAAGATCGAAATAATAGGAGATGGCTTCTATGACTGGAGGTGTAGGCACCTGTTTTGGGGAAATGTGGACCATCTGAACTTGAATCCCCTTACCTAGTAAAGTCATGATAGCCTCCTGTCAGTCAAGCGATTGAAAATGCAATAAGCAGAGTGTGCAGCAAAATCAGTAACAGTCAATGAATGCTGGTGAAAATAATTTGTTAGAGTAACATACCATTGTACATAATTTGATTCACTGTCTAATTTAGCCCATTTTTTCCCCAAGACGCTCCATTCTGAGCAACCTCTTCTGTTCGGTACCTATCTTTCTTCAGATGCGCGCCACTGATGATGAGAGCCTTTTATAGAAGTGAACCTAAATATTATATAAAATTTGTGAACACACCGCAGGCACAGAAAGTATATATTTCCTTTTCAGATACTCACGTAACCAAGTGGCATCTCATTGCTGGCACATCAACTTGGGAATCGAGGACTACTCTGGAAGAGAGTAGTAGGTCCTCTAACGAAATGGCGTCTGCCTTCTTTCAGGACCATTGACCATCTTCCGGAGTAGGCCTCGATCCCCAAGTTGATGCGCCACCAGTGAAATGAACATCCATTGTATGAATATTGAGCTGTAAACCGTCTTCAAATACATGTTATGCGCGCAGTTTGAAGCCTGATAAACTGGAACACAATTCTAAACCTGTATCTGAAGCATTTTTTTGGGCATTCATCATGCAGCACATAGATATCTGGTTAGGGAAAAAATGGTTTGGTTAGACCACCAATGTAAGTACCAATCATTTAAAAAAAATAACAATGGCCATTAGCACAGGTCAAGCTAGGGTAGGTGTCGTCTGTCTCAGATATAAAGCTAACGATAGAGGGCAACAAACACGGTTGCATAATGATGTGATCCAGTGGTTGACCCACCAAGGTATGGATCCAATGTTTCACAACCCACGTCAAGAGCATAAAAAAAAGGCGCAGACAGGGAAATGAAGGGACGTTATATTTTATATATAACAAACATTTTGTGGGCTATTTAGCCCCCCCCCCCCATTTTTTTTTCTACCAACCTGTTTTACCAGGAGGCCGAAAAATAAATGGCTCGGTATCAGGTAACCTTGAGTGTTGATTACAACGCGCAAGTTTTGTTTTTGGTTGAGATCCGAAATGTTAAATCCTGGGCTATAAATCCAACGGCAGTTCAAGTTTTTCCAAACTAAGCATATGGGTTTTGTGGAAAAAGCATTTGGCTGTAACGGCCTGCACAGTTGTATGCTTATGTCTCGAAAGGCAAGCATCCGTAATGCATAATGATAACATATATGCTAAGGCTCAGATCAGAAATCGGGCAAGTGGTACCCAAAACGACCGCTGGCTACAATCATGTGATTGATATGCCAATAACGGTAGAATGGAAAACCACACCTGCCAAAATAGGAAATACTAACAAACGCCATCATTGCCTTTCATATTCATCATGTACTACATAGCTGTCTGCAGGTGATGATATAGACAATAAGGCTCAGATAAGCAATTATAGAAGTGGTACCCAAAGCCACTATTGGCTGCAACCGTATGAACGGTATGCCAGCGTACGGGTCATGGCAAGCTACACCTACCAAAAAAGAGACTAATAACAACTATCATCATTGCCTGTGATATTCATGATAATACCGACCGAAAGAAAACATTTTTTTGCTGAAAACAACAACAGAAGTTATTAGCCTCAGATTTTGAAACCAAATAGGGTGCAAAAGTTCTAGACCCGGCCATGGCTGCAAAGGAACACGGTTGCATACTGATGCCATCCAGTGCTTGCCCCGCCAAGGCACGAATCGAACATTCGCTTTCCCACTTGATTTGTCTTAGAAAATAGTTGTTAATCATAACAGGCCTAGTGTAAAAAAAAAAAAAGGGATAAATAGTCCAACCAATGGAACTCATACATTATGTCTAAAAAGGCAAGTATCCAATATGCATCGTTTCTAAAAGTTAAAATCCATAAAACTTATATTATACACGTGGAATGCGAATGAAAACAAACTAAGCTGAACGTTTTGGATCTCAAAGGAAAACAAACACTGTCAGTGAGGTTGAACAGTCTGGCCCACGAAATAACCAAGCAATTCTTAATCCGGACCCTCGCTGGATCGGATTGGCACAACCCAAAACATCACATCAGGAAATTAGGGCCCAGTACAAGGAAATATAGCAAAACGGCATATCAGCTAATAACCGCACACAAACATGGAACCGTTTGTGTATACTGGCCTCAGATATGTGAATTGAAAAGTGGCCAAAAAGGCTCGGATTCCGCCATGGCTGCAAAGAAACTCGGCTGCATAATAGCAAGTAAGCTATCACGCCATCCGGTCCTTGCCCTGCCAAGTTACGGTTGAAACCTTCAATGGGCAATATCATTTGACTCAGAAAAAACAACAATTAATCATCATAGGCCATTACTATGTTGGAGTGAAACAAACCCGCCATGGCTGCAAATCCAGTAATTTTCCACGCCAAGGTGTGGGTTACCTCAAGTGTAAGTTTGGTTAGAAGCGCATTCACCATGGTTGCAAGCACAACTCGAGAGTGTGCTGCCCTCCCATTATGCGAAATGATACCTACACCAAATAAGCCTCATAAATAAGCCGAAGCAAATAATGCCAATAGATCAACATGTCTTATCTACTATCACAAATATAGAAACCTATAATTACCATGAAACCACTGTATCTGTTACAGACGAACCATTTCGTTTGCATGTTCTGTAACATTAAAGCAATCAATCCCTTTTTAAGATTATCTAATGGCACCACAATTATACGTATACAATTTAACTATTACTCATGTAAGATAACCGCAAAAGTAAAGTAACAACACCCAAAGACTAATGTCACGTAAAAATATTTGCAACACTTGGAGCGTACAAATAATACCAACTATCACAACAATAATAGTGACAATTAAACACAGCAAGACCCTATATCACAACATCCAATACCGCATAAACCTCCAATGACCAATATCATTTCAGATCAAAAAGTCCCACCTCCAACACAACAACAGAAACATAAATGTGACATGAGAAAATCAACAACATCCACAATGAACTGAACCAAATTCGTAGAACAACCAATAACCATCAATACTTTGAACCCAAAAATAATAGCAATTATGACAACAATAATATTGACAATCAAGTGCAACCAAATGAATATACCATTTATTGGGCTGTTTAGGCCGTTTTCTTTTACAATTAGATATGCTAATAACAACACACAAACATGGAACTGTTTGTGTACACTAGCCTCAGATTTGTGAATGGAAAATGGCCAAAAAGGCCCGAATTCCGCCATGGCTGCAAATAAACTCGGTTGCATAATAGCAAGTAAGCTATCACGTCATCCGGTCCTTGCCTTGCCAAGTTACGGTTGAAACCTGATCCGTGCTAAATAGATATAAATATTATGCAACGACGGATGCTCGTGAATATTTACAAATTACCCCTTTGTGAAAAAAGGATACTTGCAAAAACTCACGTTCGTGTGTAGTGTGAAGACAGGTAAGTAATTACCCGAATCGTTTCCCAACGAGGTGTGAATGGGCAACTGTGAAAAGTTAGGATTAGAGTGACTGATGTGATTAGATATTTGATTTTGCTTTTTTAATAATTCTAAATAACAATTTAAAACAAATATGCACAAGAAAATTAAAACGCGAATTAATAAACTAAAACGCGTAACAGGAAATCTAAAATGGGACAAAAACTGAAATTTATGAAATTTAAAACCTAAAAATGTAAAATGACTTAAAACTTATTTAAAAACTTAAATTATATTTTTTTACACTTTTTATCTATTTATTATTAATTATTTATTTATTTAATTACTTATTAAACTATTTAAATATATAAAAAATACTAAATGAACAAAGAAAATTCTAAAACTTTTTCTAAAAATATTATAAAGTGAATAGAAGCTAAGAAAATTATAAAAATGGAAATTACTTAATTAAAATTTAAAAAGATAAATTCTATTAAATAGAAGCTATCACTATTTTTCTATTTTTGATTTTATTAAGGTCTAAAAAATGTGATTATATTTTTCCTGGATTAAAATTGACAAAAGAAAATTATGAAAATTAGATTTATATTTTTTTGATTATTATTTTATTTATTATGATTTAATTACTATTATAAAATAATTAAAAAGATTAAAAAAATTAAATGACTTAGGAAAATTATGAAAAATTCTGAGTAAATCTAAAATATTATTAGAAAGCTAAGAAAAATAAAAGTGGAAACTAGCTAAGCCTGATAAGCAGTTTTGGGCAGATAAGCAGTTTGCCAATAAGCCAAAAATAAGCTAAAAAGCTAGGAAAATTACCAAAGGCTCAGAATAAGTTAAAACAACTTAATAAAGCATGAAACAACTGAAAAAGCACAATAAGCAATAGGAAATAAGCAGATAAGCACAAGCACAGTAGCTAAACTAATGCAGAAAACTCAGGAAAACTATGCTACTTGCAGACAGATTTTGAGCTTATAAATAAGCAGAAAAGATGAAGATTATGGGGGCAAAACCTACCCTATACTACTGGCTATACTAAAAACCTAAAAGCCCTATGGCTAACACACCAATTGAAGTTCAATTAAGCAGATGTTCAGAAGTTGCAAAACTGAATAAGTTGTGCAGGGCAGAACAAGGAAAAAAAAGGGAAACTTGCAGGCCTATTTTAAGTAACTTAATAAGCTAGAAAGTGGGAATACCAGATGATATCTTAAAAGCTTGCTAGGTGAACTACTTTAAATACCGAAAATCAGACACTGAGCTTAATTGGAATAAGCTAATAAAAGGCTGAGAACAACAATGACTGATGGAGTGTTCTGCTTAGTGCAGAGTTGTGTAGAGTTGTGCAACCAACTAAGACAAAACCAACTCTATTGACTACTCTTATTTAACCTAAATGACCACAGTAATGCCAAATATAAAGACCAAAAGAGCTTATGGCTGATTATAGCTTATTTGGGCAGCCTATAGTCTAAAATAACCACAGAACACTCAAAACTGCCATACCTATCTAATTAGATAATAAGGTCTCAGAAACAGCTTATATGGAATATATTAAGATGGATTAAACTTTGACTTGTTGCAAATGAACAGTAATCAGTAGAATAGGCTTAAAACCAAACACTCCTTATGTGAGCCTGTGTTGGTGATTTCAAAAGAAAATCTGATTTTAAGCTGAGAATCTCACTAAACTAGGTTTAACTAACTTATTTATGTTATAATTAATAATTAAAAACTGAAATGAGCTTATTAATAAGCAGTGACTGAATTTAGTTATTTTTGGCTTTTTGTATGTTTTTAAGATAAATAAAGCATAAGCTATTTTAACTACTGAAAAATAGATGAAATACAATAAAGAACTAGTGCTAAGCAATAAATTATAATAATAAGCTAAAATAAGCTATAGTACAGTAATATTGAAAATTAAGCAAAAATGAGAAAAAAGCTTACAACTGAGAGGTTAAGAAACAGGATAGCACTAGATCAGAACTGAACTTGGAATGTCACTTACCAAGTTTAGACCCCATTCCAGCTTAATCACAACTGCTTAACAACACCAGAACTGCTTATTTGACTACTTTGACTTTTCTTGACTTTTCTCACTTTTCTTGAATTAGAACAGATAATCACTAAATAAACTTATAAAAAGCTAAGAAAAGCTTTCATAAGCTTATAGAAAGGGTGTGTGGTGTGTTTTGTGATTGATTCTAATAGCTACTGACATGATACGAATTAACCAAGAAACATGAAAACTTGAAATTCATTACTTTGGTGAAATCAGTACAATACATGAGTAAACTAGTACATAGAACTTGAAACAAACTTGAATTGATAATAAAAACCTAATTTGAAACTGAATTAAACATTTATCTACTTTTTACACTACTTTTGGTCTTAAACTATTGACACCTTGTTCTCTGTGGCTTCTCTTCCTTTTATAGCACTCTCAGAAGACTCTCTGATGAATTCCGAGCTAATCCCACCCATTTAATTGCTTTGAAGTGATCTCAGCCATCCATGGCCATTTTGGCGGGAAAAGTCATCAAGTGGGATTTTTAACCTGTGAGGTGGAAGAGTGAATTTAATGCACTTTGGATTGTTAGGGAGTGTGTTGGGAAGGAGGAGGTGAGGTGTTGGGTGGTTTTGCAGAGAAAACGTGGGCTGTGGTGGTTTTGGCGGGGTGAGTGGGGAAGGAGACGGGTCAAACATAAGTTTGACCCTGATATTTAGTTAGGGTGAGTGGGCCGGGTTATTTGGTTTAGGTATTGGGCTTGGATTTATAATTTTTGGGTTGGGTTGGGGTTTTATTTAATTTGGGTAGTTTGTATAGGATTGGGTTTATTTAAGTTAGGATTGGAAATGGATTTAAGTTAAACTTTAGGGACCAATCATGTAACTTCTAAAAATCCAGGGACCATTTGCTGTAACTTCTGAAATATTAATCCGAGGGTAAGACTTGCCAAGTTTCAATAGTACAAGGACCAAAATTGATTATTTTCCATTTTAAACTTCCAAGGACTATTTTTTGCCATTTTTGAAACTTGAGGGACTAGACATGCCATTTATGTAAACTTTGCTCATTTTCACTTGATTTTAATCTTTTTGTATCTGAATCACATAAAAACACATTTTAATGATATTTTCTGTATTATTTGACTTTTCAAAGTGTTTTTGGCTGTTTTTGTGGGTTTAAATAATGTAAATATATGTGTGTTTAGACACATATCAAATCCCCCACACTAAACTATTGCTAGTCCCTAGCAATCTTTTATGAAGTTTTAATGGATTTTATCTCTTTACCAAAAGCCATTACTTCTGGAGTAGCCAATGTTTTAGTATGTGATACTTTGGTACAATGATAACCAAATGATTTTGAGCAAATCATCAGCTGTCAACGGTTTTGATTTGTCTTTACCAAAAGCCGTTTGCTTCTGGACTAGCCAACTCTTAGATAAATTACAGTTATTATCTTTGGTGAGCTGATTACCAATCATGGTTTTTCACTGCCTTTACCACAAGCCATAACCTTGCGGGCTAGCCAACTCTTCACTTATAAGGATATGGTGAGTCGAAAACCATACAATTTTGGGCAAATTGCAAGCCATCAACGGATTTGAGACATCTTTACCAAGAGCCGTTTGCTCTCGGATTAGCCAATCCTTATGTGGGTTAGACATGGCGGACTGATAACCATTTATTGCGTTCTAAGTGAGAAAAATTTTTAAAATTTTGGCTAAAATGGGGGTACTAGATGGTACATTTGATCAAATTCGCTAGAATTCCCCCCCACACTTAGAACTGAATATTGCCCTCAATATTCAAAGAACCGGTTGTTAAACCAACACTTAGAACGTGAAAGGGAAATACTAATAGCCATTATTTTTATACATACACTTTTTTTTTTTTTTTTTGAAATATATATATATATATATATATATATATATACAACATGTGGGGCATCTCCCCCACACTTAGGTGAGACATAGGTGAAAACCCATGTTTTACTACTGTTTTTATTAACTGAGTCGCTAGCTTGACTCGACCCCGAATTCATTGGTTCATGGGGAAGTAAGTGGAAGAAACCATCTCCATCGGACTTTCATTAAAAATGTTTGGATAAACACTGAAGTACTTGAAAGTTCCATACCGATGAGATATACACAGATCCGGCTCATAAATGATAAATGAAAATGCCGGGGTCAAAGATAGTGTCTTCATTCCCGAAGGAGTGAAGAATAGGAGAAGTCACCGTGTAGGTGAAGAAAAGAAAGAAAGTCATGATAAAAATCATGACTAACTCATCATCATAAGAAGGAGAATTCATGATTTAAGTATCATGATTCTCATCATTTAAGCTTGGTTGATCAAGACAATTCAAGATTGGGAGGGGTGGGATTTTGATATTAATCAAATTCTCAGTGTTGAGAATATTTCCCTCCAGGACATAAAGATAATCTTTGTCAAGATCAAAATAGAAGTTATCATACTCCAGCGGAGATATGATATGAGTGAGTTCACTGGAGAACTCCTCAAAGGTGAATGAATCATATTTGGATTTGATGTGAGTGAGTTCGTCAGCGAACTCCTCAAATGTAAATGATTCATAATCGGGGAGAGAATTATGAGAATGAGAAGTGGTATTGCCACTAATTTTCTCTCCCATCTGATCAAAACAGAAGGCTTCCATTTCCGGAATGGAATCATCAGAAAAAATGTCACTATCCTTTATGGGGATAGGAGATGAAATGTGTTTTTCTTTGAAAGCCTCGATTTTAGAAATGAGAAGACTGATATTCAATAATGTTGCTCGAAGAGCTTCATCTTTGATTTCAGTGTCAATTTCTTCATCATTCTCTTCTTCTAAGCTGACTGGCTCAGAAGGAAATTCCTCCATATAAATGATGTCTCCACATGATAAAGAATCGTCATTAGCGGAATCGGAGAACATCTCAATATGATCTTTTAAAAAATCAAGAGGAGGAGGGATATCACACATTTGATCAAAAGTTCCCCATGACTCACTTGGGATTGAGACAAGGTTCTCAACACTAGACTTTATGAATTCGTTCGATTCCTTTTCAGGAATAGTGTCAAGATGCTCGTCCCCCATAATAAGAGAATTAGAGGGAACTTCGGGTGTGATAACAGCAGACTGAGGGAGTTGAGAAAGACTAGCACACATGGATTTTACAATTTCCATTTGTTCTTCTGCTAGTAATTCTTCCATAGATTTTTCTCCCTGTATTTCCACGAAAGGAATCTCAACTGATGAACTTGATGAATCTTTTTGAAGAATATCAACGATATCTTCATCATCACTGTCATCATCGTCATCGATAAAAGCAGCATTCCTAAAACCGAAAGGTTGACATTGATTATCAGCATGCGGATTTTCTTGGGCACGTTTAGATTCCGTCAATCCTTTTAATATATCCAGAAGACCAAGGAGAATGTTTTGAGGAATATCTTTGTCAGAATTGTCATCAGGAACACACTCATATACATCCTCATTCATTTGGTACTGTGGGGGTTGGTCGTGATATGGATCGTCGTAATTGTTACAAGGAAATGGATTCCCTGTTTGACAATCAGAGCTGAAGTGTGGACCTCCACAGTACTCACAAGAAAAGTTTGGTGTATTTTGATACGATGCATCATTGAGATTTGGATAATATGATTCTTGCTCGTATGAATGTGATGGGTAGTTGGAAAAATTCGAAGAGTCGTTAAATGAGTTCGGATTAGGATCATAAGAAAATGAATTCCTTGAACCACAAAACAAACAACTTCCGTCTCGAATATCATTACCACATTGTTCACATGTACACCAACGACATGGTAAACCAAAAAGCGGCTCACCACAACCTACACAAGGAATAAAATCCGGAGGTGGGACAAGTGGTGTGCTCTGAGAGCTAGGAATTTCCACCAGTTCCGTTATGGTTTCTGGTTCTTGTTCTTGATAAACGTGAAGATTAGGCAAGTCGTTCTTTTTAGTCACCGTTCTAAGCTCTGTACGTTTGCTTGACAAACTTTTAACCGTAAATCGTGAAAGGTTAGGATCGATTCTTGACGGTTTAGGAGTAATTGTGAGCTTAGATTTTTGGACAACCATAGGTTGGACGTATTTAGCACTTCCATTGTCAGAGAGAAGTACCGGGTCCTTTGTCACCCCGGTTTCTCGTTCCATTTCCCTTACCGGAGAGGGAATAGGAATCGATGGTCCATCATAATCAACACGACATCTCGAACTTTTTGACAAGGCTTGAAGTTTTTCAATGTTGTTTTTAAGGGCCCTAAGTTCAAAGAAATCGTCGTCGAGAGATGCCATAAGAATATAGAAGAAGTTAGAATCAAATGGATAGAGGGTAAAGGGATAAAGAATCAAAAAGGGTAAGAGGGTAAAGATGAATATTTTTGGGTTTTTTTTTTTTTTTTTTTTTTTTTTTTTTTTTTTTTTTTTTTTTTTTTTTTTTTTTGGTTTTTCAATTTAAAACAAGATCAAAGCAAAACACAAGGAACTTAAACCTTAAATCAACCAGCGTACGGTAGCTCTCTGACTGAAAAACGCACAGAGTGGCGGAGAAGCAAAGGTGGGCAATTAATGCTCCTTAAAAACCCGCTTCTTTCAGTTCGACAATTTAATGTCAAACTATCCTTAAACCTCCGTTATAGTTTGTTTATCAATCAAAGGTGAGCCGAATTCGCAAGCGACACAAAGGCAAGTTTTTATCTTTGGTTTGGGAACTTATTATGGTCGTACCCCCAGTTAGGTAGTACTCTGTCATGGTTCTCGATGGTTAATTTTATTGTATTTATTAAAGAAAACGGAAAATGTTTTTTTGGGTTTTTAATTAATTAATTAATTAATTTTTTTTATATGATAATAATAATAATAATATATAGAAAAGAAAAGAAAAATATTTTTGTATTTTATATGGGTTTATGGGAAATAGGAACTTCTTGGAAGAAGGGTCTCAAATCACTAATCACTAAAACTCTACACAATAGTCGCAGCACAACCTCCCCGGCAGCGGCGCCAAAATTTGATCCGTGCTAAATAGATATAAATATTATGCAACGACGGATGCTCGTGAATATTTACAAATTACCCATTTGTGAAAAAAGGATACTTGCAAAAACTCACGTTCGTGTGTAGTGTGAAGACAGGTAAGTAATTACCCGAATCGTTTCCCAACGAGGTGTGAATGGGCAACTGTGAAAAGCTAGGATTAGAGTGACTGATGTGATTAGATATTTGATTTTGCTTTTTTAATAATTCTAAATAACAATTTAAAACAAATATGCACAAGAAAATTAAAACGCGAATTAATAAACTAAAACGCGTAACAGGAAATCTAAAATGGGACAAAAACTGAAATTTATGAAATTTAAAACCTAAAAATGTAAAATGACTTAAAACTTATTTAAAAACTTAAATTATATTTTTTTACACTTTTTATCTATTTATTATTAATTATTTATTTATTTAATTACTTATTAAACTATTTAAATTTATAAAAAATACGAAATGAACAAAGAAAATTCTAAAACTTTTTCTAAAAATATTATTAAGTGAATAGAAGCTAAGAAAATTATAAAAATGGAAATTACTTAATTAAAATTTAAAAAGATAAATTCTATTAAATAGAAGCTATCACTATTTTTCTATTTTTGATTTTCTTAAGGTCTAAAAAATGTGATTATATTTTTCCTGGATTAAAATTGACAAAAAAAACTTATGAAAATTAGATTTATATTTTTCTGATTATTATTTTATTTATTATGATTTAATTACTATTATAAACTAATTAAAAAGATTAAAAATATTAAATGACTTAGGAAAATTATGAAAAATTTTGAGTAAATCTAAAATATTATTAGAAAGCTAAGAAAAATAAAAGTGGAAACTAGCTAAGCCTGATAAGCAGTTTTGGGCAGATAAGCAGTTTGCCAATAAGCCAAAAATAAGCTAAAAAGCTAGGAAAATTACCAAAGGCTCAGAATAAGTTAAAACAACTTAATAAAGCATGAAACAACTGAAAAAGCACAATAAGCAATAGGAAATAAGCAGATAAGCACAAGCACAGTAGCTAAACTAATGCAGAAAACTCAGGAAAACTATGCTACTTGCAGACAGATTTTGAGCTTATAAATAAGCAGAAAAGATGAAGATTATGGGGGCAAAACCTACCCTATACTACTGGCTATACTAAAAACCTAAAAGCCCTATGGCTAACACACCAATTGAAGTTCAATTAAGCAGATGTTCAGAAGTTGCAAAACTGAATAAGTTGTGCAGGGCAGAACAAGGAAAAAAAGGGAAACTTGCAGGCCTATTTTAAGTAACTTAATAAGCTAGAAAGTGGGAATACCAGATGATATCTTAAAAGCTTGCTAGGTGAACTACTTTAAAGACCAAAAATCAGACACTGAGCTTAATTGGAATAAGCTAATAAAAGGCTGAGAACAGCAATGACTGATGGAGTGTTCTGCTTAGTGCAGAGTTGTGTAGAGTTGTGCAACGCAACTAAGACAAATCCAACTCTATTGACTACTCTTATTTAACCTAAATGACCACAGTAATGCCAAATATAAAGACCAAAAGAGCTTATGGCTGATTATAGCTTATTTGGGCAGCCTATAGTCTAAAATAACCACAGAACACTCAAAACTGCCATACCTATCTAATTAGCTAATAAGGTCTCAGAAACAGCTTATATGGAATATATTAAGATGGATTAAACTTTGACTTGTTGCAAATGAACAGTAATCAGTAGAATAGGCTTAAAACCAAACACTCCTTATGTGAGCCTGTTTTGGTGATTTCAAAAGAAAATCTGATTTTAAGCTGAGAATCTCACTAAACTAGGTTTAACTAACTTATTTATGTTATAATTAATAATTAAAAACTGAAATGAGCTTATTAATAAGCAGTGACTGAATTTAGTTATTTTTGGCTTTTTGTATGTTTTTAAGATAAATAAAGCATAAGCTATTTTAACTACTGAAAAATAGATGAAATACAATAAAGAACTAGTGCTAAGCAATAAATTATAATAATAAGCTAAAATAAGCTATAGTACAGTAATATTGAAAATTAAGCAAAAATGAGAAAAAAGCTTACAACTGAGAGGTTAAGAAACAGGATAGCACTAGATCAGAACTGAACTTGGAATGTCACTTACCAAGTTTAGACCCCATTCCAGCTTAATCACAACTGCTTAACAACACCAGAACTGCTTATTTGACTACTTTGACTTTTCTTGACTTTTCTCACTTTTCTTGAATTAGAACAGATAATCACTAAATAAACTTATAAAAAGCTAAGAAAAGCTTTCATAAGCTTATAGCAAGGGTGTGTGGTGTGTTTTGTGATTGATTCTAATAGCTACTGACATGATACGAATTAACCAAGAAACATGAAAACTTGAAATTCATTACTTTGGTGAAATCAGTACAATACATGAGTAAACTAGTACATAGAACTTGAAACAAACTTGAATTGATAATAAAAACCTAATTTGAAACTGAATTAAACATTTATCTACTTTTTACACTACTTTTGGTCTTAAACTACTGACACCTTGTTCTCTGTGGCTTCTCTTCCTTTTATAGCACTCTCAGAAGACTCTCTGATGAATTCCGAGCTAATCCCACCCATTTAATTGCTTTGAAGTGATCTCAGCCATCCATGGCCATTTTGGCGGGAAAAGTCATCAAGTGGGATTTTTAACCTGTGAGGTGGAAGAGTGAATTTAATGCACTTTGGATTGTTAGGGAGTGTATTGGGAAGGAGGAGGTGAGGTGTTGGGTGGTTTTGCAGAGAAAACGTGGGCTGTGGTGGTTTTGGCGGGGTGAGTGGGGAAGGAGACGGGTCAAACATAAGTTTGACCCTGATATTTAGTTAGGGTGAGTGGGCCGGGTTATTTGGTTTAGGTATTGGGCTTGGATTTATAATTTTTGGGTTGGGTTGGGGTTTTATTTAATTTGGGTAGTTTGTATAGTATTGGGTTTATTTAAGTTAGGATTGGAAATGGATTTAAGTTAAACTTTAGGGACCAATCATGTAACTTCTAAAAATCCAGGGACCATTTGCTGTAACTTCTGAAATATTAATCCGAGGGTAAGACTTGCCAAGTTTCAATAGTACAAGGACCAAAATTGATTATTTTCCATTTTAAACTTCCAAGGACTATTTTTGCCATTTTTGAAACTTGAGGGACTAGACATGCCATTTATGTAAACTTTGCTCATTTTCACTTGATTTTAATCTTTTTGTATCTGAATCACATAAAAACACATTTAATGATATTTTCTGTATTATTTGACTTTTCAAAGTGTTTTTGGCTGTTTTTGTGGGTTTAAATAATGTAAATATATGTGTATTTAGACACATATCAAAACCTCCAATGACCAATATCATTTGACTCAGAAAAAACAACAATTAATCATCATAGGCCATTACTATGTTGGAACGAAACAAACCCGCCATGGCTGCAAATCCAATAATTTGCTACACCAAGGTGCAGATTACCTCAATTGCAAGTTTGGTTAGAAGCGCATTCACCATGGTTGCAAACATGACTCGAGAGTGTGCTGCCCTTCCATTATGCGAAACGATACCTACACCAAATAAGCTCATAAATAACCCGAAGCAAATAATGCCAATAGATCAACATGTTTTATCTACTATCACAAATATAGAAACCTATAACTACCATGAAACTACTGTATCTGTTACAGCCGAACCATTTTGTTTGCATGTTCTGTAACATTAAAGCAATCAATCCCTTTTTAAGATTATCTAATGGCACTACAATTATACGTATACAATTTAACTATTACTCATGTAAGATAATCGCAAAAGTAAAGTAACAACACCCAAAGACTAATGTCACGTAAAAATATTCGCAACACTTGGAGCGTACAAATAATACCAGCTATCACAACAATAATAGTGACAATTAAACACAGCAAGACCCTATATCACGGCATCCAATACCGCGCAAACCTCCAATGACCAATATCATTTCAGATCAAAAAGTCCCACCTCCAACACAACAACAGAAACATAAATGTGACATGAGAAAATCAACAACATCCACAATGAACTAAACCAAATTCGCAGAACAACCAATAACCATCAATACTTTGAACCCAAAAATAATAACAATTATGACAACAATAATATTGACAATCAAATGCAACACTAACATAAAGAAATCAACAACACCCACAATTAACTGCACCAAATTCGCCTATGAAGCAATAACTACAAATACTTTCAAGGCAACCACAATACCAGTTAAACGCAACAACAGGCTACACCTGACATCATAAAATCACCAATAACAACAACAAAAGACAACTAAACATAATAAACAAACGGAACCTACAATGAATGATTTCACAGGGTTCCTTCACAGAATAACGGCTTTTTTTTTTTTTTTTTTTTTTTTTTTTTTTCTCTTTATCACAAAAGTTGGTGATAACCCTAAATCAGATCTAAAAGTGTGGATTTAAGCAAGTGGAAAACTGTAGACACAACAACTGGCATAAGAACAGTCATAACACTAAAAAAAATAATAACAGAACTGTTCATAGCACTGTACCTCTACTCACATGTTAATGTAGTTGCCACAAAACTTGTATAGTCGGATCGGAAAAACTCGAATCACCATCGGGTAGAAGGATCGGTATTACACGGTTCGGACCTCAAAGGAAAAGGAAGAATGTGAGTGAGAATGAACAGCCCGGGGCACCAAACAGAAAACCAATCTACTACCCGAACCCTAGGTGGAGCGGGTTGCAAAAGAAAACGGGCTAAAGCGCCCCATAAATGTTATATAGATGTAATGAAGTAATTGTGCTAGCCTAAGGTCGACAAAGCACAATAAACTATCTATGTAATCAAACCATATGCATAAGCGACCAATGAAACATCAAATATTCTTTATAAAAGCTGGAAACAATTAAGTGCGATCAAATAGTGAAAAACACGCTAACTCAACGATTAAAAGAGTACTAATATAAATTAAACGAATCTTCCTATTAATTAAAGTACTAGCAGGACCTTCTTATTACTCTGAAGTCGTCCTTCTGGTTGTGTCTTGTGTGGTAAGGTCGTCGCCTTCTGTGGTATATTATGTGTGTTGAATGTGGCTGACGAATGGGGTATTTATACATTATGGAAACAGAATCGTTACGGCGTATCCATTAAGTTGATACGTCGTATCTAGGTAACTTTGCGTGAGGTCCAAGATTATTATATTCAGGAATATTCGTACACCGCCATATGATACGGCGCACCTTCAGTCTTTATACGGCGTATGCATGTCTTCAATATATTGGATTTCTGGTGCAGTCTTGAGATTAATATGCCGCATCTCTGGGATGTCATTCGGCGTATCTGGAGTAGAACAAGTTGGATTTACTTTGTTTGACCAAGGTTTCATATACGGAGCATGGTATAAAGTCCATACGGCGTATGCTTCAAAGTCAGGCAATGGTCTTTATATTCGTCTAAGTCTTGATGTACGGCGTATCTGTCTAGAATGATACGGCGTATCTTCCTTCAGTTCAGTAGACTTTTCCATCTTGATCCATTTTGCTCCAATTTACATCCAAAATAGCTAACTTTCACCAAATGCTTGTTTATAACTGAGATTTACAAAAGTTAGCGATTAAGTATCAATTCTCATATAAAATAATATAAAACAAGCGATAAACATAAGATAAATGATACTAATAAAATGTTGTTATTTGATATCATCAAATATCCTCCCACTTGACTTTACTTGTCCTCAAGTAAACCTTAGATTAAACTTATGAAAATGTATCCTAAACATAGTCTTGGATTTTTTATAGTTTAAGCATTTATTCGTTTGATCTCAATTGCACAACCAAACACCACACGAAGTAGGAAAATGAAATCACTCAAATCACTCAACTAATCTATGTGGTAACATTTAAGTAATTCGGTCAATTCCTCGGTTGTGAAGAATATTCTATCATAAACTTGGCAAGGATACACATCTCCACCACTAAAGCTAAGGAGTGAGTAGTCTAAAGCCGTAAATTGGGTTAAACATGATAAGGCTTAAGGGTTAAACTTAGCTTTGTTTAAACATCTCCTACACAAACTTAGTAGATCGCTGACGCGAGCTCTCGATTCCTCAAACAACGGATGGTCACCAAGGTAGAACCTCAAATTGCTGGCGCGTTATTTGATTTCTCAAAAACTCGGATAGGCACTACCTTATTCATGCACTTGACATTTTTACTAAGCCATTACCATATCCAGATGCTCGAAAGCTAACAACGAATAAAGTAACTTGGTAAAGGGTAGGGATAAAACTTTGGGAAATACATAAAATTGGTGTAAAATAAAATAAACAAACAGGTAGATTAAGTCCTAACAAGTGTGGTTAATTACTTCCCAACCATCCCATGAAAAAGACACACATCATAGACTAACTCACGCTTTAACACTGTAACTCACGCTTTAGTCGGTAGACACGAATTAGACTCAATGATGTCTCAATCAAAGAATAAACCTTAGTTGGCGTTCCCATAACGGCCAACTCCATTGCAATCCATAAATATAATACAATAGGTAGTAGTGATATCTCTACTAGTACATAACTTTACATCGTTGGTTTATAACACGTACCAACATACTCTTTCTTTTTCTTTTCATTTTTTTGATTTTTTTTTCATTTCATAAAACTACTAATGGGGTAAAATTTCACCACATCACAATCATAATAAATCTGGATAATTTTTCCATACTTTTCAATACTTCAAATATGAAAATAATAGTGATAGCAGTAAACACACGAAAAATAAAAAATAACTACTATCACATTCCCATTGCATTGTGCAATTCCCGACCTAACCAAAGATAAGAAACACGCACTCGAACACAGGAAATACGCACTTTACACAAGTAACTAACCACAAACTTAAATCTACAGGGTAGGCTGAGGTGTAAAAGTGTAACGAAACATTTAAATATTGGTGTAAGAAACGAAAGAAATGGCTCTAGGATTTTTTTAGCGGTATCTGATGACATCAAATAATCCTAATATTTTTGTGTCAATTCCCTCATAATATGCTCATTATTTGTATCATTTTATATGAATATATGCTTTGATTTCTTTATATTTCGTTTCCAAGTTATAAATGAGCATAGGAGCAAAAGAAACGCGGAATTGGAAAAGTACTTACGATAATACACACTTTAGTATGCTAACTTTAAAGAAGTTACGGCATAGTTACACTCTCCACTTACGTCGTAGCTAAGGATTTATACACGAAGACCAAGTCAATGCAAATCAAGGATTACGGCATAATTACCATAGAGATTATGCCGTAACATTTTAGAGACTTAGAAGAATTTTGTGACCATAAAGGTTACGCCGTAACCAATGCAAAAGGTTACGGCGTAAAATTTACACATAATGGGATTGAAGATATTACGGCATAACCAACAAAAAGATTACGACGTAATTGTTTCCGTAAGAAGATTACGACGTAACTATCCATCAAGTTACGCCGTAAATGTTATTAATCGGATAAGGATCGTTTGAAGATACACTAGTTACGGTGTAACCATAACTATAGGTTACGCCATAACTTTATCGAAGCCTATAAATATAAACCCTATTTTCTGCATTTACATAACTTTCTCACCACCAAAAGTCAAAGAACGAAGTAGGGTTCCAGAAGGACGATCTCTAGCAGCATACGGAGCATTTTCGATGGGAGAAATCACGCCATAACATCAATAAGTTTTAGCGATTTATATTCAATTTACATTTACGATTCCAGTCTTTCATTACTATGCAAAACATCGAATCTTCTGTACTTTTCAATATGATCGGCTAAGCACCTTTGGTGCTAGCCTAGTTATGATACCTTTATTGTTATGATTATGTTTTCGCGCTTTTATTATTGCTTCTAGTGTATGCATGCTTAGTTTATTCGTAGATCCTCTAGCTTCGGTAGTTTAGAAGGGCGGTTGTACTTATTACACTAGGAGAATGGACCAAAGGACCCTAGAGTAGTAGGTTGCGAGGGTTGGTAAGAATTGGCCATAGAACTACCAATTCCTTGTGTGCGAATGGACCAAAGGATCACCTTCCAATGATGGATAAACTTAAGAAGTTAGGGATGTGTGGTCTAAGATCCGAGAGGCTGGATCATACATTAGAATGAATCTAGCATGTGGCGGTACTTAATGACTTAAGCTAGCCTGCCGGCGACCTCTGTTAATCACAAAGGATCATACCTTTGATATCGGAGTAGGATTCTAGGGGATATAGGCTAGACGAATTGACCATAGGAGTCTAGCGAATCTAAACCCCACTTGAAGCGATATGAAGCATAATTAGAGAACATAGTCATTGCAAGATAGGATAAACAACTAGGCTAGTACACTTTCTCCCTACGGCATTTCACTCAATTTAATTTCAACATTTTATTTCTGTTATTTAGTTTAATTAATCAAACAACTCAAAACCCGTTTTAAAACGTGACATAGACTTAAGTTAGAATCCACACATACATAGCTCTTTGGACAACATCGGCTTTACCAAATACTACACTACACACGACCGGGTACACTGCCCGTTAGTGCATAAGGTAGACCATAGGTAGACGAGACTTAATATAAATTTAAAACCTGGTCAGAAATCCTACATCAAGTTTTTGGCGCCACTGTCGGGGAGCTATATTAAGGATTTTCATTTAAGTTTTGAATTTTTTGTTTAATTTTTGTTTTTCTCACACTTTTCTTCTAGTTTCAGATTCGATGGCAGTTGTGGACATTGACAACCTCACTCTTGAGGAGTACCTAGCTATGAATCGAGAAGAGCAAGGGGCGGGGCTTGTTAGGCCGGTCATTGGAGTGGATGTCCAATTCGAGATCAAGAACCAATTCATGAAGGAGTTACGTGCAAACCACTTTTTCGGAAACAAGACCAAAGATGCTTACGAGCATGTTGAAAACGTCTTGTACATCGTGAGCCTCTTCAACATCCCAGGTGTTTCTCACGATGCTATCATGCTTTGAGTGTTCCTGATGACACTCACAGGAGCAGCTAAAAGATGGGTTGTTAGGTTGCCCGCTGGAACCATCAACACGTGGAATCTCATAAAGAGATCATTCATCCAACGGTATTGCCCTCCCTCGAAGACGGCAAAACAACTAGATGAGATCCATAATTTTAAACAGGAAGCTGATGAGACATTATACCAAGCTTGGGATAGGTATAATGATCTTCTTTACAGATGCCCAACTCATGACCTTAACAATCAGCAGAAGGTAAACATATTCTATAAGGGTCTTAACATTGCAACAAGTCAAATGCTCGACTCTCAGGGGCCAATCCCTGGGATGACTCCTGTTCAAGCACTTGATGCTATTCAGGACATGTCAGACCACTCGCAAAAGTGGCATGATGGAGGCAGCAGCAGAAGCATAGGCGGAAGTTTGGATGGTATCGCGGTTATTACTAACAAACTTGAAAGTCTTGGCAGGGGTATGAAGAAGCTGAAAGAAAATGTGCATGCTATACAAGTAGGATGCGAAACTTGCGGAGGGGCTCACCTAGCCAAAGACTGCCCATTGGATGAAGAGGATAAGAAAGCTGAAGAGGTCAAATATGGTGAAGTTAATAGGCCTTTTCAGGGAAACAATGGTAATAGTAATAGATACCGTGTAGGACCACCTGGGTACTACAATCGTGCACGTTACGGAGAAAGAAAGTCGAGCCTCGAGGAGACCATCAACAAATACTTAGAAGATTCAAAAAAGAACAAGATGAATGGTTGAATAGCTTTCAAGAAAGCACAAACAAAAGCCTCATTAGTCATGATGATTCCCTAAAAAACCTCGAGGCAATGATTGGAAAGCTTAGGGAAGATGTGCAAAAAAAGAATGCAATGGGAAAACCTGATGTGCAAAGCAATAAGTCCGCCGGAGTCTGCAAAGCAATTTTCGCTGATGAAGAGGTAAATGACTCCAACGAAAACTTCCATAATTCTAATCAATAGTGTAGAGTTTCCCTTTTGCAGGACGGTACTGAGCCACATGAAGCTGTGCCAAGCCAGTTACCAAATAAGGAGGATAGCTCAGAAAGCTTTACCCTTCCTTGCACTATTGGTAATTGTGACTTATTTGCATTATCTGATGTAGGGTCTAGCGTTAATGTCATGTCACTTTCGCTATTTCTAAACCTTAAACTGACAAGTCTAAGGAAAACCAAGTTGATAATTGAAATGGCGGATATGACTAGAGCAACAGGAAATAATGAGAATTAGAACGGAAAACTCCCCTGAGATTTGCTCGGTATGATCCTCCTTTATGCGTTTGTGAGCAACTTTTTTATTTTCTGTGTGTAATGGCATCTGTATACCAGCATGGCTACAACACAAAAAAAATACATAATGTATGTAAACCACCACTTCATGTGAATAGCCTGTGTTAGTGAATATGAAAATCGAAGCTAGTACGTCTCTGATTAATCGATGGTTAGTTAAAACAAACAAAAAATTAAAAATTAAGAATGAAAATTTTCTGATTAATCGATGGTTAGTTAAAACAAAAAAAAAATTAAAAATTAAGAATGAAAATTTTCATCAGGACAGTCGATACGCCGCATCAATGGTATGGGATGCGCCGTATCGAGCCTGGAATAAAATACGAGTCAGGAATTTCATACGACGTATCCTTAAACTTGGATACGCCGTATCAAAATAACTGACGAATAAGTTCAAAGTGCAGAAATAAAAATTAAATGCAGAAAAATAAAAGGATGGATATGACATGTACAGTCGATATGCCACATCCTTGGGATGGGATGCGCCGTATCGATGTGCAGGTCTGATAGACTCGATGAAAGAAAACAGAAATAACAAATCCGGTTGTCTCCCGGTAAGTACTTCTCTTTATTACAGAGTCTTCAAGTTAGACTCATCTTCAGCTTTACGCTGTCTTGTGCATACTCACGTGTTCTTGTGTGAGCCATTTGACAATTCTCTCATCACGAACATATTCTGGTCCCAAATGCACCACTCCTTTGTAGAATCCTTTCATCTTTTGGTATGGATACTCGATCCCTTTCTGTTCATCATTTTTATCTACCGTGAGAAATGGTGAAATTCTATAGCATACCTGGTTCGTGGCATTCTTAAATCCTGGGTGAGTACGAGGAATCATATAGGTGACACTGTCGCTTCCATTGTGTAGGGTAATTTTTCCTTCAAATTTTTTTGCATCAATGTTAATTTCCCTACAAAATGGCTTTCCAACAATTATATCACCCATTTCCTTGTCACGATAAGCATCTATGTCTTCCACAATAGTAAAATCTTTAACAATTGAAAATTTTCCAACAAAAATATGCACATTCATAAAGGTTCCCACTACATTTCTCCCTTTATACTCCATTTTCTTTTTCATAATTGAATTATAAATATTTTTTGACATCACATTAATTGGTAAAATAGGGAAGAAATTAGCATCTACATGTTTGTATCCTATCATTCATGAAAATTGTAAGTTATAAGCATAGTTAACATGGATTCTTCTATCATAGTCACAAAAGCTAGGATATCCCTCAATCTTGTTAGAGTTTCTAGTACTAATAACATTAACCCTTGGAATATCCACAACTTCTCCATCCTCAATTTTGGGTTCTTAATCCTCCATCACTTGATCATTAAGCTCTAACGGCACATTAAGGTCATTTAATTCAATATAATCTACATCGATTGGGTCAAGTGATCTATTTTGGACTACGGTTTCGTCCATTAGCCTAGCTTCTAAGTCGAGTTCCATTCGCTCTCTTAATTCTAGCACATAAACACTTTTAATAATGCTCTTAATAGGATTATCACACTTAAAAACTAATTTTGTCATCCCCAACTCTTAAAGACATTTTTCTTTAAAAGACATCAATTTTAGCATGAGCAGTAGACAAGAATGGTCTTCCAAGGATCAATGGAATTTTGATATCCTCAGGCATATCTAAAACAACCAAGTCTACGGGGAAGACAAAGTTTTCAATCCTAACTAAAACATTTTCAGCTATACCCTCGGGACGTTTCACAGTTTTATCAGCCAATTCAATAATTAACTTAGTAGGAGCTAATTTACCTAAACCCAAAGTGGTGAAGGTCTTATAAGGCATGACACTAACACTAGCTCCTAGGCCAGCTAAAGCTTTACTAAAAGACATATCATTAATATGATAAGGTAAAGTAAAACTCCCTGGGTCTTTCTCCTTATGAGGCAAGGCATTGTGATCAGTTGCAGAGCACTCTTCTTTCATAGTAGCCTTGATCTCCTCTTCAATTCTTGACTTCTCTTTGAGTAATCTTCTTAAACCGATTGAAGAGTTAAAGAAAATTTTTGGCTTTTCAGCATTAGCAGCATCCAACAATCGTCCAGGAAAGGGTACATTAGGCGCGACATCTTCAGTAGTGGTGATTGCCTTGACATGATCTCTTGGATTAGTTTCAGTTGAGCCAGGTAAACTTCCAGATCCCCTTTCTTGAAGTCCCTTGCTTATTTGACCAATTTGAAGTTCTAATGCCTTGATCGAAGCTCCTTGATTTCTAATGGAAGCATTGGTTGAAGAACGAATTTCTAATGGATAGCCTTGCTGGCTTCGTTTGGAGTACTCACCTAGAGTACAGGCTCGAGGTGGGTCTTGGTGTGGTTGTTCTTGGTGTGGTTGGTGTGCTTGGTGTGGTTGGTCAACGGGTTCAAAGACGCCTTCATTCACCATGATGGCAAATGAAGAGAATTACGAAACAAAGGGAACAAACAAAAGATAGACTAAAAGAAAGCTAATAAAGAGAAAATAAAAATCTCACTTGATAGGAATAGTAAGTAGACCTAAACGAGATAGAAATCGAAACCTATACTATTCCCCGGCAGCGGCGCCAAAAACTTGATGCGGCAGTTGTAATACCTCCTAAAAAGTTTTACAATCCTCCTAAGCAGTGTACCTAACCGTTGTAGTGTAGTATAGGCAAGACACGGGGGATTGATCGTTCTCTAGGGGAATAGTTTGTGTGAAGGCCGAAGTATATGTCGAGATAGGTCTAAAGGTGAGGGATTAGTCTTTTTGTATTTTTATATTTTTAAAAAAGCAATTAAAAATCTCGGGGTTTGAAGAGTGAGCGGTTTAGCTACTAGCTAACTAAACAAAATCTACAAATAAAATTAATTAAACTAATAAACGAGAAAATAAAAGTGGTAACTCTTATAATAGGGAAAACGTGTTCACTTAGATTTTCTTACTCCCTAGTTCTCTCCTACTGATTTGTCGAATTGTCACGTCCTTGTTTTAATTGAAGCGTTTTATTCCTTAATATCGATCGTGGGGAGGTGCCGAAGTCCCCAACTCTATGAACATATAAGTCTCCCCTAGAAACCTTAAAGCCTATTAAGTTTTCTAGGATCTACAAGCCGCAGTTCATGTAATAAATACAACAACAAAAACCAATAGTGCACTCTATGGTTGCATTTAGTAAGACGTTCAAGCTAACACATATAAGAAAATAGCCAGTTTTCCTACTCCTAACGCTAAAGCAATCAATTAAACAAGAGACTATGAATCAATGATCAATAACTAGGTTTCATTAGATCTAAGCAAACACAAGTAAATCTAGCCTGGCATGTTATAACGAAGAAAAGAGAAACAAATAATCAAACAACACATAGACATATTGAATGATTAAACGAATAACTTATCTTCAATTACACATGGGTGAAAAGGGCTAGAAAGACCCTACAAAAGGTCTGAAATTCGTCTAGGGTTTGGTCCTCCAAAGTATTACTTCAAGATGTTACAATGAATGAGAAAAATACGAAAAATAGATATAAGAATACACTTGTAACGGCATCACTTGCAAATTGTGACGCCGTCAGCTCGCCTCCAATTAGGGTTTCATCTGAGTAATCGCCGTCATGACGCCGTCAGCTCCATCTTGAGGCCATCATGTGTAAAAATGTTTGAGCCGTCACGTTATAAAATTGCAAAGAGTCAGGGTCTTCAAATACAAGTGACGGCGTCATGTTATGGGTTGTGACGCCGTCAGGTCTCCACTTTGACAGATTATTGACTTGGTCATTTTTCTTCATTTTCTTGTCGTTTTTGGTCCAAAACATGCATGTCTACAATTCACGTCCCAAGTACCTAAAATGCAAAAAGAAAATGATTTAGGGAAATATTTGATCAATTACATACGACTTTTAGGATTAAATGACCCCTTAAAAAGGTATCAAATAAATCCTTATCAAATATCCCTACACTTTGGATTTGCTTGTCCTCAAGCAAATATGCTTTTATCTAATCAATCTACAAGTTAGGGGTCGTTTAGCATTGGTATAAAAGTAGTTACAACACATATTTGTTCTACCATAGTCATAATAAGCACGGAAATTATATACTAGCACCTCACATAAAGTGTTTGGATTCTCACATTTCTCGGGTGTATAAGTTATATAACATGAATGGAAACGGGAAAAATAAACACTCTCCACCTATCATAGCACATAGATTACCATAGGCTTGAGAACGGATCAAACGTCCACCACTTTGGCGTGAGCACCTAGGATAAACTATCAAAGAGGGCTTTCAAAGGGTTGTAACGTTAGGTGTAAGGGTATGGAAAACACGGTTTTGTTGGATATAGGGAATTTTTACTGGTGGCAAGTCAATTATCTAAGTCAATCACATGCACAAGGTGGCGTTCCTAAGCCAAGACTCGACTCGCTAACTACTAACTCTTTTTGTATTTTTCTTGACACTATCTTGACGTAAACAAAAATAAAAGACGGGATGGTAGTCCGTATGTTTTTTCTTTCTTTTTCCTCTTTTTTTTTTATCATTTTTTTTTTCATTTTTTTTCATTTTTTTGATTTTTTTTTCATACGCTTTTGCCCTACCATCCAAAATATACATCCTTACAAAAGGGATTTATAGTTGCATCCCTACACTTGAACTTTTAAATAAATAAAACTAACTAATGACCCCAATTAAGAGAATCAAAACACGTGGAGTACTTTAAAACTTTAACATACATATGGGGGTAATAACATTAGGATTTCTTCCCCATTACTCATAACAACTAGTACTTTACCCATGAGTCTCAATCATCCCAAAACTGTATTTACAAGAAATGACTCAACTTAGCAACCATGTAATCAACTAGAGAATTAACAAATGGTTTAACAAATATGTTGTAATAATAATTCACTAAAGATGAGTGCATACAAGGTAGGATAAGCCGATTTGGGTGTACATTTGGGGGTGGATTGTAAACAATGTTCTTCATTAATATTTCAGAATCCACCAAAATATCACAAGAACTACGAAAAGGATAGGCTCTGAGGGGTGTACTAGGGGTATCGAGTACTAAAAATGAGTACATCACAAGGGTGTGGGAGAATCACTTGACCAATGAAGCCAATGTAATTATAATAACAGGTTTAAAACAACGGTTATCCTAATGCCTCTTATCATTTAGTAAATCCTAACTACACGAATGTAGTCTCACTAGCGATCTCGGGATACATCACAAACGCAAATTCTAGAATCTATATACTACCGGTACACTCTAGAATCTATAAGCATTATGGTGAATGCTTTTTCCTAACAATCTAAAGGCGAACCTCACATTTTTGGGTGAAATGTTTTTGAGTGGAAGGGTTTTTGTGCTAGCTATATAACTCCTATCCATGAGACGCTTATTAAAACTAAAGTTTCACTCCTATTTAAATTTGGTGCTAAAATCACCTTTAGAAGTATCTCTTTCAGTTTATTACACAATTACTCTAATACAAAACAAATATCAAGCGAGTTATAGTTTCTAATGTGTCTCATTTTTACCTCCCTACACTTAAATTGAACATTGTCCCCAATGTTCTTTAAAAGTATCAAAGTTATAATAACAAAAAGAATAAAAGAGAGATGAAAGAAACTAATACTCCCCTGATTTACTCGGCATGGACGATGTGAAACATGGTTAAGTCCTCCTCCAAGAAGATAAACAAGATAAGCTTCACTTCCAATGTATACTTTCATCTTCTTGTCCAATATAACATGTAAATTACTAAGAAAACGAACACGAAACCTCGCATAAAAGCGACGGTAAACACTATATATAATAAAATAAAATTCCTAGAAAGCAAATAAGATATAATGATTGCAAAATAAATGTTTACAGAATCCTATAAATTTAAAAATTCTGGAAATTTTCAAAAACTAAGTTTCGACAGAAAACACAAAAATCTGGAAAACTGTTGCTACAGTGCCTGACGCCGTCAGGATAGACCTAACAGAATTTTTACGTTCTATTTCCTGGAAAATTTCTAGAAAAATCTAATTATTAAAACCTGGAAAGTATGTAAAACATTCATTGTGACTCGATACAAGCATTTGACTCAAACAAACACTCAGATACGATAGAATATATGTTAATCATCAATTGTCAACTTTCATGTTCGAATTCATTCTTTTAAACAAATATGATCTTTCCTACACTTATCTTTTTGTAAAATACCTTTTATATGCAATTTAGACGAGGTTAAAAACAAAATAAATCATTTTCACAAATTATATTCGAAACATGAAGGAGTAAACAATGATGATAAGACATATATATGACTCAAACAAAAATAAAAATCAAACAAGCAAAAAAAAAGCTTGGGTTGCCTCCAAAGAAGCGCTTTTCTTTATTTACGAGTCTTGTAGCTAGACTCAAAGTCATGGTCTATTACGTGTGGGAAAGCTCCTCATTGAGGATATCCTTTGGATCAAATTTCTCTTTTAATATTCTCTTAGTAGGCTTTGTTTGGTATGACTTTTCAAACTTCTCTCCACCGGGATCCACTATTGTCATCTTAATGTGCCACAAACCATCTCCTTCCTTAGGTGACTTTGTCCAATCCCATTTACTATCTTCATCCTCCTACTCCATTTATTCATTTTGAGATTAATTGGTAGAACTCCTAAGAACTCAATCATCTTTCTAAATAGTAGAGGGTCCTCAAACGGGTCAATTTTGGTTTCCCTAGAAAATAGTTGTTCCATATAAGATGCATTCTTCACAAATTCATCCTTTAAGAAAAATGGGCGTTGAGGTCCTATAAAATCTTCATTGATTCAGAGGCCATATCTTAATGGCTTCCTATCCCTAACTAACCAATCGAGCCTTGTTTCCCTTTCTTCATCATACTTATGCCTTTAGACATCAAAGATTGACCTAGTGTATCCCTCTCCTACCGCTATTTTAGACATCTTACAATCTATTATCGCACTAGCAGTCGCTAAACTTCCTCTTCCAACAAGCAATGGGCATTTAAGGTCACTTAAAATATCTAAGACATGGAAATCCGCCAAAATAGTCGATCTATCTATGTGCACTATCATGTATTTTAGTATCCCAACCGGATGAGTTACATTTCCATCCGCTAATCCTATAACCGATTTCGTTACTTCTAGTTTTCCTAAGTTAAGGCTCCTATAAAGGGACAACGGAAGGATGTTGATGCATGATCCTAAGTCGGCAAAAGTATCACAGGCCTTATAATTCCCAATCCTACATGGTAGAACAATTATGCCCGGATCTTCTAACTTCTCGGGCAACTTATTTTGAACAAAAGCGGTCCCATTCTTACCCAACTTAATTTTCTCCTTATATTTCTCCAAGAGGGCATTGTAGTAGGGAGCATGAGTTAAAACATCAAAAACCGGACGTTCAAGATAAAGATCTTTAAATTCATCATTAACATCAAGATTGGGTTCTTATTTGGGTGGTGTTTCAATAACTTGGTTGACCGACACGTTAATTGGTGTGTTATCTTTAGGATTTTGGTCTTATTGAAAAATTTGAGTTTGTTTGAAACACGTGTTTATTGCATTGACCGAGTAAAATTAAGGACAAGAACTAGAAGACGAAACTGACGAGATAGAATTAACATTTAGTTTCGGGTTCTTGACGGTGTCACTTGGGAGTGCTACCATTAATCAATCATTGAGAACCTTTAAGAGAGTATCAATTTTATTTGTCATCTCGCTTTGTTGTTGTTTGAAATTGGCTTCAAACTTTGTCAACTGAGCTTCTTGAGATGACATAAAATTAGACACCAATCCTTCAAGATTTTTTGAATTGTTCGAAGGATTATTGTTAAAGGTACGGTTTGAGGACGAACCGCTTGGTTGAAAATGATTAGGTGGATTTGAAAAATTGTTTTGAGAAGAATTTTGGTTTTGTTTCCACCTAAAGTTGGTGATTTTTCCAAGAGGGATTATAAGAATCACCAAGAGTGTTTTTCTCATGTTTGAAAGTGTACCACTTGTCTCCCGCTCCGTCGGTATGCGAGGATGCATAATCCGAAAAAGCTTGTTCGGGGAGTTCCATGCAATCACGAGTGTCACGGGGACCACTACATAATTCACTTGAAGAAGTGATTTTGTTCACTTAACGTGTTGGTTTAGGAGCTTCGTAGGATTTCATGAGAAACTTGACTTGATCTTCAAGTTCCATGATCCTACGGTCGGGAATGCTTGAGTTATTCGAAGGCAAGGATATTGCCTTGACCGTTTTGCTCAACTCGCCGGGGTCATTCCAACATTCGTCGTCATAGAGAGCAAGATCTTCTATGATTCCCCACGATTCTTCCGCATTCTTATCATGTAGCTTACCACCGGCCGCTGGGTCAATGGTTTACCTTGGGGAGTGATTGATATGGTCAAAGAAAATTTGGACTTGGAGCCAAAGATCAATGCCATGATGAGGGACTTTTTGGAGTAAGTTCTTGAAACGAGTCCACGCTTCGTAAAAAGTTTCACTTTGAAGTTGTTGTAACATCAAAAAGTCATTCCTTGGCTTGGTAGTTCTCCCTGTTGGGAAAAATTGAGTGAGAAAATGAGAAGTAAGATCATCCCAAGTTGAGATAGATCCCGCGGGCAAATGCTCAAGCCAATTACTAGCTTGGTCATATATAGAGAATTGGAAGAGACGCAATCGCGTCATCTCTTAAGTAGCAACATCAAGGTCAACTGAATCAACAATCTTAATAAAATCCTTGAGATGTTGGTTTGGATATTCGGAACGAAGTCCATGGAATGCACATCCGTTTTGCACCAACCGGATAGTGTCAGATCGCAAAGGAGACACATTGGCTCTTTGGGGGAGCTCAATGGTGTTTCGAGAGCCTTGGTGGCTTGGTTTGGAGTACTCACATAGAGTACGTGCACGAGTTGGGTCTTGGTGTGGTTGGTGTGCTTGGTGTGGTTGGCCAAGGGGTTCAAAGATGCCTTCATTCACCATGATGGCAAATGAAGAGAATTACGAAACAAAGGGAACAAAGAAAAGATAGACTAAAAGAAAGCTAATAAAGAGAAAATAAAAATCTCACTTGATAGGAATAGTGAGTAGACCTAAACGAGATAGAAATTGAAACCTATACTATTCCCCGGCAGCGGCGCCAAAAACTTGATGCGGCAGTTGTGAGACCTCCTAAAAAGTTTTACAATCCTCAAAGGCAGTGTAACTAACCGTTGTAGTGTAGTATAGGCAAGGCACGGGGGATTGATCATTCTCTAGGGGAATAGTGTATGTGAAGGCCGAAGTGTATGTCGAGATAGGTCTAAAGGTGAGGGATGAGTCTTTTTGTATTTTTATATTTTTTAAAAAGCAATTAAAAATCTCAGGGTTTGAAGAGTGGGCGGTTTAGCTACTAGCTAACTAAACCAAATCTAATAATAAAATTAATTAAACTAATAAACGAGAAAATAAAAGTGGTAACTCTTATAATAGGGAAAACGTGTTCACTTAGATTTTCTTAATCCCTAGTTATCTCATACTGATTTGTCGAATTGTCATGTCCTTTTTTTAATTGAAGCATTGTATTCCTTAATATCGATCGTGGGGAGGTGCCGAAGTCCCCAACTCTATGAACATATAAGTCTCCCCTAAAAACCTTAAAGTCTATTAAGTTTTCTAGGATCTACAAGCCGCACTTCATGCAATAAATACAACGAGAAAAACCAATAGTGCGCTCTATGGTTGCGTTTAGTAAGACGTTCAAGATAACACATATAAGAAAATAGCCAGTTTTCCTACTCCTAACGCTAAGCAATCAATTAAACAACAAACGACAAATCAATGATCAATAACTAGGTTTCATTAGATCTAAGCAAACAGAAGTAAATCTAGCCTAGCATGTTAAAACAAAGAGAAGAGAAACAAATAATCAAACAACACATAGACATGTTAAATGATTAAACGAATAACTTATTTTCAATTACACATGGGTGAAATGGGCTAGAAAAACCCTACAAACGGTTTGAAATTCGTAGAGGGTTTGGTCCTCCAAAGTATTACTTCAAGATGTTACAATGAATGTGAAAAATACGAAAAATATATATAGGAATACACTTGTGACGGCGTTACTTGCAAATTGTGACGTCGTCAGCTCGCCTCCAATTAGGGTTCGTCTGAGTAATCTCCATCATGACGCCTTTAGCTCCATCTTGAGGCCGTCACGTGTAAAAATTTCTTTTCCGTCACATTATAAAATTGTAAAGAGTCTGGGTCTTCAAATACAAGTGATGGCGTCAGGTTATGGGTTGTGACGCCGTCAGGTCTCCACTTTGACAGATTCTTGACTTAATTATTTTTCTTCGTTTTCTTGTCATTTTTGGTCCCAAACATGTCAGTTTCTACAATTCACGTCCCAAGTACCAAAAATGAAAAAAGAAATGATTTAGGGAAATATTTGATCAATTACATACGACTTTTAGGCTTAAATGACCTATTAAAAAGGTATCAAATAAATCCTTATCATATACAAACTAATGATAATAGTGGTACTGCTTTAATTCCATTTAAACTTCTTGGAACTGGAAATTATAGGATATGATCTGGTGCTATGAAACTTGCTCTACAGGCTAGGAATAAGTTTAGCTTTGTAGATGGTTCTTGTTTAAGAGAGTCTTTTGTTGCTAGTGATGTTCTTACTACTCAGTGGGATAGGTGTAATGCAATTGTGTTAACCAGGATTATGAATTATGTTTCTCAAGATGTTTACATGGGTTGGTCTATTCTAAAAATGTTGCTTCTGTTTGGAAAGAATTACAAGACTTGTGATAAAGTTGATAGGTCTGTTGTTTATAATTTGTTGCAAAAAATTAATTCTGGTAAACAAGGTGGTAGTTCTATTTCTGATTACTATCATACCAACTTATGAAGCTGATGCATTTTCTCATAGGCCTTGATGACTGCTACCAGCCTGTGAGGACTGCTCTTTTAACCAGGAATCCAATCCCTGAGGTAAAATATGCATATGCTACTATTTATAGAGAGGAATCCTATAGAGGGGTTCTTGAATCTTTGAGTGTTACTGAGTCTAAACTGAATGCTTCTTCTTTTGCTGTTAAAACTTTTAACAATAATAGAAGAGTCTATAATAATAACAACAATAACACTAGAGGTTCTGTGACTAATGCTGCTAATATAGGCCCAAATCCTAATCTGAATTGCAAAAAATATGGTAAAATTGGACATACTATAGAAAGATGTTATAAAATTATTGGTTTTCCACCTTGTTTTGTAAGAAATAATAATCATGTTAAGCAGGGTGGTTTTAAAAAAAACTTTAATGCTAGTGTTAATGTCAAACAAAGTGAAAAAAGTCATCTGTTGGTTCTTCTACGGGTTTTACTTTTGAGCAGATGAAGAAACTTTTGTCTTTGATCAATGAAACTCCATCTAGGAGCATACATGCCAACATGGCAGGTAGGGCTTCATTCTTTAATAGTAATGTTTGGTTCAATATCAATTTTTCTAAATTCTTTTTTGCTAACACCAGTGTGACTGTTAAAACTATTTCTATGGGTTGGATTATTGATTCAAGTGCTAATCAGCACCTGACTGTGTCTACTGTTAGCATGTTTAATGTTGTTGACATAACTAATCTAAAAATTACTGTTGGACACCCTAATGGAACACTTGCTACAATTAGTCATGTGGGAAATTTAAAGTTAACTAATAATGTGGTTTTGTATGATGTTCATGTTGTTCGTGGTTATTGTGTGATTCTTTTGTCTATTAACAAGTTAATCAGAGATAGTAAAATGTTTTTTGGGTTTGATGAAGATAAGTGTTATATTCAGGACTTGAAAAGGGATAAAATTCTGGGGAATGGAAGTGAATCTGGAGGTCTTTACCTGTTTGATTTGCCATCTGATAGTTCTGTTTGTAAGTGTAATATGGTTATGTCTTGTAGTGTTTCTAAATTGGTTTGGCACAACAGACTTGGTCACCCTACTGATCAGGTCTTATCCGTGCTACAGTCTGATCTTGACTTATCCAAAAACACCTCTGTGCCTGTTTGTGAAATTTGTCATAGAGCTAAGCAGACAAGGGATCCCTTTCCTTTATCAGACCATGAGTCTAAGAAACTTGGTAAACTTATTCACATTGACTTACATGGCCCTTACAAAGTTCCTAGCAGAGAGGGATATAAAATACTTCTTAACTATTGTTGATGATTATTCTAGAGTTGTGTGGGTCTACTTAGTTAAGGCTAAGGATGAAGTCTTTAATGTATTTGTTTCTTTCATAAATTTGATACATAATCAATTTGATGTCAAAATTAAGACTGTAAGATCTGATAATGGGACTGAATTTGTAAATAAGAAAATGAGTCAAATGTTTTCTGATCTAGGAGTCATACATTAAACTTCATGTGCTCATACACCTTAGCAAAATAGGATTGCTGAGAGGAAACATAGGCACCTACTCAATGTAGCTAAGAGCCTTATGTTTTAGGGGGGAATTCCTTTGAGGTTTTGGTCTGATTGTATTCTGACTACAGTCTATCTTATAAACAGGCTTCCATATCTTCATCATGAAGAAACACATGAATCCATCTCACCCTCATATCATAGATTTTAGAAAGCCACTTATGTCCACTAAGATCAAAATCAGTAATAATAGAATCCCACTCTTCTTCAAAAATACTAGGAGAAATACGATCATTCCACACAATTTCACAATGTCTTTTCTTAAAATCAGTTTTTTTCATATTGATGTACCAACCTGTAAAGAAATTAGTGCATCAATATTACAAATTAGTGCATCACATTTATCAAAAATTCACTACATCAGTCTTAAAATAATGCACCAATAATATAAAAAAATTATATATTCGAACTTAATATACCTCAGTGGTTAATTTCTGCATTTTGTGCCACATGCATAGCCGGTATCGGGCATTAAGAAATATAGCCTCAATCGCTTGTTTCATGGAAGGAACTTGGTCTATAACAACGACTTGGGGATCAGTACCGAATGCTTTTTCAAACGCTTGAAACAGCCACTTGTAAGAAGAAACGGTCTCGTCAGAAAGCAATCTAGATCCAAAAGTGATAGAACGATTATGGTTATCAATACTAGTGAATGGTACGAATACCATTTTGTATCTACTATCCATTTGTTATGGATAAAAAACAATGCATTAGCTTTTTTTTTTTTTTTTTTTTTTTTTTTTTTTTTTTTTTTTTTTTTTTAAAGGTGCATCAGTAAAAATATAAAAGTAATATAAGTTGAAATATAAGATATTTGTCACACCCCGCGAAAGCGGAAACACGGGATGTAACAAGTAAAGGCACAAGCACAAGATAATTGAACATGCCATCATTAATTAAATCAAATAGTACAACATTACAACATTGTTTTGGCCAACATTGGCAAATAAAAATAAGTTTGAATTCTTGAAAAATATTGTCTTGACAACTTAATGAATGCAAAGATGACATGTGAAGACCCCTTTATGCGAATGCCTTCATAAAAACGCTTACTGACGATCAACTGAAATGCATGAGAAAACGGGTCAACTATGAAAATAGTTGGTGAGTACACATGTTTTATATAGTACGAAAACCATTTTAGAGAGAGTCCGCCTGGCAAATGTCCTGTCAACTCACTATGTTACAAGTCCCGCCCATACAAGACTTGTAACATATAGGTTCACATACATTTCCATAATAAAAGTACGTACACCTAATATAAAAGTTCACAATAAGAGCACAATGTATATATTAAATTTATGCAACATATGCCCCTAAAATAAATAATATGCATTCCGTTGAACAGGGGAACGAGAGGTTGGCCGACCTCTAATAGCGCTATCCATACTATCTACTGCTCCTTTGAACAGGGGAGACTTACAATGTACGACTGGGGGCTAACAATGCGGTGTGAGCATAACAACTATTATGTACTATTAAATCAAGACTGCTCCGAACAAGGGAGACTTGGCACTTCTCCGAACAAGGGAGACTTGGCACTTCTCCGAACAAGGGAGACTTAAAATTGGAGTACGTACGGCACATCATAAGTTCAAAACAAGTCATAAGTTCAAAACGTATCTTAAGGTTTAAAATCAATTTTAAAGAGTTCAAGTAAAACATAAGCCATAAGTTCATGATAAAGAAAACAATTTAGTTTAAATTTAGATTCATGCATTTCACCCCAAATATGTAGAGTGGTAAAAGAGGGTCCATGAATACTCACAAGTATAAATAGTGAAACAAAAGTTATTTAAGTTCATATATGTGCAAACAATATAGTTTAAGTATAGTTTCATGCATTTCACCCCAAATAAATAAAGAGGTAAAAAGGGGACAGTGAATACTCACCTTAAGCAATTAGTACAAGTTACGAGATATAAGTACACGAATGACTGCACGAAGCCCTAGGAGCAACCTAGAATGTTAGTCACGTCTTAGGTCGTGTACATAATGAATGCAAATGAGTTTTGAAATGTTTATGAACTGACTATACCATCTTAGTTAGGGTTTTCAAAGCTTACAAAAGATGAAGGACCAAAGTTGTCATTTTTAGAAACAATTACAAGCCCTAGATTTAGTGTTATTTAGGTTTTTAGAACTTTTGTCAAAATCTATACACTTGCCATTTTCAAACCGTAAACCATTGGACCTTGGTTTTTATGTCTATGGAAAATATAATTAAGTATATTCTATTGATATGTGGGTCCTATTGATCATAAAGTTTCCCAACCCAAGTGAAATTACCAAAATACCCCTGGTTATACAAGCTGGTCATTTTCAGATTCTATTATTCTCGCGTAAAAGATGATATCTTGAGTCCTACAACTCGGTTTTACCTCGTTCAAGTGGCCAAGTTTAAGTTAAAGGGTCTAATAACTCCTCATTAGAAAAAGAATATAGTGTTTGGTACAAAATGTTGGACAAAAACACGTTTGGAATCTGTTGTTCCAGATTTGACATGTTTCACTAAAACATTTTTAATAAATTCATCCGAATGAATTAAGATTCGAATCACCCGTCGAAATGAAGGTAAGAAAACGATCTAACACCCCATATTTTTAATTTTTACCAAAACCCTAATGATTTTATCCAAACAAGTCGTTTATCTACTGATTCAAACAGCCCTTTACATTCTTAATCAACAACAAGATGTAAAGTGTTTTCCCACTAATTAAATGGTATAATCAATCAAATAAAATGTGTTCATGCATAGATATACTTAAAATACAGTAGCAAACAAGAAAATAATGAGAGTGGTGTTCTTACAAAGTGGTGGTGAAAAGGGATTCAAGAACAAGAACACAAGAACACAAGACTTGAAATCAATAACAATCAAACCTAATCAATCAAACCCAAAGCTCCAAATGAACCCGAATCTTCAAAAACTTAAGTTTCCAATGACCCAAATACTTATAAAATCCTGTAAGGACACTTTGTAAAAACCTCCAAGAAACCCTAGAATCAATGATGGTTTGGTTGTTGTTTATGGTAAAAAGTGTTAAGATTAAGGATCTAATAACTAAACCTTGAAATAGAGATGAATATAACTCGTAAAAATCAGAATGGTAGATGGTTGTTGATGGTGTGATGGTGGATTTCGTGGCTAGGGCTGAGAAGAATCGAGAAAAAAATGGATTTTGGTGTTGGTGAATTGAAATGAGAAGAGTTAGGGTTATAAGGTGAATGGTGGAGTGTTTAGTGAGTTGTAATTATTAGGTTGCACGGAATTTAAGTGGTCATGGGGAGCGTTAACATGGGGTGCATGTTTTGTGTTCTCAAGACACACATTCATGAAAATTTTTTTTGGGTCAAAATTTACAAGAAAACTAAAGGTGGTGTATTGGTGCAAGTTATGTAAGGGTTGTGATGGGATTTGGGGGATTTTAAGTGTGTAATGGGATGTGTGAGTTTATAGGGGCGGCCAAAGCATAAAATGGAATAAAATGATGAGATTTTATTAGTATTGGATTAATATTTGGTGTGTTAGTGTGTTTATTGGGTTTAAATCAAGCGTACGAACCTAAATACGCGAATTACGCAGTACCGGGTGACCTAAAAATGTGAATTTTAGAAAAGTGTTATTAAAATATTATAAAATTGCTATGAAGTGTTAAAATGACTAATTTTAATATTTCATGGGAGACTCGGGCTTGATGGAGTGTTAAAACGAAACTAAAAATAAAAAACGTAGACTGAAAACGCGTAAAACGCAAAAAGTACAAAGTTTACGTAACAATGGAAAAATAATAATGTGACTTATGAAATATGCATGAAATGATTGTATAATGCCTAAAACATGTAGACTAGACATAATCTAGGGTCGGTTCAAGTTAATGTACGTTTACGACGGATGCGGACTAACCCAGCCGGTTACCCGTAAAAGTCAATTTCCACGAAATTAAAATAAATAGAACAAATAAGTGGTTAAATAATGACCCGAAAAATACGGATTGTTACAATATTACTTGTTGTTGGATCTAAAGGTAGCATCAAATAAAATAAAATCGCCAAAATGCTTATAATTCAGCTTTGTAGCGTTATCAGCCCAGAATAAACCACGCAATGAATCACCCTCTCCTTTGTTATAATCCACAAAGAAAACATCAGAATGCTTTTCCAGATTCTTTAACTTTTCCACTGTAACACCCCTTAGATTTCAACATAGCAGCGGAAGGCTAAATGGGGGTAATACTTCATAGATCACAGTCATAATCATATAAAACGACTCAAATGAGACATTTTTAAAAGTAATTATCATTCATTGAAAACTTATTATTCAAAGTTACAAAAGAAATTCCATACTATTGGTGTTTCACAAGAGATATTGACAAGTTTGTAATGAATGATAATATTATTAGACGCCATCCAAAAGAGGTCTAGTGCCAACTCCGTGCCATTTATGCTCTTTAGTTACATGAGATAAACATGCTAAAAAGTCAACAAATTATTGAGTGAAATTCATAGGTTTATAGTTTAATAGTTGAACACAAGATATAGTTGATAATTGCATCGAATTACAAATATCAGGGAAAAACAATGTTATTGCCCTAAGCTCAAGACATTCAAAACGTTAACTGCGTATCATAATAATGATATAAGCGACAATGCCCCTGGTAGGTAATTGCCAATTACCTTGTGTATCTCAAATATAGTGCGTCTGGTTACCATTCCGGCTAACACAAACGGGGTCGTCAACCCCAAATAGATCTATCCACAATATTCACGTTCACTCGCAAGTGATTAATGGTTCATAATAGTAAGGGACTTTTGGCAATAGTGGTACTTAGGCAATAACAAGATCAAGCATAGCATACATTTGTAAAATCACTTGTGTTCAGGTTTATAGCATGTATCTCCCCCACGCGAATTTATAAAGTGTATAAAAGTGAGGCTATGAACTCACCTCAGTGGTACGGTAGTCAAGATATAGTAATATCAAATGATGTAAGTGAACGGCTCCAACACACGACCTAGATAATATGGGAAGTCCTAGATTTCGATAGTTTAAGTTTATTACCTTAACGAATAATGTTTGAAATAGGTATCGTTGATGAAATTGTTTGTGTTAACGTTGCTTGTGTGGCAAATACTTAAAGTTCAAAAAAAAAGTTATATATTCATATAACTTGTGTGTATGTATTTGTTTCTTGATGTTACGTAGTTTAACAAATGAAATCGTTTAAGATTTAACATAAGTTAGTGGATTATAAGTTAAAATATTTATTTTAACTATTTTAAGTTGGCGAATGTCAAGTTTGATGTTTGCATTATTTAGTTTTGAGTTATTCGATTTATTATTCGTTTGAAAATAACGTCGTCAATTATATTTCGATATTGTCGTTTTTATATCTTATATGTAAGTTTTTATAAAATTCTCACGAAATATGTTTGTAAATATAAGTTTTTCAAAAATATTATAAAGATACTAAATTAACCCTTAAGTTATATAAAAGTTAAACTTTTTACCCAAAACTTATAAGTTTTACATTTTTAGTCCAAAAGTATAAATTTATACTTTTTACTCATGGTTTCTGAAAATGACAGTTTATACCCTGGGTTTTAGTTATTTCAGTTTTTAGATTCAAAAGTCACAGTTTTTATTTTTAACCCGTTACTTACCAAATGTTACATTTTTCACCCAAGTTTCATAAAATTTGCCTTTTTAGTCTAAAAATTAATAAACGGTAAAGATTTAGTTTTCTTTTAATGAATTATGTTTATGAGGCTTATTTTGAACTTATAGGAATTTCTTATTTCGAAAAAAAAGTTGTACGAAAAGGTTGTTGGGCCTTAAGGCCGAACGAGGGTCCGTTTGGTTTTAAAAATACCGAGGGCTTATGAGCTTAAGGACTTATTTTTAGCGACTTCAAAAGAGGGTGTTTAACTTGTTAAAAGAGCTTATATATATATATATATATATATATATATATATATATATATATATATATATATATATATATATATATATATATATATATATATATATATATATATATATATATATATATATATATATATATTTCAGCTCGTAGATCAGCTTATTGCATTAATTGACTTGCGCTTTTAGGCCCATTTATGGTGCGTTTGGTGTTAAAAATATAAGGCAACCATCTATAACATATATATGAGACTAAGCATGCTGCATGGAAATACCACATCATCGAACCTAATTCCACCTCAATGCCACTTGGCACTTCCCGACTTGCATGAAATTTATTAAAAAAAAAATTGACATTGCTTAGATTCGAACCCTGGTCACTATCCCCACAACCAACACTCCAACCACTGGAGCAACTATGTTTTGGTGATAGAGATTGGAAAACAAATATGTCATGTTTCAATTGTATCAACCCTTCCATAATTCACTCACCAACTAATCACAATTAACTCTTCTTATCTGTTTCAATCTAAATTCACGAATGATTTCAAAATCAAAATATGAAACCGAATATTATCTCCTTAAAACACAATGCATAACACATCACACCCCTTAATTATCTCCCTAAAATATCTGCTATTCTAATTGAAACCGATTATTACATTCCATATTTCACATACTGATTTTAAATTATTGATTATGATCCATTTTGAATTTCAAAATCATATCACAAAAATCACGGATTTTTGTAAACTCAAATTTTTTTCCAAAACCCTAATGTTTATCTATAAAGGCAGTAGGTTCACCTATTTGTTAACATCACATTTATCAATCGACCTATATCTTTCATATCACAAAATCAGTCATGAATAGGTTTCCAGGGAAAAAAATTGGTAACAATGGATACCAGAAATCACCATCAACACCAGGTAGCAGTTTTAGAAAGAGTGGAGGTTTTGGATTGTCTGGAGGTTTTGGAGGTTCAAAGGGTTTTGGTGGTGCTGGTGGTTCCGGTGGATCAGGAGGTAAATCATTTTGTTGATACATTCTTAATAATGTTGTTGATACTAATATGATGTTTGTATATGCAATTGTGTTTTTTAATATTTCTTTTTAGGCTGATTGATGTTTTTTAATATTTCTGAAAGTAGTATAAGTGTTATTTTTGTAACTGAATGTTATCAATGATCTTTACATATGTTGTTGTGGCACATTGGATCAAAAAAAAATAAAGGTTTAATGTATGCAGTAAAATTTTTGTACGTCTGCAATTGTTTATGTGTGTGATGTTTTGGACATTAGAGTAGTAGAAGTTTTAGTTTTGTAACTAAATGTTATCAAGGATCATCACATATGTTTCTTTCGCACACTGATTGTTTTAGTTTTGTAACTAAATGCTTATATATGGTTTAATAAGTGTTGTATTTATGAATGTTTTTTGCTTGCAAATCCTTATCTTTACATGCTGTGTTTTTTTCATTATTATACGAGTATAATTGTAGTTTAATTTTTATATATCAGGTAATGGTCAGGATAAAAAAATACACCTCTTAAAGGAGTCAATCCTATGTTGGATGACATAGCAGTTCGAGCCAGATGTATCTCAATTTGGCATTCCCATAAATTGAATGCTGAAAATGATCCATACAGCCTTGATCTTGTGTTACAAGATGTGGAGGTATCTTCACTAACCTTTTTTCTATGTATACACTACCTTATTAATACAGTCTTATGGAACACATAATATGTCCAATGCAGAACACTAGGATCCAGGTCTACATAAAGAAAGAATTCATGTTTCGGTTCGAGCCACTGTTTGAGGAGGGCCAATGTTACATAATATCAAACTTTGGGATTGCTGAGAATGGGGGAAGGCTTCCTTTGTTGCCGCATAGGTTCAAAATAAGTTTTTACAAGACAACCATTGTGACACGTATTGAACCTTTTGACAATAACACACATGGTTTTATTCTAGAACCATTTAATCATTTGGGTGATCCTGAACATTACCAATACTATGATAACGACGCATTTGGTACGTACTCGATCCATTTTGATCAATAACATTTATATGTTGTCTCACTTATATGAAACCAATATTTTTTTACACAGATGTCATTGGCTCAGTGGTTGGTATCGAGGAAATTGTTCCTGTTCTTTCTGCAGGTGGGAAAAAGGTCCGTAGGACAGTTGTCGTTGAAGACGCGGAGTAAGTATAAATAAACGAATTATCTATAATATATATTTTTTCCCAAGTCATGCTAACGATTTTAATATTTATTTATAACCTATTGTATGTATGTTATACAGGGCAAATCGTTTGAACCTCACCTTTTGGGACAAATGGGCAACCATGTGGGATCAGTATGCTAACAAGCGTGACGCCATTGATCATCTGGTGGTTATACTTCAACTGGCGAAAGTGAAGTACTGGGATGGTACGTGCATCGTTTTCTTTTCTTATTTCTAATATATTCACTTATTTTATTCTTTATTAACTGTATGTATTCAACGTTTCACTAAGCAGGGTTAGCCTCAGTTCACAATGCCCTCTTCGGTTCTAAGATATTTGTCAACCGTGACATACCAGAGATCACTGAATTCAAAGCAAGGTTGTTATATTTTTTACTGTACAACTTAATGCAACAACTCAATATTTCATTCTTATTAATATTATTAATTTATATTGTTTTGTTATTTTATTTTAGGGTTATACTGTACAACTTAATGTAACAACTCAAGATAGTATGTCTCGAGCGAAAATTGTTTGGGAAAAAACTTGGCATGTTTTGGCTACTGATGTTGAGCATGTTAAGCGCAAAAAGCAGAATAATCCTGATATGTTGTATTTCATCTTTTTTTTTTTCCTTTTTTTTTTCATCATTTTCATTCTGTATTATATGTTTAATTCATGTGTAACTTATAGTTAGAAAATGCTACTGTGCCAAACACTCACACACCTAACACTATTTGTACACATCATAAATAAAGGTATTACGTATCTGCAGGCCTACAGCTTTCAGACGATCAGAAGTATAATATATGCCTAACGTATATTGAGCACATGTTACTGTGTAACAACAAGAGTTTAAAGTCATGGACGCACATGCCATTTTCGAAAAACGAATACACGATGGAAGGGTATAACAGGTTGATATATGATGAGACATCGTATAATAAAGATGAATTAAAAGAGCATCATAAAACACTGTATTGTAGCTTGACAGATGAACAAAAAGGTATTTATGCAACTGTTATGGATGCTGTAGAGCAGAAGAAAGGTGGGATGTTCTTTGTGTATGGATACAGTGGAACCGGAAAAACATACCTTTACAAAAAAATGTATGCTGTCTTACGTTCAAAAGGTGATATAGTCTTGAATGTTGCGTCTAGCGGTATTGCAGCGCTATTGTTGGAAGGCGGAAGGACGGCACATTCTCGGTTTGCAATTCCAATTAATATAGTAGAAGATTCAATGTGCCACATTCCTGCTGACAGTGACCTCGCTGATTTGATAAGACAAGCGAAGCTCATTATATGGGATGAGGTTCCTATGATACAATCATTTTGTTACGAAGCATTTGATAGGACTCTGCGAGATATTTGCAGGTCAGACCCTTCTCAACCATCTAACCGTGTTTTTGGTGGAAAAGTTGTTCTTTTTGGTGGTGATTTTAGACAAATACTTCCTGTCATTCCTAATGCCAGTCGTAATGATGTCGTCCATGCCACAATTAACTCTTCTTATCTGTGGCAACACTGCAAAGTTATGAAGTTAACCGTAAACATGAGATTAAGTTCTGGATCAACTGAGTCTGAAAGAAAAGAAATACAAGATTTTGCCGATTGGATTTTAGACATCGGTAATGGAAAGGATGGTGGTAAGAATGATGGCAACTCCACTGTGGTATTTCCAGATGAGATGTTGATTCCAGAGTCCGATGATTACGTAGGCTCCATAATTCATGCAACATACCCGCGTTTGCGTGACAACCTATGGAATCCTGAATTTTTTCAGGAAAGGGCCATTCTTTCACCAACTCATGACATGGTTGACATGATTAATGAACGTATGCTTGATTTAATTGAAGGAGACGAGACGATATACAAATCATCTGATTCTGTTTCTTTGGACGATGCAGACCTAAATTTTGATGACTCGATATACACTATAGATTTCCTTAATGGTATAAGGATGTCCGGTCTTCTGCAACATGCAATAAAGTTAAAGATTGGTACTCCTGTCATGTTAATGTGAAACATTAATCAAAAAGCAGGGCTATGCAATGGAACCAGGCTTCAAGTACTAAGGTTGGGAATCAATGTTATTAAAGAAAAGATCATATCTGGTGGAAATGTTGGTAGGATTTGCGCTATTCCCCGAATGATAATAACTCCTTCAGAAACAAAAATGCCATTCAAATTGAACAGAAGGAAGTTTCCTATTCAAGTGTGTTTTGGTATGACGATTAATAAAAGCCAGGGACAGACATTGTCACAGGCTGGTTTGTATTTACCACAGCCTGTCTTCTCGCACGGCCAGCTATACGTGTCTTTGTCAAGAGTGAAGAGCAAGCGAGGGTTGAAGGTTCTATGTTTAGATAGGGAAGGAAATTATTACAACTCAACTGCAAATGTAGTTTACAAAGAAGTATTATGTCATATTTGAATACTCAACATTGTTTTGTATGCAGACCATTTTTTTATTTTGCTAAAATAGTCTATTTACTTTTTTTAACATATTATCTGATACAATGCTCCAGTTTTTTATACAAGTTCATGAAGAAAAGTGTATCCAATATATGATACAATGCTGCACATATCTCTGATACATCATACTCTTCTGTCATTGACTTTGTCTGAAAGTTCATATTTTTGAATTTCATTCTAACATTGGGCTTATAATTTGATATGATTTGAAAATGAATGTTAATGATAATATGGATTATGAATTTACAAATCGGCCACTAAAATTTTTAAAATATACAAAGCATAAATGCAGGAAGGATATTGTTTAACAACCTTTAAACATTTTAAGGCAATGATTAACATACTCTAATTAACATAACAACTTCCTATAACTTGAATGGATAAATGTGTACACCATTAATTTTTAAAATTCACACAATAACCTTATCACTTCCCTAATTAATATGCAGACTATTCAACTTCATTTTTGCACTTTAAATCTTCCTGGTATGCACCATTTCACAAATCACCAAACTAAAGCATTCTTCTAATCATTCTTCAAACCATCATGGATCCGATAATGAAGAAAAGAAGATGTGATGCTGCAAATGATGAACCTGAAGCAAAGCATCCAAGGTAAGTTTTACATGTTTTACTTCCTACGTTTTATATTCATCGTCCATAAGTCTGCAATATCTAAAAGATTATGTTCATGTAACAGTCATGGCCAAAACGAGTCACCAAATGAAGGGTCTAACAAAGAATCAGTTGCATCGACAGGTTAGTTTGTAGTTGTGTATACATGTTTATGACACATTTATATGTCGACGAATTCCTGGTACAGTGGCAGCGATTATACCTTGGGCAATTAAAATATTACATGTAAACCACTACTCTTTATGTTTCTTTATTTGAAAATGCATAAAACACTTTTTTTTTGTATTCATACAGTATTACTATTATTTGTAAATGCATAACACATATTATATTGATCATGGTAAAAACATAATATAAAGGTATTTACCTTTCCTATATAATAATAATGTGTGTAGTTCTTTACAATTAACATGATTTTTTTTACCATTACTAATCTTATATTTTCCTTATTGTTTGCTAGAAGCAATCCATGTTGATGTACAAGATGAGGCGACAACCTCTAAACCACATCCGGCTGAGTGGTATTTCTCAAAATTAGCTCAGTTAAGTTAGAAAAAATGGGACTCTTTTCAAAAGCGCAACATGAAGAAAAAATCAAAATATAAACGAAACAAGCTTAAGGTAGAACAAAGAAGACTCAAAAAGATGGAGCTTCAGGAGGAGGAAGATGTTAGCGATGAAAAGCTTGTGGAATGCTTTGACTATGACAATATGCATTTATCATATGATCAAGAGAAAATACATAAATTTAATTGTTAGATTGCTCTTTGATAAATCTAATTATTTTTTTGTCACTTTATGAAGATTTCAGTGTTTTGTTTTTTAAATTTTTTGTTTGATTGTATGTTTCTATTATGTTTTGTTTTTTTCAATATTCGTTTACGTACACTTATTATTATTAATATTCTTATGAAGCGAACCCGCCCATTGGGCGGGTTATGTAGCTAGTTGTATATATATATATATATATATTTCCACAAGTGACCATGCCTGGATTCGAACCCAGGTCACTTGGGTGCAACATAAGTGATACAACCAACTGAGCCAAGAGCTCTATCTTGCTTATTTTTACACCTCGTTAGTATTTAAAGATGGTTACTTATGCTACATATACACTTAGCAGTTATGAACTTAACATACATGTTTTACGTTTTTGCATCTGTACACCAATACACATCTCCACACTATGATTTTTTGAATGCTACGAACACTATACCCTTACCAATCCGTCCCATCCCTGCTATGGGCAACGAGGCACCCATACCCGATCCACCACCAACTTACCCAACATATACGACTCTTAATGAGCCAGTTATCCAGCCTATTCCTCATCACCCTCTCAACAGCCCTTTACAGCAAACCCCTATACCACACACACCCACTACGCCACCCCCTACACCACACACACTCACTACGCCACCCACTACACAACCCTTACCCACTCTTCAGCCCAATCCTCAAACACCAATGCCCACTCCGATACAACCCATGCCGCAGCCCAATAACACCAACACTCACCCTATGGTCACACGTGCTAAAGCTGGCATTTCTAAACCTCTCGAGCGTATGAATTGTCATTTTACTACTGTGTCTCCACTTCCACGTTCTCATATTCATGCTCTTCGTGATCCTCAGTGGAAACAAGCTATGTTAGATGAATATAATTCTTTAATTACTAATGGGACGTGGGTGCTTGTGCCCCGGCCAGCTAATGTGAATATTGTTCGTTCTATGTGGATTTTCAGGCATAAGTTTCATGTCGATGGTTCTTTAAGCAAGTATAAGGCGCGACTTGTTACAAATGGCTGCAGTCAGCAATAGGGGATTGATTGTGATGAGACTTTTAGTCCAGTGGTCAAACCAGCTACTATTCACACTGTACTCAGTCTAGCTGTGTCTCGTGATTGGCCTATTCATCAGCTTGACGTGAAGAATACTTTTCTTCACGGTCATTGATAGGATCTAAACACACTCCTTGTGTTGAAGATACTTTGAGTATATATTAACTAGCACGCGGAATTTGCTAGCTAATACTTAAAAGATTGTTTGTGTGATGAATGAATGTAACAGTAATTGTATGAACACAATGTGTAAAACAACCAAATTGCTTCAATATTATTATCAATACGAGTGATCTTTTGTTTATCACTAGGGTTACAAAAACCTTAAAGCTCTATCAATTAATCGTACACAAACTCTAACGTAGGATCTTCTTTCATATCACAAGAAGTCCTTTACAAGCAAAACTAATATACGTATCAAACTATAATATTAAGATATACACAATATCTATTCTATATATATCTTCACACGTATTCTTTATCTTTGTCTTCATCTTATAATCAGTACTAACCATCTGTGCCAACAGTACTAACTGACTTAGTACTGTTAGTGTAATCTTCAGCAGTTGTAACTTCATGCTTGACAGTACTAACTATATGCTTGGTAGTACTAACTGTTGGTTTAATTCCCAACAATCCTCCTCTAAACTTATGATTTCTATGCAAATCATTAAGTTTTTCGAATTAAACTCCAATATAGATGATGGGGGAATTCTTTCAAACACTTATCTTCAATCTTTAATAACTTCAGAATTTTCTTCACATTTAGAGCTTTGAAGAAATCAAACAGCAATTACTCCAGCACTTAACTTCATCAGTATCAATCAATCTTTGAATTTACTCTGTATTAATCATCTATTCTTGAACTATATTCTCCTCCCTTGAGTTTCATACTTATCTTGAATCAACAAATCTGAGCTATAAACGATTCAAAACTATTATCCTCCCCTGTTTGGAAGAATTTTCATCATCACTTGAATCAAAACTTTTGAACTTTAACTTTGTGAAGAACTAGAACTCAGCATCCAATGTTATCAGACAATTTGTACAAGTTTCCATCAATTCATTGTATTTTCAAACTACTCTCATCACTTCTAGGTGTGTAACCGCCTGAGAAAGGTGAATCATAGAGTATAAAAGTAGTTTCAAAGCAAGTTTGAACTAGCAGTACAAACTGTTTAGCAAAAATTTTCAATGAGAAGTAGAAACTCAATGTGGACTTGAAAACATTTTTGCCCACTTATAGTTTTTAGCAAACTATCAGCTATCAACGGATTTGATGTGTCTTTACCAATAGCCGTTTGCTTTGGACTAGCCAACTCTTTGTTGTGAAGTATGGTGAGTTGATTACCATATAGTTTTTGGTAAACTATCAACCATAAATGGATTTGATTAGTCTTTACCAGAAACCGTTTGCTCTGGACTAGTTGGTTCTTGATGTGGGTTAGACATGGTGAACTAATTACCATTTGTTGGGTGCTAAGATCACACACTTTACATTCTAAAGCACCATACTTTCCAAATCGCAAACTTCTTAACCCATTTACTCATTCAACCTGCAAGTATGAGTCCAAAACCAAAGAAAATACAAGATATTTTCTTTTTGACAGTTATCAAAAGTGGCTAACATATATAAGCAGTACCCAAAATTGAACAAATAGTACAAACTATACATAACAGACACAACTAGCACAACTAGCAGTACAAAATCCTTTTTGTAACAAAAACACTTAGACATCGAATTTTCAAGGGTTAAGCATTCCAATACCTGTTACCAAGTACTGAAACCTTGTCACATCAAAACCTTTAGTTAATAAGTCAGCAAAGTTGTCATCAGTATTGATGCGAACATGCGTATGCTCTAATTTATACCCACGGTATGTCGTTGTGGTTTTAGCAGTATTCAAGTTTTAAATTTATATTTAGCCGACTTATCAATAACACACACACTTTAACGAGCAGTGTACCCGGTCAGTATGAATATAATGGTAAGTAGAGTGTCGATCATTAAGAGTGGAACGTATTATCTAGTTATTCTAATCAGTATTTTAATATCTTAAGTTAGCTATACAACCTAATCTAACGCAAGGGGGTTTCAGCCTGAGAGACTGGCACGGTTTGGTTGTGATTAAATAATAAACTAAACTAATAAGCACAAATCAGCGAGTAGCACACACGTATACAGATAAATACTTGAGACAATAAGAAGACCTGTCCTGATAGTTAAGTAGCTTGTCACTTGTTTTATTGCTAGTTTTATATGAAGTGTATAGTTCGATGCAACGCACCGAGATTAAGTCCTTTCTCGTTGGTTCTAATCTTATCGGCGAGTAAACCCTTAATGATTACTTATGACTATCCCATTTATCTTTCTTCCTACTTTTCTACAGACGATAGAATGCATAGGAGATCTAATAAATAGGTGAGGAAGGGGCATGGCGACCCAAGCAATGCTCAGCTAGACACAGAGGTTATCAATGCACTAATAAAAGTCACCAAAGACATCAACATATAAACTTTAATTAATGGGAAAGCAATTTTAAGGGGAGTCGAAGTGCATGGTTAAATCCATGATCACAAGCCCATCAATCCTGACCAATTAAAGTGTACTAATACAATAAAACAAAACTACTTAATGAATTAAATACATGCAGGACCTTCTTACAGCTCTTGTATCTTCGTTCAAGGTGTGTCTTGTGTTGCTACTTCGTCTGAATTCGGCTTAGGGCTTCTGTCCTTCGTATATCGTACGTACCCAAAAGTCTCCAAAATTCGTCTGGCCTTGGGGTATTTATAGTTTCTGTCTGAGGTAAGATGCGGCGCATAGGATAAGTAGATGCGGCGCATTGACTTAACTTCGCATGGGGTCCAAGATTAATATATTCAGGAATATTCGTACACCGCCAGAAGATGCGGCGTAACTCCATTCTTAGATGCGGCGCATGTCCTTTGCCGTCTTGGATAATATCTTGTGAAATCTTGATAGTGATGCGCCGTATGTAATAAGCAAGATGCGGCGTATCTGGAGCAGAATGTCTTGATCTTGTACATTTCAGTAGACTCTTAACTTCTTGCTTGTTTTGCTCCATAATTAGTCCAAAATCGCCAAGTTTCACATAATACTTGTTTTTACCTGAGAATTACAAAAGTAAACATTAACGTATCAATTCTCACAGATAATATAATAAAACAAGTCAAATAAATAGGATAAATGACGGTAATAAAATGTACTTATTTGAGTTCATCAAGTATGAATTTTGACAACTTGGACTAACTTCTTTTCATTACAATCTCTGATAAATTGATGTCTAATTTCAATGTGTTTAGTTTTTGAGTGTTGAACTTGATTTTTAATGATACACATTGTACTGCTATTGTCTATGTAAATAATTGTGTTTAAGAAATTGTATCCATAATCAAGTAACTGATTCTGAATCCAAAGAACTTGAGCACAACAACTAGCAGCAGCTACATATTCAGCTTCTGTTGTAGAAGTAGCCACCATAGTTTGCTTTTTGCACTACCATGAGATTAATCTACATCCCAAAAACTGACAACCACCAGTTGTAGACTTTCTATCCATACTAGCACCAGCATAATCACTATCTGAAAATGCTACCAAATCAAATAGAGACTCTTTAGGGTACCACAGACCTAAGTTTGGTTGACCTTTAAGATACCTAAAGATTCTCTTCACTGCAGTCAAGTGAGACACCTTGGGATTCACTTGAAATCTTGCACAAGCACATACTGCAAACATAATATCAGGTCTAGAGTTGGTGAGATACATCAAAGACCCAATCATAGATCTGTATGTGTGCACATCCACAGCTTCACCACTTTGATCTTTCAAAAGCAAATGTGTCTCCTTATCAATAGGTGTACTAGCAGCTTTCACATCTGTAAATTGGAACTTCCTCAATATTTCAGCTACATATTTATCTTGAGAGATAAATATTCCATCTGGTTTCTGCTGTACTTGAAGTCCTAGAAAGAAAGTAAGCTCACCCATAGAGCTCATCTGAAACTGATCCTTCATAAGCTTTTCAAACTCTTTGCATCTGGTACAAAATACACATTTTCAAAGTCAATATTACCAGTTTTAATAATACCTTTACCAGTAATCCTACCACCAACACCACCTCCAAAGATAACAGGTCCTCCATCCAGAGGTGTAAATTCTGAAAGGTATGACATGTTACCAGTCATGTGCCTTGAACATCCACTATCTGAGTATCCTCTATCTTCTCCATCATTTGTTGGATGTTCCTGCACACAAAAAAAAGGATTTAGTTCCTTTTGAGGACCCAAGCCATCACTGACTTGGATCTGCCTCGTGAATCAATATAATTATATCTATTGAAAGTCATATACGCACCATTGGGTTTGGTAGGTTTCCATACCTAATGTGTCGAGGCCTTTACAGCATTGCCCCATTGACCCTTAACACTCATATGCCTAGCAGTAGGAATTGTTGGCCTAGCAGTAGTAACTGCTAGCCTAGCAGTTGGAACTGCTGGTTTAACTTTAGGCACCCATTTTTGATTATTCAAAGATGTTTTCTTGTAAAAGGGCCTGTTAACTGTTTGTGCATGATTTGAAAATGATTTTGCACTTGAAACAGTTTGTTTGTTATTAAACCACTTGTTTTGTCTAGCAGTAGAAACTGATTTAATGCTAGACTTCAATATGACTGCTCTGGGTAACATCTTTTGATTCACATTAGGGTTAGTCAATCTAGTAGGACTGTTTTGATTTACCCTAGCATTGGTATTCTCATTCACCCTTGAATTCCCAAAAACCCTCTTTTTCCATGGGTTTGAATCACAATATGCAGCCAAATGATCAAAATTACCACACACAAAACACACTTTGTTTTGCATAACAAACTCATCACCTAGTTGTTGAGATTTTAAGTTGTTCCAGTTCCTTTGATTTACCCTAGAAACTGAAGATCTATGTATAGACCTATACATCTCAGCATACCTAACATTTTTCCTAACTGGTTTTATATTTTCATTCTTGACCACTTTAGGAACATGTTTCACTTCTACCTTAACCTCAGAACTATACTTAGACACAACCTTATTGGTCTTAGGCTTAACCTCATTATCCTGATCATCATCAGAAGTCCAATACTCTATGGTTGGAGCATCTGAATGACTACCAGAGGACACCTTGTCCTCAGTGAGTGAAGTTTCACTAGCACTTTTAAAAGAATCCTTAGCCTTGACAAATTTAGTAGGATTCTCATTTGTTTTAGGACCATATCCAGGAAAATTAATATCCATAAACTCTTCTAAACCTGTATGAGCTAAGTCAATTCCTAGAGGTACAAACATTCCTCTATTTGGGGGTGCAACAGACTTATATCCTAAACCAGATTTAGCTTTATTAAGTACTTGACTCTCTATTATTTTCTGATCCGAACTCCTTTTGATGTATGTTCAAGAGTGTAAACACTTAACTGTATATTTTCTTTTTCTTTCTTAAGCTTCTCTAGTTCATATATAAGCCCACTCATCTTATCATCTCTCAGTTGCAAGTCTCTTTTTAGAACAACCACTAGTACAAAAATGGGATTTAGTCACACATGCTGTTTTTCCAACAGCCACACAGTCGCCTTTTTATGTGACTAAATGTTCCAGAATAAATTAAATAGCCACACTTGATCCGACTTGTGTGACCATTTCGGAATTACATCCGAGGCTACAGCCACACATTTGAATATTTTCGTGACTATACGTATCTGGTAAAAAATTTTTTGATTTTTTAGTCACTTATAATTTGGGACGTGTGACGGATACAAATAAGGTTGAAACATTAGTCACACTATATATATACATATGTGACAAATATATGTCACGCAATTGAAAAGTGTGACCAAAATCCATATATGGTCACACGAAGTAATTGTGTATGTGGCTAAATCATATGCTCAAGTTTGTCACACATTATTTAAGCGTGACTGCTAGTTTTTGTTGAAAATTTAGCCACATATGAATTTGAAATGTGTGACAACTGAAAAGTAAGTTTGAAGCATAGTCACGATATGCATTTAAAAGTGACAAATATATGTCACACACTTGAGATGTGTGACCAAATGTCATATATGGTCACACTAAACCATAGGCATACATGATTAAGTGTGACCAAAATTCGATACAAATAGTCACGTAAGTTAATATGTGTGTCTAAAGTTAAGTGTGTGTTTGCCTGCCAATTCCTAATGTGTATGGTAACACATTTAATTGTAGCACAATCATGTGACTATAGGAAATAGTCAAATTTTGTCACACATTATTTAAGTGTAGTCACAATTCGATACATATGGTCACACATTTTTGATAACTTATGCAATAGTCGAAAATTTAAAAATATCAATGTTTTGGCTTGATTGTAAGCATTTATGTAAGCATATTTTGTCAGACTATACATTCTAGCAGTAATAACTATACATTCTAGCAGTAATAACTACACATGTTTATCTCATAAGCAGTAATAACTATACATGTTTAAGTCAAACTATACATTCTAGTAGTAATAACTATACATTCTATTTCTTGTTCTTGGGTCCTAGATACTCTTCCATCTTCTTGAGCAGTTCATATGCCATGTTATCATAATTAAGCTGAAGCTTGAGTATTTTCTTCCCACGCAACATCTGATGTAGAATGTCTTTGTGAAACTTTAAAGGGTAATCCTTTTCTACAAGCATGTAGATCACCAACTCATTCACAGTTAAAGCATGTACTCCACATCGTTGAAAAGTTTTCCATTCTTTAACAGTATTGTGCGTTAGTCTTCTCCAACATTCATCTTCATGATTTGGTTCAAACATTACCTTTAAATAATTCCAGACTTCTCTATCATAAGCTTGTTCTGGTGTCTTATTACCAAATCTTTGTTTGAGTAATTTCCATAGAGCTATCATATCTCGTCTATCAAAATCATGAACCATGTGAAGAAAGCTTACAAACCTTCTAGAAGAACCATCATGCCTCTTAATATCGTAATAAATTGTTTCCCCATGAGATCCAGACTTATAATCAACAATGGGATGTTTGACAGTTAAAGGTTGTACATCCATGGCTTCTCCTACAGAGTCAACTGCAAGTTCAGTGTGAGCTTGCATTTGTTCTTTAGCAACAGCTTGCTCAGTTTGTTCTTGTTTTCTCTTTTTACTGCTTTCTATTTCCAACTGTTCACCTGCTCTCTTTGAACTGTCATTCAAGAAGAGTTCATTGTTTCTCTTGGCAATTGCATACAATTCTTCAATGCTTTTATCATCCAAGAATTTCAAATCCTTTAGTTTCCAACTGGCCACATTCTTCAAATATCTGCACATGAGTAGATGTTTATGCTGTACATATTGGGTGTTGTTGATATTAATATAAATTTACCTTTGCAACAAAAAAATAAATAAATAAATAAAAAAATAAAAAAATACCTGCACATGAGATCTCTTCTTTGTTTTTGAGTGGGTGGCTTGTTCTTCTTAGCTGCATATCTTTGTGCTGCAAACTTCTTCTTTTTTGCATCAAAAATTTCTTTCAGCATCCTGGCTTTTTCATCTACTGAGTACTTATCTTGCTCTTCTTTATGTACTATTTTAGCAAACTCACAATCAGCTTCAACCTGAGCCCTTTCCTCAAACCATGAAGCTATTAACTCTGCATTTTTTTGCGCTTGTAATTTTTCTGCATACTCCTTGTCTGAAAGAATCTGAGCAGCTACTTGAGCAGCTTCTTGAGCATCAAGATCAGCCACTTGTCTTGTCAATTCTTCATCTGTAATCATTGGTTGTTGTTGTTGTTGACTAGGTGACTGAAACTTAAATTTATTCTTAGGTTTTGCACTCCTCATCTTTGTTAATATTTGAGCCATAGTCATATCATCATCACCTTGAGTAGCAGTAACCTTATCAATAGCGGGAATAAATTTAGTCTCAGTAGCACTAACATCAATAGCAGCAATACTAACTTCAGTCTCAGTATAGAGAACTAACCTTATCAATAGCAGGAATAGCAGGAATAACTGGCTCACTAGCAGGAATAACTGGACCACTAGCAGGAATAACTGGGTCACTAGCAGGAATAGGTGGCTCACTATCAACAGTTGTAACCTTGCCCAAACGCCTATCCATCACCGCTTCATTCCCTTGGTTATCAGCAACTAGAAATTCCATTGGATCACTCTCTTCACAAATACTTTCACCCTCTTTAACCTCCCCTGAAACTTTGCCTTCATTCCCCCCCTGTTTGGGAGCATCCTTAGAAGCTTCAGAAGATTTAACCTTTTGTTTGGGAATTCTTGATCCTTTGACTCCTTCTAAATACCTAACCCTTCTCTTCAAAGCCTTTATCTCCCCACCTTGAGCTTTGATGACTCCATCTTGGGAAGAAGCTATTGCTCGCAGATCACCAATTTGTGCAGACAGCTTGGCACAGGTATCCTTCAATTCATTCAAAAGTTACAGACTATCCTCACCACTTCGGCTTGTGTTACCTAGCCCGAGAGGTGGATCACTAGAAAAGTTAAGTTCAGCCTCACCCCTAGGATGAACATCCGAACCCCCCATTGTTTCCATGTGACTGGGACCTTCACCTAAATCAGTTCCAGAGGAACTTTCTTCATTAGAAGTTGTCTTGGTTTGGGTCTTAATGATGTTACCACTGTCCTGTGCTGCTGCTAAGCTAGACACAGTAGTGGCAGCCCTTGCCAACATGTCACTCTCCCCCCCAGTGACATCCTTATCTGCAACAGTTGGTATAGAACCACTAGCCTGAGGTAGCTCAGTGTTCTTGGTGTTAGTCCTACATTTATAGGTCTGTTGTTGTTGTTCTGTGGGTGTGTGATGGGTACCAGCTGGGATTGCTGAACCTTCACCCATTTGGGTTTGGGCTAGTGCCAACATTGTTGGAAACAAAGGTGTCACTCTCCCTGAAAAATCTTTTCCAACCCTCCTCATATTAGCAAAAACCTTTTTGGTAAGGCAGGGAGTGGGAGAAACATTTTTGTGACTTTTCTTTTTTTTTTAAATTGGTTGTCCAAAAAGAGTTGCAAAAACCTTGGATATAGAAAATATTTAGCCAAAGAACTATCCAAGTTCTTAACCATATTATCAAAAATTAATTTTGAGAAATTAAATCTTTGAGTATTTTCAGCCAAACAAATTATAGCAGAAGCTAAATTACTGCTAAATTCATTCCATGCAGTGGTCTTTGGACTTAGACACACTAAGACAGTATGAATTAAGAATTTCCACTGAGGAGAAAAATTACCTTTTTGGAACTTTAAAGCATCTGTATATCTCTCATAGCCCATCAGTGCAAGTTTTTCAAAGATTGTAGTATTTGGAAGATTCTCAACTCCGTTAGCATCATCTAGGAGAAGATCTCTTCGAATAGACGCCTCTGTAATGATAATCATCTGCCCATCTACAAGGGCATGGATTTGTGCTTCCCCATTAATAGTTTTGACCTTAGCAGACGACCAAAACTGGATAATGTTGGAAGTATATATAGTAGGTTTTACTGTTAATGCAAACTTAATATAGCTTGCATTAAGGAAATCAATGATCTCAGTAAAATCTACAGACTCATTGGATTTTTCTAAAAAGGCAACATTATTATGAGGTTCGGTAAAAGTTAGGTTCGACATTATGATTTGATTTGGGGGTTTTGCAATTTGACGATTAAAATTCGATTAGGGAGTGGAAGAGAGAGAGTAATGTGTGCGTGAATGTGATTGTGTGCAGCAATTGGGGGTTTATACCCTTTAAGTAAAAAGTGATACAAACTACCCTGCACTCCCAACCACTGCTAAAAGGATACCCAGCAGTACAACGTTTCGCTAGCAGTACAATTGTTTACCTAGCAGTACAATAATAATAACTACATTCAAATATCATAAACTTGTAATAATAACTGCATTCATATATTAAACCAAGTCAAAATAAGTTTACATTTACATAGGCAAAATATATAAAGAAAAGATACATTAAGACACATATTTACTAGCTTCAATACTTCTGTAAACATCAACTATTTTCTCTCTTTCTTCTTCTATTTTTTTGTTCCTCTCCTCAATTTTCTTCTGATGCTCCTCAATGACCTCTAAATCTTTCTTGTTCCTTTCTTCATACATCTTTATACGCTTGTTGTGAATTTCTAACAATGCGTTTTCAACACCATACTGGCCTTCACTACATTTCTCCCAAATATGTTAGGATATGCCAAATTTTTTATATTTTTCAGGCATTGGTGGAGGAGAATCATCCCTTGGGCGTTTGTTTTTGTTGGAAGAAGGAGTTGAAGAGGAGTCAGCCATTGAAATTTGAAATTTATTTTCTAATGAAAATATCAAAGGAGTTGTATATGGTACGGTTGATTATGAACGGTTTTCCATGTCAAGTTGTACAAATAGGCTAGAGAGGTATACGAACGGTTCCCAATACTTTAGGCGGGAAGAGGGACCATCGAGAGGCGCCAAAAGTAAACAGATGGATAATATTGATCGGATTTGGTTTGTGTTTGGTTTGGATTTGACTAGTGTAGTTGATCTAGAAGTGTGTTTGGTGTTGGATTGACTAATTGACTTTTTCATTAGGGTAATTGATATTTTCTATATTAATGATGTTTAATGTAATTTGTGTGCTAACTTTAATGACTAATTGACTTTTTCATTAGGGTAATTGATATTTTCTAGTACATGTTTAATGTAAATACATGCTTTAATATCTATCGCAGTCTGAATGTGTTTGTGTGTGAGATGTGTTTGAGAAGTATGGGTATATTTAGGCCACTTCCAACAATAACTCAGCCTTAACAAATTAAAATTAAAATTCAAATTCAAACGTAAGATAAAGTACAACATATTAACGCTGCGTTAACGCAGGTTAGCCCCAACAATTAAAATTCAAAGTCACGTTAATAAAACGTATGCATTTGTACCCTATAAATACCAATGCTTCTGAAGCACAAGTCACACAGAAACACATTCCAAACTTCTCAAATACTCAAGATCCAAGCATCTCAAATTCAAGATGTCTTCCAGAAAAGATTTCGGGCAACAATTTCCAAGCCCACCTCGTCAAAAGGATTTTGGCCAACAATTTCCAAGCCCACCTCGCCAAAAGGATTTTGGCCAACAGTTTCCAAGCCCACCTAGCGAAAATGAAAAATTCCATACTCCACCCGAGCATATCTTTCCGGTTTTCCAACCGGAAAATTTTCTGATGAATAATCAACCTGAAAATGAACCGGTTCCCAACCAAGACCCAAATCCGTTTGGGTTAACTGAGGAACAACTTAGGCAAGAGGAAGCAGATATGCAAGTCCTCCTGGAAATGGAAGCACTTGAAAGAGAAGAGGAAGCTGATCGTTTGGAGCGGCAAGCCAGGGAGGATGAAGAACGTAGGCAAAGGTGGGAGTCTGGTTTTTTCACACCTTCCGAATCCTCTGAAGATGGTTACCCAGATTCAGATGATAGTTTTTATTAATCGCCCGTTGTTTATGTTAATCGTATGTTGTTTATGTTAATCAATCATTGTTTATGTTAACGTAGTTTTTATTTGACATTTAATGTATTTCTATTTCATGTTTAATGTATTTGTATTTGATACTTTATTTTCAATTTATAAATTGAATTGAATTTGAATTGAATTGATAAATTTTAAATATATCCCGCCCTTTTGTTTAATTTGAATTTGAAATTTTAAATTTTAAATATCCCGCTCGTTATTAATATGTTGTACTGTTACTTTACGTTTGAATTTGAATAATACTCGTACGGTTACTTTTACTTTCAATCTGATTTTTAAAATAGCCTCCAACGGCTAGTTTAACGGCTTTCCACTATCAAAGCCACTTTCACAACACTTCGTTTTCTCACACAACTTCTTATAAAACTCTCTCGCAAGTATCACTAATTTTAACACAAACACTATGGCTAACAAATTAACTAGCAGAGGTGCAAAAGGCTATCCTCACCCGATTACGCAATGAACAAGAAAAAGAACTAAAATTGATTAACAATTTGCTAGGTGAGATAACTCGTATTATGCTACAGATGCATAATCGTGCTGATCCAGAGGTCGAAAGGTTGCGTGAGTTGCCTCAAGACCATCCAGCTATCAGGGTTGGTCTAGAAATTAAACTCTTTTAAGAAATGATGAAACAAGGTCGAAAGGTTGCGTGAGTTATTGTTGGGTGTGTTGATCATGTACAAACATATAATCTCGGGTCATTCGTTAAACATCTCGTATACAACCATATCATCTCGGCTCATTCGTTAAACATCTCGTGTATAACCATATCATCTTGGCTCATTCGTTAAACATCTCGTATACAACCATATCATCTCGGCTCATTCGTTAAACATCTCGTATACAACCATATCATCTCGGCTCATTCGTTAAACATCTCGTATACAACCATATCATCTCGGCTCATTCGTTAAACATCTCGTGTATAACCATATCATCTCGGCTCATTCGTTAAACATCTCGTATACAACCATATTATCTCGGCTCATTCGTTAAACATCTCGTATATATACAACCATATCATCTCGGCTCATTCGTTAAACATCTCGTATACAACCATATCATCTCGGCTCATTCGTTAAACATCTCGTGTACAACCATATCATCTCGGCTCATTCGTTAAACATCTCGTATACAACCATATTATCTCGGCTCATTCGTTAAACATCTCGTATACAACCATATCATCTCGGCTCATTCGTTAAACATCTTGTGTATAACTAAAGCTCAGTTAATTAAGGGTGAGTGTGTTAAAGCTGACGTGGCATTGTGTTAAAGTTTAAAGCTGAGTTATTGTTGGGAGTGGTTAGAGTATTTTCTTTTGTTTTTTCGGTGGATTTTAGCGTGACTTAATCTTAATACCGCCAATTTTGTCCATATAATATTCAACTACGTACGGATAACTGATACCCGCGGGGAAACCCGAAAAACCGATGGATAATATTAATCGGGTATCCGGTGGGATATGGGGCGGGTACAGGTATATTATAAACGGGTTCGGTTATGGGTATACTAAAACCCGCCCCGAACCCGAACCGTTGCCATCCCTATTTACCGGCTATAGCCGGATTTCACCGCCACGTCATCACCATTAGTGGTTTTTTTTTTAAAACAAATCTTGCCACGTCAGCTATAGTTAAACCAAACCACAAATTCAATATTCAACCAGCAATTAATCCCTTTACCCGGTCATTTGTAAACACACACAAAAATCAATAAACCCTAATCAACACACACATTCTTATGGCAAACACAAGCACGCAAACAATGAAACCAAATAACAAAAAGGTAATTAGTAATTTGTGTTTTGTAAATGTAATTAGTAAGGGTACAATAACTAGTAATTATGTAAGTATTTTGGTTTGTTAAATGGGTAGTAGTTTGTACTGTTGATGTGATGGTTGCACAGTATGATACATTATTTGCGATTATTAAGATAGTACTCTATAAAATTTGGAGCCAAAAATTTGATTTATTCAAGTTTATGCTTTAATTAACAGGTTCAAAGGCAAAATTTTCAAATAATTCAATTGTTAATTTCAAATTACAACTTGGAGGCAAAATTTTGGATCGAAATTTTTTGAATCACAACGATTCATATTCTTGGTGTATAGCCTCTTTTCTCTCCTTAAAAAAAAGACTGCAAATAAAAAACAAAAATAAAATCTTCTCTCACCATTACTCTCCAAGCTAAGCCATAATCATTTTCTTTTACCCTTTGTTGCTCAAGAGTCATGGAAACTGAACCTATTGTTGATAACCATACTTTGCTTCCTCCTGATCATATTGTACATGATGATAACGCCTTAGAATATGAATCCAAAAAGTCTTCTGATGAAGAAGATATAGATGAGCCTGTAACCAAACAAACACCTGAGATACTAGCTAAGAGGGGCTCAACCAGGCTAGTAAAGTTTCGCGCGAAGCATGACAAACCTGGTGCAATAAAGCTCAAGGTAACCTTCGATGCATTCGGTAGGGTAACAGGGGAAAACAGAGCAGTGTTTGTGAGTTTTTTAGGAGATGTGGCTCGTGAGCAGATAGGTGTGAAGATTCTACACTGGAAGAAGGTGAATAAAGAATCAAGAGATAAACTATGGGATGAAATCTTGGTACATATATACTATTTTGTAACCCAGTACTACATAAGTTTATGTATGCAGTTACATTATGTGCAACTAATTAACAACATTGTGTTAATCTTTTCAGAAATTTTTTGTTGTTGACGTCAAATACAGAAAATTGATAATGATTCGTCTTGGTAAAATGCTAAGGAATTACAGAAGGAAGCTCAAATTCAACTACATTTTGCCCAACCTAAATACACCTTCCAAACTTGTTGAACCTTAGACCTTGATAGATCTTTGAGCACTCTTGGATCGTTAGTAATGTTTATGTAATCACAAACACACTAAAAGAAAGTCTCTAATACTTGTATTCTAAAGCGGAAATTAAACACAAGTAAGAACACAAATAACTAAAAAACGATTGATCCTCTATGGATCTTTTATTAATACTAAGAACTTGTTTTTCTAAAAACGTACATATTACATAATAATGTGTTCCTTTTATAGATAAGGAACCCTAAATCCGTTTCACTAGAAACCCTAAACCATTTCACAAGAAACGTATATCTAAAAACTAATAGAAAATATGCTATATAATTTCCTAATAAAACTCGTGCATATCCAAACTAATAACAAAGTACGCTGAATATCTATATCAGCAGAAACCAACTACGCAGAATCTTTACTTCCGCAGAAACACTCTTCAGCAGAATCCAACACTTCAGCAGATTCCATCAGCAGTAACCGTCAGTACAATTCTTCCTTAGCAGAATTCCCAACAATCCTCCCCTAATCTTGAATTTGACATGGTTAAGTTCAAGATTCTTGATAGATCTCTAACACTTCAGAATAAGAGGATTGAATTCGAACATCATCAGCAAAGAATCAAAGGAACCACATCTCTATGAATGGCAAAACTGTAAACTTCAGGTCTTTGCAGCAACAAATGACATAAGGTACATCAAAACAGATTAGTTGCATACTATTCTCATCACATCCAGGTGTGTAAACTCCTGTGAGAGGTGAATCATTGAAAATAATGGATTTGATGTCTCTTTACCAATAGCCATTACTACTGGAGTAGCCAAATGTTTAAGTTTGAAAACTATGGTACACTGATAACCATATGATTTTTAGCAAATCATCAGCTATAAACGGATTTGAGATGTCTTTACCTGTAGCCGTTTGCTCAGGACTAGCCAATTCTTTGGTTTCAACTGAACCTTGGTGAATTGAATACCAAATATGGATACCAAATGTCTTTACCACAAACCATACTTTTGTGGACTAGCCAATTCTTTGAATCCCATAAAGGGTTACATCCATGGTGAATTGAGAACCATTTCAACTCTTAGGAATGAACCATCGGTGAGTTGAAGTACCCTATAGCTTTGAGCAAGCTATTACAGCTATCAACAGATTTGATGTGTCTTTACCAAAGCTGTACCCTTTGGACTAGCCAACTCTTTGATGGACACAAGTCACATCTGGTGAGTTGATAACCATCAACAGAGTGATATACAACAAACCTGCAGAAAAGTTAGTACAAATATACAATTTTTTTTTTTTTTTTTTTTTAAACTAAGTAAAAGAATGAAATAAGAAATAAGAAATAAGAAATAAATGAAATAAAGAAAAATAAGATACAAAAATAATACACAATACCAGAATCAAGAAGAAGCTTGGTGTTGCAGAAGCTTGGACTTGATTAACCTAACCAGCTGTTCAGCATGAGTCTGATCATTGGCCACTGGATCAGGAGGAACTTCCAATTTTATTCTAAGCATACGATTCATCAGAGGAATGGACCAAGGATAATGCTGATCAGAAAACATACATACCCTAATGCCAGACTTTGTTTCAACAACATGCACATTAGGCATAGGGTAAAACCTCCAAGTATCAACCCTCCATTTGTGTGAATTCTCCCAGATTGAGTAACCTTTCCCATTAGGAGAGTGAGAATCAAACAAAACATGCAGATCTCCCAGTAAGTACAAACCAGCCCCCTGTGGTGTATGAGAGGCATAGTACTCTGTGACCATTCTATAGAGAGTATGCAAATCTTGCCTATCCACCAAATGAAGTATTTCTTGCAAGAAAGTAAACTCCATATAGGAATGATCTTGCCTATAGATGGTGTTTATCTGTCCATCTGTCAATGTCCATTTGACCAACACATTGTAAGAACCCTCAGGAAATGTCTCAGAAGAACCCACTTTGATAAAGGTTGTATCAGCAGCATTGAGATCCATATGCTTAGAAGAACTCCCCTTTTTAGACTTATGTGCTCTAGAAACCTGCTCTCTAGCTAACCTCACAGATCTTCTGATAGCAATTTGTCTGCTGTGTGCCATCCTTTTCTTCCTTCTCCCAGGTAAATATATCCCCAGAGGACTAACATTTTCAGATGCACCAGAAGCATCTTCAGGAGGAATGGAAGAAGTGGGAATAGAACCACCTTCTGCAAGCAACTTCTCAGTATCTTCTCTGGCCTTTCTAGCCTCAGCAGCTTCTAGTTCAGCTTTCCTCACCAAATCTGCATTGTAGTTGGAAATAAGTGATTCATCTTGTTCAGCAGATGCAGAAGAAGGAATGGTAGTAGCCTTGGTAGAGGTGTCAGCAGATTGATTGCCTTCAGGAGTTGCCTCAGCAGAAACAGCTTGAGGGAGCAGCTGGTCTTTATCACCAAAAGATGAAGTACCAAGCTCAGCTGTTTTGATCCTTTTAGCTTCTGAAGCATCTATACTTGCACTAGGCCTCTTCAATTGAGTTTGAGGTGAGGGAATAACCTTCATAATCTGATTATATATTTGATGCAAATCAGATTCAGATAAGGCCCAGACTTGCTTCTTGGTCAAAGCAGAGTTATATACAGAAGTATATTGATGATAAACCACACTCCTCACATAATTCTTGGTTTGTGTCTCAGTCTGTATTTTAGCTCTCTTAGCTTTGGCCTTCTGTGTAGCAAGAGCCTTTCTCCTTTCTGCTGCAGCTTTCTTCCTCTGTTGACCAAGAGCTACCATTTGTGCAGCAAAGTTGTTACTATCAAAAGCAGCTCCTAAGATGCTTTGAGCCAAAGTAGAATTGGAAGCAGCTTGTTGAGTATAAGAATCCCATTGTGCATCAGTAAAATGAACTGATTGCTCATCTAGTTCTCTTTGCCTTTCTGGAGGCAAATCTGAAGTGAATTGAGCTGTCATCTTTTGTGCCAAAGCTTGACTCTTCATCATATCCTCATACTCTTTAACCAGTCTAGCTTGCTCCTTCCTTTCTTTGTCACTCACAAGATCTGTACCAAGATCTTCATCAATCATCACTCCTTGCTCATTGCCGAGATATCAACACTAGGAACTCTGTCAATATTATCAGAAGAAACACCAATAGAAGCATCAGCAGAAACATGTTGAGTGGAAGATTCAACATGTGGAGCAGAAACCTCAGCAGCAGTATTCAAGACAAATGATCTCCCAGCAACAAACACTTCAGCAGAAACTTCAGAAGGTGTGACATCAGCAGAAGCCACATTAATCATTGATTCATCTGCCTGAACATGATCACCATCAACTTGTTCTTGAGCAACATTCAAACTTGGCATATTAGAATCCTTGCTCAAATACTGTCTTCTCCTCTTTCTATAGAACTGGATCTGCTCTTTTTGTTGTGATGATTCAGCAGCTTTGGGTGAAGAAGTATGAGTCTGCTGAGCAGCTTCAGCCAATAAATCAAGATGATCCAAATAAATATCCTCCTGCTCTTCATCAGAGGCAAACACAAACTTCCTTTTCTTTTTCTGCCCAAGTTGATCTTCTAATTCCTGAACCCTCTTTTTCAACACCACAATCTCATCACCAAGTGAGGATTTGGTATCTGCAAGCTCCTTCTTCAACTTCTCAATTTCTTGATCATTCCTGTTGAGCAAATTATACAGAGAAGTGAGAGTAATAGGGTCCTCAGCTCCACCAGCAGATTTCTCAGTGGTAAAGGGAGCTTCATTGGGCCTTTCAGAAGAAACATGTATATGCTCAAAAGTAGGAGTGCTTTCATCAATTGGTTCTCTAAAAGGGCTAGGAGTGGACAGTCTGGTAGTCTCATATTCAAGAGGTGTAGGCACATGAGTGTCAAGAGACTGAAGTGTCTCCTCAACCTCAGGAACAAGCTCATCAGGAGCTTCATGAGATTGTGATGGAATAGGACTGGGTGAAACATGTACAGGTGAAGGTGTAGGTTGGTCAGGAGAAACAATGGGTGCTTCAGCAGTTGTGGATGGGCCCTCATCCCTTTCCACTGATGGATTACCATCAGCAGTAATACTTGGAATTGAGGGAGTACCATCATCAGCAGCATTAGGAGATTGTGGAGGACCAGCAACATTACCCTCATCAGCATCATCATTGCCATGTGGCAACATAGCTGGTAGCAGAGGGTGATGTTCCCCAACATAGTGAGTTTTCATTGAAGCAAACAACTTAGCACTAAGGGCTCCTATGGGATAATGGCCTCTATCATGGGTGTTTATGTCTAAAATTATTTGAAGAAACCTAGGGTACATGTGAAACTTATGCTTTTTCTTTTGAATATTTTCAACCATATTATCAAAAATAAACTTAGAGAAATTATAAGTTAAACCCTGTGATAGACATACTATACCACAACCCAATTGGGTAGAGAATTGATCCCATCCTCCCAGACTTGTTGTTGATGCACTGAAGCAATATGTGCACCAAAAACCTCCACTTGGGGCAAAACTTGTTCTTGAGCCACATAACTGTATCCATACTTTGATAACCAGCAGCTCTCAGCCCAGTAAGTATCTCACCAGTGTTGGTGTGATAGACACCATCTTCATCATCCAACTGCAATCTTGTCCTAATCAACGACTCAGTCACCACATACTCTGCTCCATCAATCTTTGCAACAATCTCTGTATCAGAACGTTTCTCAGCAGATGCCCAAAATTGCTTAACCAAAGATTCGTGTACTACATCTGGATAATGAGTCAGTGCAAAGTGAATCTTGGAACGCTTCAAGAACTCCACCATAGGTTCATACATTTCATGTCCCTTTGCTTTTCCCTGAAAAGCAACTTTGTTATGATCCTTCTTAAATTGTAGGGCTTCCATTGAAGAACTTATGAGAGATAGGGTATGAATTAAGTGAATGAAAATGGGTTTAAATTGGTCGAAGAGAGAATCAGTTGATTTTGGGCGAAGATTATATGAAGTAGGTTATAAATAGAAGTTACCCAATTATGGTCAAAATTTATCGGAACTAATTGTTGACCGTATCTGACGTGTAAAGTAACTTCAACATTCAAAATTAACTCTTCAGCAGAAATGACGGTCAATCTGCTGAAGTGAGAAGTCAATCAGCAGAATCAACTCAAGAGTAATAATATCTTCAGTAAAGATCTTGAGTTTTACTTTGCCACCCAACTCGCATTAATTACCATCAACCCTTGACTTCACCTATAAAATAACCTCAATTCACAATCCGCACAAATCAATTAAACCCAATTTACCATCAAACCCTCATTCAACCTAAATCAATCATCAACACCATGAACAACCAGCCAGAAGTAGTTGATCTCACCTCTGAGTCATCAGCAGACTCAAGAGATAACATTCTCCAATCACCACCAACACACCAAACCTCCCAATCATCCTCACAACCTTCCCATAGAAGGTATGGTCTTACGAAAGAACAAGCCCGTAAAAGAAAACATGATGTGGGCTCATCAAGCAGACCAAACAACCCACCCAAAACTCCATCATCATCATCATCTGAGGATAGTCGTCCTTTATTTCGATACCCTTATCAGGATGAACCTCGTCCTTTGAAGTCCCCCTTTCTCCCTTCATCTGAAGATGATAGTGTGGTGGATCCAAATGATTCACCTAGGGGCTCTGATGACTCCACAGAGCGTCTAGAGCCAATCTTCAATAGATTGGTGAGAGAGGAAGAGGAGAGGGAAGCAGCAACAGCCAGAGAAGAGAATCCCCAACCTTCACAACCCTAACCTAGGCCACACACCAGAAATCCACCACTCCCAGAGACAAGGGAGGTGGTTATTGGTCTTCCTGCTCCAAGGTCTGGTGTTTCATACCACAGAGACAAAGGAAAGGGCAAGGGTGCAGAGGTGACCGGAAAAGGAAAGGGAAAAATGGAGTAGGTGATGATGAGATGTTGCCAAGGACCAAAGATATAAAACTAGGTTCTTCAGCATCTTCATTCCTGGTCATGCATCTCCAACAACTTTTGAAACCATGATGATAGGATCTAGATTCTGTGTAGGTTATCTTGTATAGGAATGGTCTTTAGTTTCAATTTTGAAGTTGTTTGTATGCTGTAATTTCTTTTGAATGAATGAACAACTTCTCTTTTATCTTTCAATGATTATCACTTTAACTGTGCTTCAGCACTTTCATTCAGCAGAAACAATCTTTAAGTTTACTTGACCATTTCCCATTTAACCAATCTTGGAGAACTTCCACTTAAGATCAGTAACTACACATCAAGGCATTCTGCAAAACAGACACATAAAACAAACCAAACCAAACAAAACTTAAAGTACATTAGTTGGTTAGTGTGTTAGCAAACATAATATACAAAATATTACAAATTTTACAATAACAATCCTCCCCTGAGGCATATGCCTCCCCTGAGGCCTATGCCTCCCCTCAAACTTAGCATTTTAAGGGTTAACCATCCCAATATGGACAACTAAGTGTTGAAACCTAGGTCCATCAAAAGCCTTAGTCAATAAATCTGCCACATTATCATCTGTGTGAATCTTAACCACCTTAATCAAATGTTTTTCATATGCATCTCTTATAAAATGATGCCTGATTTCAATATGTTTTGTTCTGTTATGAAAAACTGGATTTTTAACAATGCATATGGTACTTTGATTATCAATGAAGATTGTGGTGTTCATAAAATTAAACCCATAATCCAACAATTGATTTTGTATCCAAAGAACCTGCCCACAACAATTGGCAGCAGCAACATACTCTGCTTCAGTAGATGAGGTAGCCTCAATAGTTTGTTTCTTGCATTGCCAAGAAATCAATCTTCTTCCAAGAAATTGGCAACCTCCAGTTGTGGATCTCCTATCCAGATTTGCACCAGCATAATCACTATCACTATATGCTTCCAACTTAAAAGGAGACTCTTTTGGGTACCAAAGACCTAAGTTAGGTTGGCCTTTGAGGTACTTGAAGATCTTTTTGACTGTATTTAGATGGGAAGTGAGTGGAGTGACCTGATGTCTTGAACAAGCACTCACAGCAAATGTTATGTCAGGCCTTGAAGCTGTCAAATACATCAATGACCCAATCATGGATCTGTATAGGTGAACATTCACTGCAGGATCTGGTTCAAGATTGTTCTTTGGTTTTGGAGCTTCATAAGGTGTAGTGGCAGTTCTGACATTTTCCATATCAAACTTCTTCAAGATATCCTTCACATACTTGTCCTGACTGATAAAGATACCATCTTGTTTCTGCTGAACTTGTAAACCCAAAAAGAAAGTTAGCTCCCCCATAGCACTCATCTGAAACTCTCCCTTCATCAATTCCTCAAACTCCCTGCACCAAGCTTCTTTAGTGGAGTCAAAGATAATGTCATCCACATAAACCTGCACAAGAATTATATCCCTGGAATTCTTCTTAATGAAGAGTGTTTTGTCAATGGCACCTTGATGAAGCGAAAAGTGTACCGCTTTTAGGGGGTCATTTAAGCCCTAAATCGTATTTATTTGATCAAATATTGCCCTAAATCGTTCCTTTTGTCATTTTAGGTACTTTGGAGAAGAAATCTGGAAAAGGAAGCATTTTGGACGTTTTTGGAGCATAAAAGTGAAGAAAACGACAAAGTCTCAAAATCTGCTGGAAAAGTACCTGTGACGGCGTCAAGCCCCAGTGTGACGCTGTCAACCCTTGATAAGCCAGAGAGGATTTTGGAAGATTAAAAGGGGACGGCGTCAAGAAGGCCATCAAGAAACCCTAACCGCGGCGAGGTGACGGCGTCACTCTCTATAACGTGACGCCGTCAGATCTGTTTTCCTATATATATTTTCATAATTTTTAGTCATTAGTGTGTAACTTTGTGAGGAGAAACCCTAAGATGATTTTTCTGCCATTTTTAAGGGTTTTATACCCTTGGATCTCCCATGTTCAATTGAAGATAAGTAATCAATTAATCATTCAATATGTCTATGTGTTGTTTGATTATATCTTGTTCTTGTCTTTTATTTAACATGCTAGGCTAGATTTATCTTGTGTTTGCTTAGATCTAATGAAACCTAACTATTGATTATTGGTTGTTGGTGTGTTATTAATTGTATTGGATGATTGTTTATCGATGTTAGGCTTAAGAAAACTGGCTAACCTCCTATACGGTAACTTGCTTGAACGTCTTAAGAAACATGAACCAATGCGTACTAAGGTTTTTATGGTTGTATTTAATGCATGAGCGAATTCTAGTGATCCCATGTTAGGAGCTTCTTAGCCGGCTCGACATAGGAGTGAAGTAGGAGCTTATAGAGTTGGGGAAGTACGTACGCCACCCCACGATTGGTATTAAGGAATACACCCGTCATCTACGCAATTAATACACACTAATCAACCGGTAAAAGATAGTTAGGGAGTAAGGAAATCTAAGTAAACACATTTCTCTCCATATAAGTTCCACAACCTTTTTATTTTCAGTTATTTTATTTTATTTGCAATTGTAGTTATTTGGGTTAGTTGACTAGCAACTAATTCCGCCCACTCCTTCAAACCCGAGATTTTACTTGCTTTCATAAAAATATAAAAATACAAAAAGAATCTTCCCTCACCCTTAGACCTATTAGAGTAGTTTTTCAATCCTAACGACACTATTCCCCTAGAGAACGATCAATCCCCCGGTACTTGCCACTACACTATACTACATCGGTCAGGTACACTGCCTGGTGGGGATTGCAAGCCTCTTGAGATCCCTCGAGAGGTAAAACCTGTTGTAAGGTCGCAAAACCACGCATCAAGTTTTTGGCGCCGCTGCCGGGGAATAGTTATTGTTTAGGTTGAATTTTTATTTTATTAGGTCTACTCACTTGATTCCTATCGAGTGAGATATTTGTTTTCTTTTTATTAGATTTCTTTAGTCTATCTTTTTCTTTGTGCCCTTTGTTTGTAAAACCATTTTCATTTGTCACCATGGCGGATGAAATTCCATTTAGATCATTAACAATAGAGGAACAATTACTTTACATGAATAGATTTGCTTCCTGTTGTTCCAATGAATTTTTAAGTGATCTTAGATATATACAAGAGGAGATGGGTGTAAAGTTTGATAGGTTTGATGAATTATGTGCATGTACGGCTTCTATTAAACAATCATTGTTAGGATCAACTCCTTTTAGTGAAACCCTTTGGAAAAAATTTGAGGAAAGCTTCCTAACCGTGAACCATAAGTTGAATGAATTGATGGGTTTATATACATCACAACTTGAGGAAACAAATGAGGAGGATTTATCCGACTATAGGTACCATGAGCAAGAAGACCTAGTTTTTAAGAACATGGACCTTGAATTGGACCAAGATTGTGAGATGGTTAGTGTTGAACTACCTAGTTGCATGAGTGGGATAGATTTCACCAAAACATATGACACGCATGAGGAATCCTTTAGGCAATTGGAACATAGTAATCAAGTTGAATATTACTATGAATCGGACTTAGAATTTCAAATGGCTAGAGAAGGATTTGAGATACTTAGGAATGTGTTTGGGTTAGATCCTACCAAAACACATGATGAACATATAGGTGATTTAGATACTATGGAGAATGAGGTTAGAAATGCAAGACCGCTAAGTACCTCACAAGTCCTACCATCATTTGAGGCACACACACCGCCCGTGACTTACTCGGAAGAAGTAGAAGAGACTATAGGAACCCCAATAGAGGTAGAGCCCTTGGACCAAACAAAACTAGAAGAAATAGGTTTGAATACTTGTAGTCATAACCTTTCTTTTAGTTCTATGGAAGTTCCTAGTTTTGATGAACCGGAGCCTAAACCAAAACCGTTACCTAATCTTCCATCCTTAGATGTGAACTTAGGAATTGAATTAGGTCCCGACCCACCCATCAAACCATATAGTCCGGGTAGTTTTATGTTGAAGGTAGTAGACTCTAAGCCTTGTAGAGAGGAAGCTGACATAGGAGTGAACCATAACCTTTCATACTTACATCACCCATTCATGATTAATCACAAGAAACACTATGGGTTTAAACCGGGTTTATTAGGTCAAGATGGATTCCCAACTAGGAGTCTCTCGAAGTTGATAGAAGATGATCCCTTTCTAGGAGAAAACTTCAATTCACCCATTGACCCAATTGATATAAGTAAGGTTATGATGATTGGATCCCACATCTTTGAGCATATAATTCATCCACCACTCTTTCCTCACGTGGCATACTCATACCGAGTCGGTGTGTATCGCTACTATCACCCACACTTAACCCTAAGTGTAGGGAAAACCTCTCCTTTATCCTTTAAATAAGGGCAGAGTCAGGCTCGTGACTCGAACAAAAACAAGCGCTTCTTGGGAGGCAACCCAAGCTTTATTTGCTTTGTGTGTTTATTTATTTGTTTGTTTGATTTTATTTGCTTCCGTATGTATGTTTAATTTTTATTATTATTGATTCATGTTCGAAACTAAATTGTGAAAATGCTTTATCTTGTTTTTAACTTCGTCTTAACTACATATAAAGGTATTTTGCAAAAGTTAAGTGTAAGGGAAATCCAAATCGGTTTATTAGAACAAATGAACATGAATCGTAACAATAATAAATTAACATACATATTAGTAATTGTTTGAGTCAAATGCTTGTATCGAGTCATAATGATATTTTGCAGGAATTCCAGGAAGTAAGGTATAGGTTTTTCCAGAAATTTTCCGGAAACTTAACATGAGAATTATGTCAGATCATTTCTGACGGTGTCAGGCCTTACAACCTGACGGCGTCAGGTTTTAATTTTTTGAAATTTTTGAAAGTTTTGTTTTTCTTCCAGAATCATAAAAAGTTTTTATTAAATCTCTAACTTATAAACTCCAGGAATCTGCAAAATAATCATTCCACAAGCATTATATCCTTATACAGATTTATCCCGCCGATGTTATGCAGGTTTTCGTGTTTGTTTTCTCAGGTTTAACAGGTTATTTTGGACAAGGAAATGTATGTGGAATCTAGCTTTTGGCAATGCTTTAATCTTGAAGCTTCAACATTACCTTGGAAGAAGATCTAACCATGTTACCTCTTTATCCACCGAGCGAATCAGGGGAGTATTTGATTTCATTCTTTTACCTTATTTACTTTTACATCTTGTTATTTGAACATTGGGGACAATGTTTATCTTAAGTGTAAAGGGGGGGGGGGGTAAAGTACGATACCTTAGAGAATGCTATTACGCTTGATTTTTTGTTTGTTTAATGGTAGATGTGTAATAAAACTGAGAAAAATACCTGTTAAGGCAATTTTAGTGCCAAATTTAAATTTTTTTACAACATATAGGAGTGAAACTTTGGTCTTAATGAGCGTATCATGGATAGGAAGTTATATGACTAGAACAAAACCGTAACACTAAAAAATTTTCCACCCCCAAATATGTGAGGTTCGCCCCTAGAATTGGTAGGAAAAGCATTTATGCTATGATGTGTGTACCGGTAGCACTTAGATTCTAGAAATTGCGTTAGGACCATTCCGAGGCCACAAGTGAGACTACATTCGTGTAGTTAGATTTACTACATGATAAGAGGCATTAGGATTAACCCATCGTTTTACACCTGTGTTTTTGTTATAATTACATTGGCTACATTGGTCAAGTAATTCTCCCACACCCTTTGCGTTGTACTCATTTTTAGTACACGATACCCCTAGTACACCCCTCAGAGCCTATATTTTCGTTTCTAACTTTAAGCATTTTACTTAAAGTAAGAATTTGTTTACACCCGACTTAAATGTACACCCAAATCGCCTTAGCCTACCTTGTATGCACTCATTTTTAGTGCATTATTGTGACAACATTTGTTTAAACCCCAAGTTAATTATCTAATTGATTACATGGTTGCTAAGTCGAGTCATATCCTTGTACATATTGTTTTGGGACGATTGGGACTCATGGGTAAAGTACTAGTGTAATGGAGTGATGGGGAAGAACAACATTATTACCCCCATATGTGCTAAATATTTTAAAAGTACTCCAAGTGTTTCGATTATCTTAATTCGAGTCATTAGAATAGTTAATTGTAAAGTTATGTAAAAGTTCAAGTGTAAGGGGGATACAACCCCCCTGCGATGTATTATTTTGGATGGTAGGGAAAGAGTATATGCAAAAAAAAAAAAAAAAAAAAAAAAAAAAAAAAAAAAAAAAAGTAGAAAAAACATACAGACTACCATCCTGTTTCATTTTATGTTTATTTTATCTTTTTGTTATTTCTTTCATTAGCTTAAGTCGAGTCTAGTCTTGGCTTAGTAACGCCATATTGTACATGTAATTAATCAAGATCTTTAACTCGCCACCAGTAAAATATCCTTTATCCAACAAAACCGTGTTTATCATATCCCTACACCTAACGTTATAACCCGTTTAAAAGCCCTCTTTGATAGTTTATCTTAGGTGCTTACGCCTAGTGGAGGAGGTTTTTGATCCTTTCCCAAGCCTATGGTAATCTATTTGCTATGACAGGTAGTGAGAGATATTATTCATTTTCATTTATGAGATATACTTTTATGACACCTGAGAGATGTGAGTATCTAAACACTACTTGTGAGGTGCTAGTCTGTAATCTCCGTGCTTATTATGATTAAAGAGGAACGACTATTTGTTGTAATTACTTTTATATTAGCGTTAAATGACCCCTAACTTGTATTTTGATTAGAATAAAAGCGCATTTGCTTGAGGACAAGCAAATCTCAAGTGTAAGGGTATTTGATGAAGCGAAAAGTGTACCGCTTTTAGGGGGTCATTTAACCCCTAAATCGTATTTATTTGATCAAATATTGCCCTAAATCGTTCCTTTTGTCATTTTAGGTACTTTGGAGAAGAAATCTGAAAAAGGAAGCATTTTGGACGTTTTTGGAGCATAAAAGTGAAGAAAACGACAAAGTCTCAAAATCTGCTGGAAAAGTACCTGTGACGGCGTCAAGCCCCAGTGTGACGCCGTCAACCCTTGATAAGCCAGAGAGGATTTTGGAAGATTAAAAGGGGACGGCGTCAAGAAGGCCATCAAGAAACCCTAACCGCGGCGAGGTGACGGCGTCACGCTCTATAACGTGACGCCGTCAGATCTGTTTTCCTATATATATTTTCATAATTTTTAGTCATTAGTGTGCAACTTTGTGAGGAGAAACCCTAAGACGATTTTTCTGCCATTTTTAAGGGTTTTATAACCTTGGATCTCCCATGTTCAATTGAAGATAAGTAATCAATTAATCATTCAATATGTCTATGTGTTGTTTGATTATATCTTGTTCTTGTCTTTTATTTAACATGCTAGGCTAGATTTATCTTGTGTTTGCTTAGATCTAATGAAACCTAACTATTGATTATTGGTTGTTGGTGTGTTATTAATTGTATTGGATGATTGTTTATCGATGTTAGGCTTAAGAAAACTGGCTAACCTCCTATACAGTAACTTGCTTGAACGTCTTAAGAAACATGAACCAATGCGTACTAAGGTTTTTATGGTTGTATTTAATGCATGAGCGAATTCTAGTGATCCCATGTTAGGATCTTCTTAGCCGGCTCGACATAGGAGTGAAGTAGGAGCTTATAGAGTTGGGGAAGTACGTACGCCACCCCACGATTGGTATTAAGGAATACACCCGTCATCCACGCAATTAATACACACTAATCAACCGGTAAAAGATAGTTAGGGAGTAAGGAAATCTAAGTAAACACATTTCTCTCCATATAAGTTCCACAACCTTTTTATTTTCAGTTATTTTATTTTATTTGCAATTGTAGTTATTTGGGTTAGTTGACTAGCAACTAATTCCGCCCACTCCTTCAAACTCGAGATTTTACTTGCTTTCATAAAAATATAAAAATACAAAAAGAATCTTCCCTCACCCTTAGACCTATTAGAGTAGTTTTTCAATCCTAACGACACTATTCCCCTAGAGAACGATCAATCCCCCGGTACTTGCCACTGCACTATACTACATCGGTCAGGTACACTGCCTGGTGGGGATTGCAAGCCTCTTGAGATCCCTCGAGAGGTAAAACCTGTTGTAAGGTCGCTAAACCAAGCATCACACCTCTTCTGTATCCATGCTTCAGCAGAAATGCAGAAAGCCTAGCATACCAAGCTCTTGGTGCCTGATGTAGTCCATAGAGAGCTTTTACAACCTTGTAAACATGTTTTGGATTATCTGGGTCTTCAAAACCTTTGGGTTGAGTGACATATACTTCCTCTTCAATTTCACCATACAGAAAAGCACCTTTCACATCCATCTGATATACCAGGAAACCCATATAAGAAGCATAGGCCAAGAAGATTCTAATGGCCTCAACTCTAGCTACTGGAGCAAAGACTTCATCATAATCAACTCCTTCCTCTTGTCTGAACCCCTGAGCCACCAATCTTGCTTTGTTTTTAACCACAATACCCCTTGCATCTCTTTTATTCTTCAAAATCCATTTAGTCCCAATGGCAATCTTCCCTTCAGGTAGTGGTACTAATATCCAAACCTGCTGATTCTTGAATTGTTGCATCTCATCTTGCATTGCTTCAAGCCAACTTGAGTCTTTAAGAGCTTGAGCAACACTGGTTGGCTCCACTTGAGAAAGAAAACAAACAAACAGACAATGCTTAAAGTCTGTGTGATTGTCCCTTTGCTGATTTGAGACATAGGAAAGAAAAGCAACTTGACCATACTTAGAACTTGTCACAGTACTTCTAGTTCTAACAGGTGCTTTAGGATCACCAAGAATATTGGATTGGGGGTAAGCAATGTTGATCCTTTTGGTAGCATTGGGGTTGACATCAATTGTGGTGTCAAGATTATTCTCATTGGGTCCAAAATCACTGTCATAGGAGGCTGAGTTGAAGATTCCAGCTTTGGGTTGGTGATTCCCAAGATCAGAAGGACTTGGAAAACGTGTATATGGCTCTTCAAAGTCTGTGGACACACTAGGAGAAATGGGAGAACCTTCAGGAGAACTGTCAGCAGAATTGGTGATGTCAGGTGAAACAGAAGAACTATCAGCAGAATCCTGGTTTCCACTGACTGGTTGTGCTAACTCCACACCAAGTCTTTCAGCTTCTTGATTGGCTGCATGCTCCTGCTTCTTGAGTCTAGCAAGGTCCTCTGCATAGTGTGACTCATCTTCAATCTCATTAGAAGTTTCTTTAGAGCTATCACCTGCAAAATGGTTAGGAGAAAAAGAAGGTACAACAATTGGTTGTTCATCATGCTCAGACTCACTATCTGAGTCAACATCCATGGTACCAACATTGTTTGTGGGAGACTCTTGAGAACCTGCAGATTTGTTAGCAACATATCTAGTATAGCCCAAGTAATCAGTTAAGTAATCCAGGTCAAAATACCAAGCATGACCTTGACCCTGAACATTAGGCTTGTCTTCTAGGTATCTCAGGTTAAGGGTCTCCTCAATCTTTTTAGCATTTAAATTATATACCCTATAAGCCTTACTATGTTCTGAATAACCTACAATATACCCCTCATCAGCTTTCTCATCAAACTTTCCCAGTGGATCACTAGTATTCAAAATGGTCACTTGACATCCAAAAGGTTTAAGATAATGAATATCAGGAACTTTCCCAGTGAGAAGTTCATAAGGTGTCTTGAAATGAGGTCTAGTGATGGATACCCAGTTCAAAATATAACAAGCAGTGCTTACTGCTTCAGTCCAGAACATAGTGGGTAATTTAGAGTCTGCAAGCATGGATCTTGCTGCCTCTATTAAGGTCCTATTCTTTCTTTCAGCAACCCCATTTTGCTGTGGGGTTCTTGGATTGCTATAGTCCCTTTTTATCCCCTTAGACTGACAAAGTTCTATTAAAATAGTATTTTTGAACTCTGTCCCATTATCACACCTAATACCTTTAACCTTTTTGTTTAGCTGGTTTTCAACAAGGGTAATGAACTCTTTTAAAATTGGAGATGTTTCATCTTTAGTTTTCAAAAAGAATACCCAACAAAACCTGCTATAGTCATCAGTGATTACCAGGCAGAAGTACTTGTGATCAATACTTCTGATTTGAGTTGGACCAAAGAGATCCATATGCAGCAACTGAAGAGGTTCTGAGATGGTTCTCACAGCAATAATGGCTTTGTATGAGGCTCTATGTTGCTTTCCTTTGTTGCAGGCAACACAATTGTGCTCATTGGTGAAGACTTTGGAAGGAAGTCCATGAACTAGACCAAGTTTAGAAAGCTTGTTAATGGTCTTGAAATTCACATGAGCCATCCTTCTATGCCACTTTGTAGACTCATCCAGGAATGCTTTAGCCACCAATGTAACACCCCAACCCGGCAAGGGTAAAGATGACACAACAATGGCTTCATATCAGATTACCAGCATTAAATTCAAACATGATAAGTCCATAACATAAATGGTCAAAGGAAATAAGTCAACACAACTTATGTCCAAAACAGAAAATAAACCGAAGTACATGATCCAAAATGCCTAAACAATGGCATAACAGAAATAGAATCCGAAATGGTATAACTAGAATGCTAAGATCAAAGCTTCACACAGTTGCTCTCATCCCCAGAGCTAAAACCCAGATCCAAGCTTAAATACCTGCCGTACATGAAAAGAAACGTACGGCTGAGCTTAAAAAGCCCAGTGAACAGATACATATACAAAGCAATAATATAAATAGAACTGAAATATGGTGCATGGGGAAATCTCATGAGGTATAAACAAGAGACAGAAAAATAAATGAAGAATAGGATAGTCATCCACCACGAGCCCAGAACAGAACAGATAATAACCATCATAATCCAGAGGGGATGCCTCTTAAGTAACCAGATAATATGAGGGGTGTCCTCATGTATCAAATGGAGTGATCAGCTCCCAGATAAATGTGAAAGGCGTGTATAGCACACAAACACCAGTCACCAGAACAGATATCATATATATAGTTAAATCCACTTACAGAACAGATCTAGGATGCATCCATACGCCCCCCCAGAACATATCATATTGGCCATAATCATAGTAGTGTGCACATATCATAAACAGAATGGGGACGTGGCGGAACATCACTCTACCGCCCTAGAGTCATGCCATTGGTGCATCAATGACACGGACATGGAACCCCCATGCCTAGTGAAATGGCTCGGGTATCAAACTAAGAGTCAGACATCAGATCATAATCAGAGGGTCATATATCAAAGGTCAAATCAGATGGTCCATAATAGATGGTTCATAACAGATATGTCAGATGTAATAACAAAGGTCCAAATCAGAGTGTAACCAGAAAGGTTCATAATAAAAGGGTTCATAGTAATGGTTTTGGAAACACTTAAACGAATCAGAATCGGAATCATAACCATGAGATAGGACACCCTTACTGAAAAAGGGCAGAGTATCTGTACCTTATTGCAAGCAAAATAAAACCAGAAATAGCAAACACTGATAAGCTCAGGATCTCTCCTTCTTCACACCTAAGAGAGTAGAAGAGTATTACAACAGGTTTTTAACTGACTTTCCAAATTAAGTAACTTTCCCTTTTTAGCAGTTTTCCGGACTTAATAAGTTCCTTATTTAGTTGGCAGAATTACAGATTTTACTTAGTTATAGATTCACGTATTTTCAATAATTGCTTTACGTATTTTTAGGGTTTTGGTTCTAGAATTAAATATACGTTAAGATTCAAATTGAAAATATAATTAAAGTATAAGGTTTTAAAAGTAAATATCACAATTTATCTTTTAGCAAAATCAGCCCCTTAATTACATATGTTACTCATATAACCCTCGTAGTTTAATGATTTACGATTTAAACCCTCAAGTTTAAGAATTTACAAAACATAACCTTAACTTTGATAAATTAATTCGAATACCCTCTTTAAGACCATATTAACACAATAAACCCTTAACCTTTTCAATTTACCGAATTAACCTATATTTTAGATGGTGTACGAAATAGTCCACGACTTTACATTATTTACACATTTGGCCCTTTAATGAAATAAGTTATCGCTCGATCCACAATTATTATATAAATACAATATAAGTCCATTTAATACCCAAAATTACACCTCAAGTCCCTCATAAATATTTTCATACGAATGACACAAGTTTCCCAAAATTACAAAACAAGTCCTTCTATTTTAAATAAATTTCATTCGGTTTATAAACTTCCCAATATTTCCGATTTCAACCTTTTAAATCCTATATTTACACAAAGACCCTTCATCTCTGATTTTATTCACATTTTACCCAGTTAAATACACTTTACAAAACTGACCCATAAGTTCCAGAAATTACGAATTACACCCTATAGTTTTTAAATGATCCAAGCGCATATAATTCAATTCGACAAACCCTAATTCAATTAGTATCACACGACCTAATCATTTGTCAATCATTGATCCGTCCTTTACTGTATTAATTTATCCAGAAACACCAGCATTTAACCCTAATCGAAGCTAGGGTTTTTATTTCATTCGATATAACTCTTTTCATTTTTAGCGATAGAACTAAATTAAGCCACGATCAGATTCAGATTCAATTATTCAGATTCTTATTTTTCCCAGGCTACTTAGGTCGTATAGAGTCCAAGAAAAATGATTACAACATCCAGAAAATTCGCATATAGTATTTCATGTTTATTACGTGTTTTAAACATTTTAATTCAAACGATTTGTTTAAGGTTGCATGCATTGAATTATACATTTTATCTGAGCTATATGATGGTGATAGATCATAGGAAAAATACCGATTCAGAGATTAGACGTGCGAACGAGCCCAAACAGAAATACACCTTATCGAATAGAATTGAGCACCAAAAATCCCTAGCGATCAAACACGACCTCCACGACCTTAGAGAAATTTTATACAGGGTATACATGACGTAAGGAACATGAGAAAATTGATAATGGAATTTTAGATGACCGTATGAATTAATTTGTGATCTTACCTATCGAATGGAAAATAATTCCTAGCGATCGAATGAAAGCCTCCCACGACCTAAACCCAATTTTCTTAGCTTCCTTAATTCACGAACAACACCAGAAAAATGCTCTTTTTGTTCCAGAAAATCGGAGGAAGAGATAGTGAAATTATGTGTGTTTTTCTTTTATTCGGCTATTAGGAAATACTAGGGTTTGATGAGGTTTAACTTATTTAGAGGTAGAGGAGCGTCAAGGGGGAGGGAATCAGCCCCACAAATCACGGAAATTAGTTAAGGCCCATGAATGTGATTTGATTTCCAATTAAGTGTAATTTATTTGCTAATTAATTGATTTTTATTCTATTCGGTTGAACCAAGGGCATTTTGGTAATTTCGTAACTTTTATAAATATTAATCGAAGTTGTCAAAATTATTTTATATCATATCTTGTTCTTTTCCAGAAGTTTGGGATCGATTCGGTACTTTTATAAGCTTTTAAGTAATTTTATAATTTGTAGGGGCAAAATGGTCATTTTACACGTTTTGGATTTTTAGGTGTTACAACTTCTTCCCCTCTAACAGAAAAATTTCGTCCTCAAAATTTGCAAAAAGGTACAGATGAAATGAAACAGATGACAAGACAAGGACATACCAGATCAGAATACGAAGTGAGGATAACTAGCACGAATTGATTCTTCAGTCTCCCAGGTAGCCTCGCGCTCTGGGTGATTCCTCCAAAGAACTTTTACGAATGGAATGATTTATTCCTCATGACCCGCTCTTGCCGGTCCAGAATAGCCTCCGGCTCTTCGGATAAAGACATATCCGGCTGAATCTGATCAAGTGGATAAGACACCACATGCAACGGGTGATAATTGTATCCCCTCAGAAGAGATACATGGAAAACATTATGCACATGAGATAGCTGAGGAGGTAGAGCCAGACGATAAGAAACCTCCCCAATACGATCCAGAATTTCAAAGGGACCAATAAACCGAGGACTCAACTTGCCCTTAATTCCAAAACGCTTAACCCCTCAGAAAGGAGATACTTTCAGAAATACCCGGTCACCAACATTAAACTCTAGGTCACGACGGTGCTTGTCAGCATAGCTCTTCTGACGAGCACGGGCCTCCTTTAACTTTTCCCTAGCAACAGCTACCTTTTCGTTGGTGTCCTGAACCAACTCCGGACCCTCAATAATACGCTCCCCTACTTCATTCCAACAAACCGGCGCTCTACACTTGCGCCCATATAACATCTCGAAGGGAGCCATCCGAATACTGGCGTGCCAACTGTTATTATACGCAAACTCCACCAAACATAAGTACTCATCCCAACTACCGGTCCATTCCAAGGCACAAGATCGTAACATGTCTTCCAAAGTCTGAATGGTCCTCTCCGACTGACCATCAGTTTGGGGATGAAAAGCGGTACTAAACTTAAGGCGAGCGCCCCAAGCCTTATGAAGTCCCTTCCAGAAACGCGAAGTGAAACGAGGATCACGATCAGAAACAATAGATGAAGGCATACCATGCAATCTGACAATCTCCTGCTGAAAGATTTCCGCCAACTTACTGATACTATAGGTCATACGGATGGGTAAGAAATGAGCAGATTTAGTTAGCCGATCGACGACCACCCAAATCGCATCATGTCTTTTACGAGTCAAAGGCAGACCAGAAACGAAATCCATGGATATCTCATCCCACTTCCAAGCAGGAATCTCCAGAGGTTGCAACAGACCACTAGCTCGCTGATGCTCAATCTTAACTTGCTGGCAGGTCATACATCTAGCAACAAATAACGCCACATCTTGCTTCATACCATTCCACCAGAAGTGTTGCTTTAGATCCCAATACATCTTGGTAGAACCAGGATGTATAGAGAAAGGAGAACTGTGAGCCTCAGTCAAAACAGCCTCACGCAAGTCAGAATCATTAGGCACACATAAACGGTCCTCATACCAAACAACTCCGTTATCATCAACTCTAAACTCCGTTTGCTTACCCTCTTCAATATTTTGAACAATAGCCCAGAGTTCACCATCATCTTTCTGAGCCTCTTTAATACGCAACATCAGATTAGACTCAATTTTCAAGCTAGCCCAGTAACCAACGTCACGCCGAACACACAACTCGACATCCAAACGCTCCAAATCCTTAAGAACATGAGAATCAATCTCCAAGCTAGCAATCATCCCAGACTTACGACTAAGTGCATCAGCAACTACATTAGCCTTTCCTGGGTGGTACTGGATGTTCGTGTCGTAATCTTTTAGAAGCTCTAACCATCTCCTCTGCCTCATATTGAGCTCCTTCTGAGTAAAAATGTATTTGAGACTCTTGTGATCGGTGAAGATATCACACGATTCACCATACAAGTAATGTCTCCAGATTTTTAATGCAAAAACGACCGCTGCTAATTCCAGATCATGAGTTGGGTAGTTTTCTTCATAGGGTTTCAATTGCCGAGAAGCATAGGCAATCACCTTGCCGTGTTGCATAAGCACACAGCCTAAACCCTTCTTAGACGCATCGCTATAAATCTGGAAGCCTCCAGAACCAGAAGGTAAGGTCAGAATAGGTGCAGACACCAATCGCCTTTTCAACTCCTCAAAGCTCTGCTCACGCTCATCAGTCCATACAAACTTTTCACCCTTCCGCATCAACTGAGTCAAAGGCAAAGCCAACTTAGAAAACCCTTCAACAAAACGCCGGTAATAACCAGCTAATCCCAGAAAACTCCGAATTTCAGTCACCGTGGTAGGTCTCGGCCACTTAGTGATAGCCTCAACCTTAGCAGGATCCATGGTGATACCCTCTGCAGACACGATATGACCAAGGAAAGCACTTGGTTCAGCCAGAACTCACACTTAGAAAATTTTGCGAACAATTTCTGCTGCCTCAGAATACCCAGAACAATACGTAAATGCTGCTCGTGCTCCTCAGACGATTTAGAGTACACCAGAATGTCATCAATGAAAACAATGACGAACTTATCAAGAAATTCATGAAAGACCCGGTTCATCAAATCCATAAACACAGCAGGAGCATTTGTTAGGCCAAAAGGCATAACCAGAAACTCATAGTGTCCATAGCGAGTACGGAAAGCAGTCTTAGAGACATCCTGCTCTTTAACTCGCAATTGGTGATAACCAGATCGCAAGTCGATTTTAGAGAACACCTTGGCTCCTTGCAATTGATCAAACAAGTCATCAATGCGAGGAAGCGGATAACGGTTACGAATGGTAATGCGATTCAACTCACGATAATCAATGCACAACCGCATAGACCCATCCTTCTTCTTCACAAAAAGAACCGGAGCACCCCAGGGCGAAACACTAGGCCGAATAAATCCGTTCTCTAAAAGTTCTTCCAATTGCTCCTTTAATTCCTTTAACTCAACAGGTGCCATCCGGTACGGAGCCTTAGAGATAGGTTCGGCACCGGGAATCAGATCAATAGAAAATTCAACTTCTCTAGCCGGAGGAAGGCCAGGAAGTTCATCAGGGAAAACATCAGCAAACTCCCGAACAATGGGAACGCTAGCAACATCAGGACTTTCTACAGATGAATCTTTAACAGAAGCCAAATAGCCTTGGCAACCATGAGATATCAGAGTTCGTGCTTTCATGGCAGAAATAATCTTAACGGATTTCAGAGGCTGAGAACCATGATAAATGAAATCAGGATGATGAATATCGCCGAAGATCACCTTGCGGGCATAACAATCGATGGTAGCCTTATGATCAGCCAACCAATCCATGCCCAGAATCGCATCAAAATCGGTCATATCAATGGGAAGCAGATTTGCCGGACGAACACGATCATCGAAACGTAGAGGGCAGTTAACATATTCATGATCAATAATCACTTGGGTTTTCATTGGGGTTGCGATTGATATACGATTTATTAATGGTTTTGGTTTCAGATTAAGTTTCTTAGCAAAGTTTACAGATATAATGGAATGAGTAGCTCCGGTGTCAAATAATACAAAAGCCGTACGATCTCCAATATAAAGTATGCCAGTAATGGTACCTGATGTGTTGGCCGCTTGGTCCCGAGTAGTAGCATACACTCGGCCCATGGTGGGAGCTGGCCTAGTCGTGTTTACTGGCACGATGGGGTTCTTCTTGGGGCAATCTTTGATCCTGTGCTGAGAAGAGCCACACAAAAAACAACCACCAGAAGCTTTATAGCAAGGACCCGGATGTGGTTTCCCACATGTAGTACATAAAGGAGGAGGAGGTAGAGTCTCAACAGCCTTCTTCTGGCCTGACGATCCTGACTGCTGATACTGCTGAGAATCCCTACGCCTGCTATTATCACCCTGACCTTGACCCTGACGGTCACCACCATACCGACCATAATCCTGCCGGCCCTGGTTCCTAGAATCCTGACGCCTATAATCACCACCTCGGTCCTGGCGACCCCGCTGATCCTGCCCATGGTCCTGACGACCTCGAAAATCCTGTCTCTGGTCCTGACGACCCTGACCCCGAGTATCAACCCTGTTGCCATCCCTATCACGTTTATTAGATCTCCTGTCCTCATGCAGCAACTCAATGTTGCGCGCAGCATCCTGAACACTAGCCACATCCTCAAATGGAGTGTTAACAATCCTGTCTAACACCCATCCCTTAAGAGCCCATTTGAAGTGACGAGCCTGTCGAACCGCATCCCCAGTAACCTCTGGCCCAACGAAACTGGCCAGACGTAAGAATCGCTGCATAAAGTCTCCTGAAGACTCATGATCACCCTGACGAATCGACCCGTATTCCCTCTCATATCTCAGCTTTTCTGCCATAGGAATGTACTGCTTATAAAACACCTCAATGAACCCTGCCCATGAACAAGTCTCAGCAAAATCATCCCCCTTTGCCTGCACAAGGGCAGTCCACCAATTCTGAGCGTCACCTTCCAGCTTGAATGTAGCCAAACGAGTTTTAAACTCGTCAGCACATCCGAGAACCCTGAACAATTTCTCGACGTGGGTGATCCAGTCCTCTGCCTCATGAGGAGTGGCAGCGGACTTAAACGAAAGAGGCTTGAGCTTGATGAACCGCTCAATCCACACATGAATACCGACCGGTGGGGGAGCGGGTGGGTCACCGCCACCACCACCTCCAGAAGGACCTGCCCCACTACGGAGTCTGTCGGTGACCTCGGTCACCACCTGAGCAGAAAGGTCAGGGAGAACGTTTTTCAAAGCCTCAGCAATCATGGCTTCGAAATTTGGAGCATCATACTCGTTAAAGCGCGTGTTCACCATCTGAACGATTACAAAAAGGATTAGCAACTCAGATAGAATATGACAGAGCAGATAAAGAATATATGACAGATCAAAATAGGAACAGAGTGCGCGAAAGGAAACCTAAGTTCTACCCAATCCTCACAGGTCACGAGCCTAAGCTCTAAGGGTTTCGGAAAACCTGGCTCTGATACCATAAATTGTAACACCCCAACCCGGCAAGGGTAAAGATGACACAACAATGGCTTCATATCAGATTACCAGCATTAAATTCAAACATGATAAGTCCATAACATAAATGGTCAAAGGAAATAAGTCAACACAACTTATGTCCAAAACAGAAAATAAACCGAAGTACATGATCCAAAATGCCTAAACAATGGCATAACAGAAATAGAATCCGAAATGGTATAACTAGAATGCTAAGATCAAAGCTTCACACAGTTGCTCTCATCCCCAGAGCTAAAACCCAGATCCAAGCTTAAATACCTGCCGTACATGAAAAGAAACGTACGGCTGAGCTTAAAAAGCCCAGTGAACAGATACATATACAAAGCAATAATATAAATAGAACTGAAATATGGTGCATGGGGAAATCTCATGAGGTATAAACAAGAGACAGAAAAATAAATGAAGAATAGGATAGTCATCCACCACGAGCCCAGAACAGAACAGATAATAACCATCATAATCCAGAGGGGATGCCTCTTAAGTAACCAGATAATATGAGGGGTGTCCTCATGTATCAAATGGAGTGATCAGCTCCCAGATAAATGTGAAAGGCGTGTATAGCACACAAACACCAGTCACCAGAACAGATATCATATATATAGTTAAATCCACTTACAGAACAGATCTAGGATGCATCCATACGCCCCCCCAGAACATATCATATTGGCCATAATCATAGTAGTGTGCACATATCATAAACAGAATGGGGACGTGGCGGAACATCACTCTACCGCCCTAGAGTCATGCCATTGGTGCATCAATGACACGGACATGGAACCCCCATGCCTAGTGAAATGGCTCGGGTATCAAACTAAGAGTCAGACATCAGATCATAATCAGAGGGTCATATATCAAAGGTCAAATCAGATGGTCCATAATAGATGGTTCATAACAGATATGTCAGATGTAATAACAAAGGTCCAAATCAGAGTGTAACCAGAAAGGTTCATAATAAAAGGGTTCATAGTAATGGTTTTGGAAACACTTAAACGAATCAGAATCGGAATCATAACCATGAGATAGGACACCCTTACTGAAAAAGGGCAGAGTATCTGTACCTTATTGCAAGCAAAATAAAACCAGAAATAGCAAACACTGATAAGCTCAGGATCTCTCCTTCTTCACACCTAAGAGAGTAAAAGAGTATTACAACAGGTTTTTAACTGACTTTCCAAATTAAGTAACTTTCCCTTTTTAGCAGTTTTCCGGACTTAATAAGTTCCTTATTTAGTTGGCAGAATTACAGATTTTACTTAGTTATAGATTCACGTATTTTCAATAATTGCTTTACGTATTTTTAGGGTTTTGGTTCTAGAATTAAATATACGTTAAGATTCAAATTGAAAATATAATTAAAGTATAAGGTTTTAAAAGTAAATATCACAATTTATCTTTTAGCAAAATCAGCCCCTTAATTACATATGTTACTCATATAACCCTCGTAGTTTAATGATTTACGATTTAAACCCTCAAGTTTAAGAATTTACAAAACATAACCTTAACTTTGATAAATTAATTCGAATACCCTCTTTAAGACCATATTAACACAATAAACCCTTAACCTTTTCAATTTACCGAATTAACCTATATTTTAGATGGTGTACGAAATAGTCCACGACTTTACATTATTTACACATTTGGCCCTTTAATGAAATAAGTTATCGCTCGATCCACAATTATTATATAAATACAATATAAGTCCATTTAATACCCAAAATTACACCTCAAGTCCCTCATAAATATTTTCATACGAATGACACAAGTTTCCCAAAATTACAAAACAAGTCCTTCTATTTTAAATAAATTTCATTCGGTTTATAAACTTCCCAATATTTCCGATTTCAACCTTTTAAATCCTATATTTACACAAAGACCCTTCATCTCTGATTTTATTCACATTTTACCCAGTTAAATACACTTTACAAAACTGACCCATAAGTTCCAGAAATTATGAATTACACCCTATAGTTTTTAAATGATCCAAGCGCATATAATTCAATTCGACAAACCCTAATTCAATTAGTATCACACGACCTAATCATTTGTCAATCATTGATCCGTCCTTTACTGTATTAATTTATCCAGAAACACCAGCATTTAACCCTAATCGAAGCTAGGGTTTTTATTTCATTCGATATAACTCTTTTCATTTTTAGCGATAGAACTAAATTAAGCCACGATCAGATTCAGATTCAATTATTCAGATTCTTATTTTTCCCAGGCTACTTAGGTCGTATAGAGTCCAAGAAAAATGATTACAACATCCAGAAAATTCGCATATAGTATTTCATGTTTATTACGTGTTTTAAACATTTTAATTCAAACGATTTGTTTAAGGTTGCATGCATTGAATTATACATTTTATCTGAGCTATATGATGGTGATAGATCATAGGAAAAATACCGATTCAGAGATTAGACGTGCGAACGAGCCCAAACAGAAATACACCTTATCGAATAGAATTGAGCACCAAAAATCCCTAGCGATCAAACACGACCTCCACGACCTTAGAGAAATTTTATACAGGGTATACATGACGTAAGGAACATGAGAAAATTGATAATGGAATTTTAGATGACCGTATGAATTAATTTGTGATCTTACCTATCGAATGGAAAATAATTCCTAGCGATCGAATGAAAGCCTCCCACGACCTAAACCCAATTTTCTTAGCTTCCTTAATTCACGAACAACACCAGAAAAATGCTCTTTTTGTTCCAGAAAATCGGAGGAAGAGATAGTGAAATTATGTGTGTTTTTCTTTTATTCGGCTATTAGGAAATACTAGGGTTTGATGAGGTTTAACTTATTTAGAGGTAGAGGAGCGTCAAGGGGGAGGGAATCAGCCCCACAAATCATGGAAATTAGTTAAGGCCCATGAATGTGATTTGATTTCCAATTAAGTGTAATTTATTTGCTAATTAATTGATTTTTATTCTATTCGGTTGAACCAAGGGCATTTTGGTAATTTCGTAACTTTTATAAATATTAATCGAAGTTGTCAAAATTATTTTATATCATATCTTGTTCTTTTCCAGAAGTTTGGGATCGATTCGGTACTTTTATAAGCTTTTAAGTAATTTTATAATTTGTAGGGGCAAAATGGTCATTTTACACGTTTTGGATTTTTAGGTGTTACAACCAAACATGTTAAGTCACCTTCAGGTTGAACATCATTCAAATTGAATGTGTACAAATTGTAACTTCTGGGAACTCTCAGCAGAATTGTTGTATCTTCTGGAAGTTTGAAGTCTTTAGAGAGCACAAGACATTCATCCTCAGAGAAGAATACTTTGTTCTTGGTGTCACAAATTTGTGATACTCAGAACATATTGAAATGTTGTAGTTCCTTCACATAATACACATTCTCAAAGTCCAAATTAGGTGTTCTGATAGTTCCTTTCCCAGTGATTCTACCATCTCCTCCACCAAAAGTCACATTGCCTCCTCCTTCAATGGGTACAAAATCATGCATCATCTCAATGTTTCCTGACATACTCCTGGAACAACCACTATCTACTATGCCTACTTCTTTACTTTTCAGAGATGATCCTACAACAACAACAAAAATACAAAAAATATAAGTACACATTGGAGACTCAAGTCATTGCTGACTTGAGCCTGGCTTGTGGATCATAAGAGTTAGGCCATGTAGATGTATAAGATCCACCATTGTTCTTGGACCTGCTATGAAAATTAGGTCCCTTTTTAGTCCAAAAACAACCTGCTGAGGGCTTAACAGCAGTATTCCAATCTCCCCTACCCACATACATTGGGTCAATAAATCCAGGCCAATAACCATTCTGAAAATATGAACTAGTTGGTCTCACATATGGTCTAGCAACACATCTTCTCCAAGAAGATGGAGAAGGTCTATCAGCAGAATTGCTGGTCTTTTGAGTTGCTTGTGGAAAATATGGTGGTATTTCATTAACATTTTTCCACATTGGTCTAGGTTTATTTTGATCAGCACATACACCCATTCTTTGCTCATGAAAAGTACAATCCTTAATCAAATGAAATTTACTTCCACAAACAAAACATTTCTTCTTTTTAGAAGATTTATTAAAAGTGAAAGATGTTCCATTACATGCAAAAGTATTCAAACCACTAACATTAACAGAATTGTTTTGGACATAATTAAAATCATTATTTTGCAAAGAATTAAATGACAAGTCTTCAGAGGAAACTGTCTTTGAATTTGATTCATCAGTAGCAACTCTAACAGGCTTGTAGGGAGTCTTGGGTGTATGCTTTGGTGAGGTCTTGGGTGAGGTCTTGGGAAGGTCTGACTTTTCACTTGAATCACAACTGGTAGTAGACCCTTGGTCAAAGGACTTGTCACTAGAAGAACAAGAGACAAAGTCAGTAGAATTACAATCAGGGTCTGGCAAGTCACTTGACTTTTTGCCATAAAGATGGTGTGATCCATCAAAGTCTGTGGTGGTGGTGTTTGAGGGCATGTGTTCTCCTCTAATAGGTCCAGGTACAACATGTAAGTTTCCTTCTTTAACAAAATTTGCTAATCCTGCTGGTGTAGATTTACCCTTATCATCCCTAGCCTCTAAACCAACATATTTTTTAAAACCTAAACCTATACTAGAGTTTACAGGTTGACTATTATAGAGACAGTTAGATAACTTATCACCTGACATTAACCAAATGTTATGATTAGCTATTTCCTTCTCTAATTTCTCTTTCAGAACTTGGTTTTCAGATTCTACATCAGCTTTTTCTTTCTCAGTACGTTTTAAATCAATTCTAGTACATTTCAAATCACTTTCTAACACCCTTATCTTTTCATCATAAGCAAGCTGATTCTTTTGAAACCAAACCTTTTGTTTTTCTAGAGTTTTTAAAGCTTGTTTCAAAGACTCAACTTCTACATAACATTTATTATATTTAGGTTTCAATTCATCATATGCCTCCTTAAGTTCATTATATCTTTCACTACAACCAAAAACACAATTATGTACCTGAGAGATGCCCATAAAGGCAACTTGATCATGTTGATCCTCTGTAGTACAGCTTGCCAGCAAACCACTCATCCCCGAAGCTTCATCATGATCAGGTTCATGTGTCTTCCAGTTTACATGGTCATCCAGAGTAACCAAATCTCCAGCTTTCCCAGCTTCCACTTGATTCTGCTGATAGGTAGTATACCTAACCTCATCACCAGCCTTCCTATCCTTGCATTCTCTTGAGAAGTGACCCATCTGACCACATGTATAGCATTTGACCTTCCTCCTGTCAAATCTAGCAGGGTCTCTTCCCTTAAAACCAAACTTTCTCCCTGACTTGTTCTCAAACCTTTTGATGTTCATTGAGAGCATGGCCACCTGCCACTTCAAGTTCATCTCTTCCATATCAAGAGGATCCACCTGATCAAAATCCTCAAAAGCAAGTTGCTGCTGATGATCATAATCAGCAACAAAAGATTGAATAACCTCTTCCAATACACCACTAGACTTTGGTTGTGAATTTGGTCTGGTGTTGTTGAAGGAAGATGATGCTGAAGAGCTTGGGCTTGAAGCTTGATTCATCTTATTGGAAGTGGTGCTAACAAAGGCTGAGTAACTGGGAGTGGATGAACGAATGGGACTTCTAACATCAGGCTCAAGAGTTTTAAGCTTGTTGTAGAGATCATCAAAAGAGAGCATATCCAATCCACCTTTAGCTTTGAGTGCAATGCTCACATGCAGCCAAGATGGGGGTAAAGATCGCAAGAACTTTGCATTGTAATCCTCATTGTCTGGCCTGGCCTTCAGCTGATTCAATTGACTCAAAATCTTATGAAACCTGTCATACCCCTTGTGAATACCTTCTTCCTCAGAGATTTGGAATTCTTGAAACTGCTGTTTCAACATTGTTTTCCTCATCCTCTTTGACTCATCGTTCCCACCAAACCTAGCCTTGATGGCCATCCAGATGTCCTTTGCATCCTCCATGTAGTAAAAATCACCAATGTGATCATCTGGAATAGCCTGAAGAAGAATGGATCTAACTTTATTCTCTCTCTGTACAGTAAGAATCTCTTCAGCAGTTTGAGGATCAACAATGGTAACTACACCATCAGCATCTTTGATGTGCTTCTTCAAAGTATTTCCCTTTTTGACAATTTCCCAAAGATTCCAATCTACATTAGTGATCCAGTTATGCATCTTCATAGCCCACAATTCATATTCTTCCTTCTTGAGGTATGGGAACTTTGCATTGCTGTTGGTGAGAGTGAGTTGTTGAAACGATGAAGATGTGGTGTTATGGTTGTTGTTGACTTCTGAACCATCGTCTGATCCAGGCATTGTTTCGGTTGTTTTGATTGAGAGGGTGTAAAGAAAGGATGTTCTTAGTATCACAGAGACTCTCCCGAGGCTCTGATACCACTTGTTGAACCTTAGACCTTGATAGATCTTTGAGCACTCTTGGATCGTTAGTAATGTTTATGTAATCACAAACACACTAAAAGAAAGTCTCTAATACTTGTATTCTAAAGCGAAAATTAAACACAAGTAAGAACACAAATAACTAAAAAACGATTGATCCTCTATGGATCTTTTATTAATACTAAGAACTTGTTTTTCTAAAAACGTACATATTACATAATAATGTGTTCCTTTTATAGATAAGGAACCCTAAATCCGTTTCACTAGAAACCCTAAACCGTTTCACAAGAAACGTATATCTAAAAACTAATAGAAAATATGCTATATAATTTCCTAATAAAACTCGTGCATATCCAAACTAATAACAAAGTACGCTGAATATCTATATCAGCAGAAACCAACTACGCAGAATCTTTACTTCCGCAGAAACACTCTTCAGCAGAATCCAACACTTCAGCAGATTCCATCAGCAGTAACCGTCAGTACAATTCTTCCTTAGCAGAATTCCCAACCTAAATACACCTTCAAAACTGAATGAAGTCCCGGACTTGTATAATACAATAATGAAATCAGAAGACTGGGTCGAGTATGTTAAATACACGACCACCGAAGCATACAAGGTTTTAATTAGTCATCTTTAATTAAGTGTATATGTCATTTTATTATTTTCAGTTTGCAGCATTACCGCATCTAAACGCCTTATGATTTTGTGTTTTTAGGAGAAATCTGAGAAAGGTAAAATGGCGCGTTCCCAAAATATTTATCAGCATAAAATGGGACGAGGTGGATATGCTTATGTCAAAGAGAAAATGGTAATTAAGATTACACAATGTTTGTTTTACCAATTAAGAGACGATCAGTGTGAGAAATGAATCTGTTTACATTGCCCAATTTGCACATTTGCATTAATACCCTCATATTTTCGATTATCTTGGTTTAACTGTACATGTGTAAGCATCCTCATATTTTTGTTTATCTTGGTTTAACTTTACATGGGTATGCATTTGATGTTTATTAGATCGAAAATAAAGAGATTGAAGCGGATGAAGAACCCCCCCCCCCCCCGGTGATGTAATGTGGGTGAAAGGAAGGGTAAACAAAGACGGCGAATACCCAAATGATGATATTAAATCAAAGGGAGATGAACTTGTAAGTTTGACTGCTAATTCTATTATTATGCTTATATAGCAGCAACATTTAACTGTGTACTAGCAGTAGTAGCTTGTATACCAGCAGTTACTCTAACAGCATCAAGAAGACTTTTAATCCCAACATTTCCTATATTTTTTGTGCAGAAAGAAGTTGATGACAAGATCAAGGAAGGAACATCGAGTTTTGATGATGGCACTGATGCCATGACATTTGTATTTGGTAAGGAAAAGGGCGGTTATGCCAGAGGAGTGGGAGGTGCAGTAACATACAAAGAGTATTTTGGCCTTCCTCGAAGAAAACAAGAAGCCAATGAAAAAATTGCCTTACTTCAAACTCAACTGGATAATGAGAGACGCGAGCGTGAAGAAAAAGATAAATTGATCAAGAAATTGTCCGCCGAGATGACCGAAAAAGATGTGCAGGTCAATAAATTATCCGGTGAGGTAGAAAACACAAATATAGTGCTTTCTCAAATTCTGCAACAGTTGAATGATAAAGGGATGAATATAACTCTGCCAACTGAACCATCGCCAATAGCCTCAGTTGTAAGCCATTTTTTATGTTGTTAACAATTTCATTTTCTAATGCTAACACCACTGATGCTAATGATACTAGGCATTGAACATAAATTGATGAGTGACTGTATTTCTTAATTTATATTGCAGGTGACTCCAATGGCCATTGACAATATTGCAGGTGACTCCAATGGCACTCAGACAAGTGGTGTTGTAAGTTCTAAAGATGCGGGAATTGAGGAGAAATCCAATGGCCTTGAAACTTCTAAAAAGGTAACGGAAACAATGGTAAGTATAGTAATAAAAGATCGCCCTTTGATTTTTGAATTTTACATACATGATCGACTAATGTACCGTGTTTTATATATACGTATAGGAACCTGCTGCTAAAACTGTCAGGCCTAAGCATAACCTTAAGTCACGACGAAACGGGTCTCCAGATTCCCAATCGCTACAAAATGTGTCGTCTCCAACACAACCACTGCCAACAGTATGTATTTCAACATGTTTCTTGTTACTCTTTTGTTTAAATAATGTAACGTGTTTTATATATACATATAGGAACTTGCTAAAACTGTCGGACCCAATAAGCCAAAGCAAAAGAAGCGACGAAATGGGTCTCCAGATTCCCAATCGCAACAAGATGTGTCTCTAACACAAGCACTGCCAACAGTATGTATTTCAACATGTTTCTTGTTATTCTTTTGTTTAAATAATTTCTGATATATACATAAAAATTCTTTTTTTGTAGACACTTAAGTGCAAACTGTGGATTATAAAGCAAACAAATATTGTTGCTTTGGGTACCGTATACCAGTCTCATGGAAAGCAAGTGCTGCATAACCGACCACTCCCAAGTGATTGCTACAAAGTGTCGATTGATGAATCGTTAGTTGATGCAGCATGCGTACCGGACGTAGCAAATAATGGGTTAAAAATAGTTAAGAATGTTGAAGGTAGTTTCGTTGCATGGCCAAAGGATCAAGTTATTTTTGAAGAGGTGGTACGTACATGTGTTTTTTCAACCTACATATATAATTATTCATATGTAATTCAATGTTTGATAGAAGCGTCTTTTGTTTACTATAGGTTACACCAACAAACCATGTGACTAAATGTGTACCACAGGCACCATCGAAGAAACAATATATATCTGCTAACGACTTAAGGCAAACTGCTAAGGGGGTGAAGGTTCAAAAGTCTTTAGATATTTGATTAATTAAGTACGACATTACAATTGTATGTTCTGTCCAGTTATATACATTCGAGTTTAATTCAATTTGAAATTTCTTGTGGTTTTTAATATTGTTTTATATATAATATATATACTCATTCCAGCAGCACTAGCATAGTACTAGCAGCAGTAACTCTGCTTTAGCAGGACTACCTTAGTACTGCTAGCAGTAGCAACTCTGCTCCAACATTATTGGTCACTCTTTGTTTAATTCGATGTGTGACTAAATAGTACCAAAGGCCACACAAAATAAAAATTCATGTGACCATTGGATGAACAATAGTCACGCAAAATACACATTTCTTCACTTTAAACAACATATGGTCACACTTATTAACAACTTTGGCCACTTTATGCTTAATTGTATGTGACTAAATACCCAAAACAAGCATGCTTTGTGTGACTAAATATTATAAAAGGCCACACAAACATAAAATTCAAGTGGCCATTGGATGATCAATAGTCACACAAAATACAAATTTCTTCACTTTAAACAGCATATGGTCACACTTATCAACACTTTTGGCCACTTAATGCTTAATTGTATGTGACTAAATAACCAAAACAAACATGCTTTGTGTGACTAAATATTACAAAAGGCCACACAAACATAAAATTCATATGGCCATTGGATGATCAATAGTCACAAAAAATACACATTTCTTCACTTAAAACAAAATATGGTCACACTTATTAACACTTTTGGCCACTTTATGCTTAATTGTATTTGACTAAATACCCAAAACAAACATGCTTTGTGTGACTAAATATTACAAAAGGCCACACAAATTAAGAATTCATGTGACCATTGGATGATCAATAGTCACACAAAATACACATTTCTTCACTTAAAACAGCATATGGTCACACTTATTAACACTTTTGGCCACTTTATGCTTAATTGTATATGACTAAATACCCAAAACAAACATGCTTTGTGTGACTAAATATTACAAAAGGCCACACAAACTAAGAATTCATGTGACCATTGGATGATCAATAGTCACACAAAATACACATTTCTTCACTTAAAACAGCATATGGTCACACTTATTAACACTTTTGGCCACTTTATGCTTAATTGTATGTGACTAAATACCCAAAGCAAACATGCTTTGTGTGACTAAATATTACAAAAGGCCACACAAACTAAGAATTCATGTGACCATTGGATGATCAATAGTACACATTTCTTCACTTTAAACAACATATGGTCACACTTATTAACACTTTTGGCCACAGTTTTTTAAATTGTATGTGACTAACTCGAAAAAAATAACACACGATGTGTGACTAAATCATCACAAACGTCACATTTATTATATTTTCGTGTGGCCATAGGATGGGAAATAGTCACACATACTGATGAATCCAACAAAACTTGTGCCTAATTAGTCACACATATTCGGGTTTTGGTCACTCTTTTTCGATGAAAACGACCACAAACTAAACAATGTGACCATATGATACCTACGGTGGCGCGACTTTTTGTCACACACACCCAAAAAAACGTGTGTGACTATATGCATATAGTCACGCATTTCCAGTGTGACGATAGGTGAAATCTGTACCAGTGAACTATATCATCATTAAAGTTTAATTCATTCTTTCTATAAAAAACAAGTTGTTCTTCTAAAACAGCTATTCCTCTTTTATGATTAGAAAGACTAAAGTTTACTTCATTAAAATCTGTCCTAAGATTATCATATTGTATCTTAAGAGACTCATAATCTTTCAAAGCTTGACAAGAATTTGAACATTTTATAACTTCATGTACCTCTGAGTCAGAAAAGGCCATTAATCCCAAGTTGGCTGGTTCCTCCTCTTCTTCCATGAAGCTCCAATCAAAACCAGATCCATCAATAGCTACCATTGCTTTGGAAGAAGTCTCTTCCACATTCACTGTTCTCCTATTACCCTGCTGACTTCTATACCCTTTAGCCTTGTTATCCTGTTGTCTTGGGCTTCTACAATCTCTGGCAAAATGTCCCATCTTGTGACAATTATAACACTCTACCTTGGACTTGTCATCACCAGCAACATCTCCTCCATTGAGAGTAAGCTTCTTTCCAGTCATTTGAAAGTACCACTTTGCCCTAATGCTTTACAAAACCATTTGCCAATTTAAGTCCATGACATCCAAGTCATCTTCATCAATTTGAAGAAGGTCTTCATTGTAGATTTGAGACCCACTGGATTGCTCAGATACAAAGGCATAGATAGTCTCATCACTCAAGCTAGAAATACTAGTTTTTACACTAGCAGTACTAACTGTAGGGCTAGCAGTACAAACATCTGGATCATTCTTTGTACTGCTATTGTTGGGGGATGACAAGAATGCCATACTTCCAGACATAGAACTGGTGCTTCCTCCCTTTTTCACCTTTTGTTCAACAATCTTAAGATTGTTGTACAATTCATTGAGTGTCATCTTCTCCAGTTCAGGCTTGTTGCTCCAAACAACAACATGGGTGTTCCACTCAGCAGGTAGGCTATTGAGAAACTTCATGTTAAGATCTTCTTGTGGGATCACTATCTTCAAAACAGTAAGTTGGCTCACAATTCTCGGTAGTCTGTTAAAGATCTGATCAAGAGTTTCAGTGCTTGTGGCACTAAAATTCTCATAGCTCTGCTTCAGTAATGTTCTCTGTGCCTTCTTAGTGGCTTCATTACCACCAAACCTTTCAACAATAGCTGCAAAAAGTGTCTTTGCAGTCTCATAATGACTGAAGTTCAACACTTGATCATTGAGAATTGCCATGAGTAACAAATTTCTGGCCTTTTGATCATTCTTCTTCTTGATCCTCTCATCATTTGTGGCTGGTTCAGTGTTGAGCTTTGTGGTTTTGGAACCATCAGCAAGTGTTTCCTCAGAAGTTGTTGGTTTAAACGAATCACCATTGATAATGATATCCCATAGTGCATAATCTTGCACCATGAAGTATTGCTCAATTCTGAGCCTCCAGAGATCATATTCGTTTTGTTTTAGCATTGGGAGTTTGGCAAGGATTGAGGTTTGAGGTGTTTCCATGTCCATCTTTTTGGTTGAAAGAGAATAAGTACTTCTGGATCTTCTAATTCAAAGTATCAGAAACATGTCTCTGATACCACTTGATAGGATCTAAACACACTCCTTGTATTGAAGATACTTTGAGTATATATTAACTAGCACGCGAAATTTGCTAGCTAATACTTAGAAGATTGTTTGTGTGATGAATGAATGTAACAGTAATTGTATGAACACAATGTGTAAAACAACCAAATTGCTTCAATATTATTATCAATACGAGTGATCTTTTGTTTATCACTAGGGTTACAAAAACCTTAAAGCTCTATCAATTAATCGTACACAAACTCTAACGTAGGATCTTCTTTCATATCACAAGAAGTCCTTTACAAGCAAAACTAATATACGTATCAAACTATAATATTAAGATATACACAATATCTATTCTATATATATCTTCACACGTATTCTTTATCTTTGTCTTCATCTTATAATCAGTACTAACCATCTGTGCCAACAGTACTAACTGACTTAGTACTGTTAGTGTAATCTTCAGCAGTTGTAACTTCATGCTTGACAGTACTAACTATATGCTTGGTAGTACTAACTGTTGGTTTAATTCCCAACAGTCATTTATCAGAGACGGTCTATATGCATCAGCCGCCTGGGTTTGTAGATCATGCTCACCTAGATTATGTTTATCATTTGAAGCGATCATTGTATGGGCTTAAGCAAGCCCCTAGAGCTTGGTTTCAACGGTTTGCAGGATTTGTTACTCGCATTGGTTTTCAGCATAGCAAAACTGATGCATCGCTTTTTGTGTTTCATAGTAGATCTGACACGGATGATATTATCTTGACTGCTTCTAAATGATCAAAGGAGTTTACTGATCAAAGGAGAGTCACTTTTACAGCGTATTATCACTGCTCTTCATGGTGAGTTGTAATGACGGATATTGGCTCTCTTAATTATTTTCTTGGTGTTTCTGCTACCCGCACCGCGACTGGTATGTTTTTTTCGCAGTCCAAATTTGCTGAGGAAGTTCTTGAAAGAACTCATATGCAGAAATGTAATCCGTACCGTACTCCTGTTGATATAGAGTCCAAACTTGGACATGATGGCACACCTTTTGATGATCCCACCTTATATCGGAGTTTAGCTGGTGCCCTTCAGTATCTTACCTTTACGCGTCTGGATATTTCATACGCAGTTCAGCAGGTCTGTCTGTATATGCATGACCCTCGAGATACACATTTTCATGCTTCGAAGCGTATATTACGCTATCTTCGTGGTACTATTGGTCCTGGTCTTCAGCTGCAAGTTTCATCTACTGCTCAGCTTATTGCTTACACGGATGCGAATTGGGCAGGTTGTCCGGTCACTCACCGGTCTACTTTTGGTTATTGTGTTTTTCTTGGTGACAATCTGTTATCTTGGTCTGATAAAAGACAGGTGACATTATCTCGGTCCAGTGCTGAAGCCGAGTATCGTGGTGTTGCTAATGTAGTGGCTGAGACAGGTTGGATTTACAATCTGCTGCATGAGCTTCATCACCCTTTGTCTAGAGCTATTATTGTTTATTGCGATAATGTCAGTGCTGTATATTTATCGACGAATCCTGTTCAATATCAACGTACGAAATACATTGAGATTGACATTCATTTCGTCCGTGATTATGTTGCTTCAGGACAAGTTTATGTGCCTTATGTTCCATCTCGATTTCAGTATGCTGACATCTTTACTAAGGGACTTCCTGCTGCTTTGTTTCTTGATTTTAGATCCAGTTTGAACATTCGAAGGCCTCCCGCTCCAACTGTGGGGGTGTATTAGCCGATCTTATCATTAGTTTATGTTAGCCCATTATTATTATTGTGTCATATGCTATAGCCCAACCCATTAAGGGTTTTGTATAGTTCAGTTATGTACAATTATATTTTTGAGGAATGCTAATGAAAACCGATTAAGGGGATTAAACCTAATTCTATCAAACTTAACATACATTTTTACATTTTTGTGTTTACTTTCTTTTCCAAACTAAGTTTTGCCATGTCCATGAATACGTAAGCTACTAAGCCTTTGAACAAGTTCAACATTTACATACGAGAGCCCAGATAAGCTCAAATGAGTCTCGACTCATTTGAGTTTACTCGACTCAAAGTTCCTAATGTGACCAAAAGTTCAAACCGATTTTATAGGCGAATATAATATATTTGTCTTTAAGTCGATAAGCACTAGTATTCCAAACAAAAGGAGTTGAAACCTTTAGTTTTACGTTTATTTAGTCTTTTTGTGTTTTAAAAAAAAAAACTCCAAAACAAAACTGTGAGACGTGAGTGCATGCTATGCGTTAACCATCTAAGCTTTAGTTTATTTGTGGAAGTTTATAAGTTTTAAATTAACAAGCTATTACCACACAAGTGAAACAAAGTCAACTAGTAAATATGTTTGCATGAATATACGAATGTGTATATATGCATGCATGTTGAAATGTACACATTCTGAGAAAACTTATAACATAGCATATACATGAAACTTTAAGTTTAAAACAAGGTTTATAACAAATTTGGAAAGTAACTAATCCTTACAGTGAGTGTTGTGAAAATGATTTTAGGAAGTTTAAAACACATCGCGAGCCTTACAAAGAAACTAATATATGGGATTAGCTACTCTACGTATTGAAATGGGTTTAGGAAACTTACAACACCAAAAGTGGTAGTGATGAGGTACGAAAGTGAGTATAAACGAGAGCAACGAGAACCCGACCATTAGTCTAGTTTCCAAGCTTTAAACTCGCAACGAAACAAACCCAAAAGACTCTTTAGAACCTTAAGAACCAAACCAAATGTGCTATCTTTCTTTCTCTCTTACTTGGCAGTAACAAGGGACGAATATGTTTGTGTTGTGTTTTGCTTTGTGGTGCAAAAATGTGTTAAATGTTGTTGCTTAAATAGAATATTAGTATTCAGGGCCAGGGGTTGACGAAGGGTGTTAGGCTAGTCCTTTGCTCATACTCATGATATGGAAGGACAAGAAAAGAAAGGTGGTGTGACGTTTCATATGATTTGACAATACTAACTTTCACAGGTGATGATGGTTAGTACTTGTACTAGGATCAAACTCTTTTGATCTGATTTAGATTCCTCCTTTAAACAAGAAAAACGTGTGTGTGCTATTGTAAAACCAATGGTGCTTTGGATATTCAGTCACCACTAGGGTGCGTTTGCTAATAGTAAAGAAAAAAAAGGTTTGTTAGTTAATTACAAAAAGGTGTATATGTACAATAAGGGTGCGTTGGTTATGAAGAAAAAAAAAATGTGTTTTGCTCATATGACACCAGGCCACAAGGAAAGAAAAAAAATATTATGGGTTGGATTTGTTGGGCTAGGTAACTAGGCCAAAGCCCATAATAACAAAGGGTGTTTCGTTCGGTGGTTAGGGATGAGCCGAATCCCAATAGTACTAACGGGTGTGTTTCGTTTAGTTATTGCTCGCAAATGCCCAAAAGAAATTGTTGGGTTTGAATAGCCCGATAATTAATCTAGTGTTTGTACGCGTGTAAAATCATTCGGAGTGAAATGTGAGTTGCGTCACGTATTTGGTTGACGAATATAATTCGTAGTTGTATCTTTTAAACAAGTAAAAAAAATTAACTCGTAAAAATGGTCAATTAAACTTTCAAATTTAATTACTTCGTGTTTAACATTAATTAACGACTAGGTAAATTACGGGATATTACAGTACCCACCCGTTAGATTGAATTCCGCCCCGAAATTCTAATATGTGGTAGTTTTCGGAGTTGTTTCGGGAAATAAGTGTGGGTAATTGCCACGAATTTGATCTTCACGCTCCCATGTGTACTCTGGTCCTCTATTAGAGTTCCATCTAACTTTGACAATGGGAATACGGCTTTGCTTTAACTATTTAACATCTCTGTCCATGACCTCTATCGGTTCTTCTACGAAGCTGAGTTTGTCGTCAAGTCGAATCTCCTTAAGTGGGATGATAAGAGATTCATTTGATAAGCACTTCTTCAGATTTGATACGTGAAAGGTATTGTGTATCCTACTGAGTTCTTCTGGAAGTTCAAGTTTGGATGCCACTGGGCCAATCCTTTTCAGGATTTTGAATGGCCCAATGTATCTGGGATTTAGCTTTCCACGTTTTCCGAATCGGACAACTCCTTTCTAAGGAGATACTTTCAACATGACCCTATCTCCAACCAGAAATTCCATGGGCTTTCGCCTTACATCGGCATAACTCTTTTGTCGGTCACGGGCAGCTTGTAGACATTATCTGATTTGTACAATATTCTCGGTTGTTTCATGAATAATTTCGGGTCCTGTGAGTTAGACATCTCCAACTTCAGCCCAACAAACAAGTGATCGGCACTTCCGACCATAAAGTTCTTCAAACGGGGCTGCCTTGATACTGGCATGGTAGCTGTTGTTATAGGAGAATTCTGTTAATGGTAAGTATCTATCCAAACCTTTCCCAAAATTGATCACACATGCCCGCAGTATGTCTTCTAAGGTTTGAATAGTTCTCTCACTTTGACCGTCCGTCTGCGGGTGATACGCGGTGCTCATGTCTAACCGAGTAACCAAAGCCTTTTGAAGTGACAGCCAAAATCTAGAGGTGAAATAGCCATCACGGTCTGAGATAATGGAAATCGGCACTCCATGCTGTGAGACTATTTCCTTCTGATATAACCATGCAAGAGTACCCATCTCGTCGGTTTCCTTGATTGGCAAGAAATGTACAGATTTGGTAAGACGGTCGACAATGACCCAAATGGTATCAAATCCGTTTGATGTCTTGGGTAGCTTCGTAATGAAGTCCATCGTTATCCTTTCCCATTTCCACTCCGGAATTTCTGGTTGTATCAGCAAGCCGGATGGCTTTTGACACTCGGGTTTGACCCTAGAGCATGTCAAACACTTTCTGACATACTCAGTGATATCAGCCTTCATGTTTGGCCACCAGTAGAGTTTTCTGAGATCCTGGTACATTTTTTCAGAACCTAGATGAATGGAGTACTTGGATTTGTGAGATTCGTGCATAATGGTGTCGCGTATTCCTCCGGAGAGTGGGACCCAACTTCTGTCCTTAAAACACAACATTTCATCTGATCTCTTCATGAAACCATTCTCACTCTCTGGCATACCATAGATTTTCTCGCATGGTCTGTTCTCTTCTTTGAGAGCTTCGGCTTGAGCCTCAAGGATTTTTGATGGTAGTGGTGAACTAATTGTCATTCCCAGAGATTTGACTCTGAGGGGTTTAAGTCGCTCCTTTCTGCTCAAGGCATCTGCCACAACATTTTCCTTTTTAGGGTGATAGCGAATCTCGCAATCATAGTCACTGAGCAACTCTAGCCATCGGCGTTGTCTCATGTTCAACTCCTTCTAATCCAGAATGTGCTGAAGGCTCTTATGATCTATGAATACCGTACACTTGGTGCCGTATAGGTAGTGTCTCCACATCTTAAGAGCAAAAACCACAGCTCCTAATTCTAGGTCGTGGGTAGTGTAGTTCTTTTCGTGAGTCTTGAGTTGTCGAGATGCATATGTGATAACTTTTCTCCTTTGCATTAACACAGCGCCTAAAACCTGGTATGACGCATCACAATATACCACGAAGTCTTCACTTCCTTTTGGCAATGCTAAAATCAAAGTTTCACAAAGTTTTTGTTCCAAGAGTTGGAAAGCTGACTCTTGAGCTTCTTCCTAATTAAACTTCTTGTTTTTCTGTGTCAATTCCATCAAAGGTTTGGCGATTTTTGAGAAACCTTCAATAGTAACCAACAAGACCTAAGAATTGGCGTATCTCCGTGGGGTTTGTAGGAGATGCCCAATCCTTAACAGCTTTGATCTCGGCAGGGTCAACATGAATGCCTTGACTATCGATCACGTGCCCGAGAAACTGCACGGTTTGAATCCAGAAATCACACTTGGAGAACTTGGCATACAACTCCTCCTTCTTGAGTAATTCCAAGATTGTTTTCAAATGTTCGGCATGCTCTTCCTTGTCGCGGGAATAGATAAGAATATCATCGATGAACACGATTACGAATTTTTCCAAGTAGGGTTTGCACACTCGATTCATTAAATCCATGAATACCGCTGGTGCATTGGTTAAACCAAATGGCATCACTTGGAACTCATAGTGATCGTATCGCATTCTGAAAGCTGTCTTGGGAATATCTTCTTCCCTGACTCTCAGTTGATGATAACCTGACCTCAAATTAATTTTCGAGTAGACACTCGATCCTTGTAATTGGTCGAACAAATCATCGATCATGGGTAGTGGATATCGATTTTACACCGTAAGTTTGTTTAATTCACGACATTCAATACACATTCTAAAAGATCCATCCTTCTTTTTGAAAAAAGAAGACCGGAGCTCCCCAGGGCAAAGAACTTGGTCGAATAAATCATTTGTCTGATAATTCTTGCAATTGATCAGATAAATCTAGCATCTCGGATGGCGCCAACCTATAGGGTGCTCGCGCCACTGGTGTCGCCCCTGGCACCAAATCAATATGGAATTCCACTTGGCGGATGGGTGGAAGACCAGACAAGTCTTTGGGAAATACTTTAGGAAAATCTTTAACCATTGGTACATCTTGAAGTCACTTCTCCTCCGACTTCTTTTCTGTCACTTGAGCTAAGAAGGCGCGACATCCCCTATCTATATACTTCACGGTTTTTATGTAGGATATGATGCTTAGTCGGGTCTTACTTCGATCACCACGGATAATTAAAGTTTCGCCATTGAAAGGAATGTGAACAACTTTCTCGTCACAGATAATTCTTGCATGGTGTTTGGATAGCCAATCCATACCGATGATATCATCGAAACTACCGAGTTTAATAGGCATGAGGTCTATGTCAAAAGGTTGGTTAAGTAAGAGTAAAGTGCAACCTCGAATTACGGTGTTAGTGCCTTCTATTTTTCTGTTAGCCCGCTCAATTTCGTATGTGGTGTCTAGCTTAGTTGGTGTAATGTTAAGTAGGGAAGCAAATGAAGTAGACACGAAACTTTTATCGGCTCCAGAATCAAACAAAACTTTAGCATAATGGTTGTTGAGTAAGAACGTACCCGTGACTACGTCAGGGTCCTGCTGAGCATGTCTATTTCCTAGCACATAAGCTCTCCCACGAGCATTGTTGTTCTGGTTGGCATCCGGCTTTGGGCACTGGTTCCTATAATGTCCCCTTTTCTCCACAACCATGGCACGTCGCAATCACCGGTTGTAGGTTTCTTTCTGTAGCGGGAGTTCTGCAATTCCTTGCAAGGTAGCCCACCTTGTGACATTTCCAACACCTATTAGTGCATGGCCCTGTATGATGTAATTTGCACTGATCACGCAAGGGTAGGTTTCCAGCATATTCTTTGCCCTCAGTCGGGGTAGCAGCATAAGCCCTGGCAGTTTCTTGCCTGCGGTTTTGTTGATTGTAGTGATTGTTATGATTTTGGTGGTATGGATTGTTGTTGTTGTTGCTGTGGCGGTACTGATTGTTGCTGTTGTGGTTACTGTGGTTGTTATGGTGGTGAGAGTTGTTGTTGTGTTTGCTGTTCCTTCGGTCATCAAACTTCCTTTTGTTGTCACTATTTCCCTGTACAGACCCATACTTCAGGACCTGGTCCATCAGGCGATGGTAAATAGTGATCACTTCTTCCACAGTTTGAGGTTTTGATGAGGTAACATTTCCCTCAATGCTTCGGGGCAGACCCCCGATGAGACTTTCTAGTAAGTTTTCATCATTTGGAACCGTTGCTGGACACAACGCAGCTTGTTCCTGAAACCTCTTAAAATAAGTCTTAAGATCGTTCCCCTTCACAACCAGATGATAAAACTCATCTTCCAACTTCTTGATTTCAGTTCGAGGACAGTATGTAACAACCCGTAAAATTTCATTAGGCAAAATGACTATTTTGCCCTTTGACTTTCCAAAGTTGAATTTGACTTTTACTTCTTGACTATTTGAATTTTACCATAACGTAAAAGCAAATAATGTAACCGGTAACATTCCAAGTTAAATAATTCACTCTTCTTTGAATTATTATTCTCTGAACGTTTTCGCTCACCTCTGTCTATTTATCGAGAAGATATCTCGCAAAATGTGAAAAATCACACCACGCGTACCGACACAAGACTAGGATAAGTCTATGTGTTTAAAATACTCAAATATCACCAATAGTCATATTTTATATGAACTATTATCATTTTGTCATTTTTACGTGAGTATTTTATTTCTTACGTTTTACGCGATCTAAACCTACGTTTTTATGTTCTAACCACATTTAAATCCTCCGATGAATTCACCACTCATCTAAATTACTAAAATATATGATGAAAACAAGTTTTTATAATTTTAGAAGTTTTACAATTTTATGTTACCCGGTACTGTGTAATTCGCATTTTCGGCTCGCAGTTTAAGCTTTAAAGACATATTAACACTCCAAAAGGCTCAGAAAATATATGAAACATCAATTTAGGTCATTCCTAGTTAAATGTGACATTTTTATGAAAATATTATCTTCATGACATGTATTTTCTACAAACTATGCATAAAATGCACCCGATATGGCTCCGTTAGCCTTTAAACCCATTCCGTAGTTAACCATACTTGTGCAAAACCTATACTTAATGTATTTAAAAAAAAAAAAAAAAAAATACCTTCCCCATATCACCCCAAAACCGGCCTATTTACACCACACCAACACTCTCCACTTTAATTACTATATTTCCCAATACAAGTTCATCATTCTCTCTCTCATACATGCAAATCTCATAACCATCCAACTCCCTCCTCCTTCTCCTCTCTTGGCTGCCGAAATCAACACAGCAACACCACCATCTTATCATCTTTTTAATCAAAAAATCATCACCACATCACCCTCTTGAAGGTCCTTGCAAAAAATGGCACTTTGAATAGAAGATTTGAAGGTTTTCTTGAAGTTTATTGGTGTTTTTATTGAAGTCTTCCTCAAGTTTATTTAAGAGTCATCTATTCAGCCTCTAATCACATTTTGAAGGCTAGAAGAGAAGGGTTTCACTAGTCTTGGTGTCATTTGGGTCGAGTTCATTCAAGCTCTAGAAAAGATTTCATTGATTTTCACATCTAGTAAGTAAATCCCATCATTTTCTTTTGATTTTTACACATGCAAATGGGTTTTGTTTTTTTTCAAGTAAATATTGGTTCTACCTCAGTAGGTAAACCTTCTATATGATAAACATGTTATACTTGATTCAATAGGGGTATTGGTTAAGGGTGATTGTGTTTGGGATAAGTTACGTTAGGGTTAGATTGATTTGTTGATGCAGAAATTAGTAGATCTGCATTGTTGGAATGAAACGACCTTGATACAGTGGATTATAAAATTTGGAAAAAATATGCAGACCTAGGTATATGTCTCAGGATCATGTGTCAAAAAGGCTCACCATTAAAAGTGTTATAATGATTAAACTATGAATTTTATGGTAAAAAGTGTTAGATTCTATATGCTGTTGGTATTCGGGGAAAAAATCAAGTTTTATGCCATAACTTTTTGAAAACCAAATATGCTACCTATACTAGACAAATAAAGCTACCATCTCCAATTGGTCTCACCTTCATAGGGTCTGTAGATTTTAAGATATGGCCGTTTTGGTAAGACGTAAAACTCAGTCAATTTCACCCTTTGGACAGACTTGTAAAGAAAAATTGTAAAAAGTGGTTATACCTGCAAATTTTTGAGTAAACTTATTTTTACAGTATACTAGGGACTTAAAGGAAACTAGGGATATAAAGAACATAATTTTTCGACTTACGGTTTGCAAGTAGTGATTTTTGGAAGTCGGGGAAAGTTTTCAGCCGCTAGTAAAAACTAGGAAATGTGAGGGGTAAACAACTCGGGAACTACTATTTTTGGAAACCATGACCATAAGACTTGTGAAAACCCTTAGTGTGATGCCTTGGCCATGTGAATCAAGTATAATTATGTGCATTCATTCTCTTATTCATTTAGCATTCGCTTAGACACGTTTCTTGTTATAGGTCCTTTCTAGTTTCGCTTCGGTTCTTCGGTTGTCTTTATTCGTGATCTTTCACTCCACTACTTAAGGTGAGTTCATAGCCCCAATTTTTACTACAATTGTTTTACAAACTTCATGGGGGAGATACATGCTATAAATATTTATGATCACAATTGCTTTGAAACTGTATGCTTACATGATATTATTATTGCCTAAGTGTTTCCCTATAGCCTGAAAGTCCCTTCTATCATGAACCGTTAATTACATGCGTGTAAACGCGAATGCCGTGAATAGATCTATTGGGAATGACATCCCCCATTTTGGACTGCCCCGCTTGGGCTACCATATGCACTGTATTTGAGATTTCAAGGTAATTAGGCTGTTACCTTCAAAGGGCATCTTTATATTCTGTTAGAATATCTGAAAATGACGTTAAAGTTCGGTGTCATGAGCTTAGGGCAATAATAACTGAATTAGACTCTGCATTTGTTGCTTAGTTGTTTTTATAAACTGAATTATATTGTGATCAACTACTTATTACTAAAACTCTATGGATTCACTCAACCTTTGTGTTGACGTTTTAGCATGTTTTATCTCAGGCTTGAAGGCATGAAGGTCTTGGATGGAGTCGCACGGATATATTTTGAAGACTCGGCATATTTTCACATTTGAAGAGACTATATTTTAAATATTTATGTTATGTTTAAAACATTTGCAATCTTCTGAAAACGTTGTGTTTTATGAAAACTGTTGGAACCTTTTGCAAACTCTGAGCTTTTAATGTATCAAATGTGAAATACTTTTAAAAACGTCTCTTTTATAGAGTCGTTTTCTGTAACTTGTACTTTGTGCTAGGAAGTAATACCCCAGTGAATTATCATCCGCTGTGATATTTTGGGGGTGTTACACAGTACTTCTTGTGGAAAACTAGAAGGGGGGGTTGAACAGTTTTACCGGTTTTTCGTTGGTTATAAAAGTTTACTTGTGAAAAACTTTGATTCAATTCTTTTGTGAAATCAATCAACACCAATATGAACACTAACTATACTATCTAATTTAAATAACAAATATAAAGAGTAGAGATGGAAAGATCAAACCGATACAAAGAGATTTATAGTGGTTCGGCTACGAAGCTCTTCTTCGCCCTACTCCACTCCCCGAGTACCCAACTCGAGAGTTCTAAGCACTATGTCAACAAGCTCCCTTTAGGTGGAGATAACCATACAACGTCGCTATTCCTTATTTCCGACACTAAGCTAAATGTCGAGTACTAATCTTAGCTAGTACCAATCTACCACGATCCACATGATCCTTACAAAATCACACAACCAACACACTTCACACGATCTACCCGATCTACCATTGATCCACTTGATCAACACACAAGCACACAAGCTACAAGAGATCTCCAATATCTTAATAGGATCACAATGATCCACACTCACAAACTACACAAAAGAAAAATCAACCTGGTGTATGCTAGGATGCAACAAGTATGTAACAAATGTTACAAGTGTACTAAACTGTGACTACAATACCTTGTATCTTCTTGATACTTTGTGTTCTTCTCTTGCACTATTAGAGGAATGAAGGTGATCACTTGGTTGGATGATAGGATTACTCTTTAAACAAAAGAAACTAACTAAATGATCAAAGGAGAGTAAAGGTGATAAGAGTTTTAAACTCAGAAATTTGTGTGTGAAAAATGATACCCAAAAACTGTGAATTGGACTAGTATTTATAGGCAGAAAAAAATTGCCCGTTATAGTGGGACGGTACCACTAAATACCACACAGTACCACTAAATTTAGTGGTACCGTGGTACCGTGTCTGACAAAGACGCTCCATTTTTTGTTTTTAGTGGTGAAAGTTTATTTGGGGAAGTTTGAAGCTAATTTGGGGGGGGGGGGGGAATAGCTGTTACAAATTTTAAACTTATTTTTCCAATTAAAACATTTCTTTATAATTCAAAAATAATTTATAAAGTATATTTTTGAAAAAAAAATGTTTGTCACATTAAAAATGTGAAGTTTGAAACACAAATTCACTTATTTGATCATTTGTCAAGTTGTAAATTTGTTTGTTCTTACTTAGAGTGATTTATGTAGAAACGGGATATTTCGACTAAAAACTTGTTTACGTTAATTTTGACGTAAAGTGTTTTCATATTTTGTTATCATCAAAACGTAGAGTTATCGAAAGATATAAATAAAATTTTTAGGACATTATTTGCATCAACAATCTCCCCATTTTTTATTATGACAAAACATAAACTCATTTTAAGTGAAAGATTAATTTTAACAAGTTTTTAGTATGAGTTTATATCCCATTTCTTCCTCTTTTTGTCGAAGCAAAAAGATCACAAATCTTCCCCCTTGATGTATACTCCCCCTCGTTTGGAGGACACCAAGGAATCAAGCAATGGTACTTGCTACAAAACAAGGTTAGATGACACATATACAATATCTAACATGTAGCAACCAAGACAAATATCCAACCATAAACTAAGAAAATGTCTAAGAAACCAAAAACAATAAAAGATAAAACAATCATACAATAAGCCCATGCATTCATAATGAAAATGTCATACATAAAGTATGACTACATCAGATATAAGATAATTTAAACTACAAGAAGCATACATTAATCTTTAGTGACTTGAGAGGCCCTAAGATTTGCTTCTGGTCCAAAAGGGATCCTAATCATTTATTTTTGAACACTAAACATCAATATGTTTAGTTGAATGGGCTATTGGGTGGTGGAGATGGTGACATGATTGGAGGTTGTAGGGGTGTCAAAAGATGTTCAACATAGGAAAACATGAAGTGTAGTTCATCTCTCAAAGATAAGATGAGGTTGCGGTTATGAAGACAACATAGACAATTTTCACTATGTATGTCAATCGGATGAAGTTGGATAGGTTGGCCCATAATTAAAGATGGAGGTGGTGGTGAGTATGGTAGTGATGGAGTTGGCATAACATTATCCAACGGGGTAATGGGTGATAGAGTGAATGACATATCCATAGAGGATAGACGAGTACCAAAGGATGATGATGAAGATGAAGAAGTTCCATTGGAGGAAGTCTTTGATAGAGCATTTGGTGGTGTGGGAGAGCAAGGAGTGCTTTGGGAAGGTGGTGTGGTGACTTCCTATCATCATTGCCATTGGTTAAGTCAATGAACATGGCGGCTTGTGGTTATGGTGGTTTAAATGTTATTTTGTTTGGTGGTCTAACGGTGATCCTAGGTTTCTTGGAGATGTGAGTTGGTGAAGCTTGAGTGGAAGACATGGTGAATGTGTAATGGAAGGTTGAAGATGAGATGCAAGAGATGCTTGCAATGGTGAGGCTTTAAATAGGCAAGAGTTGTGGGATTTGAATTAAAGTTGGTGGAAGTGTCATATGGTGTAGTGAGGGAATCTTAGGGTGCATGAGAGTTTGCAAAATATTGCAGGTTTAAGGTTAGGGATGCAGGGATCTAGAGGAAACAGTGAAAATTCATCAAACAAGGACACGGTACCACTAAATACCACATGGTACCGTTAAAACTGCGACCTGGGAGTCACGAATTTTCCTGTGCTGCCTAGTTCTGGGCAGCTAAAAGGAGTTTTCTAGGGGGACTATTTGCAGGAAATGTTAGTGCCTCAAACCACTAAAGATTAATTTGCCAAATATATCCCATATTTAGCTACTCCTAGCAATTAAAGATTAACATGCAACTATCTAAAATAAGCTATAAGCATGCAATCAAAAAGGACAAAATAAGCTATCATCCAAGAATCACATAATTTAAAATCATGCAAGGTGATAGAACAAAAGTCAAGCATGCAAGATAGTTAGGAGTATTAAGCTCTAATATAATTTGCCATAGATAAATCCTAATATAAGATAGAAGTACTAATCCCTCCCTAACTACTAATGACGTGGCTTCTTAAGAATGATTTGAACTTGCTCTCGTTTCATCACACTCTCGACTTGAGCTTGCACCTCTTCCTCATGATTTGGATCATCAAAGGCTGCATAGTTGGTGGAAGATTCAGAAATGAGGATAGATGAGATATACGACTCATTAAGGGGTTCCATGATGGGATTGAAGAGCGAGTATTGAGGACCACGAAGGTATGGATGAAAGTTTATAAAGTGGTGAAAAAGGCGAGTCAAGAACATCCCATAGGGTATCAATTTATTTTTGTTACCCTTGAGATGTACAATTCACTTAGCGAAGAAGTAGGCAAGATTGTACGGTTGTTGAGTATGAAGACAGTAAATCATATGAGCACAACACGCCGGAAGTTGCTCACGATTTCCTTTTAGACTGAGAACATTTTCTCGCAGGATGACTGCCCAAGAGATTAGTTCATAACGAACCTCTTCCAAACGAATTTTCATTGGATCTGGGTAAGGAAAGTACTTATGAGTACGGATGAGTTTGGTAAGTTCAGTTGGAGAGGGTATGTAGGAACAATACGGACTATCCTATTCCCGATAGTTGAAGAGAATAGGCACATTGCCCATGATTGGGGATTCATAGAATTTGAGCAAATTGCTCAAGAGTTAAGACAAATTTGAAATTTCGGATCCAAAACCAAAGTGACAAAGATTGATCCTCGTTACGTACGAGTTCAACTTGTCAAAAGAATTCTAACACAAAACGAGGACAAATGTGCTCGTTGATGTGAAGCAAGCAATCGAAGCCTATAGCTCTAAATGAGGTGTTGATATCCCTATGATAAACTAAAGATGGATCAACGACTCGACCTTCATGAAACCGACGGGTTTCAAGATTAACATAGGCACGAATGTGACTCCCGGGTGTTGTAGGTTAAAGAGAGATTTCGGGAGTATAGGTGTCGGTTAGAAGGTGATCAAAATCATACTCATGAGACATCTTTGTTACCTATAGGAAAATTTTAGAAAAATTTAAGATTGAGAATACTTGTTTTGAACATATGTGCCTAGTGTGTGCCTATATGCAAACCATTTAGAGGTGCGGAAATCTTGACTCTAAAATAAAAATGATGAGACTACCCAAACACTCCTAACTTTACTTTTGCTCAAACGAATATGTCAAAAAATACATATTAGTTATGTAATTTGATCAATATTCCCAAGCTCATGTATGCATGAGAAGACGTTTTTAGTTTGTATCAACAATGCACGAAAAACATTTCATGATCCTAGTTTCGTGAAATTTTTCGAAAACAGTGGAATTGGGGTGTTTGGCAATTTCAATGTTTTGGCTCCAAGAGTTTTAAGCTTGAATTTGAGTGTTAATGACTCCTAATCCAATTTCAAGTATCCTAGACATGATTCCTCTTAAAAATATTTAATCTAATTCGAATTATAGAAGTAAAATTTGGACCAAAACGTATGATATAGGTGGGTTTATGCAAATCCTATGTTGAGGAAATCATGATGGTTATACATTGTCTTATCCTAGTCCTAATTGCATAAAAACTTAATTAAAACTGAAAAGCCCCAATTCGAATTTGTGTGTATGAACAAACCTTAAACTCAAAATTAAGGAAAATTAGAGTTAAATGACTTACAATTTATGTTGAAAAAGTAGTAGTAGTTGATAATCTTGAAAATTGATGCCTCGAATTTGATTTTGAAAGGGTGTAATTGAGTTTTGGGTTGTGAGGTTCGGTTTTGATTGCAATGGCAGAAATTGGGAAAGTTTAAAAGTTAATAGTGAGGGAAAAGAAGACTGAAATACGAACTGTATTAGATCCACGGAACCATGGTACCATTAAAATTAATGGTGTCGTACCACTTTAGTGCTGCCGTGATCTGCTGGGACAAGTTTTTGTCCCATTTTGATTTTTGACGAATAAGTCTCGCTGATTTGGTGAGACTTTTTGACACGAGGAGAGAATTTATACCTAATAAATTATTTTAACAAGAAGAACTAGACTAGAAGATAAGCGATGACTTTAATATTTCCGAGGAAATACGTAAGTAGTCATTAGAGAGATACGAGGGATGACTTTAATATTTCCAATGAAATATTTAGATGGTCATAACATAGGGTTTACGGGATATGTTCCATCATTCCTAGACCTAGACGTAGATAGTTGAAGGATTCTCGTTTGAGGGGTTTGGTTAAGATGTCGGCGATATTGTCTTGAGAGGGAAATTTCTCAATAGAAATGTTTCCTTTTTGGACGTTATTGCGAAGGAAGTGGTGACGAATTTTGATGTGTTTAGTACGAGAGTGTTGAACGGGGTTTTTGCTCAAGTCAATAGCACCTTTGTTATCGCACATAATAGGGATGTCGTCGAGATGGATGTCGTAGTCAATTAGATTTTGTTTCATCCATAGTGCTTGTTGACATGCCTTTCTGGCGCTTACGTATTCGGCTTCGGTCGTGGAGATAGCAAGAGCTGTTTGTTTCTTAGAGAACCAAGAAGTTAGACAACAACCCATGAAGGTACAAACGCCACTCTACTTTTTCGATCCACATAATCTCCCGCATGATCAGAGTCGGCATAGACAATAGTTTCTACACCGGTCCCCTTGGGATAATACAATCCCAAGTGTATAGTGCCTTTAATGTATCAGAAGATACGCTTAACCACTTCAAGGTGAGAGGTTTTGGGATCCTCTTGGAAGCGGGCATAAAGGCAGACACTAAATATGATATCGGGCCTACTTGCCGTTAGGTATAATAAACTACTTATCATACCCCTAGACTTAGTGTTATCCACAGACTCACCTTCTTCATCTTTCGTGAGTTTCATTTCTGTGGGCATGGGAGTTTTCATGGGCTTAGACTCTTCTAAACTAAATTTCTTAAGCATCTCTTTAATATACTTAGATTGATTAAAGAAGATACCATCTTCCATTTGTTTTATTTGTAGACCAAGGAAGAAATTTAATTCGCCCATCATGCCCATCTCAAACTCATCACGCATGATCTTTGAAAAATCATCGAACAGTTCAGGACAAGTTGAGCCGAATATAATTATCGTCGACAAATATTTGAGCAATGATGGGATGTGAATTTCATTTCTTCATGAAAAGTGTGTTATCAACCATTCACATGGTATCTTCTTGTTTAAGTAATAAAGCTTTTAATCAATTGTACCAAGCTTTGGGAGCTTGTTTGAGACTATAGAGTGCTTTATTGAATTTATAAACATGATTTGGTTTTTTGAAATCAACGAATCCCGGAGGTTGTGCAACATATACCTCCTCGTTGATATAACCATTTAGGAATGCACTTTTCACGTCCATTTGGTAAAGTTTAAAGTCTAAAGTGCAAGCATAGGCAAGAAGTATCCTAATAGACTCTAATCAAGCTACGGGTGCATAAGTCTCATCGTAATCTATTCCTTCTTGTTGGTTATAGCCTTGTGCTACCAAACTCGCCTTATTCCTAGTTACGACGCCATTTTTTTCAAGTTTGTTTCTAAACACCCACTTAGTTCCTATGATGGTTTGATTCTTAGGTGGAGGTACTAGGTCCCAAACTTGGTTTGCGGTGAATTGATTTAACTCTTCTTGCATGGCAACTACCCAACTTTCATCCTTTATCGCTTCACCGACATTCTTAGGTTCTACGGTAGATATAAAACAAAAGAAATTACTTTTTTTTTTTGCTTGTGACCTAAGGGTTCTTTGGTTTAGGTTTCCTATGACATTTTCAATTGGATGGTTCTTGGATTCCTTAATATTGACAACTTCGTCAACCTCAACTAGTTCATCCTCAATGTCATTTTCTAAGGTTTTCTTTCCATTGACCTTAGTGGCTTCTTCCTCATCTAAGTCATCATCCACCAAGGGTGATGTCTTAGTTGGCGGAGGACTTTTATCGAATGTCACATTGAGTGATTCTTCGACTTTCATTGTTCCTTTGTTTAGGACAACATAGGCTTTACTATTTTGGGAGTAACCTAGGAAAACACCTTCGTAAGACTTTGGGTCAAACTTGGTGAGGTAGTCTTTTGTTTTTAGTATGAAGCATTTGCTTCCAAACACTCTAAAGTAATCTAGAGTAGGTTTTCTACCTTTCAAGATTTCGTATGGTGTTTTTCCTAAGATTGGTCTAATCAAGATCCTATTAAGTATGCAAGTTAAGGTGTCTACCGCATTACACCAAAACTTTTGCGGAATGGATTGTTCATTCAACATCGTTCTACTCATCTCTTGTAGAGTATGATTTTTCCGCTCAACTACCCCATTTGATTGTGGAGTGCGTGGAGCCGAGAAATTGTGTGTAATACCATTAGCATCACAATGTAATCCAAATTGCACTTCATTATCAAATTTCCGACCATGATCCGTCCTAATTGAGACTATTGTACAACCTAGTTGATTTTGGACCTTCTTACTAAAGATTTTGAATTCCTCGAAAGCTTGTGTCTTATCCTTAAGAAATCTAGTCCAAGTATAGCTAGAGTAGTCATCTACTATTACTAAGGTGTAGTAATTTCCTACGTAGCTCCGTACGGCAGATGGACCGAATAAGTCCATGTGAAGGAGTTCTAAGCATCTAGAGGTCGAGACCATATTCTTAGCTTTGTGACTAGAATGAGCTTGTTTTCCAACTTTACAAGCGTCACAAAAGTGTTTATCAAACTTAATCTTAGGTAGGTATCTAACTAGTTCCTTAGACGTCAATGATTGTATTAAACGCATATTGGCGTGACCTAGTCTCCTATGCCATAGAGTGGAATTATCATCTATGGTTGCTAGGCAAATCTTATCCTGAGGCTTATTTCCTATTTTCATAACAAATAAGCCATTCTTCCTAACTCCTTTGCCTATGGTCTTACCATTCTTAGTGATCTTACTACCCTCTTCGGAAAATATAACTCTACACTTATTGTCAACCATTTGACTAATACTAAGCAAGTTAAATCCTAAGTTATCTACATGCTCAACATTTCTAATAGTGAGGGAGTCTTGAGTAATCGTACCTTTGCCTATGATGTAGCCCTTAAGTTTGCTACCAAAAGTGACATTACCTCCATTGTAACCTTGTATGATGAGAATAGACTTTGATTTTCCGTCATGAGATTAGTGCACTCACTAATCATAACCCATTCGTCGGACTCCAATTCGATTCTCAAGCATATCTATCTAGCAAGACAGAAACTCAAACATTTGGTCCCCAATATCTCATGGGTCCAAAGTTGTTAGTGTTAAACATCCCATGCATTAGTTGCATTTAGTTAGGATGTTGGAACGGAGGACAAATTTCCTACGGCAAGTAACTTCGTTGTTGAAGGTTATTCCAAGTTACAGGATAGTTACTTGGATAACTTTGTCTCTAAAGTTACTTCTCGGTTGTGGAGTTCTTGACCGAGGTTTAGGAACATTTGTTTTTCTTGGTGGAGGAGTCTTTGATCTAGTAACGGGTTTTACAAATCCAAGTCCGGGGGTTGACAAACGTTTGTAATATCTTTTGACCTCCTTTTTACCAGTGCTAGGTACATAAACATTATTACCTACTATATGACTCGATTTAGGACTTAAGTTATTTTTTAAAATCGACCCTGTTCTGACTTTAGCAGCTGACGGTACCACGGTACCACTAAATTTAGTGGTGTCATTCCCATCATTAGTGGTGCCATCCTCTGCTATTTCAGATTCTCCAAATTTTACAAATTTTACTTGTTTAGTTTCACTTGTAGAAGCTTTATTTGGGTCAAATCCTAAGTCTGCTCCGGCATGTTCACTATACCTAACGTTTTCAAGCATGTCATTAAGTGCCTTTGTTCCTTTTCCAAACTTAATGATTTTAACGGCATTTTCTTTGAGTTTTTCATTCTCTACTCGAAGACATATGCATGACCTACATCCAATATCTATTTCTTTATTTTTCTTAAGTCTTTTTACTTGGTCTTTTGGTTCTAAAATTTGCACTTCGAGTTCATGCAATGTTACTTTTAGTGTTTTGTTTCTAGTTATGATTTTAGAACTTACTTCACATAATTTATTATATTCATCATATAGTATGTTGTCATCTATTGAAAAATTATCATCACTATAGTAAGAAGAGTCAGAATGTACCTCATTTGAAGCTTAAGCCATAAGACATGTTTCGTCATTGGTCTTCTCCTCTTCTTCCTCACCGCTATCACTCCAAGAACTTCCTACGAGTACTCGTTGGTTCTTGGTTCTCGGTGGTTTAGGACATTCTCCGATGAGATGATTAGGATCTCCGCATCTAAAGCATTTCCTATCATTCTTTCCTTTCTTCTCATCTCGGTTCTTTTGGAACGACTTCTTTTCATCACGAGGTTGTCTATAAAATCTACCTCTTCTCCTAAAGAACTTCTTAAAATCTCTAACGGCTAATGCATACTCTTCGTCTTCACTATCGGAATCCGAACTTTCCTCATCACTAGACTCCTTCTTGGTTTTCATTGCTAGAGATCTAAATTTCTCACTTTTGCCTTTGACTATGTCGGAGTCTTTCTTGATTATCATTTCATGAACTTTCAAGTTTCCTATTATTTCATCAAGTGATAATGTCGCCAAGTTCTTTGACTCTTCAATGGCGGTGACCTTTGCTCTCCATTGGGGATGTAGAGCCCTAAGAAACTTTCTAACATAGTTCTTGCTAGAATAACCTTCATCAAGAGCTTTAAGACTAGTAATAATAGTACTAAATCTAGCGAACGCATTATCAATAGATTCATCTTCCGAAATGAAAAATTGTTCATATTGTTGCACAAGAAGATCTATCTTGCTCTCTTTGACTTGATTATTACCTTGATGAGTGACTAACAAAGTTTTCCAAATTTCTTTTGCCGTGTTACACATAAAAATTCTTTCAAATTCCTTTTTCGGCAAAGCATTGTAAATCATCATTTTAGCCTCATCATTTTTGGCTAGTTTTCTTTTAAGGTTATCACTTTGTTTATTATAGGGAACCATTTCATCCCTTTTTGTTTCTGGATTCTTTTCAATCGGTTGAAAGTCACCTTCGGTAATAACATGCCAAAGATCAATGTCTTTTGATTTCACATACGTTTCTAATCTTGTTTTCCAATATATAAAACAATCGGTTTCAAAAAGTGGTGGTCTTTGCATAGATTGCCCTTCTTGATATTTGTCGAAATCCATTGATCGATTCAAGTTTTAAAATAAAATTTATTTTAAAATCTTGCCTGACGTGGCTCTAGTACCAATTGTGGAAAACTAGAAGGGGGGTTGAATAGTTTTACCGGTTTTTTGTTGGTTATAAAAGTTTACTTGTGAAAAACTTTGATTCAATTCTTTTGTGAAATCAATCAACACCAATATGAACACTAACTATACTATCTAATGTAAATAACAAATATAAAGAGTAGAGATGGAAAGATCAAACCGAGACAAAGAGATTTATAGTGGTTCGGCTATGAAGCTCTTCTTCTCCCTACTCCACTCCCCGAGTACCCAACTCGAGAGTTCTAAGCACTATGTCAACAAGCTCCCTTTAGGCGGAGAAAACCGTACAACGTCGCTTATCCCTCTTTCCGACACTAAGCAAAATGTCGAGTACTAATCTTAGCTAGTACCAATCTACCAGGATCCACACGATCCTTACAAAATCACATAACCAAGACACTTCACACGATCTACCCGATCTACCTTTGATCCACTTGATCAACACACAAGTACACAAGCTACAAGAGATCTCCAAGATCTCAACAGGATCACAATGATCCACACTCACAAACTACACAAAAGAAAAATCAACTTGGTGTATGCAAGGATACAACAAGTATGTAACAAATGTTACAAGTGCACTAAACTATGACTACAACACCTTGTATCTTCTTGATACTTTGTGTTCTTCTCTTGTGCTAGTAGAGGAATGAAGGTGATCACTTGGTTGGATGATAGGATCACTCTTTAAACAAAAGAAACTAACTAAATGATCAAAGGAGAGTAAATGTTATAAGAGTTTTAAACTCATAAAGTTGTGTGTGAACAAGGATACCCAAAAACTGTGAATTGGACTGGTATTTATAGGCAAAAAAAAAATTGCCCGTTATAGTGGGATGGTGCCACTAAATACCACACGGTACCACTAAATTTAGTGGCACCGTGGTACCGTGCCAGACAAAGACACTCCATTTTTTGTTTTTAGTGGTGAAAGTTTATTTGGGGAAGTTTGGAGCTGATTTGGGGGGGGGGGGGGGAAATAGTTGTTACAAATTTTAAACTTATTTTTCCAATTAAAACATTTCTTTATAATTCAAAAATAATTTGTAAAGTATATTTTTGAAAAAAAATATTTTTTTTACATTAAAAATGTGAAGTTAGAAACACAAATTCACTTCTTTGATCATTTGTCAAGTTGTAAATTTGTTTGTTCTTACCAAGAGTGATTTACGTAGAAACGGGATATTTCGACTAACAACTTGTTTACGTTAATTTTGACGTAAAGCGTTTTCATATTTTGTTATCATCAAAACGTAGAGTTATCGAAAGATATAAATAACGTTTTAAGGACATTATTTGTATCAACACTTCTTCATTAGCAGCCTCTTCAAATCAGTCCAAGTAGTCTTGTAGGCTTCCTCAATGCCTATTGGCTGGGCATAGTAATTCCACCAAGACAGAGCGTCTTCCATTAGTGTACCTGCCGCAAATTTGACCTTGCAATCCTTGGTACAATCGCTCAAAAGAAAGACTGATTCGGTTCGTTTGAACCAGTGAATAAGGCCAACAGCACCTTCGGTTCCCTTGAAAAATGTTGGCTTGAAGTTCATGAACTCTTTGTAGCTGCATTTGCGGTTTACCACTATTTCACTCCCACCAGTGTGGTTGTCAGTGCTAGCATTGGGAGTATTGCCAATGGTACGCCTTGCAAGAGCGGCGGCGATACCCTCATTAACCAACTTTTGAACAACAGCTAGCGTCATTGTTGTGGTAGTTCCTTTCTTTTTAGGAGCCATACTTCTATAAATATCACAAATGTATACATTAGAATTTGGAAATCATCAACGTCCTAACAAAGTGGAATATCATAACCAACCTCATAATAGTCGAGATCATCACACAGTATCACACAATCACAATATGGATACATACATCATCACAAGCAAGAACCATAACAATCATAAATATCGTCACGTCATGTCTGAATACAATCACAACATACATGAAAACATAAATGATCAACTCGGTCCACATAAACCGATGGAATTATATAACAGATTATCATCACCACATAGTCATAAATACTTGTTCAAATTGTTTGCACAACAATAAATAACACAAGTGTCAATACTTATGCCATACATCCTGTGGCTAAAGTTCTGAAATACAACCAAATGCTATGAATAATAATGATCCGTCTAACTGTTAGATGCTCCGTCCACACGTCCTCGAAGCTCTGTGATCTGATCCAGGAGACTCTGCATGTCCTCTCAGTGTCTAACATGCATATCCTCAATGAGTCTCTCGAGAGTAGCAATCCTGCTGCGAGCGAGTATGACTTCATCTGCATGCCCCTGTCTCTCTCTCTGGAAGGCTGCTGTAACACCCCCCTAAATTTTGAGTTAACAGTGGAAGACTAATCGGGGTATTACGGGGAGGATCATTGTCATAATCATAGAAAATGGCTCAAAAGAGGCGTTTTGAAAGTTATTGTCATTCATATAATAATTGAGATACAAAAGTGAAATTTCTGTGTTGTGATATCCCACAAAAGGGTGTAGTAGTTTGAAATAAATGGCATAATTTATTTAAAACTAAAAACCATCAGTTTAATGCCCACTCCGTTCCTTGAATGCTCTGTTAATTACATGAGATAAACATGCTAAAAGTCAACAAAAATGTTGAGTGAAATCATATTGTTTGTAATTGTAATCAGTTTGAACACAAGTCTATGATTGCATGTGAATTACAATCATATTTGAAATAGTGATATTGCAGTTGGATTTATTGTCCTAAGTCTCATGACACGCAAACGTTAATAGTGTACCGTGAAACGGTTGTAAACACGCCAAATTAATGGGGTGAGTTATGGCCTTCGTGTAGGAGATTACCATCTTCCTATTTCCTTCAAATATAATGCATTGCGACTAATCCGGCTAGCAACTAAGGCTATCCATCCGGCACTAGTTCGAATAGGCAGTCAGCCTCCAATAGATCTATTCACTATATTCACGTTCACTCGCAAGTGATTAATGGTTCATGATGTGAGGGGCTTTTGGCAATAGTGGAACTTAGGCAATATCAATCAGGTATAGCATACAGAAAATACTTGTGTTATATTTTGTAGCATGTATCTCCCCACGTATTTGAAAGTATGTGAAAGATAAAAGTGGGACTATGAACTCACCTTGAGAGTAACTGGCAAAGGTGAAATGTGAAATCAAGTGAATTATGGGAACGGCTCCAACACACGACCTGAATAATAGTGAAGTCAGAGATTTTGATAGTTTTGACTTAATACGAATAATGATTGTGAAATGTGCATCGGATAACGATTTGGTTTGTGATGAGAGTGAGTGATATGCTTAAAATGCTTAAAGTTTAAAAATAATATTATATATAATATTATCTTATTTTTATGTTATTTGAATCTATAAATATCGTTTCCTCGAAAGTGGTTGAATGATACATTAAGTTTTGTTCGTTGGAATTCGTTATATGAATATATAAACGTAACGTGATCTGAACATATTGTACGAATTGTAAAAATGCCCGTGATTGAATGAAGAAATGTAAAACATGAAATGGAAATGAATATGAAACAATGTTACTGTATGGTCCCTGAACTTATACAAAATTTAAACTTTCTACCATAACGGAGTAACTTTTGCACCGTTAGTCCTTGGTTAGTTATATTTACACTTTTAGTCCATAAAGGTCCCAAAATGACATATTAATACTTCTGTTTACTGTTTGAACCATTTCTACCCTCAGGTTATAAAAATGATAGTTTGGAACATAATTATGCGAAATTTACACTTTCTACCCGATTAGCATAAATATTTGCTAATTAAGTCCAAAAATTACAAAAATTGTATATTAAGTTTTCTGAAAGTTGTATAAGCTTTAAATAGGTTATTTGAGTTTGTGTAACTGCTTATTGGTTACAAGTGCTTATTTAGTGCTTATTGGGCCTTAACGAAAATAAACAAGGCCCAATAAGAAATCATGATTCGTTGTGTTTAAAAATAAATTGGGCTCATCTTTGGGCTTATTTTATGGTCTTAAAAATATAACAAAATAGCTTATACAAACTGCTTATCGAAATAGCTTTTTGGACTGCTTATTGGGCTTAAAAGTCTACTCGGATATATTTTGAGTTTTAACCACTGTTTCGATAGCCAATAGCTTTGAGGTTTAAAAAGGACTTTTAAGAGCTTATCATGAGGGCTTATCTTAACAGCTTATTAGGTGAGCTTGTAGAGAATCAAGTAGAGCCATTTAATAGATAGGTTGTATGTAAAAATTGGATTTTATGAGGTTGTTCTTGGTTGACAAAATGAATGATTCCAAAATGATAAAATGACATATGCAATGTACGATGCAACATATGATCAAAACATGTCTCGTTAAGTGATTAAATGATGGAATATATGTCGAATGAATGTATAACATGATTTTCTAGCCATACATGAATGTATAACATGATAGGAGGTCATTATGCAATATGTAAATTAAATACGAGAAATCGAAAAAATGCATAGAAAGCTTGTAATATGATTCGAACGAAATAGATATGTGCATGATACATTGAAAACATGAATAAGAGTAGGAAATGAGTTTGTACCCAAAAGGTGGTGTGATATACGTGAATATGGACTAGGATTCGAGAGATATGCACGCCTCTTGCTAGAGTGATCACGAATGATTCGAATGCAAGGTTTTCGACTTAGAAAAGGGGTTCGAACAACTAGGGAATGGCTCCTGTTCTTGGAAGGTCTCGGCAGGGAGTATAAGACTTAGAAAAATATTATGAGGTGAGTTTATGTGTGAATGGGAGTTATGTGTGAGTGATCAACCGTATATATGCATGTATGTATCGAGTTTAATGTATTATAATGACCCAACTTGTGTGATTAGATGGTTTGTAGAGATTGGGATAAGGATTTAGGATATATGTACTCGAGTTCTATGGATATTAAGGGCATAGTTTGTGTATAGGTTCAGTTATAAAACAAGTTGCATGATTAATATGTTCATTCGATACACCTTAGGTCCAAATGACTTTTTAGCGTGACCAAATTATATAGAAATGATGTAAATAAGCTTGGAGGCTTATATTCGAATTGGGAAAATTAAAAGGCTTAGGTGAAAACAAGTTGTGTCAAAATTGGTTTAGATTTGAATGACTTGTACATGTGTCGACTAGCATTTACTTTAGGCCTCGTTTATGTACCAAATGTTCGAATTAGAAAGTGAGAGTTGTCAATCCTGATTATTTGGAGTATGGAGATTCGAATTGTGTAAAATGTAGCATAGTTTGTGTGTCAAAATCAAAAGATATCGAGGTCAAGTGTTGGTGTATCCAACCGAGTGAAAATAAAATAAATAAGGAAAATTGGGTTGGGCTTGAATACTAACAGGCTCAAAATTGGGCCAAGAATAGTAATAAGTATCCGTTTGGTTTATTATTCGTGTATTGGATTCGTCGTGGTCCGTGTGTGAGCTCGCTCCAAAGTATTGTGAATCACGTATCAACGTGTTTGAATTATTGCAATGTAATAAACAAAATTTTCAAAATTTGCTCGTAAAAATGGTTAATTGAACTGTAATGGTGATTTATACTTGATTAACATTTACAAATCACAAGGGAATTTTACAGGTTGCTACAGTACATACCCGTCAAACAGAATTCCATCCTGGAATTTAAGTCTAAGATAGTTGTTAAGGTTGTCTATGGAAATAAATGTGGATATTTGTCACGAATTTGGTCCTCTCGTTCCCAGGTATACTCTGGTCCTTGCTTAGAGTTCCATCGAACTTTGACAATGGGAATACGGTTTTGCTTTAGCTATTTCACCTCTCTGTCCCTTATTTCCACTGGTTCCTCTGTAAATACGAGTTTGTCATCAAGTCGGTTTTCTTTCATTGGGATGACAAGAGTTTCATTTGACAAACATTTCTTCAGGTTCGATACGTGAAATGTGTTATGTACTCTACTGAGTTCTTCCGGGAGCTCAAGTTTGTAAGCCACTGGACCAATCCTCTCAAGGATTTTGAATGGTCCAATGTACCTTGGATTCAACTTTCCACGCTTTCCAAAGCGTACCATTCCCTTCCATGGAGAAATTTTTAACATAACCCTGTCTCCAACCTGGAATTCCATGGGTTTTTGCCTCACATCGGCGTAACTCTTTTGTTTGTCACGAGCGGCTTGAAGTCGTTGCCTGGTCTTAAATATCTTTTCCGTTGTTTCGTGTATCAGTTCTGGTCATGTGAGTTGTACGTCACCCACTTCAGCCCAACAAACAGGCGATCTGCACTTTCGACCATAAAGTGCTTCAAACGGTGCTGCCTTGATGCTGGCATGGTAACTGTTGTTGTAGGAAAAATTAAGCCAATGGCAAGTGTTTATCCCAACCCTTTCTGAAGTCTATTACACATGCCCGGAGCATGTCTTCTAAGGTTTGGATCGTTCTTTCACTCTGCCCATCAGTCTGAGGGTGGTAAGCGGTGCTCATATCTAAACGTGTATCGAGAGCTTTTTATAGAGTCTGCCAAAATCTAGAAGTAAATCGGCTATCTCTATCCGAGATAATGGAGATTGGAACTCCATGTCGAGTCCCTATTTCTTTCAGATACAACTGTGCGAGAGTGCTCACCTCTCCAATTTCCTTTATTGGTAGAAAATGAGCGGACTTGGTGAGACGATCAATGATGACCCAAATGGTGTCCAATCCAGTTGACGTCTTTGGTAATTTGGTGATGAAGTCCATAGTAATTCTTTCCCATTTCCACACTGGTAGTTCAGGTTGTACAAGTAGTCTTGACGGCTTTTGACTTTCTGCCTTGACTCTTGAACAAGTCAAACATTTCCCAACATACTCAGCGATGTCGGCATTCATGTTTGGCCACCAATAGATCTCCTTGAGATCCTGATACATCTTGTCAGAACCCGGGTGAATGGAGTACTTGGATTTGTGGGATTCATGCATGATGAGGTCACGTATACCTCCATAGAGAGGAATCCCAAATTCTTTCTTTGAAACAAAGCATTCCGTCAGATCTTTTCACGAAACCATTTTCATTCTCTAGCATACCGTAAATTTTCTCATGGGGTCTGTTCTCTTCCCTGAGAGCTTCTAATTAGGCTATGAGGATCTGTGATGGAAGTGGTAAACAAATGGTCATTCCCAGAGATCAAACTCTGAGAGGTTTGATTCGTTCTTTTCTGCTTAAAGTATCAGCCACAACATTCGCTTTCCCTGGGTGATAGCGAATTTCACAATCGTAGTTGTTGAGCAACTCTAACCATCGGCGCTGTCTCATGTTCAGCTCCTTTTGATCCAGGATGTGTTGAAGACTTTTGTGATCTGTGAAAACTGTGCACTTGGTACCGTACAAGTAATGTCTCCATATCTTAAGAGCAAAGACCACTGCTCCTAATTCTAGATCATGAGTTGTGTAGTTCTCTTCGTTCTTCTTGAGCTGTCGAGAAGCATAGGCTATTACTTTGCTTCTTTGCATTAGTACTGTACCTAAACCATGATGTGATGCATCGCAATACACTACGAAGTCTTCACTTCCTTCGGGTAGTGTTAGAATTGGTGCTTCACAGAGTTTTCGTTTCAAGAGTTGGAAAGCTGACTCTTGTTTTTCTTCCCATATATACTTGTTGTTCTTCTGGGTCAGTTCTGTCAGAGGTTTTGCGATCTTTGAAAAATCTTCTATGAACCTTCTGTAGTAACCAGTGAGACCTAAAAATTGACGAATCTCTGTTGGGGTTGTAGGAGATGCCCAATTCTTAACTGCCTCAATCTTGGCAGGGTCTACGTGGATACCTTGCTGCGCGAGTAGATTAGGATGTCATCGATGAACACGATCACGAATTTGTCCAAGTATGGTTTGCATACTCGGTTCATCAAGTCCATGAACACTGCGGGTGCATTAGTGAGACCAAATGGCATTACTTGAAATTCGTAATGTCCGTACCGCGTTCTGAAGGCTGTTTTGGGGATGTCTTCTTCCCTGACTCTTAGCTAATGATATCCCAATCTCAGATCAATTTTCGAGTAGACACTCGATCCTTGCAACTGGTTAAACAAATCATCAATCATGGGCAATGGATATCGATTCTTCACGGTGAGTTTGTTCAACTCCCTATAATCAATACACATTTGGAACATTCCGTCTTTCTTCTTGACAAATAAGACCGGAGCTCCCCAAGGTGATGAACTTGGTCGGATAAATCCTTTATCTGATAGCTCTTTCAACTGTTCAGACAATTCTTTCATTTCAGATGGTGCCAACCGATAAGGTGCTTTTGCAACTGGTCCTGCTCCAGGCACTAAATCAATTTGAAATTCTACTTGCCGAACTGGTGGAATACCCGGAAAATCTTCCTGAAATACTTCAGAAAAGTCCTTGACAACTGGCACTTCTTCAAGTTGTTTCTCTTTTGATTCATTCTCCGTCACCTGAACCAAAAACACGTGACATCCCTTGTTCATATACTTCATCGTCTTGATATACGAGATGATGTTGAGTCGGGTTTTACTGTGATCGCCACGAACGATAAGAGTTTCACCATTGAGTGGAATTTGGATGACCTTCTCGTCACAGATGATTCTGGCATGGTGCTTGGATAACCAATCCATGCCAATAACGACGTTAAAGCTACCGAGTTGAATAGGCATGAGATCAATGGGAAAAGGTTTGTTGAGTAAAGTTAGGGTGCAACCTTGGATTATTGTATTGGTGTCTATGAGGTTTCCGTTAGCTATTTCAATTTCGTATGTAGTGTCTAGTTCTACTGGGGCAATGTTAAGCAGTGAAGCAAATGAAGTAGACACAAAACTCTTATCAGCTCCGGAATCAAATAATATTTTAGCACTTTGTTGGTTTAGTAAGAATGTACCCGTGACGACGTCGGGGTCCTGTGGTGCATTCTCTTCACCGAGCACATATGCTCTCCCACGAGCAACGTTGTTCTGATTTGCATTTTGTTTTGGGAATTGGTTCTTGTAGTGCCCTTTCTCGCCACACCCGTGGCACACTATTGCTCCTGGCTGTAAATTTGCACCCGTGGCTCTGCAGTCATTAGTTTTATGGCCCACTTTCTAGCAATTTCCGCAAATTGCACAACAAGACCCAGTGTGATGTAGTTTACATCGATTGCACTAGGGTAGTGTTCCGGTATAAACTTTTTCTTCTGTGGGTGCAGCAATATAAGCTCTGGCAGCTTCCTGTCTGCGATTCTGTTGGTGGTGGTGGTTGTTGCGATTCTGTTGGTAGTTATGGTTACGGTTGTTTGTTGTTGTTGTTGTTGTTGTTGTTGTTGTTGTTGTTGTTGTTGTTGTTGTTGTTGTTGTTGTTGTTGTTGTTGTTGTTGTTGTTGTTGTTGTTGTTGTTGTTGTTGTTGTTGTTGTGGTTCCTGTTGTTGTTGTGGGTGGTGGTTCCACGATCATCTAGCCTTCGCTTGTGATCATTGTTTCCGGAGGTAGAACTCCGTTTGATTTCCCATTCCAGTAATCGTTGAGCTATTGTGATAGCTTCCTCCAGAGTTGTCGGTTTTGACGAGGTGACATTTCCCTCGATGCTTCGAGGCAGTCCCTCGACGTATTTCTGCAATTTCCTTTCAAGATCCGGCACCATTGTTGGACACAGTGTGGACAGTTCTTGGAACCTTCTGTTGTTGGTTCTTATATCGTTCCCCCTTACAACCAACTGGTGGAATTCCTCCTCTAGTTTCCTAATTTTCGTACGCGGGCAGTATTTCTTCAGCATTTTTGTTTTCAGTTCGTCCCAGGAAATCTGATACGCTTCTTCCATACCCATGGTCTTGGTGGTAGCGTTCCACCACGATAATGCATCTTCAAGAAGAGTCCCCGTAGCAAAGGTGACCTTGTTGTTATCTAGATAGTTGCTTCTCATGAATACCATTTCTGTACGCTCAAACCACTGAGCTAGTTCGGTCACTCCTTCTGAACCTTTGAAGTAAGTTGGCTGGCAACTCATGAAATCTTTATAGGTACACTTGTGAGACGCAGATGCCTCGCTTTCAGCTGTTGCCCTGTTGTTGCTACTCGAGCGGGCTATGGTAGCCACTTGAGTCTCAAGAGCTGCAGCAACACTATCGGATACCAGTTTCTGGATAGCAGCAGGAGTCATTTCTGCTGCGGGAGTGGTAGTTTCCTTTTTTGTGCGAGGCATAGTTCTATTAATACCACAAGAAAACACAGATTTAGAATCCACATAATGACCATGTTACAATAAATTGAGTACTAGGGTGATTGCATACAAATCCTAACAATGTTGTCACAATGTGAAATCACAACCAACTGAGAATCACAAAAATCATGACATGTTTGGGTACTATCGTAAGTAAATGATCAACTCTTGGTATGTGATTGTTAAGGAACAAAGTGATTCATCATCTGCAAAAGTTGAAGTTCAGCAAATTTCTCTTCATTCATCAATTTTCTTTTGAAATTTTATTTATTATAAGTTTGTAATTACATCCCAGTTGTAACATTCAAAGAACCATAACAATCAAAAGTAACATCACGACATGTCTGAATACAATCACAATACACATGAACAACCGCAATAGCATAAATCAACATCAATATATAGTAAATCATAACCAACAATAAATATTAAGAACTTGAATCAATTGTGTTATAAAACAGAATGATACAAGGTCCTTTATTAATGCCACATGTGGCAGGCTAAGATGCCTCAAAACTATATAGATGTACACTATGTCTAACTGCTGGAAGTCGCATCCATGGGCCATGTGAGCTCTGAAATCTGATCCAGAAGTCTCTGCATGTCGGTTTGATGCTGGACCTGCATGTCCTCCACGAGGTTCTCTAGTGTATCGGCTCTACGGCGCGCTTGTAGAACTTCCTCAGTCTGCCTCTGTCTCTCCCATTGTAAAACTGTCATGTGGGAGCGTGTCTCGAACATCTCTGACTGAACCCTCGTCAGACCATCCTGAAGGTCCATCCTATCAGATACGAGGCCATGTATGGTGCCATCGACCATCTCGGGGCGGTCGAGTGGTGCTCTGTCAACGATGCTCAGAAGTGCGTCGATCTGCTCCTCATGACGCTCCAGTCGCGTCATGATGGTGGAAGGAGTAGGTGTGCGGGCAACTGCTGCCCGGGAGCTCTCTCCAGTCTCGAAGACTCGGGCTGGAGGAGTAAAACCATGTGGGAACAGTAATGATAATGAAGATGAATGACTAGGACCTGCTATGCAGGCCCGCCTCTGAGAGGGTAAATCCTCCTCTGGAGTCGGCTCCCGTTGGTGGGGTGCAAACGGGTATGATTGGGTGAGTAGGTTGAACAAGTGGTCGGGTCTGACCGACGGTGGAGGGGGTGATGATAGTAGTGGTGGAAATGCATATTGATACTCAGGAGATAATGGTGGTGTCATCCTGATCATGTCTAGTGGTTAAGTAGGAGATAGGGGTGGTGATGGTGGTATAATCGGAACTATAGGTAGTCGTACCCTCTTGCGAGGTGTATGCATCTTGATAGGGCCATTGGGATGGCTCCGAAATGGTGTCATAAATGGTTCGGGCTCAAAGGGTTCTAAGATCCTGACTCGTCTACGCCGGATTACCGGTGCAGGTGGGGGTGGTGGTGTAGGTAATGGTTTCTCTGAATTTTCTGTAGGCAGCCATTGCTGAGTCTGCATATACTGATCATCTGTAAGTGGAGTGTAAGTGGGAGAAACTAGACGGTTCTCCGGGTGAGGTGATGAAATGTATGCCCGTCTAGCTAGTACGTACGGGTCTTCTGATATGGGTGAGTTTGGGTTACTTGGTGCAACAGGTGTCATGGGTGGTGTAGTGACGACTTCACCCTCCTCGAAGGGCTCCGTTTCGTCTGATGCGATGTTCAACACTATAGCAGTCGAAGTGCTAGGAACTATGGGTGAGGTGATAGATGATAAAGTGTCCTCGGACTCCATGTACGATGATGAGGTGCTAAGGTGTGATACTGTAGACATGGTACTGTAATAACCCGAAAGTAGTAAATGTAAGTAATCAATAAAATCAAGTATGTGAAAATCAATGTGAAATAATCAAGTATGTGAAAGTCAATGTGAAATAATCTTGTTAAGCAACACAGTAAACATGGTGTTGTGAAATATGCAGGCACAGAGGGCGTAAAGTGGTATGGTGTAAAGTGATCCATTTTGAAAGTGTAGTTATAGTCTAATGTTTAAAAACACTTGTTTCTCTATAACTATGTCTCTGATGCCAATCTGTAACACCCCCTAAATTTTGAGTTAACAGCGGAAGACTAATCGGGGTATTACGGGGAGGATCATTGTCATAATCATAGAAAACGGCTCAAAAGAGGCGTTTTGAAAGTTATTGTCATTCATATAATAATTGGAGTTAACTACATTTTTGGTCCTCGTGGTTTACCGGGTATAACGATTTTGGTCCAATAGTTTCATTTGTAACGGATCTTGTCCTATTTTCGCTAACCCGTAACGGGTTTGGTCCAAATTTCGTTGACTGTTAGTTTGACTAGTTAAAAAAACGTAAAATGACTAAAATACCCTCGGATGATGATGTACAATGACTATAATGCCCTTTCCTTCATTATTATTATTAAACACATAAGAAAAGATAACCACAAAACAAATCGAAATAATAAATGTTCTAAATTTTTTAAGCAGCTAAAAACAAGATCAAGATCATTGATCAACAAAGCTCAAACATCGAATACGAGGTTATAGAACCAACCCAAAAGGTAATATAATCAATATCCCAGATCTGTCATAAGTTTTTCACATAGAAACACATAACAAAATATTTTCCAAAGATCACTGACTTCGCTACTTAAGAAGAGGAAGACAGAGAAGTTTTTTTTTTTTTTTTTTTTTTTTTTTTTTTTTTATTATTATTATTATTATTAATACCACTTGAATCGAGAAGTTCTTTTGACCAAAGGAACACGTACCCCCACAAGCTATTAACATCTTTTGACCAAGGAAGGCAATTATATAATAGCACTTCTTCCACTTCAACTCAATCAAGATTCTTAGTTGTGCAACAAGTATGCCTTTTTAATCAAAGCGTAAAAGCAAGCTACAACAACATTAAACAAGAAAGTGAGTGGAAGGTAACAATCTAAAGTTTTTTCTTTGCACGGAACTCTCGACTATCCTTCTTCAAAGCTTAAACTGGATCGATATACATTTATGTCACACTGTGGTAGTTAGCAAATGAACCATGGATTTTTTAAAAACCATATATATGAACCAAAGATTCACATGTGAAATACACCATATGAATATTGGCATTAACTCGAATCACATGTTAACCAAGAACAAGGTATCTCAAACTATGACTATATCTCCCAACCCCAACTCCATCCCCATTCGTCCTTACCATCTCCCGAAACACCTCGAGCGCTTCACCATAAAATCCCATCAAAGCATTCATAGCAAGAACATCATCCTCAAACCCCATTTTGACAACCAAACCATGAATTTCAGAACCCAAATCAATATTGAAAACACAAGCCCAAATCGAATCAAAAATCAAAATTTTAAGACAACCCAAAAAGGGTTTCGGCCCATATTATAACGAATCCAAATCCAAATCGAATCGTATTTTTAACAACCTTTAATTGCTTTTCGTGTAACAACTTCGATCTACCTTCCAAGAAAACTAAGCTAAGAGGACGGTGGAGAGACAAAAACGCGAGTAACAACTTCGATCTACCTTCCAAGACCTTCAATACTATCGGATTTGTGTAAGGGATTGGTGGTTGTGGTGTTTGGTGGCGGCGGTGAGGTGGTGGTTGAGGGTGGTTATCCAGAGAAAATTAGGGATTGCTTTTTTGTTTTTGTTAATAGAATGAGTGGGTTAGTGAGTGGGGTGTATCTTATAATAGAATGAATAAATGAAATGACAAGATTACCCTCATATTTAACGGTCAAAGAGAGTCAAACTAACGGTGTTAGTAAAAATGGACCAAAAGTGTTACGGGTCAGCGAAAACAGGACAAGATCCGTTACAAATGAAACTACTGGACCAAAATCGTTATACCCGGAAAACCACTAGGACCAAAAATGTAGTTAACTCTAATAATTGAGATACAAAAGTGAAATTTCTGTGTTGTGATATCCCACAAAAGGGTGTAGTAGTTTGAAATGAATGACATAATTTATTTAAAACCAAAAACCATCAGTTTAATGCCCACTCCGTGCCTTGAATGCTCCGTTAATTACCTGAGATAAACATACTAAAAGTCAACAAAAATGTTGAGTGAAATCATAGTGTTTGTAATTGTAATCAGTTTGAACACAATTCTATGATTGCATGTGAATTACAATCATATTTGAAATAGTGATATTGCAGTTGGATATATTGCCCTAAGTCTCATGACACGCAAACGTTAACAGTGTACCGTGAAACGGTTGTGTTTTATTTTGTAGCATGTATCTCCCCACGTATTTGAAAGTATGTGAAAGATAAAAGTGGGACTATGAACTCACCTTGAGAGTAACTGGCAAAGGCGAAATGAGAAATCAAGTGAATTATGGGAACGTCTCCAACACACGACCTGAATAATAGCGAAGTCTGAGATTTTGATAGTTTTGACTTAATACGAATAATGATTGTGAAATGTGCATCGGATAACGATTTGGTTTGTGATGAGAGTAAGTGATATGCTTAAAATGCTTAAAGTTCAAAAATAATATTATATATAATGTTATCTTGTTTTTATGTTATTTGAATCTATAAATATCATTTCCTCGAAAGTGGTTGAATGATACGTTAAGTTTTGTTCGTTAGAATTCGTTATATGAATATATAAACGTAACATGATCTGAATATATTATACGAATTGTAAAAATGCCCGTGATTGAATGAAAAAGTGTAAAACATGAAATGGAAATGAATATGAAACAATGTTACTGTATGGTCCCTGAACTTATACAAAATTTACACTTTCTACCTTAACGGAGTAACTTTTGCACCGTTAGTCCTTGGTTAGTTATATTTACACTTTTAGTCCATAAAGGTCCCAAAATGACATATTAATACTTCTGTTTACTGTTTGAACCATTTCTACCCTCAGGTTTTAGAAATGACAGTTTGGAACATAATTATGTGAAATTTACGCTTTCTACCCGATTAGCATAAATATTTGCAAATTAAGTCTAAAAATTACAAAAATTGTATAAAAAATTACAAAAATTGTATATTAATTTTTTCGAAAGTTGTATAAGCTTTAAATAGCTTATTTGAGTTTGTGTAACTTCTTATTGGTTAAAAAGTGCTTATTTAGTGCTTATTGGACCTTAACGAAAATAAACAAGGCCCAATAAGAAATCAAGATTCGTAGGGTTTAAAAATAAATTGGGCTCGTCTTTGGGATTATCTTAACAGCTTGTTAGGTGAGCTTGTTGTAACACCCCCAAATTACCGTAGCGGAACAATAGAGGCAAGGGGGTATTACTTCATAATATAGATCAAGGTATAGAAAACGACCTCTAAATGAGACGTTTTAAAATGTTACCATTCGAATTATTAAAATCGGAGTTATGACAATAAGTTCCAAAGTAAAGATTACATAAAAGTTTTCAAAGGGTATCGAATGATAAAGATAAGATATGAGTCTTCAATTATGCAAATGACCCTAGAATCCATGCATCCACTATCGCCTTATTAACCTGAGATAAACATGCTAAAAAGTGTCAATCAACGGTTGGTGAGTTCATAGAGTTTAGTTTAAAATGTAAAGTATTTGAATAAAGATTTTCCCGCAAAGGCATTGTAAATCCACTCAGTCCCAAGTCCCGCCCATACAAGACTTGCAACCTGTGTGTTTACAAACCACTGCCAAATATAATAAATAAAGTTTTCACCGCAAAGGCATTGTAAATCCACTCAGTCCCAAGTCCCGCCTATACAAGACTTGCAACCTATATGTTTACAACCCACTGCCAAATTAAGATTAGGACATATGTGTATACGATTATATGAACACTTAATGTAATGAATAACCGCAACTGAACCTCCTGACTGCGAATAATATATCAAATATACAAAGTGGATTATATTCACCCAAGGTCAAGAATTGAGGGACACAAGGGTGGGGGGCATCGGCCCGATAGTTACTATCAATACCTCTCCATCGGCTCCTATCCAGGAGTTAACCAGTTGCAAAGAATAATGAATATAGAATAAGTTTAACCCATTAAGGCACATATCGTAATAAAACTACACATCATGTCCAAAAATTATAAAAACGTAGAGTATCATAAGAGTATAACTGTTTTGAGTAATTGCATAAATCATGTATTTGATAAACGAGTAAAATAATTTAAGCATGTATCTCCCCCAAGTAGTTTAAAATGAATAAAAGAGTAAAAGTGGGGCTATGACTCACCTTAGCTGTAATAGTCAAGGTAATGTTATGTCTAAAGTATCACGGTAACGTCTCCAATACACGACCTGAATAATAGGGAAGACTGAGATTTCTATGGTTTAAGATTGACATGTTATGAATAGTGATTGTGAAAAAATATCGGATAATGAATTGGATTGTGATGTGAGGGAATGATATGCTTAAAATGCTTAAAGTTCAAAAATATTATTATATATAATATTATCATATTTTTATGTTTTTGAAATCATAAATATCGCTTCCTCGAAAATCGTTGAATTAATACGTTAAGTAAATATAAACGTAACGAAAAATAAATATACTGAAACGAATGACAAAATGCATATGAAATGAGTAAAAAATGAAATAGAAATGGTTATAAATAATGTTTATTGTTAAGTCCTTGGTCTTTTACAGAATTTACACTTTCTACCCTAACGGTGTAAGTTTTGCACCATTAGTCCTTGGTTAAATATATATTACATTTTAAGTCCGTAAAGGTTCCAATTTGTCATTTTATGTTTTCTAATTAATGTCTTAACCTTTTCTACCCAATATTTACAGAAATGACAGTTTTGCACTTAGTTTTACAAAAGTTACAATTTAAACCCTAATAGTAAATATGCGTTGCATTTTTAGTCCAAAATGTACAAAAATGATGTGAAAAATATTCTGAAAGTTCTAAAAATTTTAAATAGCTTATTCCAACTTATAAAAACTGCTTATTAATCAAAAAGCTTATTTTTAAGCTTAATGGGCTTTTTATCTAAATATATTAAGGCCCGTTAAGTGTTTATGATCCAAGGCATTTTAAGACAAAGTGTGCTTTTGTTTGGGCTTATTTTAAAGTTAGAAAAACATATTCAAAAGGCCTATACCCACTGCTTATATGGATTGCTCATTTTGTGCTTATTGGGCTAATAAGCCCGTCGTCAAAGTATAAAGATTTGGAAAACTGTTCTTATTAGCGATTGCTTTTGAGTTCGAAAAGGGTTCATATGAGCTTAATATATAGAGGTTTTTATTTTTCTGTAGTTTATTAGATGAACTTATAAAGAAACATGTCGAGTAATAAAAACTATGTGTTGTGTATTTGAATTTCAAATACTATGCCCATTTCTAGTCGACACAGTAACGTGTTTAAAAGAAATAAATATGACTTTACTATTATACGATTCAATATAATTTATTAATAGAGTTCGATATGCATGTAGATGATCATTTAATGTATGAATAATAATGTAAACGTGATTCCTACCCTTCCATCATAGGAGGCAATCATTTAGAACGTAAAATAAATAAATATAACGCCTACGTATGAATTAAAAAGTAAATACGATCAAAACAAAATAAGAAATGATGCATGCTATATCTAGATCGATATGAAGAGTTATGAAATGGATTAGAGGGACTTACAATCCTTATAAGAGAGGGTGTTATACGTTTAAAGGACTAGAACAAAGGATAATGTTTGTAGTTTGCTTAGAACCGATTCGCTAGAGCTCTAATCTCTTGGAATTATGCTCGAATGAAACGGAAATACTTCTGGTCTTCTTGAGGGGTTCGGCAAATGAGGAGAGAATTTCTTAAAATATAGAAGTGTGAATGTCTTTTATTGTATAAGTATCTACGTATATATATAGAGATAAAGAAGCATGCATGCAATTCGACTAAATAGTATTAAATGATATATTTTGTGTCGAAATAAGGATTAAAATAGGCCTAGTAAATGAACCTTGGTCGATTGATATAAAAGAAAGAAAAATGAAATTGGGCTAAAATTGTGTTGGACCATGAATAGTAATTGGATCCGTTTAGTGTTTAATGAGTATGTTTGATCCATCGTGGTCCGCGTGTGAGCTCGTTCCAACGTATTGTATATCATGTAACAATGTTTGAATAGAAAGGTAATAAACAAAAATTTCAAATTTGCCCGTTAAAATGGTTAAGTGAACAGTAATGATGTGTTAGTAATAGATTAGCGTTAACTAATGACTAGGGAATTTTACGGATTGTTACACTTATAGAGAATCAAGTCGAGCCATTTAATAGATAGGTTGTACTTAAAACTTAGATTTTATGGGGTTGTTCTTGGTCGACAAAATGAATGAGTCCAAAATGATAAAATGACATATGTAATGTACGATGCAACATATGATCAAAACATGTCTCGTTAAGTGATTAAATGATGGAATATATGTCGAATGAATGTATAACATGATTTTCTAGCCATACATGAATAGGAGGTCATTATGCAATACGTAAATTAAATACGAGAAATCGAAAAAATGCATAGAAAGCTTGTAATATGATTCGAACGAAATAGATATGTGCATGATACATTGAAAACATGAATAAGAGTAGGAAATGAGTTTGTGAAGCATACTACACCCAAAAGGTTGTGTGATATACGTGAATATGGACTAGGATTCGAGAGATATGCACGCCTCATGCTAGAGTAATCACGAATGATTCGAATGCAAGGTTTTCAACTTGGAAAAGGGGCTCGAACAACTAGGGAATGGCTCCTGTTCTTAGAAGGTCTCGGCAGGGAGTATAAAACTTAGAGAAATATTGTGAGGTGAGTTTAAGTGTGAATGGGAGTTATGTATGAGTGATCAAACGTATATATGCATGTATGTATCGAGTTTAATGTATTATAATGACTCAACTTGGGTGATTAGATGGTTTGTAGAGATTGGGATAAGGATTTAGGATATATGTACTCGAGTTCTATGGATATTAAGGGCATAGTTTGTGTATAGGTTCGGTTATAAAACAAGTTGCATGATTAATATGTTCATTCGATACACTTTAGGTCCAAATGACTTTTTAGCGTGACCAAATTATATAGGAATGATGTAAATAAGCTTGGAGGCTTATATTCGACTAGGGAAAATTAAAAGGCTTAGGTGAAAACAAGTTGTGTCGAAATTGGTTTACATTTGAATGACTTGTACATGTGTCGACTAGCGTTTACTTTAGGGCTCGTTTATGTACCAAATGTTCGAATTAGAAAGTGAGAGTTGTCAATCCTGATTATTTGGAGTATGGAGATTTGAATTGTGTAAAATGTAGCCTATTTTGTGTGTCGAAATCAAAAGATATCCAACTGAGTGAAAATAAAAGAAATAAGGAAAATTGGGTTGGACTTGAATAGTAACAGGCACAAAATTGGGCCAAGAATTGTAATAAGGATCCGTTTGGTTTATTATTTGTTTATTGGATTCGTCGTGGCCGTGTGTGAGCTCGTTCCAAGGTATTGTGAATCACGTATCAACGTGTTTGAATTATTGCAATGTAATAAACAAAATTTTCAAAATTTGCTCGTAAAAATGGTTAATTGAACTATAATGGTGATTTATACTTGATTAACATTTACAAATCACTGGGGAATATCGTATCCTCGACCGTCTCAATACGGTTGAGGGGAACATCATTAAGAAAGCACAAGAAGGTGTCAATCTGCTCCTTGTGACGCTCCAGCCGCGCCATGAGGGTGGTGTAAGTAGGCAAGCGGGTAGTTACAGCCCTAGAACTCTCTCCAATCTTGAAGACTTGAGCTGGAGGAGTAAAGCTTGGTGGAAAAGATAGAGATGACGAGGTGTGAGGAGATGAAGCACAGGGAGATGAAATACGGGCCAGCTTCTGAGGGGGCATATCCTCCTCAGGAAGATAATCCCGATGATGGGGTATGTAAGGGAATGACTGAGTAGACAAAGTGAAGTGGTGGTCAAGCATGAATGGAGTAGAGAGTCAAGCAGGTGGATGTGGAGGTACATAAGATGGCAGCATTTAAGGATGTGGCTGAGATAGTAATACTAGTGATGATGGTAGGTGGTGCTCGGGAGATGATGGTGGTGGTGGCAACACTAAAAGTACAGGTGAAGTCGGGGATAGAGGTGGTGATGGTGGTGGCAGAATGGGAACTAGTGGTGGTATCATAGGAGCTGGTGGTACACGTACCCGTTTTTGGGCAGTGTGGATCATGGTGGCACCATTTGGGTGACGCATAAATGGTCTCATGAATGGCTCAGGCTCATAAGGCTGCAGGAGTCTGGCTCGCCTGCGCTGGTGAACCGGTGTAGGTGGGGATGGTGGTAACTCAGGGGGTAGTAATGGAGAAGTCTCAGATGGCTCGATGTTTGAGGCCTCGTCGTCTGCCTTAGAGCCTGAGGTAAAATAGACCTGCCTGACTTGCATATATGGGTCATCAGACAGAGGAGTGTATGTAGGAGAGACTGGATGGCCCTCAGGAGAAAGTAGTGATGAAGTGGGTAGAGTAGACATAGCAGGTGCAGTAGCTAGTGGTGTAGAGGCGACCTCTCCTTCCTCAAAGGGTTCGGTCTCCCCAGAAGTGACATCTGGTGATGCGAAAGTGGGGATGGCTTGTATCACAGGCGCGGTATCATCGGTCTCGACATCAAAGAGAATGATAATGGGAAGTGACGGGGAAGACATGACTCTGTAATAACCCAGTAATAAAAAATATAAGTCATTAATATAAGTAATGTCTACTAGTTATGCATCATCTGCTAATAAAATCTCAATGCATGATGTTGGTAATGTGTAGGCACGGAGGGCGTAAAGTAGTAAAGCGTAAAATGGTCCATTTTGAAAGCGTAGTTACAGTCCAGTGTTTTTTTTAAAATACACTTGGTTTTCTATAACCATGGCTCTTATACTAATCTATAACACCCCTTATATTTCAACATAGCAGCGGAAGGCTAAATGGGGGATTTTAAGTGGGTAATGGGATGTGTAAGTGTATAGGGGCGGCCAAAGCATGAAAAATGAATAAAATGATTAGATTTTATTAGTAATGGATTAATATTTGGTGTGTTAGTGTGTTTATTAGGTTTAAATCCAGCGTACGGCCTTAAATACGCGAATTACGCAGTACCAGATGACCTAAAACGTGAATTTTAGAAAAGTGTTATTAAAATATTATAAAATTGATATGAAGTGTTGAAATGACTAATTCTAATATTTCATGGGAGACTTGGTCTTGCCGGAGTGTTAAAACGAAATTAAAAATAAAAAACTTAGAATGAAAACGCGTAAAACGCAAAAAGTACAAAGTTTACGTAACAATGGAAAAATAATAATGTGACTTATGAAATATGAATGAAATGAAGGTATAATGCCTAAAACATGTAGACTAGACATAATCTAGGGTCGGTTCAAGTTAATGTACGTTTACAACGGACACGGGCTAGCCCAGCCGGTTACCCGTAAAATTCAATTTCCACGAAATTAAAATAAATAGAATAAGTAAGTGGTTAAATAATGACCCGAAAAATACGGATTGTTACAATATTACTTGTTATTGGATATAAAGGTAGCATCAAATGAAATAACATCGCCAAAATGCTTATAATTCAGCTTTTTAGCGATATCAGCCCAAAATAAACCACGCAATGAATCACCCTCTCCTTTGTAATAATCCACAAAGAAACCATCAAAATGCTTTTCTAGATTCTTTAACTTTTCCAGTGTAACACCCCTTAGATTTCAACATAGCAGCAAAAGGCTAAATGGGGGTATTACTTCATAGATCACAGTCATAATCATAGAAAACGACTCAAAGGAGACGTTTTTAAAAGTCATTATCATTCACTGAAAACTTATTATTCAAAGTTACAAAAGAAATTCCATATTATTGGTGTTTCACAAGAGACATTGATAAGTTTGTAATGAATGATAATATTATTAGACGCCATCCAAAAGAGGTTTAGTGCCAACTTCGTGCCATTTATGCTCTTTAGTTACCTGAGATAAACATGCCAAAAAGTCAACAAATTGTTGAGTGAAATTCATAGGTTTATAGTTTGCTAGTTGAACACAAGATATAGTTGATAATTGCATCGAATTACAAATATCAGGGAAAAACAATGTTATTGCCCTAAGCTCATAACACCCAAAACATTAACTGCGTATCATAATAATGATATAAGCGACAATGCCCCCTGGTAGGTAATTGCCAATTAGATAGTGTATCTCAAATATAGTGCGTCAGGTTACCATTCCGGCTAACACAAACGGGGTCGTCAACCCCAAATAGATCTATCCACAATATTCACGTTCACTCACAAGTGATTAATGATTCAAGATAGTGAGGGACTTTTGGCAATAGTGGTACTTAGGCAATAACAAGATCAAGCATAGCATACATTTGTAAAATCACTTGTGTTCAGGTTTATAGCATGTATCTCCCCCATGGGAATTTATAAAGTGTATAAAAGTGGGGCTATGAACTCACCTCAGTGGTACGGTAGTCAAGATATAGTAATATCAAACGATTTAAGTGAACGGCTCCAACACACGACCTAGATAATATGGAAAGTCTTTGATTTCGATAGTTTAAGTTTATTACCTCAACGAATAATGTTTGAAATAGGTATCGTTGATGAAATTGTTTGTGTTAACGTTGCTTGTGTGGCAAATGTTATATATTCATATAACTTGTGTGTATGTATTTGTTTCTTGATGTTACGTAGTTTAAAAAATGAAATCGTTTATGATTTAACATAAGTTAGTGGATGATAAATTAAAATATTTATTTTAACTATTTTAAGTTGGCGAATGTTAAGTTATTATGATGTTTGTATTATTTATTTATGAGTTATTCGATTTATTATTCGTTTGAAAATAACGTTGTTATTTATATTTCGATATTGTCGTTTTTATATCTTATATGTAAGTTTTTATAAAATTCTCACGAAATATGTTTGTAAATATAAGTTTTTCAAAAATATTATAAAGATACTAAATTAACCCTTAAGTTATATAAAAGTTAAACTTTTTACCCAAAACTTATAAGTTTTACATTTTTAGTCCAAAAGTATAAATTTAGGGTTTTGCTAACAACAACCCAATGGGCATTGTTTAAGCTTACATTAATTAATAATGTTTCCAAATATTAACTCACTTGATATTAATACTTACCTTATTAAATTCATTTACTCATGTATTTATAGAAATTATGAGTTCATATTTGGAAACAATGTTATTTAGGGTAAGCTTAAACAACACCCATTGGGTTGTTGTTAGCAAAACCCATAAATTTATACTTTTTACTCATGGTTTCTAAAAATGACAGTTTATACCCTGGGTTTTTGTTATTTCAGTTTTTAGATTCAAAAATCACAGTTGTTATTTTTAACCCGTTACTTACCAAATGTTACATTTTTCACCAAAGTTTCGTAAAATTTGCATTTTTAGTCCAAAGTTAATAAATTGTAAATATTTAGTTTTCTTTTAATGAGTTATGTTTCTGAGGCTTATTTTGAGCTTATAGGAATTGCTTTTTTCGAAAAAAAGTTGTACGAAAAGGTTTTTGGGCCTTAAGGCCCAACGAGGGTTCGTTTGGTATTAAAAATACTGAGAGCTTATGAGCTTAAGGACTTATTTTTGGCGACTTCAAAAGAGGGTGTTTAACTTGTTAAAATAGCTTATATATATTTCAGCTTGTAGATCAGCTTATTGCATTAATCGACTTGCGCTTTTAGGCCCAGTTATGGTACGTTTGGTGTTAAAATAGCTTATATATATATATATATATATATATATATTATATATATATATATATATATATATATATATATATATATATTTATATTTCCACAAGTGGCCATGCCTGGATTCGAACCCAGGTCACTTGTGTGCAACATAAGTGATACAACCAACTGAGCCAAGAGCTCTATCTTGTTTATTTTTACACCTCATTAGTATTTAAAGATTGTTTACTTATGCTACATATACACTTAGCAGTTATGAACTTAACATACATGTTTTACGTTTTTGTGTTTACTTTCTTTTCCAAACTGAGTTTTGCAATATCCTTGAATACGTAAGCTACTCAGCCTTTGAACAAGTTCAACGTTTACATGCGAGAGCCCAGATAAGCTCAAATGAGTCTCAACTCATTTGAGTTTACTCGACTCAAAGTTCCAAATGTGACCAAAAGTTCAAACCGATTTTATAGGCGAGTATTTTATATTCGTATTTAAGTAGATAAGCACTAATATTCCAAACAAAATGAGTCGAAACCTTTAGTTTTACCTTTATTTAGTCCTTTTGTGTTTTAAAAAAACCTCCAAAACAAAACCGTGAGACGTGAGTGCATGCTATGCATTAACCATCTAAGCTTTAGTTAAGTTTTGGGATTTTATAAGTTTTAAATTAACAAGCTATTAACACACAAGTGCAACAAAGTCAACTTGTAAATATGTTTGCATGAATATACGAATGTGTATATATGCATGCATGTTGAAATGTACACATTCTGAGAAAACTTATCGCATAGCATATACATGAAACTTTATGTTTAAAACAAGGTTTATAACAAGTTTGGAAAGTAACTAATCCTTACAGTGAGTGTTGTGAAAACGAGTTTAGGAAGTTTAAAACACATCGCGAGCCTTACTAAGAAACTAATATACGGGATTAGCTACTCTACGTATTGAAATGGGTTTAGGAAACTTACAACACCAAAAGTGGTGGTGATGAGGTACGAAAGTGAGTATAAACGAGAGCAACGAGAACCCGACCATTAGTCTAGTTTCCAAGCTTTAAACTCGCAACGAAACAAACCCAAAAGACTCTTTAGAACCTTAAGAACCAAACCAAATGTGCTATCTTTCTTTCTCTCTTACTTGGCAGTAACAAGGGACGAATATGTTTGTGTTTATGTTTTTCTTTGTGGTGCAAAAATGTGTTAAATGTTGTTGCTTAAATAGAATATTAGTATTTAGGGCTAGGGGCTGACAAAGGGTGTTAAGCTAGTCCTTTGCTCAGACTCATGATATGGAAGGACAAGAAAAGAAAGGTGGTGTGACGTTTCATATGATTTGACAATACTAACTTTCACAAGTGATGATGGTTAGTACTTGTACTAGGATCAAACTCTTTTGATCTGATTTAGATTCCTCCTTTAAACAAGAAAAATGTGTGTGTGCTATTGTAAAACCAATGGTGCTTTGGATATTCAGTCACCACTAGGGTGCGTTTGCTAATAGTAAAGAGAAAAAAAAGGTTTTTTAGTTAATTACAAAAAGGTGTATATGTACAATGAGGGTGCGTTGGTTATGAAATAAAAAAAAAGGTAAATTGCAAAAATGGTCCCTAAAGTAGCCCAAAAAAGCTAAAAATACACCGACCCAAAAAGTTTTGCAAAAACGACATTGATGTTCCATATTTTTTCAAAACAGCCACCGAGAGCTACTTTTAGGGACATAATTTGCAATTTACCCTGTTCTTTTTTTTTATTGAAAGCCACCACCACCACCACCCTCTACCACCACACAACCGCCACAACCACCCTCTACCACCACACAACCACAACCATCACCCTCTACCACCACCACCACCACACTTCTCCTTCCATTTCATCATTTGGAATCACATCCCCAGATTTAACTATTCAAGTTGGGGTTTAATAGCTTCGTTACTTTAATAAAGTAACAAATACAAATAATTAGATGATTGGCTCATATGTTGAAAAGCAACCCCCCGATGAAGCTATTGAAATGAACACAATATCCACATCCTATTCTACCATTAGCTCCTTAATAACGATATATAGCCATACAAATGATGTATCTATTTTGCTAATACAAAATAAGTTCATACATTTTGCTACTTAGCACCATGGGCCATATATAGAAATGGCCATGACACACTGCCAAATTTCCAACTCCAGCGTTGCAGACAATTCTCGCCGATCTCCGATGATCACCAAGTAAGCAACTTTTTGACTTTATTTCCACTTCATTATTATAACTAAATTAAAACAATCACAATTCACTTTAAACCCCAACTCTTTTTTATTCAATTACATTAAATCACTGGATACTTATATTTATTCGAATCGGATAATCTGTTATTTACAGTGTTTTATAAACTATAAGATGACCAGAAACATAACAGCGCCTCCAATGGAACTCGATATAGACGCATTCCTTCAATCACAAACTTCCGATGAAGACGACGAAAATGATCACATACATCGCACCGCGCTTGACAAGCTTCTCCTCACCGACTCCGATGATTCCTCACCACCACCATCCTTTACTACAAACCTAAATGCAAAAGGAATCACCCTTTACTAGACGATTAGAGATACATCTCTCTGTGGAGGAGGTTCCTAAATGGTGCAGTTATAGAAACAGGGGAGATGTTTTATCTTTTATTACACCAACCCACTTTCGTAACAAAAATTGTGGTGTTATCTTATGTGCAACCTTAAAGTTCAAAAACGTCAGTGAGCGGTACCTTACTCCTAAAATGTTCAATAAAATGAGAAAAACAAGTCATCGTCTCAAAGTAATGACATTTCCTAAGTGTTGCACATGTGTCATGTTTTACCCACTTGACGATACAACACTTGTAGTGGAACCCGCTGACATTGTGCTACTCTAATTTCTTGAAGATGGCGATCCAGTAAGTGTTTCAAGTTGTGGGTTACGTTTAATGTATGAGGGTGACGTGGTGGATTCTAAGTTGGTTTTACAGAACGTGATAGAATTCGCCTCACCTATCCTATTGGAGACGACCAATCTTATTACTCAGTTAAATGACATTATGTCGGATGATGACGAAGATGATGACTCCCTCAGTGAAGATGATGAATACGATTATTATGAATAACTAGTTTTTAGTACTGGTTATGTATAGATATAATATGTTTCTTAACTTATTATTGTAATTAAAATGGAGACAATAGTTTATAGTCCTGTGTACACAAGAGTATTTGTATTAATTGGTTTCTTGATTATTGATAATTATTTGTAGATTGCTCTTCGTGATAAGAAAAAAATATCTCCAGATGTTCTCTTACTTTGAGTGATTATTCAGTTGAGCGCGAAAGTGTTGCAATCAAGACAATTTGTGATGTGGAAATTGAAAAATATTATTGATCCCAGCAATACACTTGATCGAATCCTTTAGCTTGTAAATGTTTAGTTATCTTAGATGAATCTAAAACAACTAAGTATAGAAACTGTCTTGGAAGTATATCAAACACAATGCGGAATCTTTTACTTGATCTTAAGAAGAACTTTATATTGAATTATCAGTAAACAGTGAATATCAAACAAAAAACTTCAATATTATTATTAATAATACGAATTATCAAAAGTATTATGGTTTACAACCTTGAAGTATATAAAAGAATCGCCTATCTCGTATCTATCTCTATGCCCTAGGACCTCCTTTTATATACTAAGGAGTCCTAGTCGGCTTACGGTTACTTGCTATACAAGATAAATCTCTATAGAATATTTTCTATATTTATCTAACCGACTATACAAGTTTATCTCATAAGCAGTACAAACTAAATACTCTAGCAGTTGTATCTCTAACTCTAGCAGTTGTAACTCTGAACTAGCAGTAGTAACATTTAGTCTAGCAGTAGTAACCACTTAGTGTATTTTCTTGAACATCATCAGCAACACTAGCAGTTGTAAAATACACAAGCAGTTGTAATCTTTGTAACAAGCAGCAGTAATGACTTAGAGCATTTCTTGTATAAACCATTAGCAGTCTTAACCATGCAAGCAGCAGTAACTCTAAAACCCAATAATCCTCCCCTAAACTTGATATTTTCCTCTAAAATCATCAAGTTTCAATCATAGCTTAAACAAATACTAGGATGATGCTTCCAAACAATTAATTTTGTTTCTTATCATTGGGTGCTAGAATCTTTTCTATCTTTTTGAGTAGTCGATATGTTGTTTCATCATAAGGATACTGAAGTTGGAGTCTTCTATTTTCATGTAGCATCTGATGTACAATAGCCTTCTGATATTGTAGATGATAATCCTTTTCTACAAGCATGTAAATTGACATACCATGTACATCCAACACATTAACTCCACAAGACTGAAAAATTTTCCACTGTAGAACTATCTTGTGTTTTAAAGTTCTCCACTCCTCATCCTCATGATGTGGTTCAAACATCTCTTTCAAATATCTCCATATGACTCTATCATAAATTTGTTCTGGCCTATTATAACCAAACTTTTCTTTATACAGCTTACATAGTGTCACACCCCCAGAAATCGGGTCCAGCGGAAGTATACACGTCGCTAGGGTGCAACTCAATTGGTATCACAACACTAGTACAAAGAACGGTTTTCACCACAATCATTTAGAATAAAATTCATTAGCAAAAGTGTTAAATTTACACGATTAAAAAGTAGTGCGGAAATAAGCCCATAAATAAGTTAAACGGTCCGAAATGTTTATCAGAGTCTTCTATGACCATGCCATGCCCTGCCAAAAAACCTCCAGTAGCGTGCAATTGCTTAATACCTGAAAATACATGCCAAAGTGTCAACACGAGGTTGGTGAGTTCATAGAGTTTAGTGAAAAATGTAAAGCGTTTGAATGAAGATTTCCCAGCAAAGGCATTGTAAATCCACCCAGTTCCAAGCCCCGCCCATACAAGACTTGCAGCCTGTGTGTTTACAACCCACTGCTAAATAAGATCTGGTTTATGTGAACGTCAAATGATTTATGGACCACAAATGTTAAATGAACAATATATTCCCAATATATATAGAGTTATTGACAACTAAAGTTCATGACACCGAAGCTTTAAGATTCTAGTTTGGGCATACTTTGACATAACAGTCAAGTGGGGAAACCATGGTCCGTTTGAAATATCAGTCAAGTGGGGAAACCACAATACTATGTTTGACATATCAGTCAAGTGGGGAAACCACAATACGTTTGACATAACAGTCAAGTGGGGAAGCCACAGTACTACGTTTGACATGTCAGTCAAGTGGGGAAACCACCCGGACACCCAAAGTTTCTGGTAGATGTACGCCTAGGACATTCAGGGATTCTTAAATGATTATGCGTCCGTTTAACTTAACAGTCAGGTGGGGAACACCACCCGGACAGGGAGTTCAATCCTAATAGATCTATCCACAACATTCGCGCTTAACGGGTCATTACATATGTAATATGAAATAGCTTAATGTACTAGTGTCCATAAGAAAATAATCAAGGGTGAAAAATGTAAACACAATATACTTTCGAGTAACAAACCAAGTATTTTAGCCAATCAATGATATTTGAAATTCAAATCACGTTTCAAGTAAAGCAAGCATGAGTTTAATAAAAAACGAGCATGTATTCTCCCCCAAACAGTGGTAAAACAAATAAAAATAGGGGCCATGAACTCACCTGATGCAATAGCTACGACGACAAAAATGGATACACTGAAATGAGGCATGATCTCTAACCGCAACCTAAGATGAATGATAGGATCTAATGTAAGCAATGAAATGATGCTACACATGCAAATACGTATGTTATCGATACCACTCGTGAATTTTGAAAATAATGTTTATTGTCGAAAAATATATTTTTGACGTCTCGTTAAGTCAAACTACTTTTCCTGTAAATATGTTGAAACAATACTCAATGATCCTCGTTTGATGGTTTATCGGTGAATATTGTGTTTTTGCCGCAAAATAACACTTTTCATTACTTGCTAAAATATGCCCAAATGGCATCACAAAACTAGTCGCGAAATATTGTATGTTAAGTGTTAAAACATATGCTTGTCGTTTTTAGAAACCTTATAACAATATTTTGAAGTCGTGTTATTTAACTTTTGACCATACGTGTTTCGTTTAATAAGAAAAATGGCTCTCAATATAGTGTCTTGTAAAAATAATTGTTCTTACACTTAGAAATATTTTTCATATAAGTGCTGTCAAAAATATATATAGTTCGTCGGGTTTCAAACGCGTGTATGTTGGTCGTTATAAGCTCGTTTTTCACGTTCTTTTTATCCACGGCTTCGTATTAATGTAAACTAACATAATTTCAGTAGGTCGGGTCATCTAGATCATCTCTAACACCTCGTTTTGTCCGTTGAAATTCGGCCAACAGCACGCAATTTTCAGAAAATTAGTTTTCGTCGTCAAACTTAGAAAAATCATATCTCCTTCGTCGTAAGTCGGTTTTTACTCATTCAAGCGCCCACGGTTTCATTTTTGAAAGTATTTTGTGAATATGAAGGCCAAAATATCCCCTGAGTTACTGAGTTTTCCAGATTTCACGTTTTTGGACAGACCCTTTTCTATTGTTGTTAAAACTCATTTTTATGGTTCAAGACTTGATCAAACCACTTCCAATCAACACCACAACTAATCTAATCCTACCATACACCTTCTTAAGGTGTCATGGGGTCCTAAACATCACCAACTTTGGTGGGTTTCATGAGATTACACTAAATATCCATAGATCTATGTTAAAAATGAAAAATTAAGCATTGAGTGGTATGTAACATATATATTTGCATAACTAGTTACTCATATAACTTGAAAATACATCAAATGAAAGTATGAAAAGATCAAAAAGTGTTCTTAAAGCTTACTTGAAGATTTGAGGTGGTTTGGAGAGAAATGTATAAGAAACCTATGGATTTTTATTTCAAAATCCTAGCTAGGAGTGTAAATGAGACTTGATTGTAACTTGATCTTGAAAAATTTATGGATTTCCCTTAGTGTTCTTGGTGTGGCCGAACCATATAGGAGAGAAAAGAGAGAGTTTTTGATCTATTTTGCTAGTTGATTTGTGTATGTATGTGTTCTTGAAATTAAATCGCTAGACATAAAGTCTTGAAGTATTAATGGTAGTCAAGATTTTCAAAGCTAAATTGGACCTAGGGGGAGGCAATGAGGCGTCATAAATGGGGAAGGAAGGAAGAATTTTGTGGCTCATTAATGTTCTTGTCCCCCCAATTAGTAAGTATTAGTTGTTTGTGTATACATTAGGTGTTATCGTGTACCGAGTTAACTAGAAATAAATCATGACGAGGTGAAATAAAATATGACGAAGTTGTAAAAATTGTCAAATCATATTCCTTGCAAGAATCGGGTGTTAGAATGATTATCGGGTTGAAATATCGCAAACCGACGGAGTTATAAGCTCCTAACGGAACATATAGCAATTGATTTAAAACACCGGGTAAAGTAATAATATAATCTTTATATCATTATAATGAGTATGAAAATATGTTATGATCACTGTCGGGAGTATCGGGTATATTATTCGTAGTAATGACTGAGTGGTAACGTTAATTAAATAATTAAACATACGTTAACGAAAATCACACAAACCCGTGCATGACCTAATATGATAATGATGTTACTGATGATATGTAGACTACTCTAGTCTATATGACGTGTTCTTACTGATGATGCATGAATACGCAGCTAAACCATACTGGTTACACGTATTTGAATACCCGTAAACCTAGTTTACGAAAAGGATGAACGCTAACCATGACTAGTGATTTTCCTCCGGGAATGAATAGTGTTTCGTGAATAGTAAATTTTTTTTGAAACATCCCAAAGTCTCAAACTGACTTCAAAAATGATGAATAGTGAATGATGAATAGTAATCCATGAATAGTAACTTGTCGATGTTTGGAAAATGACCTGAAATTACGGGTTGTGACACATAGAGTCACCATATCTTCTCTATCAAAATGTTGAACGATTTGTAGAAAGCTAACAAACCTCACAGATTTTTCATCAGCTCTCTTGATATCCCAATATGCTGTCTTACCATGTATTCTTGAAGTAAAAGCAATAATTGCAAGTTTGAAACTGAGAGGAACTGCATCCATGACTTCTTCATTGACTAATGCAAGTTCTGTAAGAGCTTGTATTTGTACTTTATCACTTTCATTTTCTACATCAGCTTTCTGTTCATGTTTTTGCTCACTCTGCTCTTGCTCTGCCTTATGCTCTGTTTCTGCCTGCACTTTATGTTTAGATTTTTTCTTTTTGCTTCTTTGTTTAACCAACTCTTCTCCTGTTCTTTTAGAACTCCTCCCCACCTCTTCAGTCTCCATAGGTACAAACCTCTCAGTCTTTCTCTTGGCAATGTTGCACAGTTTTTCAATTTTTTTATCATCAAAATGTGCTAATACTTTTTGTTGCCAATTATCCATATTTTTTAGGTATGCACACATGACAGATCTTCTTTGTGCTTTGGTGGGTGGCTTGTTCTTCTTTGCTGCTAACTTTTGTGTTGCATAAAACTTCTTTCTTTCTTCAATAAGCTCTTTCAACATTCTAGCTCTTTCATCAATTGAATACTGCTCTTGTTCATCTTGTGTCAGCATCACACTGGGCTCTTTCTTCATCCCATGCAGCAATCAATGCTAAAGTCTTAGCTTCCTTCTCAGCAGCAATTTTCCTTTGTTCCAAAACTTTCTTATTCTCCTCAGTAAACTCTGCAGCTAATTGTTCTGCAACCTCTGCATCAAGTTGCATTTGTTTTGCTTTTGAAAGTGGTTCCTCCACTGGCTCTTCAATAAGTATAGCTTTGCCTTTGACTTTGTCTTGTGGAGATGGTTGTGTAGCTTTTGGTGTAGAAGATGGCTCTCTTATAACAACACCTTTGACTGGTGGTTTGGATGTCTTCAATTCTATCATTGCATGAGCCAAAATACTTTCATCATCCATAATCTCAGCAGTAGAAACTTGTTGTTCAACAGTAGAAACTGTTTCTTTATCAGCAGTAGTAACTTCTGGTATAGCAGTAGAAACTTTTTCACTAGCAGCAGTAATTTGCTTACTAGCAGCACTAACATCTTTACCAGCAGCACTATCAACCTTAGCAACACTATCCAACACCACTTCATTTCCCTGAGTATCAGCAAACACAAACTCATTTTCATCACTCTCTGCACCAATACTTATGTCCATACCAAATCCAGCACCCTCATTATCCTTAGCCTCCCCTGAAGCTTGGCTTTCATTCCTCCCCTGTTTGGGAGCATCCTCCCCAAAACTGATAGCCTCAGAAGAACTAATCCTTTGATTTGTGCCCGCCTTATGTACTCTTTTTAGTTTTGGAGTTCTTGACCTTTTGATACCTTCTAAGAATCTAACCCTTCTCTTTAAAGATTTGATTTCACCACCGTGAGAAGCAGTCAGTTGTTGTAAGTCAAGAACTTGTGCAGACAGTTTGGTACAAGTTGCCATCAATTCCCTAAGTAGTTCAATTATATCCTCACCACTTCGGCTTATGTTACCTAGCCCGAGAGGTGGATCACTGGAAGTGTTAAGCTCAGCCTCAACCCTAGGTTGAGCATCTGATACCCCCATATTAGCCATTTGACCGGGTCCTTCACCTGAATCAGTTCCATGGGAACCAGACCCATTAGAAGTTGTCTTGGTTTGGGTCTAATTGATGGTACCACTGGCCTGTGTTGCTGCTAAGCTAGATACAGTAGTGGCAGCCCTTACCAACATGTCATTCTGCATACCAATGACATCCTCATCTGCAACAATATGAGTAGAGCCACTAGCCTGAGGTAGCTCAGTGTTCTGTGAATGAGCCATACTTTTGTATGTCTTTTGAGGTAGTTGTGATGATGATGCCAAAAGTGTGGGTGTGTGATGGGTAACAGCTGGGATTGCTGAACCTTCACCTTGATTTTGTCTAGCAAGTTCCAACATTGTAGCAAACAATGGTGTAACTTTGACTGAAAAATCTATTCCATCCCTCCTCATGTTAGTGAAAACCTTTTTAGTAAGAAAGGGAGTGGGATAAACATTTTTATGACTTTTCTTTTTAACAAACTGATTGTCCAAAAGGAGTTGTAAAAACCATGGATAGATAAAATATTTGCTTGAAGAACTATCCAAGTTCTTGACCATATTGTCAAAAATTAATTTAGAAAAATTAAATCTTTTATCATTATCAGCCAAACAAATTATAGCAAATGCCATATTGCTACTGAATTCATTCCAACCAGTGGTCGTTGGACTAAGACACACTAACACAGTATGGATTAAGAATTTCCACTGATGAGAGAAGTTTCCTTTGTAAAATTTTAAAGCATCATTTTTCCTCTCATATCCCATCTGTGAAAGTTTTTCAAAAATTGTAGCATTAGAAAGATTCTCAATTCTATTAGCATCTCCTAGATGAAGATCTCTTCTAATAGATGCCTCAGTAATGAGTATCTTCTGCCCATCTACAAGGGCATGAATTTGTACTTCCTCATTATGAGTTTCGACCTTAGTAGACGACCAAAACTATATAATGTTGGAAGTATATATAGTAGGTTTTACTATTAAAGAAAACCTTATATAGCTTGCATTAAGAAAATCAATGATTTCAGTAAAATCTATAGACTCGTTAGGTTTTTCTAAAAATGCAACATTATTGTGTGGTTCAGTAAAAGTTAAGTGCGACATAATGATTTGATTTGGGGGTTTTTCGATTTGATGATAAAAACTGAATTAAGGTTTAGATGAGAGTGAATTATGTGCGCGTGAAACTGATTATGTGAATCAATTGGGGATTTATACCCTTAAGTGAAAAGTGACATAACTATACCCTGCACTCTAAAACCTAGCAGCAGAAACCTAGCAGCACTAAGTTAGACTTAGCAGCACTAAGTTTATGTTTAGCAGCACTAACTTTTAACCCCAAAAAAAATTCTCAGCAGTATTTTCCCAATATCTTTTAAAACAATACTGCACTCAGATATTTTGAAGGGATTAAGTGTAAAGGAAGACACTTAATCATTTTCGGTTGCATTTAACCTCTGGTTGTGTGAGAACCATTGATGTCAGTATAAATACTACCTGTGATCAGATAGACTTATTAAAAGAGCCTTCTTGACAGGGTTTCCAGCTCGTGGCAGGTGTTGCCTCTAACACAAATGCATTAGATTCACTTTTGCTCATTGTTCTCTATACCAGATGTCCTTAGACTAGTCACACTATCATTAAAATATGATAGAATGGTATAAAGTGAGTTAGCTCAGTTACTATCTGACTAACTATTGCCATCAATACATGTTCAAAATATCATAAATTGATTTCAAGAAATAGATTTTAAAGAATCTCCTGACTTAGGTTTAAAACCTTTATCAAGTGAGCCCTAAACTCTGTCTATCATTAATCAATTATTACTGCAAACTTTCCACCACATTTGCTTCTCACACAGCACCAAATCCAAGTATGTTACTTTGCTTATTCTTCAAGTATTAGTCCAAAACCAAGAAAAACACAAGCAATAACACTTTATATCATCAAATTATACTCAGCAGTTATTCAGAAAAACTAGCAGTTCTAAGTATAACTAGCAGTATTAACACAGCAGTTTTAAATAGACTAGCAACACTAAGTATACTTAGCAGCATAAACAATATATTGACCTAATAACATTACTAATCCTTTCAAAACTTTACAAAAACACAAAGAGATAAGAATTTTCAAAGATTTATCATTCCAATACTGACAACCAAAAATTGAAATCTACCCACATCAAAAGCTATTGTGAGCAAATCTGCAACATTATGATCAGTATGGATTTTAACAATTTGAATTAACTTCTTTTCATAACAATCTCTTATAAAATGATGTCTTATCACAATATGTTTTGTTTTTAAGTGATAAACAGGATTTCTTATAATGCACATAGTACTGCTATTATCAATATATATTTTAGTATGCATAAAATTGTACCCATAATTCAGCAATTGATTCTGAATCCAGAGCACTTGTCCACAGCAACTTGAAGTAGCTACATACTCAGCTTCTATTGTGGAATTTGCAACCACAGTTTGTTTCTTGCACTGCCATGAAATCAACCTACATCCCAAAAACTGACAACCTCCTGTTGTTGATTTTCTATCCAAGCTAGCTCCAGCATAATCACTATCAGTGTATGCAACCAAGTCAAAAGGTGAATCTTTTGGATACTAAAGGCCTAATTTGGGTTGACCTTTCAAATATCTAAAAATTCTTTTCACAACATTAAGATGTGAAACTTTTGGTGTGACTTGATATCTTGCACAGGCACACACTACAAACATAATGTCAGGTCTTGAAGCCGTAAGATACATCAATGAGCCAATCATTGATCTATATAAATGAACATCAACTTCTTCACCATCTTCATCTTTGAGCAGGGGCTTGGAAGTTTCCATAGTTGTCTTTGCAGGCTTTACATCAGTAAACCCAAACTTCTTCAAAATTTCAGCCACATACTTATCTTGACTGATAAATATGCCATCCTCCTTTTGCTTAACTTGTAACCCTAAGAAGAATGTAAGTTCACCCATTGAACTCATCTGAAATCTTTCATGCATTAGCTTTTCAAATTCAACACATAAAACCTTGTTTGTTGATCCAAAGATAATATCATCAACATAAACTTGAAATAACAAGATATCATCTTTGTGTCTTCTGATAAACAAAGTTTTATCAATCTTCAATAGTCCCATACAGAAAAGCACTTTTCACATCCATTTGATACACTTCAAAGTCTTTGTATGAAGCATAAGCCAGGAATAACCTTATAGCTTCAATTCTTGCAACAGGAGCAAATACTTCATCATAATCAATACCTTCTTCTTGAGTGTATCCTTGAGCTACTAACGTTGCCTTGTTTCTAATCACAATGCCTCTTTCATCCTTTTTGCATATGAAAACCCACTTAGTACCAATTGCCCTCTTCCCATTAGGCAAATCTAATAGAGTCCAAACTTCTTGAAGCTTGAATTGTAGAAGCTCTTCTTGTATAGCCTCCACCCAGCTTGGATCCTGTAATGCTTTATGAGCATTCTTGGGTTCTATTTGTGATAGAAAATAAGCAAACAAACAGTTTTGAAGGTCTTTGTGACTGTTTCTTTGATGAAGGGATCTAGCAAATAAACCTTGTTCCTTCAAATCCTTTATCATTCTTCTTGTTTGAACAGCAGATTTTGGCTCTCCAATGATTTGTTCCTTAGGATGATTCTTGTGAACTCTTGTAGTTGGAATAGGACTGAAAGGAACTACATCTTCCATATTGGTTAAGTCAGCCTATGCACCAAGTACATCATCATCAGTATCAAGATATATTTCTTCCAATAGAGGCATGTTTGGATCATCTGAATAGACATCATCATCAGTATCACGATATATTTCTTCCAATGGAGGCATGTTTGGATCATCTGGATAGACATCATCATCAAAAGATATGCCTTCCTTGTCTGCAACATTAACACTTGGCTTAGCAGTATTAACAGAGTTAGTACTGCTAGTGTTAATTTCTTCATTGGCAACATTATCTGATACATCATCCTTTTCTTGTTCATCAGTCTGCTTTTCTTCATTAACCACTTTATCATCATCAGAAGATTTTACACCATCTTCTTTATCATCTTTTGGATCTTCAGCAAGATCATCTTCTTGTGAACTCTTTGACTCTTGGGTTGAGAAAGGTGGATCAGCAGTCCAAATAGGCAGCAAAATATAATCTTTGTCAGGCTCATAATTCATAGTCTTGGTTAGTGAATCAATATCAAACAGCCAGTTTGGTCCACTCCCTGCAACATTAGGTGTACTCTCACTAAACCTAACATGCAAGTTCTCTTCCACTTTCCTGGTCCTACTATTGAACACTCTAAAAGCTTTGCTATTCATTGAGTATCCAACAAAGAATCCTTCATCAGCCTTGCCATCAAACTTGCCTAAGTGATCTATGGTATTCAAGATAGTAACAGGACACCCAAATGGTCTTAAGAAATCTAGCAATGGTTTTCTACCATGTAAAAGTTCATAAGGGGTCTTGTTGTGAGGCTTAACTACTTTACTTCTATTCTGCACATAACAAGCAGTATTAACTACTTCAGCCCAAAAAGTAGTAGGTAATTTAGAATCAGCTAACATTGTTCTAGCAGCCTCAATAAGTGTCCTATTCCTCCTCTCAGCAACTCCATTTTGTTGAGGAGTTCTAGCTACACTATATTGTCTCTCAATATCTTTCAACTCACAAAACTGGTTCATATCCCTATTCTTAAACTCAGTTCCATTGTCACATCTTATCACTTTAACCTTATAATTTACTAGATTTTCTACCCTGGTTATAAAAGCCTTAAGGACTCCGCTGGTTTCATCCTTAGATGCTAAAAAGAAAACCCAAGTAAACCTACTATAATCATCTGTGACAACTAAGCAATACATCTTTTTCATTAAACTTTTTACAAATGTTGGTCCAAATAAATCCATGTGCAACATATGTAAAGGCTGACTTATAGAGTTCACTGCTTTGGTCTTACAAGAAGCTCTGTGTTGTTTTCCCTTCTGACAAGCAACACAGATTTCAGTATTTTCAAAAACTTTTGAAGGTAACCCTCTTAGAAGGTTTCCCTTAACCAATTTATTCATTGTTTTGAAATTTAAATGTCCAAGCCTTCTATGCCAAAGCTTAGATTCATCAGATGTGACCTTTGCAAAGAGACAAGTCAAACCTCCTTTGGGAACCATATTCTTTAAATCAACACTGTATATGTTGTCTGTTCTAGGAACTTTAAGTAAAAGATGACTTTCATCAGTCAACTTAAAGTCATGAGATAAGACAAAACATTCAGTGTCAGTAAAAAGAACACTATTCTTTTTGTCACACATTTGTGAGACACTAAAGAGATTAAACTTAAGCTCTTTTACAAAGTACATATTATCAAAATCTAATTTACCAATTTTTATTGTACCTTTGTGATGCGCGTGATGTGTCGTTGCGGTTTAGCAGTTTTAATGCCTATTCAAGTTTTAAATTTATATTTAGCCGACTTATCAATAACACACACACTTAACGAGCAGTGTACCCGGTCAGTATGAAGATAATGGTAAGTAGAGTGTCGATCACTAAGAGTGGAACGTATAATCTCGTTAATCTAATCAGTATTTTAATATCCTAACGCAAGGGGGTTTCAGCCTGAGAGACTGGCACAGTTTTGTTTGCAATTAAATAATAAAATAAACAAATAGGCACGAATCAGCAAGTAGCACACACGTACACAGATAGATACTTGAGACAATAAGAGGCTGTCCTTATGATTAAGTAGATTGTCACTTGTTTTATTGATAGCTTTATATGAAGTGTATGTAATTAACCCTTTCTCGTTGGTCCTATTCTCATCGGCGAGTAAACCCTTAATGACGACTTATGTCTAAAAGTTATTCCTAAGTGATCAATTTAGAAACAACCGTGGGAGCCACACCTTGTCCCGCAGTCGGGTGCCCGCAAGCCACTAATAAACACAGAGGTTATCAATGCACTAATAAGTAGTAACCAAAGACATCAACATATAAACTTTAATTGATGGGAAAGCAAGTATTAAAGGGAGTGCAATCTTTCCGTTGTCACATTACACAAGCCACCAATCCTGATGAATTAAAGTTTGCTAAAACAATAAAACAAAACTACTTAATGAATTAAATACATGCAGCACCTTCTTACAGCTCTTGTATCTTCGATTTGGGTGTGTCTTGTGCTGCCTCTTGACTGAATTCGTCCTTCTCTTCTGTTCGGTCTTTAGGTTTTAGGGTTTTCGAATCTGTGGTCACCTTTAATGTGTCTGGTCTACGGGGTATTTATAGTTTGTGTCTGAGGGAAGATGCGGCGCATCTACTTAAGTAGATGCGGCGCATGTACTTAACTTCGCGTGGGGTCCAAGATTATAATATTCAGGAATATTCGTACACCGCCAGAAGATGCGGCGTAACTCTTTATTAGATGCGGCGCATGTCCTCTTGTATCTTGGATCGTATCTGGTGATATCTTGATAGAGATGCGGCGCATGTTGATAGTGAGATGCGGCGCATCTGGAGCAGAATTGACTTGATCTTGTCCATGTCAGTAGACTTCCACTTTATGTACGTTTTGCTCCATTATTAGTCCAAAATCGCCAAGTTTCACCAAATGCTTGTTTTTACCTGAGAATTACAAAAGTAAACGATTAAGTATCAATCCTCATACATAATATAGTAAAACAAGTCAAATTAATAGGATAAATGATAGTAATAAAATGTACTTATTTGAGTTCATCAAATATCCCCCCACTTGAACTTTACTTGTCCCCAAGTAAACCTTAGATTAAATCTCATGAAAATGTATCCTAAAAGATTTTAGGATTTATTTTTATAGTTAAGCATGTATTCGTTCATTTCATAATCACACAACTAAACACTTAACGAATTAGAAGTAAAATAAAATAAGTCGATAAAAGCAAATCTAATCGTTTAACTGTCCAGTCGCGACGAATATTCTATCATAAGCTTGGCAAGTATACACATCTCCACCACTAAAGCTAAGGAATAACAAATCTAAAGCGGTAAAAAGGGTTTTTAGGCTTAAGGGTTAATTATTCTTTTTACACTATCGATCTCAAATTCCAGAAAAGGCGACAAAATCACAAATACATGATCGAATCCACGAACACGATACTCGCAATTGCTCAAATCCTTAACTCGAATAGGCTAAAGATAGGTCCAAACTTCACCAATAATAATATATCAAAAAGGGCGACAAAATCATAAATACATAGCCGAATCCACGACTACGATACTTAAGATTGCTCAAATCCCTAATCTCAATAAATCAAAGGTTCGGTTGGATAAAGAACAATACAGGGTATGGATAACATTTAGGATATAAATTGGTGTAAAAATAAAAATAAACAAAACAAATAAATTAAAATCCTAAGTGTGGTTAATCACTATCCCAACCATCCCATGAATAAGACTCATATCATTGAATAACTCACGCTTTAACACTTGAAACACACGCTTTAGGTAGACACGAATTATACTCAACAAAATCTTAATCAAAGAATAATCCTTAATTGGCATTCCCATAACTGCCAATTCCCATTCAATCCATAGATATAATACAACAAATAGTGGCCATATGAACCACTTACATAACTTTACATCGTTGGCTTAAAATAAACATCCAACTCTTTTTTTCTTTCTTTTTCTTTTCTCATTTTTTCGATTTTTTTTTTTTTTTTTTTTTTTTTTTTTTTTTTTTTTTTTTTTTTTTTTTTTTTTAACTTGAAACATAAACATAGATGTGTAAAATTTCACCACATCACTATAACTTTCTTTCCGGATAATTTTTCCATACTTTTCATAACTTCAGAAATAATGGTAAATAGTGAAAGTAGTAAACACACGAAAAATAAATTCTAAAATATACAATATTTACTTTCACTCCAATTGCATTGTGCAATTTCCCGACCTAACCATATATAATGAATTACGCACGCGAACACAGGTAATGTAAGGAAACACACTCTGCCTATAGCAATTAACCAACCACGGATTCTAATCTACAGGGTAGGCTAAGGTTTAAGGTGTAACGAAACATTTTAACAAAGGTGTAAGAAACGAAAGGAATGGCTCTGAGTGTTTTTCTAGGGGTATCTTACTCTAAAAATGAGAGTAAACAAAGGGTTTATACGGGGGTTAACTAACCAGTGTAGTTAGCTAATAACACAAAACATATAAAGGCTTTTTGGGTGTAATCCTAGAATTTTACCAAGTTAGACAAGTCATTCCAATTAAATAAATAATACTCATTATGGTGGTCTCGAATAGTATACAAGCCAAGTTCTAAAGTTTACAAGTCACCGGCACACTCATAGATTTGTGAATTTTGAGAAATCACAATTTTTTTAAAATAACGTCATGTGTGCAGTTATGCAACTTAGATCTTAAACAAAAACATGCTAAAAATTTTTAAGTTTGATATATTAAGCACAGTTTAAGCATAATTTTTGAAAAAGTTTAGGACAAGTAAGTGTTAAGTGTTCTAATTCTCCTATCCCCCCACTTAAGTTAAACAACGTCCTCGTTGTTTGTATAAAAGGTTAAAAACTGGAAATAAAAGAATTAGAACAGAAAAACTCCCCTGAGATTTGCTCGGTATGATCCTCCATTAGTGTATGAGCAAAAATCATCTTTCTTGTGGATTAGAACGTTAAAGCTTCATACTTGATTTATCCACAGAAAATTCAGGAAACTATAATACCACCAACACTTTAAAACACACCTAAGATAAGAAAGGTTCAACTTGCATAATACATTAGTAGTTAGATAAACTTAAAAATGAAAACTGAAAATCATCAGGTCAGTCGATGCGCCGTATCCTATTGAAGAAGATACGCCGTATCGAGCCTGGAATAAATACGGATCAGAATAAAGATGCGCCGCATCCTTAACCAGGGATGCGCCGCATTAAAATAACTGATAAAAAGTTTTAAAGTCGAAAATAAAAATGAAAATGAAATAAAGGATAGGATGCGTCGCATCTGTTTACCAGATGCGGCGCATGTAATAACTAAACAGACTGTTAACAGTCTGTTGCAAAAATGACTTGTTCCACGGTCTAATCTCATACGTCCTCTCGTACTCTCGTGCTGAACTTAATGCCAGTCTTTGCCAAACATAACAAGAAATATAAACTGAAACATTAAACATAAGCATAACGATAAGTACAATCCAAAAAATAAAATAATAATAACGTGTGGAACAATATCAGTAAAACAAAAGGGTAAGATCATGGGTGAGCGGTGTCGTCCGGATGGGTCCCAGAAGTGCTAGCTCCATCAGTCCTCTGGCGGACTCTGCGCTCGTACGTACGTGCTACTCCCGTAACCTCAGTACCATCAGGACGAGTGTGGGTGATACCCTGATGCTCTAATAGTCTGCTCACACTCCTGACCACCCACTCTAAGTCTCTCCTCAGTACCATCACCTCTCCCTCGACTGCGTCGAGTCTCTGAATCACGGTGCGTGGGGGTACTGGTGCCTGTGGCACCTCCTCGTCGGCAGGAGCAGCAGCCGGAGGATCCTGTGGTCCTCCCTGCTCCGCCTCCGCCCCTGCAGCTCTGGCGGGCCCTAATGCTGCCCAAAAGTGGCCCCCAGCAGCCACCTGGCAGATCGCCAATCTAACCAAATAATCCCTGTCGATAACTGGGAGACGAGCCACCACAACCTCCAGCCCCGCTGGAATCTCCGCTCCAATAACTCCAAAATGGCGGGCCAGCCTCGAAACAAAATGCCCGCCAGTCATGTGGCTCCTCCGATCTCTCCCAGCAGCTGATCGGTGGAGGTAGTGTGCCAAAAAGTGGGGGATGTTCACCGGCATCCCCTCATCCATGCTCCTAAGTAGGAAGAGGTCCAGAGTGGTCACCTTTTCAGGTGACTGACCCCTCCCAGCAATAGTAAGTGCAATCAGCCTGTGACACAGCCTCCTCATCGGCTCCCTGATCAAAGTATATGAGGGGGTGGAAGTAGTGATGTCGCCCCCCGAAGAAATCCTAAACCAATAATCACTGAATACCCCTCTGTTAGGGACAACCCGCAAACTCTCAGCCCAGTACCTGGCAAACCCAGCAGATCCAAGCTCCTCCTCAGTGTGTAGACCCAAGGCTAAAATAAACTGCCTCATCGACATCTGCCTGTGCACACCTCCTAATCTGAACACCAGAGTGTCAGCCGTATCAATCTCCACATCCGTCTCTCTGTAATGAATAGTGCTAAAGAACTCCAGCATGAGCTCCCTAATCAGAGGCTCGTCAACCCTAAACAGTCGCTCCCAAGCACTAGACCTGAACTCCACCTCATCATCACCTCCAACAACAACCATCTCCATACGACGCTGTAAGCTCGCAGCTGCATGTCCACCACCTATCAATCCCACATCGTCAAAATTCAGAACCTGGACTCTGAATATTTTCTTGAAGTAAACTGAGTCAAGCCTATGCAAATAATCCTCTAGAGTGCCATCAGTAAGTCCCATGTTCTCGAATCGTAACCATTGGTGCCTTTGTGCGATATCTGGTAGTGTCATCTGAAATAAACATTCAAAGTCAGTAAACAGTCTGCAAGTAAGGTAGATACGGCGCATTGATTAAATCAATGCGGCGTATCTGTATAAAGTATAAGAGATGCGGTGCAAGATAACAGATACGGCGTATTGAGATGCGTCGTATCTAGATTAATCAATACGGCGTATCTAAGATTTTAGCAATTTTGAAATAGGTCGTTACGCCGCATTAATCAACCTAGATGCGCCGCATCTAAAAGCATATCAGTATAAAGTAAAGGGTTAGGCACGTTTTTCAAGAATCCGTATCCGTGACGTAAACTTCCACTAAATATCACAGTATAATATTCTCCTTATACCAGTTCAAATATCTCAATCAACTACAGCTAATTTACCTTCCCGCTAAATATTCAAAATCAAACCCAAAACCTAAATTTTCGGTCGATTCAATTAGTGCCAAATTCGTTGTCCAAATCTAAAATTAACTTAGGGGAAATAATTAATTCCAAGTTCTAATCATATCCCTATATCGTTTAAGCGCGAATCGATTCAATCTTATAAACCCTAATTTTCGTATTAATCAAAAATTAAATCGAAATGTAACAATTACCTTAGTATTTGTGATTAGGAGAATGTTTTAATGCTCGGATTAAAGGCGGATTGAAGAAAGATGATCGGATTTTGAGTATAATTTTAGTGCGTGTTCTTAACTGTGTGTATTTATGCGGCGTATTCCCGTCGTATTTATAAGGCGACACGATGCGCCGTATTAGAAATTTGGGATGCGCCGTATCTAGTTAATTCCGTTGACTAGTCAATAAGTCCTAGTTGGTCAGGGATACGGCGCTTCGGATATTTAGATCCGCCGTATCTCTATGTTAGTTAACGAAATTTAAATGAAGAACGTACCTTGGCCTCCGCAACACAGTTCCTTATACATCAAATTTGGGTAAAAACGGCACACCATATAGATGAATTCAAAATAAGAGTAATAGGCATAAACGTTTCATTAATAATCGTAATCTTATTGTTTAGTGGATAAGGATTTATTCCGAGGTTAGGAACAAATATCGTTTTTGAGCATACAAAATTAAGATTACGAATTGAATCAGACGTATAATAAGGATAATAAAACTGAGATCATAGTGTAGAGAACTTTCCTTTGGGCAGTTGAATTATCGTAGAGTTTACCTGGGATTCTATTTCAAGAATTAAAGAAGTTCAATGTTACCAGTACTGAGTTTTCCTCTACTCGTTCCGTCTTATGTTCGGTCACTTCAGCTAGCGTCTCTTGGTTTGGTTCAGAATGTAATCTTTCTTGGTGATGCTCGAGTCATCATTTATCCTGAAAATAAACAACTTGCACACGAGAGTAGCTGACCGATCAAGGTAAATATCAAAAATCAACTATATTTATCAAATTATATTTGTCGTATTAACAAAAGTTAATGCGCCGTATTTTCGTTACGTTTAAAAATAAAAGATTTTTGATTCAGTAAGATGCGCCGTATCAACGGAAATCGATACACCGTATTTGTTTAATAATTCGCAAACTGTTTTTAATTAAAATAATAGATACGCCGTATCTTCAAAAGAAGATGCGTCGTATGGCGTTAACGTTTTAGAAAAGTTTTTATCAAAAACAGATACGCCGTATCTACAAAAGCAGATGCGTCGTATTACTTTATCGCTTAGAAAAATTTTCTTATTAAAAACAGATACGCCGTATCTTGGGGAAAAGATGCGTCGTATCGAATTAATTAAACGCGTTGTATTAAAAAAATTAAACGCAATACGCCGTATCTGAGAGATCAGATGCGCCGTATCGTTTGATTTAGCACAGTACAACGATAGCAGAACAGAAAAATACGAAAAATAAAAATAAAAATTAAACACACCAAACAAAAAAATAAAACACACAAAAATAAAAACAAAAGCAAACAAATAACACACAATACAACAAATATGCAAAATAGTACAATGATGCAATTAATCTAATAAAAAGAAAAACAAATCAAGATACACCACGAGTATTATAATTAGGTTTTTCTATTAAAATACTAATCAAATTAACAGATAATAACAATTCACTCCCCGGCAACGGCGCCAAAAACTTGATGCGCGTGATGTGTCGTTGCGGTTTAGCAGTTTTAATGCCTATTCAAGTTTTAAATTTATATTTAGCCGACTTATCAATAACACACACACTTAACGAGCAGTGTACCCGGTCAGTATGAAGATAATGGTAAGTAGAGTGTCGATCACTAAGAGTGGAACGTATAATCTCGTTAATCTAATCAGTATTTTAATATCCTAACGCAAGGGGGTTTCAGCCTGAGAGACTGGCACAGTTTTGTTTGCAATTAAATAATAAAATAAACAAATAGGCACGAATCAGCAAGTAGCACACACGTACACAGATAGATACTTGAGACAATAAGAGGGCTGTCCTTATGATTAAGTAGATTGTCACTTGTTTTATTGATAGCTTTATATGAAGTGTATGTAATTAACCCTTTCTCGTTGGTCCTATTCTCATCGGCGAGTAAACCCTTAATGACGACTTATGTCTAAAAGTTATTCCTAAGTGATCAATTTAGAAACAACCGTGGGAGCCACACCTTGTCCCGCAGTCGGGTGCCCGCAAGCCACTAATAAACACAGAGGTTATCAATGCACTAATAAGTAGTAACCAAAGACATCAACATATAAACTTTAATTGATGGGAAAGCAAGTATTAAAGGGAGTGCAATCTTTCCGTTGTCACATTACACAAGCCACCAATCCTGATGAATTAAAGTTTGCTAAAACAATAAAACAAAACTACTTAATGAATTAAATACATGCAGCACCTTCTTACAGCTCTTGTATCTTCGATTTGGGTGTGTCTTGTGCTGCCTCTTGACTGAATTCGTCCTTCTCTTCTGTTCGGTCTTTAGGTTTTAGGGTTTTCGAATCTGTGGTCACCTTTAATGTGTCTGGTCTACGGGGTATTTATAGTTTGTGTCTGAGGGAAGATGCGGCGCATCTACTTAAGTAGATGCGGCGCATGTACTTAACTTCGCGTGGGGTCCAAGATTATAATATTCAGGAATATTCGTACACCGCCAGAAGATGCGGCGTAACTCTTTATTAGATGCGGCGCATGTCCTCTTGTATCTTGGATCGTATCTGGTGATATCTTGATAGAGATGCGGCGCATGTTGATAGTGAGATGCGGCGCATCTGGAGCAGAATTGACTTGATCTTGTCCATGTCAGTAGACTTCCACTTTATGTACGTTTTGCTCCATTATTAGTCCAAAATCGCCAAGTTTCACCAAATGCTTGTTTTTACCTGAGAATTACAAAAGTAAACGATTAAGTATCAATCCTCATACATAATATAGTAAAACAAGTCAAATTAATAGGATAAATGATAGTAATAAAATGTACTTATTTGAGTTCATCACTTTGCCTGTGATTTTCCCTCCTTTGGGATTACTCCCAAAAGCAACATATCCTCCATCAATTGCTTCAAAATCTTCAAGATAGGACATGTTTCCAGTCATGTGCCTTGAGCATCCACTGTCAAATACTCCTTTATCTTATAATTCCACCTGTGGATTGCCCTGCACATAAAGTAAGAAAATCAGTTCATTTTGGGGACCCAAGCCATTACTGACTTGGATCTGCCTTGTGCATCAACATAATCATACCACTTTAAAACTATGGATGCACTGTTGTTTCTGGAAACATGATTTAAAAATTTAACTTTTGGTTTCCAGACCCAACAAGCTAAGGCCTTAACAGCATAAAAATGATTTCCCAAAACAGTATCAGTTATTGCTTTTGGCTTAGCAATAGAAACTACTGCTTTTGCCTTAGCAGCACTAATTGCCGTATTCTTTTGAATGGGCCTTTTTACAGTTGAATGTTCTTTATTTGAAAACTTTGACAATTGTTTAACACCATTCACTGTTCTTTTTAAGTTAGCAGTACTAACTGATCTATCAGTATTAGTTACTACTGCTGGTTTAGAAACATTTTGTTTGGCAATTTTAACTGATACTAAACCAGATCTCATTTGTACTGCTGTTGGAACCATGTTTCTTTTAGCATGTGGGTGAGTATTTTTAGAAAAACTTTGATGATTCACCCTCCTAGCATAGTTCCAAACATGCTTTTGAAAGTAAGAACAATTTTCCCTTAAATGCTCAAAACTACCACAATGATAACAAGCCTTTTTAAACATCACAAAAACACTTCCTAATCTTTGTGACATCATGTTATTATAATTCCTATGGTTACCTCTAGGCATGTTAGTGTACTCCCTAGGTTGCTCATTGAAATCAACAATTTTCCTAGACAACTTTTTACCAAAACTAGGTTTGACAAACTTAACTTGTTCAACACTAGGTTTAACTATTATACTTTCAACCTTAGATGTAGCCTTCACATGTTCCTCATCAACATTAGACACCCAATCTTCAATGATATGTGCATCAGAATATGTCTTTTCAACCTTAGTTTTCTCCTCATTAGACTTACTATTCTCTCCTAAAGGCTTAGCATTAGACTCAACTAAACAAGACAATTCAGGTATAGGAGGTACATACTTTCCTGTTATTGAGGGAGGAACTTCATTATAACCTATACCACTACCTCTCCTCATCATTTGACATTCAATTATCTTATTTACACTTTCAGATGCAAATTCAAGCTTATTTACTTTAACTTGATGTTTTTCTTTTTCCTGATAAGCTGCATCTTTTTCTTTTTGAGCCTTCTCTAACCTTTTAGTAAGTTCTATAATGACATTCTCTTTAACATAAAGCTTACCTTCAAGAACATTAACTTTCTCTACATACTCTGACTCATTCTGTTTAAAAAATTCAAGTCTTTCCTCAACAGATTTTAAGCCTACATTATAGCCTAAATTATCTAACTTTAACATTCTTACTTCTTCTATTAGTTTTTCATTCCTGAACTTAAGTTCCTCAATAGTATCTAAACAAGATTTATAAGAACAACCAGAATCATTAGATACCTCAGAATCAGAACTTGATGAAGAAGAGTAAGCCATAAGTGCAAAGTTTGGTCCTTCAGCTGCTTGATCACTCCAATCATATCCTCCTAAACCATCACAAGACACCAAAGCTGTAGAAGTCTTAGGTTCCTCAGACACAACTTTCCTTAAGCTCTCTCCATTCTTATAGTCTTGGCTCCTTGGTGCCCTGCATTCCCTTGCAAAGTGTCCCTTCCTGTGACAGTTATAGCATTCAATCTTGGATTTATCAAAACCCATGTTATCCTGCCTGTGTAGTTTGAGAATAACTCCATGGATCGTTTAGAGCACTAGGGATTAACAATAACAAAGATTAACATGCAGCGGAATAAATAAAACAATAATGTTATTATATAAGGTTTCTTCATCATCATCTCTAACAACTACATACAAAAATCACAGCCCCTATACTACGTGATCAAGTGTAGTACGGTTACCTAATCTAACAGGGATCAATGATCCTTGAGGCTTAACAAAACACTAAACCCTAGGCGTCTACTTTAGAGGACTCACGCCTAGGAGACACATACACATGTTTTCTGTGTTTACATCTTTTACACACAATAAAACAAATGACCTTAATTCTCTTTATATAATAGAGAATTATGTTTACAAAGACTTCTAACATAATACATTTTAAGCCCTTGTAGTTTTATTCTTCATCATTTGAAGAATTCTTCCTTTGTCTTCATAAGTCCTTCATCTTTCATGTTGTTTTGTCTTATCAACTCAATGGTAATTCCCAACAATCTTCCCCTAGTTGATAATGACAAAACCAAACAAAACATGAACTTCCCCTTAATCTATGTTATACCACCAAGGATCTTCAAGTTGCAAAGCTTCAATGTACTTCTTCCCCTTTTTGTCATAATCCACTAGGAGACTCCAAGTAAATGCAACTTTGATCTTCACAACCACGAACCACTATCATACTGCCAATCTAGTCTTCCAATGTCTCAAATTACCCACCATTAAGAACACCAAAAAGCTTACTATAAATGAACTCAAGACAAAAGAAACCTAAACAGTAGTAATAATAACAACTAGCAGTTGTAAAAACCTTCACCTCGATGTAGCATATATATGGTTAAACATTTTAACATTAAGCTTCCCTTGAAACCCATATGTTAACCATTTAAAAGAACTTTTCAAATAACTAACCACCATAGCAACGAACACCATGTAGTACCATCCATGAACGAGCACCAAATAGCTTACGAAAAATGACTACAATAGCATTTGTAACCAAGCAGTAGTAACATGTAGAATAGTTCTTTAATGTGAACCTGATTCATAAGAGTATTCAATAATAATGAATATTAGGTCATAACCAAAAACCATAAATCCAAAACCAAACACCTGTGTGTGTATCTCTCAAACCAAAACTAGCCTTTATGTGGGTTTGACAATTCTATATCTAGGTCATGTAAACCAAAACCAAACAGTTTGCTCATTATACTTGTGCCAATTGCAAAGCAAACTAGCTTCACATTACTTGTGTATCAAAACCTTGAACACCAATTATCCTAGATGTTCAAAAGCAATCAAGAAAACTCCACTTGATTGAATACAAGTCATATCATTCATACCAATTATAGCATCATTCGGTTTTATCTTGGGGTTTTCACAACCCTCATAATATAACAAGACTGAGTATGAACAATGAACATCAAGAAATGAACTCCAACCATGCAAATATGTACCTCAGATCAGTTGCGCTATGTATCAAATCAAGTCGCGTACACATCTTCCCATCATAACATATACCACTCATATAGCATCAGAACCAAAACAATCAGCAGTGTAAACGCTACATGGGCATCATAAAAACCTTCATAAGCAGTACTAATAGAGAGTAGCAGCATGAACTCATGACCAAGATAAGCTAGCAGTATTAACGAAAACCTAGCAGTACTAAAAAGTCACAGCATTACAAAGAACCCTATCGTGCACTTTCAAATTACTTCGAGCAAGCAGTACTAACTTTTTAAGGTAGCAGTACAAACTACACGGGACAGTACTAATTCATCTACTAGCAGTACTAATCATGAACACCCAGCAGTATTAATATGCATCTAGCAGTACTAACCATCAAACACATCTTTTGGCAGAACTAACTGCTAAGGATCAGCGTATACTGACTAGCGTAATCAGCGTATACTGATTAAATTTAGGAGCATATACTGATTAAATTTAGGATCAGTATGAACTCATGTGTGCCAGCAGTATGAATAAAATATAATAGTAAGTATCGAAGTTTGAGCACCACCAAAACTTTAATCACCTTGTTAACCCTTATAGAGGAATTCAGGAACATGAAGATCTTAGAAACCCTAAAATAACGATTCTCCTGAAACTCCCTTAATCAATTGAACCATTAATCCAAAGGTTTTTCTTAATGAATTGAATCACCATTAAATCAACTTCCATACTGATGTAAAAACCTTGATGCCAATGTGTCTTTTTCTCCAAAAATGCCACTTATAGAGAGAGAAGCTAAGGTTTCTGTTTTTCTTTTCACGTACAACTGATGAGATCGAGTAAAATAAACACAAACACAATAAAGAATACCTTTTAATAACATAGAATGATTGTGAATAGCAACATCAGCCATGAAAACCAAATCGACCAAATAAATTATGAACAAACCCTAGAAACCAATTTTATGAAAAACCTTTCTGTAGCATACTTTGACGATCAATATTTTCAATCCAAAGCTCAAATTAAAGATCCCTCCATTGAAATTGTACCTTGATATGCAAAGAACCTCCAGTAAAAATTTCAACCCGATCCAACGGTTAACGAATGAGCTATCGTCCTTTGAAAATAGCTTTGTAGAAAGTTACGAACATAAACACCAAAATTGATTTTCTTCATCTTTCTTCGACTAAAAACCTTGTGAATCCCTAGATCAAGAGCTCCCCAAGCTCTGATACCAATTGTGAAGTTTAGAAAAACTCCATGGATCGTTTAGAGCACTAGGGATTAACAATGACAAAGAATAACAATCATGCACAGCGGAATAAAACAAGAACAATGTTATTGTTTCAAGGTTTCTTCATCATATATTTGAGTTGATAAGAAAAAGGTATTAAGAGAGAGTTTAGTGTAGCTAGAACTCCTCAGCAGAATGGGGTTGTTGAAAGGAGGAATAGGACACTAATAGAGAATAAGTCTAATGTTGCAGGTGAAGGTCCAAAATGGCTGTTTGATCTTGATACTCTAACACAATCTATGAACTATGTACCAGTTGTTGCAGGAACAAATTCTAATGATTTTGTAGGTTCAGAAGATAGTGTAGAAACAGGTGAACCTAGCATGGAGAAAGAGAATGATCAAGATCACATTTTGATGCCAATTTGGAATAGTGTTGATTCATCTTTAAAGGCTGCTGAACCTTCTAATGATGCAAACAAGAAGGGTTCTGAAGATGGAAACAAAGAAAGTGGTGTTGAAGAACAAGAGAATCTAGAAAGTATTACAAATGGAGTTTTTACTGCTGAGCCAAATGTTAGTACTACTGAGCAAAATGTTAATACTGCTAGCCCACCAGTTACTACTGCTGATGATTTCTCTGAGGATAAAATGGATCTTAATAACATGCCACTCACTTATCAGGTTCCTACAACTCCACACACAAGAGTTCACAAGAATCACTCCCTGGAGAATGTGATTGGGGATATACAGTCTGGTGTTAAGACAAGAAGGCAGACAATGAATTCAGATCAACAAGGCTTTCTCAGTGCAGTTTATGAAGAGAAAAAGCATGAAGATGCCAATACATGTCTGTTTGTATGTTTTCTTTCACAAGAAGAACCCAAGAACATACTTAAGGCCCTACAAGATTCAAGCTGGGTGGAAGCTATGCAAGAAGAACTTCTACAGTTCAAGATTCAAAAGGTTTGGGTGCTGGTAGATTTGCCTAAGGGTATGAGGGTTATTGGTACAAAGTGGATTTTCAGGAATAAGAAAGATGAAAGAGGGATAGTGATCAGGAATAAAGCAAGACTTGTAGCCCAGGGTTACACACAAGAGGAAGGAATTGATTATGAAGAGGTTTTTGCACCTGTAGCTAGGATTGAAGCCATAAGATTATTCTTAGCTTATGCCTCATTCATGGGGTTTATGGTATATCAGATGGATGTCAAAAGTGCCTTTCTTTATAGTACTATTGAAGTAGAAGTTTATGTTTCTCAACCTCCAGGTTTTGAAGATCCTGAACATCCAGATAAGGTAGTAAAAGCTCTTTATGGCTTGCATCAAGCTCCTAGAGCCTGGTATGGAACTTTAGCTACTTATCTATTAGAAAATAGGTTTCATAGAGGCAAGATTGATCAGACCTTATTAATCAAGAAGAAAAAGGGAGATATTTTACTTGTACAGGTCTATGTGGATGACATCATTTTTGGATCCACAAAGAAGGAGATGTGCATTGAATTTGAGAAGCTTATGCATGATAAGTTTCAAATGAGTTCCATGGGTGAGCTCACTTTCTTTTTGGGGCTGCAAGTGAAGCAAAAAGCTGAAGGAATATTTATCAGTCAAGATAAATATGTAACTGAGATATTGAGAAAGATTCAGTTTACAGATGCAAAAGTAGCAAGTACTCCTGTTGATCCAGAGAAACCTTTGCTCAAAGATTCAGATGGTGAAAATGTTGATGTACACACCCACAGTTCCATGATTGGGTCCTTGATGTACCTTACTTCATCAAGACCAGATATTATGTTTGTTGCGTGTGCATGTGCAAGGTTTCAAGTTAATCCCAAAGCCTCACATTTAGTTGTTGTGAAGAGAATCTTTAGGTACCTCAAAGGTCAACCTAAATTGGGTCTATGGTATCCTAGAGAATCTCCTTTTGATCTGGTGGCATACTCAGACAGTGACTATGTTGGTGCTAGTTTGGATAGGAAATCAACAACAGGTAGTTGTCAATTCCTAGGTTGCAGGTTGATATCATGGCAATGCAAGAAGCAGACTATTGTGGCCACCTCAATAACTGAAGCTGAATATGTGGTTGTGGCTAGTTGTTGTTGTCAAGTTCTATGGATTCAGAATCAGATGCTTGACTATGGGTACAACTTTATGAATACCATGATTTTTATTGACAATAGCAGTACAATTTGTATTATTAAAAATCCAGTTCAACATTCTAAAATAAAACACATAGAGATTAGGCATCATTTTATAAGAGACTGCAATAAGAAAAAGCTAGTTCAGGTTGTTAAAATTCATACTGATAACAATTTTGCAGATCTACTTACTAAAGCTTTTGATGTTGGAAGGTTTCAATACTTGGTTGCAAGTATTGGAATGCTTAATCCCTAAAGTTTTTAATCTTGGTTTTTTGTAAAGGAAAAGGATTTGTACTACTAGTTGTGTCAATTAGTACTGCTATGTATAATTTGTACTGCTAGTGCAAAATAAGTCTGTTATGTTTGAACTATTAGTCATACTTTATACTGCTATGAAGCACATGCTGTCCATTATGTTTTCTTGGTTTTGGACTAACATTTGTAGGTTATGAAAGCAATATGCTTGGAGTTTGCATTGTGTGAGAAGCAAAGTGGTGGAATGTTTGCTGACATGATTTATTGATGATGGACAGAATTTGGGGATCACTTGACAAATGTTTTACACCTGAGTTGGGAGATTCTTTAAAATTTCTTTCTTCAAATCTAATTATGATATTTTTGAACATGAATTGATGGCATAGTTAGTCAGATAGTAACTGATCTAACTCACTCTTTACCATTTTATACTTTTATTAGTATAATGAGTTAGTCCAAGGACATCTGGTAAAGAGAACAGCGAGCAAAAGTGAATCTAACACGTTTGTGTTAGAGGCAACACCTGCCACGAGCTGGAAACTCTGTCAAGAAAGCTCTTTGAATGAGTTTATCTGATCACAGGAAGTTGTTATAACTGAAATTATTGGTTCTCAGACAACCATAGGTTAAATTCAACCGAAATTTGATTAAGAGCCTTCCTTTACACTTAATCCTTTCAAAATGTTTGAATGCAGCATGGTTTTTCAATGAAAATTGAGTTTATACTGCTGAGTCAAAGTTTTTCCAAAACTTAGTACTGCTAGGCAAAAGTTAGTACTACTAGGCAAAACTTTGTACTGCTGGATAGCCGCTTGTACTGCTGAGTCATAACCGCTTTTTGAATATAGCCGTTGAGAAAATTCTGGTCAATTACCTTACTTAAGGGTTTCCTAAATTGGATATTTTTTACTTTTAATCTACTTTATTCACTTTCTTCAATCTAAAGAAATCTTTTATTGAAGTCGGTCCAATAGAAACCCTAAGTATTCCTTTATAATATCTCAATTCGCTTTACTCAACATAGTTTCTTACCTAATCAATCATATCCCAGCAGTCAAATCAAACTTTTACTGAAAATAATGGCGAATTTAGCTTTTGTCGACAAACACAACATGGTGGCTTACTTGGAGAAAACAGAGGAAGGTGTACACTTCCATCAGATAGTAGATTTTATAAACTCTACCCATATAAGGTATGCTTTAACTCTCAACCCTACTATCTATGTCTCCCAAATCAAACAGTTTTGGCAGACTGTTACTGTCAATATTATTGAGACTGGAGACAAAGAGCTAGTTGCAAGAGTTGATGGCAAAACCATCACTCTTACTGAATCATCTGTTAGGAGGCATCTCTATCTAGCAGATGACAATGGTATTAGTGATTTGCCTAACACTGAAATTTTTCAAAAGCTATCCAGAATGGGGTATAACACAACTTCTCAAACATTAACTTTTCAAAAAGGATATTTTGCCCCACAATGGAGGTTTTTCATACATATCATTCTTCATTGTATGAGTCCAAAGAAAATCTCATGGGAACAGTTCAATAGCAATATTGCAACAGCTCTCATTTGCTTATCAACAAATAGGACTTATAATTTTTCAAACTGATTTTTGATGGTATGGTCAAAAATTTGGATAGCAAATCCAAGTTTTTAATGTATCAACGTTTTATCCAAATGATTTTGAATATAAGAAAAAGCTTGCTTTTACCTCATCAAAATATTTATCCAACTCCAACCCTTTCACAAAAATTATTTAGTAACATGAGGATGGCCTCAAAGGGTTATAGTGGGATAGAAGTACCTCTTTTTGATAACATGTTGCAGGTACAGGGTGAAGGATCAACTACCCCAGTTGAATCCCAACACACACCCACAAGTTCATCACAAACAGCCTCACAACCAATTTTATCACCAACTAGGAGTACATCCAGAGAGGGCTCTAGTGTACCTCACCACAGAGTTCCTAGTATATCCCTAGTAGCAGATGAGGTTGTCCATGACAGTATAGGAAGGGTTGCCCCTACTGTCTCAGGCTTAGAAGTTGGGCAGGACACGGGTAACATACCTAAGACCCAACCTATGGCAACACCTAATTTACAAAGTTCTTTTGAACCTAGTACAGGTGGTGGAATCCCAAGCCACATAGAAACAATGGGTAGCTTAGGTACTCATCCTTTGGTTGAGTCTGAGTCTTTGCCCCATGATGCACCTCTCCAAGAAGGTAACACATCTGGAAGTGCTGAGGGTAGTATGAAACTTCAAGAATTGATGGAAACTTGTACCAGGTTGACTGAGAAGGTGACTGGCTTGGAAGAGGAACAAAAGGCAACCAAGAAGCTTTTTGGAGGAGTTTACACAAAACTTATTTTGAAGGTAAAGAAGCTTCAAACACAGGTCAAGACTCTCAAGAGAAAGAGGACAGCTCAGATTGTGGAATCTTCAAGTTCTTCAAGTTCTGATGATCAAGATGATGACATGGGTGATGATTCTTCCAAACAGGGGAGGAAGATTGCCAAGCTTGATGAAGACCCCAATGTTTCATTTGTTCAAGAGAGTGCTAACACTCAGGGGAGGCAAGATGAACATATGGGAGAAGCTCAAGAAGGTGCTCAAGAAAGTACTGCTTGTCATCAACTTAGTACTGCTGGTGCAGTTTACATTAGGAGAAGAAGAATTGACAAGGGAAAAGCAATCATAACTGAAGCTGAGCCATCTAAGAAAATCAGTAAAAAGACTCAAGCTCAGATGGAGTATGATTATGAGGTTGCTCAAAGGATGCAAGATGAAGAAGAAGCTAGAGTAGCAGAAGAAGAAAGAATAGCAAAATTCTTGGTTGAACAAAAGCTTCTAAGTGAAGAAGAAGAGAGAACTGCTTAAGAAGAGGCTGACAAAGAGTTAGATTTGAAGATGCAAGAGGAAGAAAGATCACATTTTACAAGAGAAGAACAAGAAAGTGCCATCAATGATCTACTTAAAGATATAAGAAAGCATCAAAGTAAGAAGACAACTGCTAAGAAGAAACCTCCAACAAAAGCTCAACAAATGAAGTACATGAAGGAATACTTGAAACATCAAGACCATTGGACTGAAAAACAATTAAAAGGCATATCTTATGAAGAGATTGAAAAGTTGTACTGCATAGCATATAGGAAAATTCAACGTTTGTTAAGAGGATTCTCAGAAGCTGTTGAGACTAGCAGAGTTGATAAGAGGGCAGGTATACAGTTAGAGTCTACATCTTCAAAGAAGCAAAAGACTGGTGAAAGTTATTCTACAGCTGAACAAGAAAAAGAAGAACAACCAACAGAAGAGGAAAAAGAAACAGCAGAGGTGTTAACTGATGAAAGGCTTCAGCATATGATGGTTATCATTCCAGAGGTTCTGAATGTTGAGCCAATTCAAGCTAAACATCAAATCATAGAGGATGGGAACTCCTTTAAACCATCAACAGCTGAAACAACAGTTGATGGTCAAAAGGTTACAACTGTGAACACTTCTCCTGTTACTGTAGAAGAAAAGCTACAGAAAAAGAATGATGTTAAAGCAAGGAGTTTGTTACTCATGACCATTCCTAATGATCAACTTCTGACATTCAGCAAATACAAGGATGCCAAATCCTTGTTTGAAGCAATCACTACCAGGTTTGGTGGTAATGAGGCCACCAAAAAGACACAAAAGACCTTGCTGAAGCAGAGTTATGAGAACTTCAGTGTTACTAGCAATGAATCTCTTGATCATATGTTCAACAGGCTACAGAAGATAGTCAGCCAACTGGCTGTGTTAGGTGTTGAGATCCCCCAAGAAGATTTGAATTCCAACTAGCAATGAATCTCTTGATCATACGTCCCTAAAAGTGGGGAAGAAGAAGAGGGTATATTAGTCATTTTGCATGCCACTAACGAGATAAATAACGGGCATTTGCAAAAAGTAGCCCTCGGTAGCTGTTTTGCAAAAATATGAAACATTAATGTCGTTTTTGCAAAACTTTTTGTCTCAGTGTATTTTTTTCATTTTTGGGCTACTTTATGGACCATTTTTGCAATTTACCCAATAAAAAAAATGTGTTTTGCTCGTATGACACCAGGCCATAAGGAAAGAATTTTGCAGTTTACTCAAAAAAATATTATGGGTTGGGTTTGTTGGGCTAGGTAACTAGGCCGAAGCCCATAATAACAAGGGGTGTTTCGTTTGGTGGTTAGGCATGAGCCGAAGCCCAATAGTACTAAAGGGTGTGTTTCGTTTAGTTATGGCTCGCAAAGGCCCAAAATAAATTGTCGGGTTTGAATAGCCCGATAATTAATCTAGTGTTAGTACGCGTGTAAACTCGTTCGGAGTGAAATGTGAGTTACGTCACATATTTGGTTGACGAATATAATTCGTAGTTGTATCGTTTAAACAAGTAAAAAAAATAAACTCGTACAAATGGTTAATTAAACTTTCAAATTGAATAACTTTTTGTTTAACATTAATTAATGACTGGGTAAATTATGGGATATTACATCCACGGCCATCTGCGCATCACGATCTCCAATAAAAATGTTCATATTACGCCTAAATTTTTTGCAATCTGCTACAATTGCACCAACATTTTTGAAATCCCCATAAATTTCTTTCATCAACTTAAACGCTCTAACTGGACCTACATTAGAATTCGAGACTTGCATTAGAAAATGTTGTTTTGAGTACCCTAAGTCCCTTGAATTCAAACTGTATATCTTCCTATGACATTAGAGAATGGTTATGCTCTTCTACAAACACATACACTTCATACATATCTCCATCAATTTTCCTAACCCTCATATGAGCTAAAAAATTAGTTTTACAAGATTTAATCTTCCTAAAAGATTTCTTAACAGATGAATCACTAACTTCAAACATGTCAATACTCTTACCTTTACCATTACTTCCAGTATCAACACTCTTACCTTTCGCCTTACTACGCTTATCAACATTAGTGATTCATCCATCGGTCCATCACTAACTACTCAATTACTGATTCATCATTTACCAGATTTATAGCCTTATACATCTATGTCTTTACATTGTCATGACAAAGGAGCACCAACTTTTTACATTCTTTAGAGTGACAAGATTGATATTGCATCCATTTGCGGGATTCAAATTTATGGTGGGTGAGTTAGGGTTTGTGTTGAGAATTCTATGATTGAAACCCTCGATTTGTTTTGTGGGTGTAATGGGAAATGGTGACGCTGACGACAAAGAATATCGTTTGTTGGCGTAAGATTGAATAAATTCGGAAACAAACAAACATCGACGTGCAACAGTCACCACTGTCATGCCGGCGGATAGATGAAAGTGATATATTTGGTTATATGTATGATTGGTAAACTAGGGTCTAGATAGAAGACACCCCCCCCCCCCCCCCACCACACACACACACACACAATGAAATCGAGACCAGTGATCAGCCAATGTATAACATTATAAGGGTTTAGGTGGGGCTCGTTGGGTTGGGTTGGGTTGGTATGTGCATATTGTTCAGTGCGCGGGTATATGTATGATGTGTAAAACTGGGGTTTAGATAGCCCCCCCCCCCCCCCCCCCCCCCAAACACACAATGGAATTGAGGCGGGGTTTTGCACTGTGGAGTCACTATACTCTTCTAAAATGTCTATATTAGCCACTATACTTTTTTTTCATTTATTAAAGTCATTCAACTATAAAAATTATCTATTATAGTCACTAAACATCTTGAAAAGGTATGTATAAATCACTCGTGCAATTGCCACCCGTTTGGCTTTTTCTCAAATCATGAAAACCAATCATATAGTGACACGTGCCACTAGAAAAATATAAAGGTTCTTTCAAATTTTAACCATGTTTCACTGTTTTAGTTACTCACCTTTGAACGATTGTTGTAAGTAGTTTTATGATATACGGAGTAACTATATTTTGTGTTTAAGATGGCATCTAAGTGATCGAAATCTTCAAATTATCATCTAATGCTTCAAAGTTCAAATGTTCTTACTTAAGGTTGTCTCTTCGTCAATTAACACCAAACCATAAAACAACTTCATAAACCAAAAATCTAGTAATAACCAAAGTTTACTGATTACAGCTAAATAAAATATAGCCAACATGGTCCAAATGGTGTATCCGACTAGCAATGGATCCTACCGGTGGTAGTTCAGCCCGGTGTGCAGTCATTCACATCCGGTTGTCGGGTTGTGGCACGTCACATCGTATTTGAAGGTAGAGCTTTTGCCGGACTCTGCAATGATGGCCGGAAACTGGAGTATCTATTGGAGAGCAGGAGGAGGTTTTGGTTTTTGGAGGATGAAATATTAAAGAGGAATGATTTCCCTTGAATGATACTGATATTCTCATTAGCAATATATAGAAGATACATAGGGTTACAAACATGATATGGGCCGAGCCTTACAATACGAACATGGGCTGGGCAAGAATACAAATCAATACAAAGTATCTACATAATATAATATACAGTGGTTATTACTCCCCCGCAGTTTGAGCGGGAGGCTTGCGGACGCTCAAACTGGATCGAAAATCGGCAAAGAGAGTGTAAGGCAGACCCTTAGTAAAGATATCGGCATACTGAAACCGTGAAGGTACATGAAGAACGCGCACGTGACCGGTTGCAACCTTCTCCCGAACAAAATGAATATCTATCTCGATGTGTTTCGTGCGCTGGTGTTGTACGGGATTAGCTGACATGTAGACGGTACTGACATTGTCACAGAAGACCATAGTAGCAGTATAAAGAGGAACATGAAGCTCACGAAGGAGATTGCGAAGCCATGATGTCTCTGCTACAGCGTTGGCCACTCCTCGATATTCGGCCTCAGCACTAGAACGGGACAACGTTTCTTGACGTTTGGAAGACCACGTAAGAAGGTTGTCCCCTAGAAATACACAATAACCAGATGTAGACCTGCGAGTAGCTGGGCAACCAGCCCAGTCAGCATCGGAATAGGCAGTGAGTTGAGATGTGGTGAAGCGGTATAACTGGAGTCCAAGATCAATGGTGCCACGAACATATCTAAGGATACGCTTCATAGCATTTAAATGAGGCGCACGAGGATCATGCATATAAAGACACAACTGCTGAACTGCATATGATAAATCAGGTCTAGTGAAAGTGAGGTACTGAAGGCCCCCGGCAAGGCTGCGATATAAAGTAGGATCATCAACAGGAGCTCCTTCAGGTCCTAACTTCTTATCTGTATCAACGGGAGTCCTGCAAGGGTTACAGTTAAGCATGTGGGCCCGTTCAAGTAACTCTGTGGCATACTTTGAATGTGATAGAAATATGCCAGATGAGGTACGTGTAGCAGATATGCCAAGAAAATAGTTGAGTGGGCCAAGATCTGTCATAGCAAACTCTCCCTTTAACGAGGAAATAATACGCTGTAATAATCCTGAGGAAGAGGCTGTGAGAATAATATCATCCACATACAATAGTAAATAAGCTGTGTCCACACCGCGGTGATAGATAAATAAGGACGAGTCAGTTTTACTGTGCTGAAAACCAACTCCTAAAGCATAACTCGCAAAGCGCTGAAACCATGCACGGGGTGCCTGTTTGAGACCATATAAAGATTTCTGCAAAAGGCATACATAATCAGGGTGAGCAGAATCAGTAAAGCCCGGAGGCTGGTGCATATAAACGGTCTCATTCAAGTGTCCATGAAGAAATGCATTCTTCACGTCAAGTTGATGGATGTGCCACCCTCGAGATATAGCAAGACTAAGCACAGTGCGGATAGTAGCAGGTTTGACCACGGGACTGAATGTCTCAAAACAATCTATGCCTTGCTGTTGACTTTTTCCGTTTGCAACCAAACGGGCTTTGTACCTGCTAAGAGATCCATCTGCATGAAACTTATGTTTAAAAAGCCACAAAGATCGCACAACATTCACATTAGATGGACGCGGAACAAGGACCCACGTACCATTTTTAATTAACGCGTTAAATTCATCTTGCATAGCATTTTGCCAATGTGGGTTGTGAGAGGCTTGGACGTGATTTTTGGGAATGGGAGAGTGTGTAGTAACATGAAGGTTTAAGCGCTCTATGGGTTTAGTTGTGCCATCGCGAGACCGTGTGACCATAGGGTGACGAGATGTCATGTTGGGGTTTGGGTGAGGTTGTCGAGTAGTGGTGGAGAGGGGTTGAGCTGGTTGAACTTGTGTCAAGGCCGGTTGAGTCTGGTTGTTGGATTGGGCTGGTATAGGCTGGTCGTTAGGTTGGGCTGGTGTAGGCTCAATAAGGGGCTGATATGGGTTTGAAGAAGGTGGCGTGGGAGGTTGGGAGACATTAGAAGGTTGGACTGGTGAATTGGATGGTGGTTGTGGGGATGGAATGGTGTTAGTGCGTATGTCAGCGGTGGTGAGTAATTTAATTTGTGTGAGTGAGGGATCGGTATTTTTTTCTAGAAATTTATATGAGGGTGGGTTAGAAGCTGCTGTTGATGCAAAAGGGAATAAGGTTTCTTCAAAGTTGACGTGACGAGAGATGATGATTTTATTTGTTTCAAGGCTAAGGCAACGGTAGCCACGGTGGTTGGTTGGATAACCAAGAAAAATGCACGGGGTTGATCTAGGTTGTAGTTTATGAGAAGTGTAAATATGTGGGTAACACAAGCAACCAAAAATGCGTAAGTGTGTATAAGATGTTGGTTTGTTAAAGAGTTTAGTGAATGGAATGGCATTTTTTATGGAGGTTGAGGGTAATATATTGAGTAAATGGGTGGCCATAAAAAGTGCTTCGGTCCAATACTGAGGTGGTAAGTGTGCTTGAAAGAGTAAGGTTCGTATAAGGTTATTGATTGTTCGTAGCATTCTTTCCGATTTGCCATTTTGTTGGGACGTTTTGGGGCAAGAGAAACGGAATTGAATGCCATGTGTTTTAAAGAGTTCGTGTTGTTTTGTGTTGTCGAACTCGCCCCCATGATCACATTGAAACGCTTTGATCTCTTTATTAAATTGAGTTTTCACATAGGCACGAAATTGAAGGAATTTACTAAATGCATCACTTTTCTTTTTAAGAGGATAAACCCACAAAAAATGAGAGAAATGATCAAGAAAGATAACATAATACTTGAAACCACTAACACTCAAAATAGGTGACGTCCATACATCGGAATGAACAATATCAAAGGTGTTTGCAACAACAGTAGAAGAATGCGAAAAAGGAAGTTTGACATGCTTACCAAGTTGGCACGCATGACATAAAGTCGTAGACTTTGGTTTATTACATGAGATAAATTTATTCAAAACTAAAAAACGTAGCACTTCATCGCCGGGATGCCCGAGTCGTTGATGCCACGTGGAATGGTTGGACGTCAAGAGAGCAGTGGGTGAGGTGGTAGAGGATGTGTGAAATGGGTATAGATCTCCGGTGCTAATACATCGGAGGAGCACTTGACGAGTCCAAAAGTCCTTCACAGAAAAGCCAAATTCGTCAAATTCAATACTACATTTATTATCGCGAGTAAATTGACGAACGGATATTAAGTTTTTAATTATGTGAGGAGTTATAAGAACATTTTGAAGGTATAAGGGGCGATGTAAGGAAGGCAAAATGCTACGTCCGGTGTTAGTAACCGGTATGGTTGACCCATTACCAACAACAATAGATGTATTAACATGTTTATTAAAAACAGTTGTGAGTTTACCTGCATCCGAGGCCAAATGTGAAGTTGCACCGGTGTCTAAGTACCACGCCGAATCCTCATTATTGTCCGCATAGCGAAGAGTTGTGGCATTGAAAGCTTGGGGAAGATCAGTAGGTTGATTAATGTATTCCCAGTAGCCATGAGAAGCATGTGGCCGTGGGCCATATGGGCTATAAGCAGTGGGTGTAGGCTGGTTAGGAGCTGGGCCGAGTATGGAACCTGTTGGGCCAAGAGCATGTCCACTGTTGGACTGAAGAGAAGAAGAACCAGGCCATTGTTGGTAATGAAGGGCTCGTGGTTGTGCCTATGGTCCACGAATATGCATCTGTGGATAGGTAACTTGTGGAGGAAAGGCATGAGTATTATTGTTTCTTGACCAAGGTTGTGTAGTACCAGTTTGTTTACCATGCAAGTACTTACAACGAGCTCCGTAACGACAGTACCCGCGTTGGAAATTCTTACACACTTCCTTTTTGCCATTAGCCTTGCCACCAGTATTTGTTGCTGCCATGAGAACCGTTGACGAAGACGGTGTGTCGCGAGCATTAACCTGAGCTTGTTTCCTGTTCAAACGAGACTCCTCCAGTAGGAGCATGGAGCGGGTCTCGAGTAAGCTTAATGGATTTTTGCTGTGACGAATGATACTACCCACATGTTCATACTTTTCACCCAAACCATTGACCGCATACATTACCAGGTTCTTATCATCCATAGGAGAACCAATATTCGAAAGAAGATCAGATATTACCTTGATGCGTTTGAAGTACTCGGCTATAGAGAGGCTGCCAAGTTCCATGGATCGAAGCTCTTCATGAAGCTCCATAGCACGAGCATCCTTATTGTTGTGAAAAAGATCCTCGAGACTCTTCCACACATCGTGAGCCGAGACGTTCTTTTTCAAGACCGTCTGTAAGAGAGATGTAGTGATGGTGCCATAGATCCAGACCTTGACTAAAGAGTCAAGTTTCTTCCATTCCACAGCATTAGTGGTTGTGCACGCATACGTTCCGTCTAGGAGACCTTGAACACCAAAACTAAGACAGTGGGTCGTGAAGAGTTCACTCCACGCATCATAGTTAAGCTGTTCGAGATCTAAGACGAGGGGGACATGAGCTTTGATGTTTGCAACACCAAAGGGTTTTTCCATGTTGATAGTTGGTGGTGTATTAGCATCGCCATCTGCCATTAGAGAGTGAAGAGGGTGGCGGCTGTGTAGGGTTTTGGGGAGAAGCAAATGAGAGGAGCGTGTTGTGGGAGAAAAAGAAGGAGGAGATTGGGGAAGTTTGTTATTAGGCTCTGATTACCATAAAGAGGAATGATTTCCCTTGAATGATACTGATATTCTCATTAGCAATATATAGAAGATACATAGGGTTACAAACATGATATGGGCCGAGCCTTACAATACGAACATGGGCTGGGCAAGAATACAAATCAATACAAAGTATCTACATAATATAATATACAGTGGTTTTCGTTTTTGGAGGATTAAATATATGAGATCCATGGCGAAAGCAATGGGAAAATACGTATATACATTTGTTGGTTTTGTTTAGTTTTCAATTTTCAACTTGCCACGTCATAGTTATTGACCGGCAAAATGAGGCAGCTAGTTATCGACGATGAAAATAAAAGTTTTTGTTAGTTGGATGGCTAGAATAAAAGAAAAAAATGTAGAGTGACTTATATAGATATTTTTGAAAAGTAAAGTGATAACTTGGTGCAATAACCCGAATTGAGGCCGATGATCAACCAGTGTATAAGGGTTTTGGTGGAGCTCGTTGGGTTGGGTTGGGTTGGCATGTTCATATTGTTCAGCGAGCGGGACACCATTTCCACATGCTACTCTTGCAACTTTGATTTCTCTTTACATATTGTCATAATTTACCATATTTATAGGAGATCATCGTGTTCTAAAATATATCCAACTAATCTACAATATGCTGGTTTACTACTTTACTAGCCATTTTTCATAATATTCTAGAGTCTTAGAGTCTTCTGTCTTTGTAGAGTTTTCCTACCTTAGAGTTCTACTATAGAACCACTGCAAAAAGGTTCTATACTAACAAGTAGCAGTCTTGATTTTTTCTATCGTTGTCAACTTGTCATATAGTAGGTCACATGCACAGCAAACACAAAATTATTTACATAATTAAATGAATTTATCAATAACAAATCTCATTATTTTCATTAAGCAAGTCGCCATGAACACAAAGAATCGACCATAAAAAATTGGCCAAAAACGAGTTACGACATAGCTTATTAATCCACCTTTAACTTACTCCCAATAGAACAATAAACGAAAAAAAAACCGCAATGTGCCACTTCTTGGTGTCAAAGATTTTTTGAGATCATAAACTTCCTCATAGTACAATAAACGAAAAAAAACCGCAATGTGCCACTTCTTGTAAAACGTAGCAGAATACCACATAAAAAATAAATAAAAAATCACGAGCCTCAGATTCAATCTTATTTTATCCACAAGAAATTCAGTCTTGGTTGAATCCGGACATTATTTCAAAGCATAAGAAATCTTTAGACGCGTTATTCATGTTCTTTGATGGTTGCAAGGACAACCATGAATGGCCGCCTAACAACGACAATGAACTTTGGTGGAGCAACCTCCATGACGAATCTTGTGTTTGGCATTTTGGATGTTACCATGATTTGATTTGAGTTGAGTTGTGTTTATTGTACGTGTAAAATGTTGATGAAATTGGGATTTTATAGAGGGTGTGCCGTGAGATTAAGGTTACTGACGTTGGATACTAGCCTCACAATGTCATGAACAAAGTTGTAAACCGTCCTTTACTTTTAGTATTAATTGCCCATCTATGTCGATTTAAAGTTAGGACAATGAACACACAGCTCGTGCATAGTTGCATTTTTGTTTTCTAGTGTTAAGGTCTTATATAAGGGCCCTTAAAATGAATACGAGCAGTGTAGTGGGTTGTTTTATTTTACGGATACCTTGTCACGACTTCACTCCTTACGGTTAAGGTCATGTTCCTTTTGTACCAAAAGACGATTACTTTTTGTTATGATATACGAGTACTATATATATTGTCCGTATCTATGGATGTCTTTTAATGATAATAGGTTATATAAGTGATAAATGTGAAGAAACTATTTTACGAGTATTGTGTTCACCTGTCTACATATAAAGCGTATGATTGATTATGAAGGAGCCTTTAATCTAATAGTACGTGAGTGATTTATTCATAAAGATGTTACGAGCTGAAGTCTCGATCTGATACATGTGTGATGTTTAAAAAGAGGGCTTAGTGAGAAGCTAGCAATACGCCCATACAAGGATTTATTCATACAAGCTCTTACAGGATTCATAATCCAATTGATCCAACATGTATTAATCTTTTTATACCTATTAAAAATGGAAGAATATAATTAACTAATATGTCTTCATTAATAGTATCTTTGCGTGGCGATTTAGTGTCGAAGCACACACCATTCCTATATCTTCACCAAAAGTTGATTCGATTTGAAAGTTTGAGTGTTTTGATTACTACTACTTAAAATGAACTTTAATGATGAGAGTATAGCTAGTTCATGGACCAGCTTTATGTCATATTGTCATAATGTCTTGTAAAAAAAATCCAGTTAGTTAAGAAGTAATGAAATTAAACTTGCAAGAAATGTTCTAGGTAAAGATTTGAAGACGAGTACTCTAGCATATGTGTTAAGGGTCCTAGACATGAAAACCATATTTTCTGTCTAATCGTGTAAGTGGGATAAATGTAAATGTTGTTTATCTTCTCATCTTAATTATATTTCTCATTTGATCTAACTCTCATTTTCGGTATGCATTTTCTGATAACACAATTGTTTCGGTTGTTCGCTTTTTAAAATGTCAGGGCCATGTATTTGATCGACCATGACCCTATACTTTCTATCAGATTTGTACGGATGTTCGACTGCCGTGTTGATTTATATTTTGAAATTTCATTAAAAAGTATCAGCTCAACACAATTGGCATGTGGGAAAGCCAAACCTACACATTTCCCGACTTGTTTTCTACTCATCTTTTAAGTACATGCTCAAGAAAGTAGATTTCTAAGCACATGTTATCCTCATTATGATGGTAACTTAAATAAAAGCATCAAGATCTTTTGTTAAAATATAAATAAAATTACATAACTTAAAGTCTTAAACCCCAATTTCGGAGGAAAAAAAATGTTTCGGTAAGTGAGAAGACACTTTAAAATGAGAATGATGACAGATAGTTATAACCACACATTTGAGATGCGTCGACTTGAATTAAATGTATCTCTATTCATTTAGATGCGTTCCAATTAGTTTCGAAAGTAATTTTGAAGTGAAAACGATGGAAAGTACTACTAGCAACACACATTTGACGAGCAGAGGACAAAAAATACACATGATTCGCCTAAGTTGATGAAATGCATCTATTATATGTATATAAATCTAAATTTGGAGCTAAAAAATATATTATGATACATCTAAAAGAGTACTAAAGATGCATCCGATTTAAGTCTTTGCATCTATAATATGTCATTATAGTTATTTCTCATTCTTCACATTTTAAAGTTTCCCATAACTCTTCTTTTCAAAAACAAATAATTAGATTTTTGAGACTCGTATTTGAGAGAACACATAAGTTTATATTAACAGATTGAGTAAATCATGGTCTTTCAACCCAATAATAATATAGCATGTTAAAATTTAATGACAAATTGCACATGACTGAAAACAAATAAGTTTTAGTAGAGTTTCTCTAACGGATGCACTTAGAGCATCTCCAATAAAAGTTTATAGAACATGCAAATGCTGACATGGAGCCTTTGTGAATAGGGATGGCACCCGTGGGCAATGGGCACGGGTACCTCTAACCCGTCACCCGCCCACATTTTTTTTTTTTCTCACCCGTCACCCACCAATAGGTACAATTTTCTACTCATGCCCTTGCCCGCGGGTATTTGTTGCCCATTGGTAAACCCATGGGTTAGTGTTATGCAACAAAATTACAAAACGGTGATATGAAAACTAACTATAAAACTGCGTAATAAGACACCAATCAATTTGCGAAATACAACTTTGATTATTTGATCTTTCATATTCTCTTTTTAGTCTTGAAACTCAAACAAACTTTTAGGTTAATGTGTTTTCTTGAGACTTGGTGGTAACTATTAAATGTATACATACAACATCATAAATATTTTAATTAGTATAATTAATTTTACCTGGGTTTATGGGTACACCCACGGGTATTTTGACGGGTATACCTGTTGGTATTTTAAATGGGTGCCATGGATTTACTCGCGATGGGTATGCCTCACCCGTCACCCACCCGCCACCCACTGATGGGTACAGATTTTCACCCACGACCCACCCGTGGGTGAAAATTGACGCGTTTACCCGCTCATTTATAGCGGGTACCCGCGGGTTGTGGGTTTTTTCTCGCCCATTGCCATCCCTATTTGTCAAGTTTTTTACTTGAACAGCAAAATTTTATAAAACTAGCAAGAAACTAGAAAATGATTGCATAATAGAAAGGATTACGAAGCCAATTGTCCCAAGAAATATTACACTTTCTATTCCTATTCGTAAACCATATGAAAGAAGTTTCCACTATCTTGTCCATTAAACTTGCACGTTTGGGGGGATGTCGGGAGAAGATTGTTTCGTTCCTGAACTTCCAAAGAGACAAGAAAACAACTCCAAGAATAGCCGCAACAGTCTCTTTGTTCTCTTTGGAGAAATGTCTATGGTCCAAATCTTCAAGAACTTCTGCGATGGTTAAAGATGAAGGGAAATCCAAATCGAGCCATTGGAAAGTCTTTAACCAAACGGAAGTAGCAAGAGAGCATGTCCACAAAGTGTGTTCCACCGTTTCAGGAGAAGATGTACAAACTGGGCAAAGAATAGACTCGATATGATCTCAATACCTTTATTGCTTAAGTTCCATCTTGTGGGTAACCTGTTGCGGAAAGCACGCCAAAGAAAGATATCGACTTTTTTGGGGATTTACCGACACCATCTTGTATGAGGCTGAGAATCCGGCAAAAGAAGGGAATCGATATGTTTCCTGGTAGACTTCACAACAAACGTGTTTGATTTATCAAGCGTCCAAACCCATTCATCTTTATCTCCGTTGAGCTGTACATTGACAATAAGATTAAGAAGATTAGAGAGATGAGTGGAAGTGATACCTCCGCCAATTGGTCGTGACCAACTCCATGTCCACCTATCATTCCAATGATCCCGAACGAGGCTTTTTTTTATTCTCTTCAAGACGGAACAATCTCGGAAATTGGATACAAAAAGCTTGATCACCAATCCAATTGTCCAACCAAAATTTGGTTGATCTTCCATCTCGAACTTTCTTCTTCATAGAGTTATAGGGAATGACATTTTGATCATGCAAACTGTGAATGTCTTTGAGGATTCTAACCCAAACTCCATTCCCTCTAGCTACCGACTAGTTTCTGAAAATCCTCCATTACGACCGTGGATTTCGGAAGCCTTTGTGAAGTTCGTGTACATTAACTTTTATTTGAGCACTATAAGTTTATAAACATGAAAGAGTAACTAGTAAAAGTATGTCTAACCAACTTATTAACCAATAATATAATATTAATTAAATTCGTTAGCTGAGATGTTTATGGAGTATGGACTATATGAAATACATAGCATTGTAGAAGCAAGTTTATATATTTAGTAATTTATGAAAAATGACATGAAAAGAATTTAGTAAAGTCTATAACATTAAAGATGCTCTTAAATCAATGATCAAAGTGACTATGGAAAAAATATATGAGTTTATTATTGAATTTAAAAATAAATAAAAAAATAAATAAATAAAATTCTCAATTATGATAATTTATGTGTTTAAGAAATTACGAAAATTGTCGTATTTAGACCAATTTATTTAAATCAAAGTCATATTTTGAAAATAATTCAAAAATGGTCATGAGAGTGTAGCACTCCATATGTGCACAGGTTAAATAAACCCAAATAATCAACTAATCAAAACAATGAAATAAAATTTTGACAAATCTGAAACGTAAATTAAACGTGCCAAATTTTTATTCCTTACTCCTATCGCACATGTTGAACCTGCGACGTGCGACATGTTATATGACTTTTTTCGAATTATTTTCAAGATACATCTTTTGCGTAAAGAAAAGGGTAAATATGAAGTTTTTCGTAATACTTTCTTTAATTAATTGAGTCTGGTTGATACCATTAGAGAAAAAAGTTTGAGCTAAATAAAAACATTTTGAGTGGTGTCTTGAATGCATTTGTTAGACAAACTTTCTTTAGTAAATGTCAAATCCAAAGGAATTAGTCAAAATTGTTTAGTGAGCTTAGTGACTGATCTTTAAATAGTTACCAGTTTACCACCATGGTTTTGAAAACCGGATTGGACCGACTGGTTTAACCGGGAACCGGTTTTTTATAAGTCGGGTAAACCGAATGAAATCGAACTGCTGCGAACCGGTAAAAACCATATAAACCGGGTAATCCGAAAACCCAAAAAACCTCCCATCGGAAACTGTGAAGTCGCCAGATCAGTTAAGTGTCGCGAGATCAAGTTATAAGAAATGTTGAGAAGTTGCTACTATAGGTGGCAAAGTCTGCATTTTTTAAAAGTTAGGGGCTTCTTTGAGCAGCATGGATATTCTCAATGTGTCTAACTAGGCAAAAATAATAGTAGACTTTATTAGTAATGAGTGTAATGAGTAGTAAACTACAGCTAGTTCACTTGTGCTGTAAATTCATCATAACGGCTTTCTTTTTTTTTCTCTGTTATAGTTTACGTTTTCACTTTTTTTTTTTTTTTTTTTTTTTTTTTTTTTTTTTTTGTAAGAAGCAAATGTTTTATTAAGCCAAGAAGGCACCGAAAAACAACAATAAACAACGGGCTCTAAGATAAAGCACTGGATAGAGAAACACCAAGAACAAAAAAAACTACGGAGGCGATGATGAAGCCAATTCACCGGGATTTAGGATCCAATTTTTCCAAAAAAAAACTTTGTTTTTTCACTTTGTTTTAGTTTTCCCTTTTGTTTAATCAATGTTTTAAAACTTTATAAAGCGTACATATATAGACATAAGTAAAAAAAATTTGCTCGTTTTAATTTTTTTTAACTTATTTTTGGTGACGTATATCTAGCAGCAAAGTTTAGTTTATTAGTTATGGTTAATAAATGAACATGAGATCCTTCTTTTCTAAACGAAAGCCAATTGTTAAGGCCGCCCGTTTTTTCTCGCGCCCATTTGACCCATATTTCAATTTTGCCTGTTTGGCTGCCCGTTAGGACCCGAGCATGTTTGGTCTATTGGCCGAGCCCGCCTGAGCCCGCCCATTTTTTGCCATCTCTATTTGCTAGAAACTAATCAAATATGGCCATCACACACATAATATATGAAAGCTGAAGATAACGAAAAGATGTGAATGTTGATGAAGATGAAAAGAAAATGAGAGAGTAGACAAAATAAAGATACATCAACTTTTAATAAAAAGAATCTTTTGCATCCCCGTAAGAATTCTGTTGTTGTAATTATTATCTTCAATTTGTATTTAAAAATGATGCTTTTATTAATAGCCTTCTCGGGATGTCGCAAACATCCAAACTCTTCGTTAAATCCTGGTACACCTTCATCCGCAAACTCAATATCTTCCCGGCCTCAATATACTCCGTTTGGTAGCCAATATACTATGCCATCATACACATCTAAGCAATAGTATTATTTTCATCAACAATTTCAACATCTTCAACAAAATCCACCACAACAAACACAACCACAACCACCACAAACCGAACAAGCACCACAAGAAACCCGCGAAGAAAAGGCATGATATGTAGTAGTCTACGTTCTTTTTTATTCGTATTTTTTTTTAAGATTTTTTATTGTAATTTGTATTTTTATTTTAATAAAAGAAAAATTAGTTGTCTTAGAAGAAAGAGAAATAAAATAAAATTGTGCGACCCAAAAGTAGGGTTTTGTCTTTAGTGACAAGCGAAGATGTATTTTAATGTGTGAGTGATAAGAGAAGTGTAAAAAGAAAATGTTGAGGTTGCATGGCGTGACAGAGATGTGACTCTTTGACTTAAGTCAACATACCTGATGCTTTTAATATTGAAACCATAGATAGATTCACCATGTAAAACAAATGGGTTCCGTAAAATACATAAGATAAGCCTTTTAGATATAGCCAATCCTTAGATCGGTCGAACCAAAAACCGGTGACCTAGCTGGTTTAATGTCCGGTTCGGTTTTAAAAACTTCTTTTTTTTTAAATAAATTCCGTAATTATTTTCGTTTATAACTATAAATCAACAGTGTTTGCAAAAAAGAAAAACTATAAATCAGCAGTCTTAAATTATCCAAAATAAAATGATTTATAGGATTCTATACAACTAAACACACACTGAAGACATTAAGGGCATGTTTGGTAGAGGGAAATGAGAGTGGAGAAATGAAAATGAAGCCAATTCTCTTGTTTGGTATGTTAGAGAAATAAAAATGTGGAGAATTGGTAGTGCAATTTTTTGAGTTTCATTTCCACTACTTTTCGTGAGGAAATGAGAGAAATGAGGGGAACTTTGTAAGTTTTTTTTTTTTTTTTTTTTTCTTTCTTTCTTTCTTTTTTTTTTAGTTGCAAACTGATTTACGTAAATGTATTTTTTATAAAAAAAATTAATAATTTTTTTAAAATAAATTTTTTATAAAATAAGTTTTTAAAAAAAAATAATAATAAATTTTTTATAAAAAATAATTTAAAAAAATATATTTTTTTATAGAATTGTTATTTAGAAAAAATAAATTTTTTTAAATAATTTTTTTAATTAATTTTATAAAAAATAAATTTTAAAATAAATTAAAAAATATTTTTTTTTTAAATAAGTTTTTTTTAAAAATTAAAAAAAAATTTAAAAAAAATTTAAAAAATATTTTTTTTTAAATATATATTTTTTAGAATTGTTATTTAGAAAAAATATTTTTTTAAAAAAAATCAACAAACAAAAGTTCTAATTCTTTCAATAAAAAGTTTTTTTTTTTTTTTGCCAATTCTCAAGTTTATTTCTCATGTTACCAAACATTAGAATTGACTTTAAATTTCTCTACCCATTTCTATTCTCTGAATTCTATTCTCTACTTCATTTCTATTCTCTGAAATTCTCTCTACCAAACGTGCCCTAAACATCTTCAACCTTTCTTGTTTGAGTCAAATTCAATAATTTCAAACATTTGACTAGATAAAGATAGAAAGCAAGTCAATTCGTCAAATATTTGTCACATTCCTTGCAACTTTAACATATCCGTCTATAAAAGTTTTAAATGTTCGCAACAAAAACAAACAAGCTTTGGTCATGTCTAAAATCAAATAATAACTACTAGTACATAAAAGCTGAACTTGTAACCTTAGTTCTATCTATATACTTTTTAATCAAGTAGTTGTGAATTCAAATCATGTTTAAAACAATTATGTGCTAGATTGATAAATACTTTTTTATTGTAATTTTACCTTTACCTATCATAAACAAATATGAATTTTGCGAATATAAGCCGTAAAGGGCTATGATGAACAACAAATTCTTCACATTTTAACAATATAAACAATCAAACATTTTGACATAACTACCAAAAATCAGTAACCGATACCGCTGTCTTCTCAAACACAATCACCATTCACTATTTTCAACGGTTATTTAAGCATAAAAAGTAATGATTTTTTATTATTTATATATCTTTGCTAGACGAGTACCCGTGCATAGCAACGGAATTTTATAGCGGCAAATAGTTTTCGTGATAAAAAAAAGTTTATGAGTTATAAATGAAAAATAATACAAGTTTGAGGATTTAGGGATTAAGCATAATGTTTTGAAACCCGATTCGACCCGGGTGGTTCAACCGGTTGAACCGTTTCGGTCGAAAAATGGATCAATTTAAACCGGGTTAAACCACAGTGGTTTTGACTTATTTGTGATACACTTATGAGACAAAGCACATCTAATACACCCACTTTTGACATTGTTAAAGAAGACAAACATGAAACAATCCCCGACAACCAATTTTCACTATGCCATTTTGCTTGCATGATAAACAATTATCAAAGTCATGCTATAAACATATTGATAGACAATAAGGCAATTGAACAATGCTTTTTGTTATAATGATAGACGCCATAACCATGTAAACAAGGATACATTTGTATACCATCTGGCCTGCAAACGCATACATAAAATCAAATGAGATTCTTAAAAGATAACATTTAAAAATTACGAGACAAAACCATATTAACCTCAGATTCCTAAAGAAAATATAGATTGAAGATAACTAACCTTAACCCCACTTCCCCTGTGTATCAGTATTCCTCCATAAACAATTGCCAACAGCACATAGTTTGCTAAAGACTATGAAGTAGGCGCATTAATACCTACGTAACAAAATAAGATGTAAATTACAACGTATAACAAATACCAAGTATGCTAAGCACTTTACATAGCAGTATATAAAGATACACATATCCCATGCCTACAAACACAAAGGAACAGATGACATAAACCAAAAATGAACAACGCAATCATAAATTTTATTACAAAAAAGAAAGTCAATATATCACACCTATATTGTAGAGGTTGCGTTGCATTTTCAGACATCCGATTCGTCCAAAATGGCCATTTTTTGCAAATTAAAGCGTGCTTTTTGGCGAACTTTTTTGTAATGAAGATCTCTAACTTGAGGTGAGAATCAATAAGGTCAGTAAAAAAAGTTAATAAAAAGGGTAAATTTGGATGCGGTTGTTATACGGGAAGGGAGAATGTTTCCTAGATGTCCGCGGCCTAACCGGGTATCCCGGTGGCCGTTTCCAACCCTATCACTAAAGAAATCAATCAACTATTAATCGCAAAGCAAAAGAAAATAACAGCTTGCAAACTATAGTCTATTTTCTGACATTTTTTACAATTAAGATTGTTAATCTCAATCAACTAAGTCAAACACTTAGAAATTATTCAAATACTAAACACTAAAAGCACAAAGTAAAGTAAACTACAACTTACAGGCTTACAGCAACATATACTTGACTTTCCACATAACAAATAAAGTTACAACCACATTTAGTACACTCTTATAATAATAATAAAAATATCTAAAAAAGGTTTTTTATGACACAACAAAAAAACCCTTTTATGCACAATACAATATTATCACTTATATGGCAACATCATTTTTACACTAAAAAACAAATAAAATGCTAAAAATAATGAAAAATACAAACCTCTTCTAGCAAGCTCAGATGATGAAAAACCGGTTTAAGTAATAAGCAAAGATAAAATTTGCCCCAATACAAGACCTATTATTGTCTTGTTTGCCATTATTTCCTTCAATTTAACCATTTTTTTTATAACAAAAAATAAAAAACACCAACATTAAAGAAAATTAAGAAAACCCAAATCAAGAAACCTCAAAATACACCACAAAACAACAAATTATGAGTAATTTTTGTCTTTTTTTGAGAATTACACAAAATTAATAAAACCCATATCAAGAAAGCTCAAACTAAACCAAATTATGAAACTTTAATTGCAAATAACTAATACCCAGAAATCTTTATATAATTGCAAATAACTGATTCCAGCAAGGCAGCGACAACAACAAAAGTTCCGGCGAGCCAGCAGCTATGTCAGAAGATTCCGGCAAGACAGCGGCTTAATATTCCGTCATCAGCGATGACGGCGGCTAAACTGAAAAAAATAACAAAAGCGTTCTAAAACTCCGATCTGAGATAGATTTCAAACAAAGACAAAAAAAAAAAAAAAAAAAAAAAAAAAAAAAAAAAAAAAAAGTCCAAATCTTGAAACCAAGAAACCACCATACCGTAGATAGATCTTAACAAATTCGAGGCCACCAAACATACCAAAGACCAACAAACAAACCCAGACACCTTATCGGTCAGATCCGGTCAAAACACCACCGAAAACATCACCCAAAAAAAAAAAAAAAAAAAAAAAAAAAAAAAACCACCGATACCACTGAATCGTCAATGAAACCACCGAAACTCAAACACCACCAGATTTTGCAAGAACCGGTGATGTTGGTGGCGGAATCTGTTGATGGTGGTGGTGGCGGCGAATTGGCAGCGGTGCTATTTGATGGTGTTGGGGGTATCATGTGGGTGTTTTTGTTTTAGAGAGAAAAGAGAAAGAGAGATGGAGCATATGTAAATGTCAAACCGTGTTTTTAATAGAATAGGTGTTTCCAGCAATTGTTATCAATACTTTCCTGCAATAACTCAACCTTTGATACTTTCAATAGTTTCCATGCAAAAATATTTTTCAAACGCCAGCCATTGAACTTTCCTTTATTAAGTTTTTCAACATTCTACAATATTGACTTTTCACTTTTCCAACTTTGACCATTTTGGTTTTATATGTAGTTAAGATAATAACATTGTGTATTTTAAAATTAGTAATTTCCCAAAAAAGTTATTCATAGTCCTACCAAATTTGGGCCAAAAGTACAAATTTTATATATCTAACCGGGTCACAAATTTTAAAAATTCAAATACCTAACGGTCTCCCTTCACCTCAGACACAACACATAACGGCACAAAAAAAATCAAAATCATTTCCATAACCAAATCATCACAAACACACACTAAAAACACACACTAAAACAAAAAGATCATCACTTTATCTTTAATCAACACACCCACATTTTACACTTTTTGATTAATATATAATGGAAGATAACCGTTTTGACCCACTTTTAATCACTGATGTCCATACTCAACAACACGAACAAAACACGAAACAATCGACTCGATCTCATCGTACGTGCTCTTAAAATACTTTTTTCGATATGGGTTCTCTTCTGTTTTAGTACTAATTTGGTTTTTTTTTTTTTTTTTTTTTTTTTTTTTTTTTTTTTATGTGTGATGATCTTTAGTACATGTTGTGAGCTTTCAAGATTCGGTTACGACGGATATAACGGATCGTCCGTTTGATAAGATTGAAGGTGAGATTTGTTTAGAGATTTGGTTTTTATTTATGAGTTTTTTGAATCTTGAAAAGGGTATTTTTTATTTTGGACTAATTTGGATTTTTTGGAATAGAATTTGAGTTGCGAAAACTAGCCCGTGAAGCGATTGGGGATAAAGATTGTATGGATCCAATTGGAACCGATGTTCTTGATGGTGAGAATGTGAATAATTAGATCTTGAAATAAAGTTTTTATTTTAAATTTGTAGTACTAATCAGGGTTTTTTTTTTTTTTTCTTTCCTGAATTAGAGATGTTATGGAAGAATTTAAGCTCGGAAGCAATAGGGACTAGTAATGTTCTTGATGATGAGAATGTGAATAAAGGTACGAAATTTTGAGAATCTTTGTATTGATTATCATGATTAACAAATTTGATCAGCAGCGATTATATTTATTTGTACAATTTTTGGTTGATTTCTAGGTGAATGTAAGCTGGGATTTGATTTAAGTACACCTGATTTAGTTATATGTTCTGGATCACCTGAAATTCCTAACCAGCCTTATGAAGCATCACCCGAGTTACTAAAACGCTCCTCCCTTGAGCTGTCTTTTGAAAACGGTATTACTGAGGAGTCTAAGATGGAGGGTTATAATGATGCTTCAATAAGCTCAAAGGAAGATTTTGGTAGTTCAGAAGCTTCATTTGAGCTGCTTCCACTGGCACAATGTGAAGTAAGGACTTTTCCACAATTCGATGTTTAGGTCGACTCAAATGATTAGAGATTTAACAGATTTGTTTGGTTTATTTTGTTTAGGAGAATAATGAAGAGTGTGATGAGTTGATGAAAACAAAGAGGGCGTTGGAGATTATGAAGAAGGAAAATGAATGCAAGAGTAAAGAATGTGAGGAAGCTTTGAGATCTTTAAGAGAACTTCAGAATGAGCTAATGAGAAAATCGATGCACGTTGGCTCACTAGGTATTCACGTGTTGTTAGAATGGTTTTTGTAAATTTTCGGGATTTGCATAGAGCTTTATATAAGTTTGTTGTTTCGATAGCTTTTGCTGTTGAGGGTCAAGTGAAAGAAAAGAGTAAATGGTTTGCATCCTTGAGAGATATGGCAAGAAAACTAAAGGTATCAAACTGAATTATTTTCTTGTTTTTTGTTACGGATTTAGTTATTCGTGTTCTTATAGATGCATCTCCCGTAAACAGATAATGAAAATGGATCAAATCAAGCTACTAGAAGAAGCAGAAGCGTACAAAAAACATGCTGCTGATATGAATGACATGGGCTGTATCATTCAATCGAAAAGTAATTTTCATATTATATTTTTTTTCTCTGTATTTTCAATTTGTGAAGTATAAAAGTAATTCTTGTTATTCGTATAATAGTTGATGAACAAGTTGAACAACATGAAGATCTCAAGATCAGATTCAACGAAGGAGCTAAAGAAAGAAAAGAGCTCTACAATAAGATCCAAGAATTAAAAGGTTAGATTTGTTTTTCTGATTCTATGGTAATGCGTATGTTATGATAGAAATGATGTATCAATGGTATTTAACTCATAATGTAGGGAACATTAGGGCGTTTATCTGATTCCTACTCTTGAACTTATGATAATGGTCCATGATGTAGGGAACATTAGGGTATTTTGTCGGTGTAGACCATTGAACTCGGAAGAGATTGCTGAAGGAGCTTCAATGGCATTTGATTTTGAAGGTTCAAAAGACGGCGAACTTCGAGTAAAATCAAATGTTGCATTTAAGAAAAACTTTAAATTCGATTCAGTCTTTAGCCCTGAAGCAACCCAAGGTAACTAATATATAAAAACTCATAAAAGTAAGTATTCTTTTTCTATGTATGATATTACTTAACATCGATTCTTACAGCCGATGTTTTTGAGGATACGTCCACTTTTGCAACATCCGTTCTTGATGGATATAACGCATGCATATTTGCTTATGGACAAACTGGGACTGGAAAAACTTTTACAATGGAGGGAACAAATGAAAACCGAGGAGTTAATTTCAGGACTCTTGAAGAACTATTTCGTGTGATTGATGAACGTAAGAATCAGATCCGTTATGAAATCTGTGTCAGTGTTTTGGAAGTGTACAATGAGCAAATACGCGATCTACTTCTTCCAAGTTCACAGCCAGGAGCTGCTGCAAAGAGGTAGACAATAAATCTTTACCCTCAGGCATGGTTGTGATTCTTTCTAGTTTGATATTTGTAAGTTGCTAACATGAACTGTTTTTGTATAGGCTTGAAATAAGGCAAGTTGGTGAAGGGATGCACCATGTTCCGGGCCTGGTTGAGTCACAAGTGAGCAACATGAGTGAGGTTTGGGAGGTTTTGAAAACCGGGAGTAACGCAAGGGCGGTTGGGTCAACTAACGCTAATGAGCATAGTAGCCGTTCCCATTGGTCAGTCTTGTTTTCCTGACCCATGATTAATTTCATAAACTCTGGTTGTTCATGTTAGAAATATCGACCCATTTACTTATGAAGCGGTCGATTTGGGGATATGTTTATCTGTAAAGGGTCGGGTTGACGGATTAGTTTAACCGAACGGCGCCCATAGTTTATTTATAATTCATAAATTCGCCGAAGTCATTTTATTCAAAAATTGGATTGTTATTAGTTTAATATGATCTTTGTGATCATGTTTGACACATATTTATAGAAAGAACTTAAGAAAGTTGGACCAAAAGTGGTTGCTCGGTCAACACAACCTGATATGCCCGTTGTTGCCTGCACCAAAATTACGGCACCTACCCATTTTGCGTCTCTAGTTTTAGTCTTTAGTTAATTTGTTGCCATTTTGTGCAGTATACATTGTGTGATGGTTAAAGGTGAAAATTTGGTGAATGGAGAATGCACAAGGAGCAAGCTTTGGCTAGTTGATTTAGCAGGAAGTGAAAGGGTGGCTAAAACGGAAGTACAGGGGGAAAGACTTAAAGAGACACAAAATATAAACCGGTCACTTTCTGCACTTGGAGATGTTATATCCGCTCTAGCAACTAAGAGCTCACACATTCCATTTAGGTACTTAAAATTATCTTCGGTTTTTGACGCTGCAACTTAAACCTTTCTAGTCACTTAATTAGCTTTGTTACTGATTTTCTGCAGAAACTCGAAGCTCACTCATTTGCTTCAAGATTCCTAGGTACAATCCAAAGATACATTTAAGTTTCTAGTTTTAGACTTTCTAACATGAATAAAAGATAAGCATTGTTTTTTTTGGGAGGTTTTGAAAACCGGGAGTAACGCAAGGGCGGTTGGGTCAACTAACGCTAATGAGCATAGTAGCCGTTCCCATTGGTCAGTCTTGTTTTCCTGACCCATGATTAATTTCATAAACTCTGGTTGTTCATGTTAGAAATATCGACCCATTTACTTATGAAGCGGTCGATTTGGGGATATGTTTATCTGTAAAGGGTCGGGTTGACGGATTAGTTTAACCGAACGGCGCCCATAGTTTATTTATAATTCATAAATTCGCCGAAGTCATTTTATTCAAAAATTGGATTGTTATTAGTTTAATATGATCTTTGTGATCATGTTTGACACATATTTATAGAAAGAACTTAAGAAAGTTGGACCAAAAGTGGTTGCTCGGTCAACACAACCTGATATGCCCGTTGTTGCCTGCACCAAAATTACGGCACCTACCCATTTTGCGTCTCTAGTTTTAGTCTTTAGTTAATTTGTTGCCATTTTGTGCAGTATACATTGTGTGATGGTTAAAGGTGAAAATTTGGTGAATGGAGAATGCACAAGGAGCAAGCTTTGGCTAGTTGATTTAGCAGGAAGTGAAAGGGTGGCTAAAACGGAAGTACAGGGGGAAAGACTTAAAGAGACACAAAATATAAACCGGTCACTTTCTGCACTTGGAGATGTTATATCCGCTCTAGCAACTAAGAGCTCACACATTCCATTTAGGTACTTAAAATTATCTTCGGTTTTTGACGCTGCAACTTAAACCTTTCTAGTCACTTAATTAGCTTTGTTACTGATTTTCTGCAGAAACTCGAAGCTCACTCATTTGCTTCAAGATTCCCTAGGTACAATCCAAAGATACATTTAAGTTTCTAGTTTTAGACTTTCTAACATGAATAAAAGATAAGCATTGTTTTTTTTTCCCCTTAGGTGGGGACTCGAAGACACTAATGTTTGTGCAGATTAGTCCCAATGAGAATGATTTAAGCGAATCTCTTTGCTCCCTCAACTTTGCAAGTAGAGTGAGAGGAATAGAGTTGGGTCCTGCAAAAAAGCAAATCGAAAGCGCAGAAGTTCTTAAATACAAACAAATGGTAATGTACTAATCTTGCTGTCAATCCTGCTTAGTTGGAGGTAATCCGACAAAACCTCATAGTTCTATTGTTTATGGTGATTTTAGGCCGAGAAGTACAAGCACGAGATGAAGAACAAAGATTTGCAGATCAAGAAACTGGAAGATAACTTTCATGGTCTAGACATGAAGTTGAAAGAAAAAGAGTTGAAGAACAAGAGTCTGCAAGATAAGGTATATGCTTATTCATTTACTGTATTAATTTTTATGAAGAACCATGTCAAGATCATAAAATGATTTGGGTTTTTGTCTTTAGGTTAAAGAATTGGAATCGCAACTTTTGGTAGAGAGAAAACTAGCACGCCAACATGTTGACACGAAGATAGCAGAACAACAAATGAAGCAACAACATCAAAACCAGCCAGAATCCACACTGTCAAGACAACCACTTGCTTCTAAACCATTGAATACTAGAAGGTCCATCGATGGAAGCAAAGAAAACCAACCAAACAACATCATCCAGCAACCACTTGCTGAAAAGAATGCCTACAAACTACCTGCACCTCTTCCTCCAGCAAGAGACTTGGTCAACCTCGATGACTGTACTGAAAAAGAAAACAACAACCCGTATTTGCCAGAGTCTTTCACATTTCCAAAACGCACAGGCAGGGCATCAATTTGCACAACTACACAGCGGGTTCCAATGAGATCAGTACCACCACGAAGAAACTCCTTAATCCCTCTACCATCATCTACTACAATAACCAAGTTTGTGCCACCGTTGCCATCAATTGCAGCTGATGATAATGAGAATGTGGATGGACCAGAGTCTTTTATAGCGCCTTTAGTGTCAGATAGTCCTAAAAGAAGCAATGGTGGTGAAAAGAAACTGATGAGTGCATTGAGACGAAGCCTTAGTAAGAAAAACCAAAAGAAATCACCTATTCAGCAGGCACAACAGATACGAAAGATTGGTGGTTTAAATGTGGCAGTGGAGCGGGTTAGAGTGTCTATTGGTTCACGAGGGCGTATGGCTCATAGAGTTCTTGCGAATGGAAGAAGAATTAAGCAACAAAACTGCATGGATAAGGAGAGACGATGGAATATTGGTAAGTGAGGACTTTAACGCTAATGGCATCCTTGTATTTTAGGTTTAACAGGATGAACATTCGACAAAATTATTAATAATTATAGGGATTGATGTAGATAGTTTGCTTACATTTTGGTTGTGGTTGATTCTGGATGTAATGGAAGGCTTGTTTGGATTATACCTTCTGGATTTAATGAATGATGATGAAAGTCAAGTTGTTATGGCTTTTTGCTTCATACCATTCATTTCATATACATGTTTTATGTTCCAAAGTGTCGAATGATAAAAACACAATAAGAGAAGTGTCCTCTATGCTGAAATACAACTAAACTAAGACCAAGACTAAGAACAACCAAAGCACTAAAATAGCTAAAAACATCCATAAATTAAACTGCAATATCCAAACACAACCCCAAAATCACTGCAACGACGAACAAGCACAAGCATGTGGATGAATTAGAGCTGACTTTGACGTATGAGCTATATAATACTATAGCCAAATGACAAACCTTAACTGAACTTGAGTAAAAAAATTGGAAATAACCTTTTGCAACTACATGTATTGACTGATTTGGGAAGGCAAGTTGTCAACTCGTGTAGACTATGTTACTTATGTATATTTTGAAAAGCTCGTAAGCCCAGTTTTTGAACCTTATAAACTTAACAACATGAGCTTATCACCTTCACTAGGTGGTGTTTGTTTTTTTTTTGTTTTTTTTTTTTTTTTTTTTAATTGCCTCTTAACAGCCTCTTAATCTGACTCATTCAGGCACGGTTAGACTTTTAGGTCATTCAGTGCGTTTTTTTTTTTTTTTTTTTTTTTTTTTTTTTTTTTTTTTTTTTTTTTGTTCAGACGCGGTTAGAGGCAAAAACCTTTTAACCAACAAGACGTGAAAGGGATGTCTTACTAACTCTTAATGACTTTTAACTCTCTATTTTATTTTTTATTTTTTACTTTGTTACTTTATTTTTATTTTATTTTTAGTTTCTTCTTTTTCATTGCTTAATTATATATTTTCTCGACTTTTCATTTAGTATTTGATAATACGTCTAAAAAAATCGTTGTTTTTTTTTTTTTTTGCTAAATAAAAAATGTTAAATATGATAATGATGATGACGAAAATGCTCAAGCACAAGAGTCTTTAAAACAATAATAATATATAATTAGTTTGTGAAATCAAATTGTAGAATGGGTATTTTGACACTGTGTTCTCGAGTTAAATTTAAGGAAGAAAAAGAAAGCAAATGAAAAGAAAACATAAGAAGTTGTGTTATCGAGTAGCACTTAAGGAGAAAAAGAAAATGAAATGGAATCAAAGTGAGGGGCTTTTTGATAAAAAAGAATGGCTTAGCACTGAATAATACAAAACACTGTGTGATTTAGTGACTTTGTATGAACTTGGTTCTAAACGAAAACGTAGCGTTTGACAAATTCTCTGAACTGAGTACTATTGATTTTTTTCATATGTTTAATCTTATAGATACGTTATATAGATGTATTTAATATAATCGCTCATATGTCATGCATAATATTGCAAATAATAACACAGCTTGCCACTTCAATCTAATCAAATTGAAAAACTCAGGAAAAAAAAAATACTAGCCAAGTGATTCTTTCGTTACTTTAATTATAGACATGTGAGCTTGTATTTGTAATCATGTGGTTCTTTCATTATTTTATTTGTAATAGTATATATAAAATAATGTATATTGTGAAAGTTGAATAGTGTGTACAAGACAACACATGCTACTGAATGAATTAGTAGGTCTTAGGTGCTATGTCATTGAAAGGCAATTGGAACTAGGGGTAGCAATTTTTGACCCGACACGAAACTCGACCTGAAACCGACACGAAAAATTAACAGGTTCGGGTTGAGTGTAAATAGATTTCAGGTCGGGTTTGGGTTGACCCATCTAACCCGTTTATTAAACAGGTCAGGTTCGGGTTGGGAATAAATTAAACGGATCAACCCGCTAACCCGTTTAAGATTTTTTCTTAAATTAACATTTATTTATATTTTATTATACGAGTTAAATGGGTCGACCCACAAACCCATTTAACCTATTTAACCCATTTAATGTGGTATCTTTAGTATATAAACGGGTTACATGGGTCAACCCGAAACCCGTGTAACCTATTTAACCCGTCAACCCAAGTATATATACGGGTTAATTGGGTCAGGTTCGGGTTATGTGTAAACAAGTTATTTAAATGGGTCAGGTCCGGGTTGGGGTTTTCTGACCCGCAAACCCGAACCTGACCCGAATTGCCACCCCTAATTGGAACGAGTCAGAGGCGAAAGAAAATTTATCAAACAATCATTTATCACTGACCGATTCAAAGTGTGGTTCTGAATGGCCAATTAGTGTGATTTTGTTGATTATTAAAGTAAACTCTTTCTTCTCAATTTTCGGGGGAAAGTGTTTACTTTACATTTTTTTACTTTTCTTTAATAACAAAACTCAAGAACACAGTGTGAGCATTAACTTAAATTACTTTCGTTGAAAATATTTTTTGTTATTAATTGACAATGTTAAGTATACTATAACATATTTTAATTTTTTCGCAGTTTTATCAACGTATATTATTTAATAGTGATAGTTTATAAAATAATGAATATGTTTAACAACATAGGAGTGTAACATATCAACAATATATGACTACTTAAGAGATCAAATACGATATAATGTTTTTAAATGTTTTGTTTTAACACATTTTATTTTCACGATCCTATGATGTGTTACTTTTATGACTCAGTTGTTCTATACAACGTTTATGTATCATAAGAATGAAACTGCATTATATTTATATCATTCAGACATTCTTTTACAACAAAATAAATAAATAAAATAAAAAACGCTATTATTTTATTCAGATTCATACATTTACTTCTCAGATTCAGATTCAAATTCAAAGTCTTTTAATAAACAAACAGCGACCTAAGTCATATATAAAAGCATTGAGATTCAAATTTAGCTAACATTTGGTAGAGTAACAAACAGCGACCTAAGTCATATATAGGAGCATTGACATTTAAATTTAGCTAACATTTGAGTAGTAAACAATAATAGAGCAATAAACAATCTAGGACTTGCTTAATACACTAATAACGGTCCAAACGTTGGCCCATTATTGGATGCCCAATAATCAAATTACTTTAAGCCTCACTGGATTTAAATATTTGGACTTTGGATAAACATAATTATAAATAAAGTATAAAAAGCAAAGACTGGTCACCATAGACCTTTAGGGGTCCATGGTGCCAGCCCGCCTAAACTAACTTGCCCCAGATCCGTTTCATACTCACATCTCTCTCTCATTCACTCTCACATTAATCGGCGCTCCGGCACCTAAAAAAAACCGACCGATCCAACACCGAAAGATCTATAGTGATCTTTGTGAGTGTTTCTACAGGAGTTTCTACAATGGTCTATTATTATAATGGGTGTATAGTGTTTTTGTGAGAGGAGGCATGATTTGTGGCTGTGTTTTATCCATTTGTTATCAGGTCCAACCTGGTTTTTTTCTCAACCACATGTTGGGTGTTTGTTAAGGTTTAAAGTGATTTCTAGATTATTCATTTAGAACACTTTTTTGTGGATCATCTGAAATCTCTCTTCTTCATCAGATAATTGTGCTTATAGTCTTAACTGTGTATTGGTTTGAGTTACGATCTGGGGTGGATGATAAACAAGTCCCAGAAACATAAAGGAAGGTAAAATTAGGGTTTTGCTTTAATTAGGGTTTGTTTGTGTTAATATTGTGTTTTTTTTATATATAAATTTTTGGGGTTAATGGGAACATAGGTAGAATTAGGATGTTGTTATAATTTGTGGTTTTAATGTGATTTCAAAGTTATAGTTGTAGTTGATTTCAGTGCATTCACTTTTTGTTAAATACTTCATAGGAATTAGGGTTTGGGTTTAATTTAGGATTTTTTTTTTTTTTTTTTTTTTTTTTTTGGTTTTTTTGGTTTAAATTAGGGGTTGTTTTCATTATTTGGGTTGTGTATGTGATTGTTTGATTATTGTCGATGTTTGCCTTACCTTTTCGCATCTTGGTGGGGCAGCTATTAAGCTTGCAGCCATGGTGGATGAATACCTTTTGCAGACCCTTTTGGTATTTGCATACCTGATATAGAACCTTCGCTGTTATGAATGTAGGCAACGTTGACTAAAGTTGTGTGCGTCCATTGTTAGGAATATAAATATTCATATGAAGGTTCGGTCACCCCGAGCATCTAATTAGCATTTATATAGCTCGTAGGCTTATTTATATTAGCTTAGTATTATTAGTATTATTAGTTTTATTAGATTAGTCGTATCTATATTTGTGGAGTGGGTCGGGGCTTTCCCCACTGTCAGCTCACTCCACAGCCCACTAGGGGCACCAATATGTAGAAGTATAAATACCCCTTCCCACACTTGGGAAGGGTTGGAACTCCTCTCACATTAATCTAATACATTACAGTTTTCTCTCAAAGGAGTCTCCCTCTCTCTCTAACTTCTCTCTAAAACTTCACCATGGATCTAATCTTCCATGAGCCAAGACCACCCGAATCAACCACACAATCAAGATGGTTAATTCCTACAATTGGTATCAAGAGCCATGGTTTCATCTTGGTCAGATCTGTGGTCAATGGCCTTTTATTCGGTTGTTTACTTTACTCAGATCTGTGGTAAATGATTTGATTTTAAGGTTGCTATAATTCTTTTTGTGGTCAATGACTTGATTTCTTAAACTCTTCATGTGGGCCTTTGACTGATTTTCCACAAATATGAGAAATGTTATGGTTCGGGTATACTTACTGCTCTACTTATTTTTTTTGGCTCATTCTTTTTGGCTCATTCTTTTTAAAGATCATTTGAAAACAGTAAGTATATGTGGGTCTCATTCTTTTTGGCTCGAATTATTTTACACTAACTGCTCTACCTATTTTTTTTGGTTCGAATGCTTTGAATGGATTTGGCTTGGTTGTTTGTGGGCCATAATTGTTTTTGTTTTGGAAAATCGCTGGTACACTAAGAATCCATGTTTTTGTTAATTCAGTTTGGTCCTAATAGTCTAATGGTCTTCAATTTGGACTTCAAATATTTAAATGATTATGGCCTTAATCTTATGAAACTCTCTGGTTCGAAATACCATTTCTCAAGATCTGGTATCTTGTCGGTTTTATTCGTTGGTGATTTACATGGTTTCTACGTTGGTTTGTGGCTTATTTGTGGCTGAAAATTCAAGTTCTTGGCTGCATCTTTTCAGATTTGGCTGTTGTGATTAGATGAGTTTGTGGCGGTATGTTCATAGTAACTGTTTGGTGACTTGTGATGTTTGGTGATGAAATTATTTCTTGAAGGCGGTTTGTCTGTTTGACTTGTCATAAAAGTGAAAAACACAGATCCGGATTTTAAGGAAAGTACGAAAGTGACAGGTTGACCGGTCAAATGCGGTTTGTCCTGGACTCGGGTTGTCCTGGACTCGGTTTGTCCCAGACACGGTTTGTCCCAGACGCGGTTTGTCTATTGGCTTACGGACTCGGTTTGTTTGTTTAACCCTGAACTCGGTTTGTCCAGTTAAACACGAACTCGGTTTGTCTGTTTGTCCTGGACTCGGTTTGTCTACTGAACCACGACTCGGTTTGTATGCTACTTGGTCAAATGGTCAAACGGTTAACGTAATGTTAAGCAAACAAAATGAAAAAGAAGAATACCCACAGATCAATACATCTAGTATCAAACAAGAACTTCAACAACAACTGTCACATGAAGTCTAACCAACATCACATAACCAACATCAGTCCAAGATTACAACAACTTAGGCCCAACTTGATGATAGAACAAGATGTAGAACAAGTCATTGTACAACATTTCTCACAAATTACAACATATCCTAAAGACACAACAACACCGATTTCACTGTCAACATCAACAAATCCTAACATTTACAAACAACAACCACCCTATCTAATCTATTCCCTTCTCCACACTATAACATAACTCGATAATTCAAAATGACAAACAAGATCTCAGTTTAATTCGTGCGTGAGATGCAATAATCTTCAAAACCTTTAAAAGATAATTCACACGAAAAGGATAACATCATAGATCTTATTGAAGCATTACTTCTATTTTATCCGAAAACCACAAAGAAAAAGACAATAACAACAATGTTATCATCTTTCCTTTTATTCGGTTAAAACAAGAATCGAAACAAATATAATCAAACCTACCTAAGACCCTCAAGGATCTTGAAGCTTAATCGAATGAAACATCTCCAAAAAAAAAGGGTACATTCGGTTTGTCTTTGTGTTTCGGATTGAAGTAACTAATCAAGAAAGAATGGGTGGATGTTATTCGATTTAATGAAGAAGGTGGAGAGGATGGAGGCGCATGATTTATGATGGGGATTAGGGTTTGAGGGGTTGTGGATTTCCTGGTTGCAGAGGGGGCGGATGTAGTTTAAGATTGTGATTAGGGTTGTGTTGTGTGTATAAGTGAGTATTAATACCCGAATGTGTAGGTTAAACGAGTTCTTTGGGCTTTTGGTTTTAATTAGATCGGTTGGGCTTGTGAACCGAATTGGTTATGATGTAAAGGGATTTGTTCACATGATGGGCTTGAACTAGATTGTGTGTGGGCCTTGTTAAATGTATGTTACAAGTGGGCTGGTGATAACGATTCACAAGGAACAGATTGGTGTAGTGTGTTATGGCATGTAGTTGAGTTATTCTTCACAAGGACAAACTTGTTGTTGGTAATAAAATCGTGTGATATACTTTTGGACGACACTTTTGATCGTGCTTTGTTTACTCGAGATTATGAATTGATTTGGGTAAATGAATGTCATCATGATTATAGAGTTGTGAATTTGGCAGCACGGTCCTATTAGTGCCTACGATTTAAGTGAGTCTGCGATTTGATGTTTACGAGTTGAGTTATAGTTGACAAATTGCAATGTGATTAAGTGTGATTTGTCAAGTTGCGTGTTTGTCTTATTGCGTCTTGACGGATTGCTTTTTTGACCAGTTACGATATGACGTTGCGAGTCAACTCTTGCGATTCGACTTATTGTGATTTGGTTGATTGCAATCTGTCTTGGTGCAATTTTGACAATCTGTGACTTGGCCTGTTGCAATTTGATCAAGTTGTGATTTGACTTCTGTGACTTGATTTTCGACGATTGGTATTGCACCTCACTCTTGGGTATTCAGGTTGATTTCACGGTTTCTCTTGTAGATTTTAGAAAATCCCGCGAAAGATTCGATTTCTCGGTTTAAATCTCAAGAGCTGTAAAATCCCGTGAAATTAATATTGGACAAGTAGGCTAGACTTGAATGTAGACATTATGAAACTTACGGGGTTTGACTGCTTTTTTTCGGGATAAGTTTGTGCTTCAAGATCAGCAGGAATTGGGAAATTATGGTAACTTGGTTGGTTTGTTAATTCACGGGTTGGTGTACTTAGTGTCACAAACATCTCGGGGTGGATGGATGCATGATGTTTGTTGACCCTTGCTCAAGCGTATTTCAGGTGATTAGACCTGGATGTTCAAGAAGTGGATATATACAATAAAGGATGGAAGGTTGGGTATATATCACTACCTATATTTAAAGGAGTTACGTTGTTGTGCTCAATATAGGTTCTAAATCACAATTTGCAATTTAAGGTGATTAGACTTGGATGTTCACGAAGTGGATATATACAATTAAGGATGGAAGGTTGGGTATATATCACTACCTATATTTAAAAGAGTTACGTTGTTGTGCTCAATATAGGTTCTAAATCATAATTTAGTGCAAGTTTAAGTCGCGGACTTGTTCTTTATCAAGCTTCATCAAGTGATTGTTGTTTCTCAAGCTTCTAATGGGATTGTTGCTCGAGATCTTCTCAAGAGGTAGTCAGGCTTAACGACAAGAGGTGATCTGTTTGGAGACATGTGCTAACCTTTTACTCACTTTAAAGTCATATGCATTTCATCAAGCGGTTTTGGCATAGTACGAGCTTCAATGAATTGTTAATCTACTAAACCATTGATGATGAGGAAAGCAAGGGGTTACTACAAGAGAGTCTTAATCACCATCTTCGTTGCAGTAGTTTCATTTGTCTCTTTCCATGTTTTGTGCCTGTCAAATTCACAAACATCACGGACTCTCTGCTTTGGCAAAAAGGTCATTCCATGTCCTTTTTGAGGGGGAGAATTATCGCAAGTTTCCTAGAAGTTCCGTCCCCAGCGATGTGAATTTTAGCGGTTCCGGTTACAGCGGGTCAGATCGTATCGGTTCAGTCTCCAGCGGTTTGAATCTTAGCAGTGTCGGTTACAGCGGGTCAGATCGTAGCGATTCAGGATTCAGTGGTTCTGTCTACAGCAGTTTGATACTTACTGTTGTGCAGTTAGTTCTTGAATTTATTTCTCAGATAAATCTCAAGAACTGTAAAATCCTGTACACAGTACGACAACTATTCCACATCCAAGTAGCTGGATCAGACTGCTTTGTTTGATAGGACTGATCAGACTGCTTTGTTTGATAGGACTGACTATGAGTCATGGGCTCTTCTAAGAATTTGCGCATGTTTCTTTTCCTTTCTGACTAGTCAACAGCACAAGATGACCACGAAGTTAATCTGGTATTCTTTATTTGTGATTGAAGTCGAATTTCACGAAGGCGTCAACTTATTTTATCTTGAAGTCGGGGTTGGTTGGATGCATGACCTTCAATGATAACTTGCTCGTTAAAATTTTAAGTTGAAGACTTGGGTTATCTAGTTACCAGCAGTCGGGGTAACTATCACTTAAGAGTTATTGGTGTACTCAGTGTCACACGTCAATGACGTTGTCGATAATCGCAAGAGGTGTCAATGTCTCATACTTTGGTTGGGTATTGAGCACTTAGAGATCTGCTTGGAGCATTAATTCTCTACACCGTTTTTCCAACATTAGTGCAAGCTTAAGTTACAAATTTGGGGATTTCTTCTTCTGGTTTCAGTATTGGTATATCGGGTTTCCTTCATCAAGTGGTCTCTAATCTGTGTTTAAGGTTGGTTAGTTGGCCAAAGGTTTTAAAAGGTTGTGATGTGATCTGTAATTCTCATAAGATATTCTTACCCTAACTGATGATCACCTAATACCAAATCAGTCACGCCACATTCAATCTGTTACTGTCTCACGGTTTCTTCTTGGTTTTGTAAATTCCCGAGAAAGAATTTATTTCTCGGTTTAAATCATAGATTTGTCAAATCCCGTGATGATGGTCTATGCGCTCTTAACCATGATCGGGTTAAAACCATTATCAAAGTTCAGTCGATACATCATAAAGGGCTAGATTTGGGCATTAACCAAAAGAAGTGACTACGGCGTTAATTCATTATTATTTATTTGAGGCTGAAGTGAAATTTCATGGGTGCGTGTACTTAGTATCTGAAGATATCGGGGAGGTTGGATGAAGATTCTTCGAGATCCTTGTTCGAGCTTTCAATACAATGACAAAGACTTGGATATCTAGTTATTTTTTCTTTCTCCCTATTACAAAATAACTATCACTTTAAGGAGTCACGTTGTAGTGCTCAGTGTCACACGCAGTTGTGGATATCCAAGAGGTGATGTACGTCTTATACTTGATGGTTGGTTGGTTGAAGAGTATAGAGTACTTAGGGATTCGATGTTGCACGAAGTCTCTACACCGCTCTTTGTCACGCATTAGTACAAGTTTAAGTCACAAGTTCGGGTTATATTACTTCAGTATCAAGTTCATCATATTGGGTTTTCTCTATCAGTGGTCACGACATCAAGCCGACAGAATGATAATGGGGTTGGTAACGAGTTAGATGAGAGAATAAGTAAAGAGAGAGATAATGACGTCTGTACACTTCAGTGCAGACCTCGTTCTTCATCAGATGACGTCTGTACAAGTCAGTGCAGGCCTCGCTCTTCATTTAATGACGTCTGTACAAGTCAGTGCAGGCCTCGCTCTTCATCAAATGACGTCTGTACAAGTCAGTGCAGGCCTCGCTCTTCATCAAATGACGTCTGTACACATCTGTGCAGGCCTCGTTCTTCATCATAATGACGTCTGAATACCTCAGTTCAGGCCTCGTTCATCAAAGAAAAGAAAGGCGTACGCTTGAGTGCGCTTTATCTTTAAAAGAAGAGGAGTCTTCTTATTAATGGCCATTCTCATCAACAAGATTCATGCTCTTTCCGTGCTTATTCAATCTTCAAGTGGATCGGCGCATATTGGAGTACATTTTTATTCACGTATTCAACCAAAAATTGCAGTTGACAGGCATATGCAATTTTTGAGGGGGGGAAAGGGTGAATAAACAACATGTTAGTCTTCAAGAACCGTCAAGAGGAGCTACTTACCGTTGATGGTATTCATATTCACTAGTTCAATCATCAAAAATTGCAGTTGGAAGGCATATGCAATTTTTGAGGGGGGGAAAGGGTGAATATTAATCTACATGTTGGTTGATGATTGAGAAATGGTCATACGACTCCTGAATACGTCAGTTCAGGAGTCGTGCAAACCATGGTTCTCCAACACTACTTCTTCTGTCTATCAAGGTGTTGAAGAACATGGTCATGGAATGCTAATCAACAAAGTCTCACGGGTTGGTCTAATCAGCAACAATGGGTTTCCAGTCAATGCTTCATGTACACGTCATTAGGCTACATGTACACATCATGATGATGATTCCGATTAATCGTAACCATCATGGGGGAGAGAAATGTGTACACCAAGGACGCACAAACAGGTTCACGTGATCGGGCTTAATCATATATTCCGGTGTTGAGAACCGCAGAGATGATCAGTGGTTCAACTTGTTACCTTGGTATTTACGTTTCACTGTTACGTCATGGGCTGATTAATCGTAACCATCAGGGGAGAGAGAATGTGTACATCAAGGACGCACAACAGGTTCACGTGATCAGGGCTTAATATCCAAGGATGGATACATACTATAGATGATCAGTGGTTCAACTTGTTACTTTGGTGTTATACGTATGACTGAAGAAGGTCGAGTCGTCAGTCTATTCTACGTTCTCTGTTGGGAGTTATCATCTTATGTGTATGCTGCGGGCTAATGGGTTACATGTAAGGTTACTGGAAGGCATTGGGTGAGATGAAGATGATTGGTATTCTGTTCCTCCACATTGGGCAATCTTGAAGAAGGTCGAGTCTTCAGTCTTCTCTACATTCAAAAATGTTGAGCTCTTTTCTTACAACTTGATATTTAACTTAATCCCATGACAGTTCTTGTTTGATGAGTTGTGGAGTTAAGTTAGATTCAAGTTGTTCTGTAGTTTAAGGGTAGGTCCAACTTGATTTTAACCTAATCTCATGACAGTTCTTGTTTGATGAGTTGTGAGGTTAAGCTGAAATCAAGTTGTTACTGGGCTTAAATTTGTGGTTTAGTTTAACCTCATGACAGTTCTTGTTTGATGAGTTGTGAGGTTAAGCTAGATTTCAGTTGAGGCTCAACTTAAACTACCGAAAAGATGCCTAAGGCTTTTGACGGCGTCACTCTAGGACGGGAGTGTTAGAAGATTAAAGACGGCATGCATTTGGTTATCATAAGTCTTCTTCATATTTCGGGCGTTCATCCAAAGTCTTCTTCCTATTATGGGTGATCGTCAGAGGTTGTCAGATTGGGGGAGAGCACTAATTAGGGGAGAGTGAAAAGCCAGAATCATTCCCTGATTGAAAGTGCTCACATTGCTCTTCAGCAAGTCAAGTGATGAATGCGGTGTAGATTCAGAATGCTGAGGAGTAATGGTTTCTGGTTCGTATCCTTGTATATATTTTGCTTCTTACATTCTTTTTCTCATCTTATACCATTTTGTAAATAGATACATAGAATTCATGCTAATTGTAAATAGAGAAACGTAAAACCAGAAAAACCATAAAAATTGAAAAATAGAAAATACCAAAAATAGTTTCACCTAGGCATGTCTTCTGTTTATCGATAACATTTACGGACTTAGAAATGTCATTCAATAATGGCACGGGTCTTTAAATGAAGCTCGAGCAGAAGTTAAAATGGATTCTTAAAACATGTCTAAATGGCTTGCTATTACTTTAGATAGCAACCCGCGCTTCAAACTGGGGAAAGCACGTCGCCAAAAAGACGGCTGTTCCTCCAACTGGGTGATGTTCACCTGGGCATGGATTACTTTATATCCATGTTTCTTCGATCTGATGTACGTTTCAGTGCATCATTTCTTGAAAAAGAAGAGAAGTCTTCTTTGCATACAAATAGTTTTCATTCTATGATTCTTCTGAAAATTATTTGTGAGACACTTGGTGTATATGTGTTGTATGAAATTTATTTATACTTGGATTATGCATAAAATTTGTCACTCAATCAACGACTCCAAAACCTCATGACAGTTCTTGTTTGATGAGTTGTGGGGTTAAGCGTGATTTTAGTTGAGGTTCAACTAGAATACGGGTCATTGATTGAGGGGGAGAGTGAATTCAAATTTTATATCATCAAACGGATTTATTGGTTAAATCATACTTGTTAGAAATGGTTTTGTAGTTAATGGGGAATTAGTTGAAGAGGATCTTGCTTAAATATATCAAATGACCAAGTGTGGGAGTTGCTAGAAAGTTTAGGACATTATGTGCAATTTGCTTATAGTTTCCTAGCTTTATGTATCTAGAAGGTTCATTTGTGTTACTTTGGTATCCTCGTACAATCCCCAAAATGCTTTAAGACTCAAAACCTAAAAGAAGTTAGAAATCCAATTGTGTTTGATGTTTTTGAATGCTCCTATGACATTTGTATGAACTAAGTAAATGAGTTTCAAATGTTGTTTGTCTCTGCTGCTTAATTGTTGTTGATATTGTGCATATGTTCTCAGGATTCGCTTAGGTAGATTGCTATTATGTTAGAATCATGTTCCTAAGATCCTGAATTGAATATTGAAATTCGTGTGAATTGCCATGTTCATGATTGCTATTTGCTCTTCATGCTAGATAGTGGTTTGACGTAGTTCCTGATTGGGGTTTGATTATAAGATGAACTTGGTATTATAATGTGGCAAGCTGCTGAAGGGTAGTTATTAAGGAATAGTGTATCTGTATGTATGCATATCTGTGTTGATATTCTTATGCAGATTCCATAGCCAAAATGAATGTGCCAGTTCCCATTCTAACCATTTGATCAGACGTTCAAACTCTATTGATTGGCTCGGAATTCACCACGACAACAACACCGGCAGCAACAACAACAACAACACTGTCATCACCACCACCACCATTCATCTATTTTGGTCTCGCTAAGTGGGGATCAACGACATTTGCGAAAGATTTGTTGGTGGATGGATGTTTGATATTGACTGATTCACTCAGAAAAGCAGATAATTACATCGTCTGCACAAAAAGGTCAATATCATTTGTGTCATAAAAGTTACTTTGTGCAAAATGAGCAGTGAATCTCCCTCTTAGATTAAGGGGGAGCAAAGTATGTTTCATCATCAGAACATGTTAAACCTGACCACATTTTCTCCCATGTTTTTCTAAATTATTTAAATCAATTGGGATCACAAATCTCAAAAGGTTTGAAATTTTTGATCGGGGGAGAGAATGTGATTTAAATATGAAACCTGATGAAAATGTGATGTTTTGGATTTAAGTGTAAGCTCTCCCATATGTGCTAAACTCTTTTGTATACCAAGGCACATATTGAGGGGGAGCAAAATGTTTTGGACATAAAAGTAAGCTCTCCCATGTGTGCTAAACTACTTTATATATCGATGCACACATTGAGGGGAAGCAAATGTTTTGTGGAAACAAAAAGGATTTGGCATAACATGAGATCGTGACTCAGACTTAACAAATGAATTGACGAAACATATACTGTCATGAATCGAAAGGACATATCCTGGCCGGGTAATAATTTCAAGCTAGTCTAACTAGTGATGTAAGCGTGTCTCGAAAAGGATGTGTCTGAGTAGAGTGTACCGTTTCGAGAAACTTTCTATGGACTTGACCAGGACGGGTAATAATTTCAAGCTGGTCTAACCAGTGATGTAAGCGTGTCTCGAATCGGTCATGTTCACTGAAAGTTGATCAATTCAAAAAGTGCGAGCTCTACCTAACATGTGCAAATTTATAAAACAATCAACCGAGCACATGTTGAGGGGGAGCATTTGAAAAATATAAAACTCTCAAGTGTTTGCAAAAATGTGTTTCAGAATCATGAACACTTGGAGAGATTTTTCAAAGATTTGGTTTGGCAATCGTGGATGAATACCAAAGACCGACCATTTTAATTAATGCATGGAGCTATAAGGATGGTTAGGTTAGGCTCAAGTTCCCACGATCCCGCCAGAGCCGGAGGGATCTACCCAGGGACAATCCACTAGTTAGTGTAGAAGTCCTTAGGTATGATTAAAAAGGAGAAAAGTGGATAAGGGAAAAGTGCCGACTGAGATGGAGCTAGTACTGGAACAAACCCAACAAGGTGCTAGTTATGAAGTCTCGGTATGCACTGAAGGGGTTGAAGAATGAAAAAGAATTGTAAAGATAAAGGGTGAAAAGAAACAGCCCTCCTTACAACTTAGGCAGAAACCGGGTCAAAACATATGCTGTCAGAATCACATAGTTGATTGCTGGCATTGAAGACAAAGTATCATGGACCCAGTGATACGCTGCACAACCCTCCCTAGCCACTCAAGGTCCCTCAAAGGATTCTTGTTTCAATTGTCACGGAGTTCAATACATTCCTATCGTCTCTCTCACTCCGAGTTAGATGATATTGAAAAGGTGGCAGTCCTCTCCAGCCTCCGCTCACTAAACCAAAGCGCACTATTGAGTCTAGAGCCACGAGATGCATAATAAGATCTCATAGGGACACGAATTACTTCTACACTGGGTGTTCAACATTAAGGACACCAGTTGTACACTTAAGAGTCCTACGCAGATCTTAGCAATCTGCCAGAACATTTATGAGGGAATTTACAAATGTAATTCTCAATGATTGAATGGAAATTCCTGCCAGGGTCAACATCAAGCAGCCCTGAAAGCAGGTCACTTCGGTAATTCTTTATGGATTACGCTTAGTGGTCACGGCGGTTTCAAACGGTCTACAGTCGTGGAGTGATCTCCAGCGACTCACCTAATCGTTGATGTGCTACGGTTCGATCTTAAAAAGCCCTCTGTGGGTTTTCGATTAGGAACGGTCTTGGTAAGGATTAGAGAGAGTTTTCACACTATGCTGTTAACAATCTCGAAGTCCGAACCTGTAAGTACCGGACGTTTTATTGCTAACTGTCGTATGCAGGAACTTCTGGTGATTGTAGCTGATTGCTGTTGCAGCTGTTTGCGGTTGTAGCTGATTGAGGTTGCAGCTGAATGCGGTTGTAGCTGATTGAAGAAAAGATGCCAATCCTATACCACATGCTTACACTACAATTGTAACTCAACAAAGTCATGATCAACCTAAAAGACCTTTAACACGGCTTCTGCAAACTCTGATGCTAAAGATCATGACACCAAATAGTGTGAGCATGTCGGCTCAAAGATTTACACATCACATGGAAACATACTCTGAAAGATGACTTGGAAACAAATGTTGGATGATAAAGTCGAAGAATACTCAAAGATCATCCAAGACAAAGAAAGGTCATCAAAAGATCACTGCTAAAGGCACAAAGATACAAGACGTTGAAGAATCGAAGACTACGAGCTATGAAGTCAAGATCAAAAGATAAAATGCTAGAATTCAAGTTATTATTTCCGGGGTGACCTCCCTTAGGGGGAGATTGTTAGGAATATAAATATTCATATGAAGGTTCGGTCACCCCGAGCATCTAATTAGCATTTATATAGCTCGTAGGCTTATTTATATTAGCTTAGTATTATTAGTATTATTAGTTTTATTAGATTAGTCGTATCTATATTTGTGGAGTGGGTCGGGGCTTTCCCCACTGTCAGCTCACTCCACAGCCCACTAGGGGCACCAATATGTAGAAGTATAAATACCCCTTCCCACACTTGGGAAGGGTTGGAACTCCTCTCACATTAATCTAATACATTACAGTTTTCTCTCAAAGGAGTCTCCCTCTCTCTCTAACTTCTCTCTAAAACTTCACCATGGATCTAATCTTCCATGAGCCAAGACCACCCGAATCAACCACACAATCAAGATGGTTAATTCCTACAATTGGTATCAAGAGCCATGGTTTCATCTTGGTCAGATCTGTGGTCAATGGCCTTTTATTCGGTTGTTTACTTTACTCAGATCTGTGGTAAATGATTTGATTTTAAGGTTGCTATAATTCTTTTTGTGGTCAATGACTTGATTTCTTAAACTCTTCATGTGGGCCTTTGACTGATTTTCCACAAATATGAGAAATGTTATGGTTCGGGTATACTTACTGCTCTACTTATTTTTTTTGGCTCATTCTTTTTGGCTCATTCTTTTTAAAGATCATTTGAAAACAGTAAGTATATGTGGGTCTCATTCTTTTTGGCTCGAATTATTTTACACTAACTGCTCTACCTATTTTTTTTGGTTCGAATGCTTTGAATGGATTTGGCTTGGTTGTTTGTGGGCCATAATTGTTTTTGTTTTGGAAAATCGCTGGTACACTAAGAATCCATGTTTTTGTTAATTCAGTTTGGTCCTAATAGTCTAATGGTCTTCAATTTGGACTTCAAATATTTAAATGATTATGGCCTTAATCTTATGAAACTCTCTGGTTCGAAATACCATTTCTCAAGATCTGGTATCTTGTCGGTTTTATTCGTTGGTGATTTACATGGTTTCTACGTTGGTTTGTGGCTTATTTGTGGCTGAAAATTCAAGTTCTTGGCTGCATCTTTTCAGATTTGGCTGTTGTGATTAGATGAGTTTGTGGCGGTATGTTCATAGTAACTGTTTGGTGACTTGTGATGTTTGGTGATGAAATTATTTCTTGAAGGCGGTTTGTCTGTTTGACTTGTCATAAAAGTGAAAAACACAGATCCGGATTTTAAGGAAAGTACGAAAGTGACAGGTTGACCGGTCAAATGCGGTTTGTCCTGGACTCGGGTTGTCCTGGACTCGGTTTGTCCCAGACACGGTTTGTCCCAGACGCGGTTTGTCTATTGGCTTACGGACTCGGTTTGTTTGTTTAACCCTGAACTCGGTTTGTCCAGTTAAACACGAACTCGGTTTGTCTGTTTGTCCTGGACTCGGTTTGTCTACTGAACCACGACTCGGTTTGTATGCTACTTGGTCAAATGGTCAAACGGTTAACGTAATGTTAAGCAAACAAAATGAAAAAGAAGAATACCCACAGATCAATACATCTAGTATCAAACAAGAACTTCAACAACAACTGTCACATGAAGTCTAACCAACATCACATAACCAACATCAGTCCAAGATTACAACAACTTAGGCCCAACTTGATGATAGAACAAGATGTAGAACAAGTCATTGTACAACATTTCTCACAAATTACAACATATCCTAAAGACACAACAACACCGATTTCACTGTCAACATCAACAAATCCTAACATTTACAAACAACAACCACCCTATCTAATCTATTCCCTTCTCCACACTATAACATAACTCGATAATTCAAAATGACAAACAAGATCTCAGTTTAATTCGTGCGTGAGATGCAATAATCTTCAAAACCTTTAAAAGATAATTCACACGAAAAGGATAACATCATAGATCTTATTGAAGCATTACTTCTATTTTATCCGAAAACCACAAAGAAAAAGACAATAACAACAATGTTATCATCTTTCCTTTTATTCGGTTAAAACAAGAATCGAAACAAATATAATCAAACCTACCTAAGACCCTCAAGGATCTTGAAGCTTAATCGAATGAAACATCTCCAAAAAAAAAGGGTACATTCGGTTTTGTCTTTGTGTTTCGGATTGAAGTAACTAATCAAGAAAGAATGGGTGGATGTTATTCGATTTAATGAAGAAGGTGGAGAGGATGGAGGCGCATGATTTATGATGGGGATTAGGGTTTGAGGGGTTGTGGATTTCCTGGTTGCAGAGGGGGCGGATGTAGTTTAAGATTGTGATTAGGGTTGTGTTGTGTGTATAAGTGAGTATTAATACCCGAATGTGTAGGTTAAACGAGTTCTTTGGGCTTTTGGTTTTAATTAGATCGGTTGGGCTTGTGAACCGAATTGGTTATGATGTAAAGGGATTTGTTCACATGATGGGCTTGAACTAGATTGTGTGTGGGCCTTGTTAAATGTATGTTACAAGTGGGCTGGTGATAACGATTCACAAGGAACAGATTGGTGCAGTGTGTTATGGCATGTAGTTGAGTTATTCTTCACAAGGACAAACTTGTTGTTGGTAATAAAATCGTGTGATATACTTTTGGACGACACTTTTGATCGTGCTTTGTTTACTCGAGATTATGAATTGATTTGGGTAAATGAATGTCATCATGATTATAGAGTTGTGAATTTGGCAGCACGGTCCTATTAGTGCCTACGATTTAAGTGAGTCTGCGATTTGATGTTTACGAGTTGAGTTATAGTTGACAAATTGCAATGTGATTAAGTGTGATTTGTCAAGTTGCGTGTTTGTCTTATTGCGTCTTGACGGATTGCTTTTTTGACCAGTTACGATATGACGTTGCGAGTCAACTCTTGCGATTCGACTTATTGTGATTTGGTTGATTGCAATCTGTCTTGGTGCAATTTTGACAATCTGTGACTTGGCCTGTTGCAATTTGATCAAGTTGTGATTTGACTTCTGTGACTTGATTTTCGACGATTGGTATTGCACCTCACTCTTGGGTATTCAGGTTGATTTCACGGTTTCTCTTGTAGATTTTAGAAAATCCCGCGAAAGATTCGATTTCTCGGTTTAAATCTCAAGAGCTGTAAAATCCCGTGAAATTAATATTGGACAAGTAGGCTAGACTTGAATGTAGACATTATGAAACTTACGGGGTTTGACTGCTTTTTTCGGGATAAGTTTGTGCTTCAAGATCAGCAGGAATTGGGAAATTATGGTAACTTGGTTGGTTTGTTAATTCACGGGTTGGTGTACTTAGTGTCACAAACATCTCGGGGTGGATGGATGCATGATGTTTGTTGACCCTTGCTCAAGCGTATTTCAGGTGATTAGACCTGGATGTTCAAGAAGTGGATATATACAATAAAGGATGGAAGGTTGGGTATATATCACTACCTATATTTAAAGGAGTTACGTTGTTGTGCTCAATATAGGTTCTAAATCACAATTTGCAATTTAAGGTGATTAGACTTGGATGTTCACGAAGTGGATATATACAATTAAGGATGGAAGGTTGGGTATATATCACTACCTATATTTAAAAGAGTTACGTTGTTGTGCTCAATATAGGTTCTAAATCATAATTTAGTGCAAGTTTAAGTCGCGGACTTGTTCTTTATCAAGCTTCATCAAGTGATTGTTGTTTCTCAAGCTTCTAATGGGATTGTTGCTCGAGATCTTCTCAAGAGGTAGTCAGGCTTAACGACAAGAGGTGATCTGTTTGGAGACATGTGCTAACCTTTTACTCACTTTAAAGTCATATGCATTTCATCAAGCGGTTTTGGCATAGTACGAGCTTCAATGAATTGTTAATCTACTAAACCATTGATGATGAGGAAAGCAAGGGGTTACTACAAGAGAGTCTTAATCACCATCTTCGTTGCAGTAGTTTCATTTGTCTCTTTCCATGTTTTGTGCCTGTCAAATTCACAAACATCACGGACTCTCTGCTTTGGCAAAAAGGTCATTCCATGTCCTTTTTGAGGGGGAGAATTATCGCAAGTTTCCTAGAAGTTCCGTCCCCAGCGATGTGAATTTTAGCGGTTCCGGTTACAGCGGGTCAGATCGTATCGGTTCAGTCTCCAGCGGTTTGAATCTTAGCAGTGTCGGTTACAGCGGGTCAGATCGTAGCGATTCAGGATTCAGTGGTTCTGTCTACAGCAGTTTGATACTTACTGTTGTGCAGTTAGTTCTTGAATTTATTTCTCAGATAAATCTCAAGAACTGTAAAATCCTGTACACAGTACGACAACTATTCCACATCCAAGTAGCTGGATCAGACTGCTTTGTTTGATAGGACTGATCAGACTGCTTTGTTTGATAGGACTGACTATGAGTCATGGGCTCTTCTAAGAATTTGCGCATGTTTCTTTTCCTTTCTGACTAGTCAACAGCACAAGATGACCACGAAGTTAATCTGGTATTCTTTATTTGTGATTGAAGTCGAATTTCACGAAGGCGTCAACTTATTTTATCTTGAAGTCGGGGTTGGTTGGATGCATGACCTTCAATGATAACTTGCTCGTTAAAATTTTAAGTTGAAGACTTGGGTTATCTAGTTACCAGCAGTCGGGGTAACTATCACTTAAGAGTTATTGGAGTACTCAGTGTCACACGTCAATGACGTTGTCGATAATCGCAAGAGGTGTCAATGTCTCATACTTTGGTTGGGTATTGAGCACTTAGAGATCTGCTTGGAGCATTAATTCTCTACACCGTTTTTCCAACATTAGTGCAAGCTTAAGTTACAAATTTGGGGATTTCTTCTTCTGGTTTCAGTATTGGTATATCGGGTTTCCTTCATCAAGTGGTCTCTAATCTGTGTTTAAGGTTGGTTAGTTGGCCAAAGGTTTTAAAAGGTTGTGATGTGATCTGTAATTCTCATAAGATATTCTTACCCTAACTGATGATCACCTAATACCAAATCAGTCACGCCACATTCAATCTGTTACTGTCTCACGGTTTCTTCTTGGTTTTGTAAATTCCCGAGAAAGAATTTATTTCTCGGTTTAAATCATAGATTTGTCAAATCCCGTGATGATGGTCTATGCGCTCTTAACCATGATCGGGTTAAAACCATTATCAAAGTTCAGTCGATACATCATAAAGGGCTAGATTTGGGCATTAACCAAAAGAAGTGACTACGGCGTTAATTCATTATTATTTATTTGAGGCTGAAGTGAAATTTCATGGGTGCGTGTACTTAGTATCTGAAGATATCGGGGAGGTTGGATGAAGATTCTTCGAGATCCTTGTTCGAGCTTTCAATACAATGACAAAGACTTGGATATCTAGTTATTTTTTCTTTCTCCCTATTACAAAATAAACTATCACTTTAAGGAGTCACGTTGTAGTGCTCAGTGTCACACGCAGTTGTGGATATCCAAGAGGTGATGTACGTCTTATACTTGATGGTTGGTTGGTTGAAGAGTATAGAGTACTTAGGGATTCGATGTTGCACGAAGTCTCTACACCGCTCTTTGTCACGCATTAGTACAAGTTTAAGTCACAAGTTCGGGTTATATTACTTCAGTATCAAGTTCATCATATTGGGTTTTCTCTATCAGTGGTCACGACATCAAGCCGACAGAATGATAATGGGGTTGGTAACGAGTTAGATGAGAGAATAAGTAAAGAGAGAGATAATGACGTCTGTACACTTCAGTGCAGACCTCGTTCTTCATCAGATGACGTCTGTACAAGTCAGTGCAGGCCTCGCTCTTCATTTAATGACGTCTGTACAAGTCAGTGCAGGCCTCGCTCTTCATCAAATGACGTCTGTACAAGTCAGTGCAGGCCTCGCTCTTCATTAAATGACGTCTGTACACATCTGTGCAGGCCTCGTTCTTCATCATAATGACGTCTGAATACCTCAGTTCAGGCCTCGTTCATCAAAGAAAAGAAAGGCGTACGCTTGAGTGCGCTTTATCTTTAAAAGAAGAGGAGTCTTCTTATTAATGGCCATTCTCATCAACAAGATTCATGCTCTTTCCGTGCTTATTCAATCTTCAAGTGGATCGGCGCATATTGGAGTACATTTTTATTCACGTATTCAACCAAAAATTGCAGTTGACAGGCATATGCAATTTTTGAGGGGGGGAAAGGGTGAATAAACAACATGTTAGTCTTCAAGAACCGTCAAGAGGAGCTACTTACCGTTGATGGTATTCATATTCACTAGTTCAATCATCAAAAATTGCAGTTGGAAGGCATATGCAATTTTTGAGGGGGGGAAAGGGTGAATATTAATCTACATGTTGGTTGATGATTGAGAAATGGTCATACGACTCCTGAATACGTCAGTTCAGGAGTCGTGCAAACCATGGTTCTCCAACACTACTTCTTCTGTCTATCAAGGTGTTGAAGAACATGGTCATGGAATGCTAATCAACAAAGTCTCACGGGTTGGTCTAATCAGCAACAATGGGTTTCCAGTCAATGCTTCATGTACACGTCATTAGGCTACATGTACACATCATGATGATGATTCCGATTAATCGTAACCATCATGGGGGAGAGAAATGTGTACACCAAGGACGCACAACAGGTTCACGTGATCGGGCTTAATCATATATTCCGGTGTTGAGAACCGCAGAGATGATCAGTGGTTCAACTTGTTACCTTGGTATTTACGTTTCACTGTTACGTCATGGGCTGATTAATCGTAACCATCAGGGGAGAGAGAATGTGTACATCAAGGACGCACAACAGGTTCACGTGATCAGGGCTTAATATCCAAGGATGGATACATACTATAGATGATCAGTGGTTCAACTTGTTACTTTGGTGTTATACGTATGACTGAAGAAGGTCGAGTCGTCAGTCTATTCTACGTTCTCTGTTGGGAGTTATCATCTTATGTGTATGCTGCGGGCTAATGGGTTACATGTAAGGTTACTGGAAGGCATTGGGTGAGATGAAGATGATTGGTATTCTGTTCCTCCACATTGGGCAATCTTGAAGAAGGTCGAGTCTTCAGTCTTCTCTACATTAAAAAATGTTGAGCTCTTTTCTTACAACTTGATATTTAACTTAATCCCATGACAGTTCTTGTTTGATGAGTTGTGGAGTTAAGTTAGATTCAAGTTGTTCTGTAGTTTAAGGGTAGGTCCAACTTGATTTTAACCTAATCTCATGACAGTTCTTGTTTGATGAGTTGTGAGGTTAAGCTGAAATCAAGTTGTTACTGGGCTTAAATTTGTGGTTTAGTTTAACCTCATGACAGTTCTTGTTTGATGAGTTGTGAGGTTAAGCTAGATTTCAGTTGAGGCTCAACTTAAACTACCGAAAAGATGCCTAAGGCTTTTGACGGCGTCACTCTAGGACGGGAGTGTTAGAAGATTAAAGACGGCATGCATTTGGTTATCATAAGTCTTCTTCATATTTCGGGCGTTCATCCAAAGTCTTCTTCCTATTATGGGTGATCGTCAGAGGTTGTCAGATTGGGGGGGAGCACTAATTAGGGGAGAGTGAAAAGCCAGAATCATTCCCTGATTGAAAGTGCTCACATTGCTCTTCAGCAAGTCAAGTGATGAATGCGGTGTAGATTCAGAATGCTGAGGAGTAATGGTTTCTGGTTCGTATCCTTGTATATATTTTGCTTCTTACATTCTTTTTCTCATCTTATACCATTTTGTAAATAGATACATAGAATTCATGCTAATTGTAAATAGAGAAACGTAAAACCAGAAAAAACCATAAAAATTGAAAAATAGAAAATACCAAAAATAGTTTCACCTAGGCATGTCTTCTGTTTATCGATAACATTTACGGACTTAGAAATGTCATTCAATAATGGCACGGGTCTTTAAATGAAGCTCGAGCAGAAGTTAAAATGGATTCTTAAAACATGTCTAAATGGCTTGCTATTACTTTAGATAGCAACCCGCGCTTCAAACTGGGGAAAGCACGTCGCCAAAAAGACGGCTGTTCCTCCAACTGGGTGATGTTCACCTGGGCATGGATTACTTTATATCCATGTTTCTTCGATCTGATGTACGTTTCAGTGCATCATTTCTTGAAAAAGAAGAGAAGTCTTCTTTGCATACAAATAGTTTTCATTCTATGATTCTTCTGAAAATTATTTGTGAGACACTTGGTGTATATGTGTTGTATGAAATTTATTTATACTTGGATTATGCATAAAATTTGTCACTCAATCAACGACTCCAAAACCTCATGACAGTTCTTGTTTGATGAGTTGTGGGGTTAAGCGTGATTTTAGTTGAGGTTCAACTAGAATACGGGTCATTGATTGAGGGGGAGAGTGAATTCAAATTTTATATCATCAAACGGATTTATTGGTTAAATCATACTTGTTAGAAATGGTTTTGTAGTTAATGGGGAATTAGTTGAAGAGGATCTTGCTTAAATATATCAAATGACCAAGTGTGGGAGTTGCTAGAAAGTTTAGGACATTATGTGCAATTTGCTTATAGTTTCCTAGCTTTATGTATCTAGAAGGTTCATTTGTGTTACTTTGGTATCCTCGTACAATCCCCAAAATGCTTTAAGACTCAAAACCTAAAAGAAGTTAGAAATCCAATTGTGTTTGATGTTTTTGAATGCTCCTATGACATTTGTATGAACTAAGTAAATGAGTTTCAAATGTTGTTTGTCTCTGCTGCTTAATTGTTGTTGATATTGTGCATATGTTCTCAGGATTCGCTTAGGTAGATTGCTATTATGTTAGAATCATGTTCCTAAGATCCTGAATTGAATATTGAAATTCGTGTGAATTGCCATGTTCATGATTGCTATTTGCTCTTCATGCTAGATAGTGGTTTGACGTAGTTCCTGATTGGGGTTTGATTATAAGATGAACTTGGTATTATAATGTGGCAAGCTGCTGAAGGGTAGTTATTAAGGAATAGTGTATCTGTATGTATGCATATCTGTGTTGATATTCTTATGCAGATTCCATAGCCAAAATGAATGTGCCAGTTCCCATTCTAACCATTTGATCAGACGTTCAAACTCTATTGATTGGCTCGGAATTCACCACGACAACAACACCGGCAGCAACAACAACAACAACACTGTCATCACCACCACCACCATTCATCTATTTTGGTCTCGCTAAGTGGGGATCAACGACATTTGCGAAAGATTTGTTGGTGGATGGATGTTTGATATTGACTGATTCACTCAGAAAAGCAGATAATTACATCGTCTGCACAAAAAGGTCAATATCATTTGTGTCATAAAAGTTACTTTGTGCAAAATGAGCAGTGAATCTCCCTCTTAGATTAAGGGGGAGCAAAGTATGTTTCATCATCAGAACATGTTAAACCTGACCACATTTTCTCCCATGTTTTTCTAAATTATTTAAATCAATTGGGATCACAAATCTCAAAAGGTTTGAAATTTTTGATCGGGGGAGAGAATGTGATTTAAATATGAAACCTGATGAAAATGTGATGTTTTGGATTTAAGTGTAAGCTCTCCCATATGTGCTAAACTCTTTTGTATACCAAGGCACATATTGAGGGGGAGCAAAATGTTTTGGACATAAAAGTAAGCTCTCCCATGTGTGCTAAACTACTTTATATATCGATGCACACATTGAGGGGAAGCAAATGTTTTGTGGAAACAAAAAGGATTTGGCATAACATGAGATCGTGACTCAGACTTAACAAATGAATTGACGAAACATATACTGTCATGAATCGAAAGGACATATCCTGGCCGGGTAATAATTTCAAGCTAGTCTAACTAGTGATGTAAGCGTGTCTCGAAAAGGATGTGTCTGAGTAGAGTGTACCGTTTCGAGAAACTTTCTATGGACTTGACCAGGACGGGTAATAATTTCAAGCTGGTCTAACCAGTGATGTAAGCGTGTCTCGAATCGGTCATGTTCACTGAAAGTTGATCAATTCAAAAAGTGCGAGCTCTACCTAACATGTGCAAATTTATAAAACAATCAACCGAGCACATGTTGAGGGGGAGCATTTGAAAAATATAAAACTCTCAAGTGTTTGCAAAAATGTGTTTCAGAATCATGAACACTTGGAGAGATTTTTCAAAGATTTGGTTTGGCAATCGTGGATGAATACCAAAGACCGACCATTTTAATTAATGCATGGAGCTATAAGGATGGTTAGGTTAGGCTCAAGTTCCCACGATCCCGCCAGAGCCGGAGGGATCTACCCAGGGACAATCCACTAGTTAGTGTAGAAGTCCTTAGGTATGATTAAAAAGGAGAAAAGTGGATAAGGGAAAAGTGCCGACTGAGATGGAGCTAGTACTGGAACAAACCCAACAAGGTGCTAGTTATGAAGTCTCGGTATGCACTGAAGGGGTTGAAGAATGAAAAAGAATTGTAAAGATAAAGGGTGAAAAGAAACAGCCCTCCTTACAACTTAGGCAGAAACCGGGTCAAAACATATGCTGTCAGAATCACATAGTTGATTGCTGGCATTGAAGACAAAGTATCATGGACCCAGTGATACGCTGCACAACCCTCCCTAGCCACTCAAGGTCCCTCAAAGGATTCTTGTTTCAATTGTCACGGAGTTCAATACATTCCTATCGTCTCTCTCACTCCGAGTTAGATGATATTGAAAAGGTGGCAGTCCTCTCCAGCCTCCGCTCACTAAACCAAAGCGCACTATTGAGTCTAGAGCCACGAGATGCATAATAAGATCTCATAGGGACACGAATTACTTCTACACTGGGTGTTCAACATTAAGGACACCAGTTGTACACTTAAGAGTCCTACGCAGATCTTAGCAATCTGCCAGAACATTTATGAGGGAATTTACAAATGTAATTCTCAATGATTGAATGGAAATTCCTGCCAGGGTCAACATCAAGCAGCCCTGAAAGCAGGTCACTTCGGTAATTCTTTATGGATTACGCTTAGTGGTCACGGCGGTTTCAAACGGTCTACAGTCGTGGAGTGATCTCCAGCGACTCACCTAATCGTTGATGTGCTACGGTTCGATCTTAAAAAGCCCTCTGTGGGTTTTCGATTAGGAACGGTCTTGGTAAGGATTAGAGAGAGTTTTCACACTATGCTGTTAACAATCTCGAAGTCCGAACCTGTAAGTACCGGACGTTTTATTGCTAACTGTCGTATGCAGGAACTTCTGGTGATTGTAGCTGATTGCTGTTGCAGCTGTTTGCGGTTGTAGCTGATTGAGGTTGCAGCTGAATGCGGTTGTAGCTGATTGAAGAAAAGATGCCAATCCTATACCACATGCTTACACTACAATTGTAACTCAACAAAGTCATGATCAACCTAAAAGACCTTTAACACGGCTTCTGCAAACTCTGATGCTAAAGATCATGACACCAAATAGTGTGAGCATGTCGGCTCAAAGATTTACACATCACATGGAAACATACTCTGAAAGATGACTTGGAAACAAATGTTGGATGATAAAGTCGAAGAATACTCAAAGATCATCCAAGACAAAGAAAGGTCATCAAAAGATCACTGCTAAAGGCACAAAGATACAAGACGTTGAAGAATCGAAGACTACGAGCTATGAAGTCAAGATCAAAAGATAAAATGCTAGAATTCAAGTTATTATTTCCGGGGTGACCTCCCTTAGGGGGAGATTGTTAGGAATATAAATATTCATATGAAGGTTCGGTCACCCCGAGCATCTAATTAGCATTTATATAGCTCGTAGGCTTATTTATATTAGCTTAGTATTATTAGTATTATTAGTTTTATTAGATTAGTCGTATCTATATTTGTGGAGTGGGTCGGGGCTTTCCCCACTGTCAGCTCACTCCACAGCCCACTAGGGGCACCAATATGTAGAAGTATAAATACCCCTTCCCACACTTGGGAAGGGTTGGAACTCCTCTCACATTAATCTAATACATTACAGTTTTCTCTCAAAGGAGTCTCCCTCTCTCTCTAACTTCTCTCTAAAACTTCACCATGGATCTAATCTTCCATGAGCCAAGACCACCCGAATCAACCACACAATCAAGATGGTTAATTCCTACATCCATGTCTTGGCTAGGTAAACTGTGATGTTTGCAGCCATGGCGGACGACCACTTTTTTGTATTCTTAAGCTTTACTCTAACCCTCATGGTTGCTGTTAATTTGATATGCTACAGTCATGGGTTTTGGATAAACTTTCATCTGCAACCATAGCATCTATAGGGTCATAGGCTGCAAGATAAGTCGTAAGAATAGCAACTATCTTCCTAAGCTTTGTATAAGCTGTAATAAGCTGCGGTCATAAGCTGTTGTTTGTTTGGTATGGATTCTATATTTGCAGTTAAAGTGGATGTTGTGTGTTACCAAATGTGCACACTTGATATGGCATGTAGGCTGTGATGAATGCAAGCAACGTTGACTAAGGTTGCGTGCGTCCGTGTCTTGGCTAGTATAACGACTGTGAAATTTTCGCCTCGTAATAAACAGGTTCATATTTTAATAAGATTTCATATTACCTTTTTCTGCATATATATTTTTTTTATTTGACTATGATATCTATTGAATGTGACGTAACTCACATTTTCGATAAACGTGCTCCTACGCAACGCAACCCAACCTAACAAATTTAATGTTTATTTATTATAAACATTTCTTCATAAGATATTACAACCTACCATTTGCCATTTTACGATAACTCGCGAAAGGACGTATAAACTTAACTTCTGTCAATAGTTAGCGTTTCTAGCGAAACCCTAAACTATTACAACAACAATTAGGCATAACTAAACCATAAAACCAAGGTACAAGTCCCTTAAGCACAAAAAACTTAAAAATCACCTTTATATATATTTAAAGCTTACTAAAAATTACATAAAAATTACAATAATTAGGGAAACATTAAAAATGTATTTTTCTTAATTTCTAAACCTAAGTACTATCATCCTAAGCCTATTGTACAACCTTCCTTAAGCACAAATCGATTTCTACCTAATTAAACCTAAATCGATATATACTAAATTACATATACATTTTTCAAAAATAGTATTTAACACAAGGAACTAATTAAATTAAGTTGGTTACTCTCTAATTCCCTAGTATACACCTATTAAAGCTCACGACACTACCCTCTTATGCATAGTTCGAACCATAGTTATCTCCTAGTTAGAATTCGACTAACCTAGAACAACCCTTGACATCATAAAACATTTTCTTAACTCTCAAGACATCCACTTGGCTACTCTCTTCTGTGAACACACCCTCTTGTCTCAAATTCACAAATACTAGGTTAAAAAGTATGCACCAATTGTATGGCAAGGGAATAGCCACATCACCACTCTTTCCCCCTCCTCCCAAGTGGCACTCCTTGCAGTTTCTGTCAGCCAATGTCTCATAAAATCTCCATAGAAAACCCTAGATCAATCCTCTCTATAAATAGCGAACGCTAGCTTTCATTTCAAAACATCCCATTCGACCTATCACTAAACACAGCCATAACCTTCCCACTTCTGATCAAACACACTCATAAATACTCTCATAATACCCTATTCGAAGGCCAAGGATTAGGAGGAACACAAGTGTCTCGGTTCAAGTCCAATTCGTCTAGTAAAATCCTATCGAGCCATACTTTGAGTAAGTACCCAAACCTTATTTTCAATACTCTTTATTTCACTTATAGTACCAGTAGATAACTAGTATTAATCGCCTATCATCACAATAGTTTAAAAACCGAATTATATTATGCTTTATATTTTCTAGTCGAATGAAACCCTAGTCGACCCTAGGAATTATTCTAAATTAGGAACTCATTAAAACCAGTTAAGGAATAATAGAACTAGTGTTAATACAATCTTAGAAACATATAACATTATAAAAACCCACTAAGTTTGCCCTAGTTATTTTTAAAACCGAATGAAACCCTAATTACCCATTTCGAATAAAAACTTTATTTAGCAACATGAGATATGTTTAAAACATGTTCAATATAACTTAAAGATGCTAAATATAATGATAATAGGTCGAGTTAATGAGTCGTTAAACCCAGAAACAAAAACCGAACCATTTTTCAAAAGTTGGGTCAGTCGCCCATTCGACCAGGTCTAACACTTTGAACCCCGATTTCGACTATCAAATGATCTTTAAAAATTCTAGTTTTTGGCCACAAGATAGACCTGATAGAGGGTTAATTTCTGGAAAAAGAATCAGTTAAAAACATTGAGTATTCGCAAAGTTATCAAGGTCCAAAGTTTGTCCCATTTTCTGTTTGTTCGAACATATCAAAATCTCATTCGAACATCATAAGCTCGAATGATAAGCTAAAGTTTTGGAAAATAAGCTATTTTTATGGTAGAGATAAAGTATGTCAAGAGTCATGTGAAGTCTCGTTGTTTTGTAAAACCAAAAACGTATTTAATGAAATTAGGGATGTCGTATGTGACAACTAAAGAGTCTCAGGGGGTGTTTCTGTCAAAATTAAAGTAATCTTTATAGAAAGGACTTGTGTTGCTGTCGACCAGCAGCTCAAGGGGAAAAAGTGTCAATTTCGAAAGTGTAAGGGTTAAAGTTGTCATTTGACCAAAGTTCAGGGGTAAAAATTGTAATTTTATAAAAGTTCAAGGGTATAAATTGTCAATACCTAAAACTATAGGGTAAGAAGCGTAAATCTATATATAATCCTTAATATTAATTATTATAAATATTATTATTATTAATAATAATAATAATAAAAACTAACGTACTATTAATTTAGTAACAAACAAACAGAAACATAGGAATAAACAATACAGTAAAATCCAACTTTCGACTTCATCGACAACCTCTATTTATATTTGGATATGATTACTGAAACTTAGAATAACGAATCAGGTTGCGTGCCGGAGACGTTTATCAGCTTTACTTAGTATTATTTCTCATCCGGATTATCAAGGTGAGTTCATAGTCCCACTTTTTACTTGTTTTTCAAATATGTGGGGAGATACATGCTACCAAACCGAACACAAGTATTTTTCTGATTGATATTGACTAAGTTACCTTTTGCCCAAAAAGACCCCCCATCATGAACCTCTAATCATCCGTAAACCAGGGTGAGCGCGAATATTGTGGATAGATCTATTGGGCTGACAACCCCTTTGTATAACCGTAACGTAATACAAAACATTATATTTGAGATTGATAAAGAGACCGGCAATCTCCTACCCGGGGGCAAAGTTACCTACATTTAATTATGGGGTAATTATTACATCATTAGTTCATGACTGTTGATGTTCTGTTAAGGCTTTGCGTGTTGATATATGTCTAAATACACATATGTTTTACCTTGTTTAAACCCACATAAACGACCAAAAGCACACAAATGACCCATAAATGTTATAAATATCATTAAAAATGTGTTTTTATATGTTTCAGATATAAAATGATTAAAATCAAGTGAAAACGAACAAAGTTTGCATAAATGGCAAGTCTAGTCCCTCGAATTTCAAAAGTTGTCAAAATTAGTCCCCGGGTGTTTTAAAATGGAAAATCATGTTTTATAACCCTTGTACTATTGTAAAATGGCAATATTAGTCCTTGTGATAACTTTATGGAAATTACAGGTTTAGTCCTTGGATTTTCAGCAAATTACAACATTGGTCCTTATGTTTAACTATAACAAAATCCGGATCCTATCTAAACTAAACCCAACCCTTATCATTTACCCAACCCAACAAATAACTAAACCCATTTACTTATCCCATTAACCCAAACCCCAAGCCCATTGTTAAACAAGCCCAAAATCCATAACTGAGTTAACCACTCAGTCAAACGGTCAAACCCGTCTTCTCTAAACCACCAAACGCGCCAAAACCAGACAGTCATCCCCCCACCTCACCAATACCACTCACCACCTCATCCCCCCTCCATACACGTTACCTAACATGCCAAATCCAATAAATGCTTCTTCCCCACTCCCACTAACTAAAACAGATGGATTAAACACGTATCCTGTTTTCCCGCCAAAAGTTAGATTGGACGATGGAGATCAAATTGAAGCAATTCAAGGGTCTAGGATTGATCAGGATGTCGACAAAGGGTTATCCCACTTTAATTATGTATCTATAGAAAGCAATGTAGCTCAAATAAAAAAAGTAGGTAAAATTAGCATAATTCGTATTTCAATTTCTAGTAGTTGTAATTTGTAATATCAAGTTTCATCAATCAATACAAAGTAAAATTAGTGTATTTATTGTTGTTCTTTGTTAAATTGTCAGTAGTTAATAATAATTCCAATTTTCTGATTTTCATTTGTACTGAGAATTAGAACATTGATAAGTAGTAATTAGAACAGCTTCTCAGTTGTTTTTAATAGCTTATATAAGCTTTATATAGCTTATTGTAAGTTTATTATAGTGTAAACTTGTTCTAATTCAAGATTTGAAGAAAGTCAAGAAAAGTCAAACTGAGGAGCAATAAGCTGATTCTGGGGTAAAAAGCTATTCAGGAAGGCTTAGTGGTGTTTTCTAGCTTGTGTGAACAAGCTAGAAAAGATTCTGGTTCTTGTTCCCTTGTTCCAATAGCTTATCAGTTGTAAGCTTTTTCTCATTTTTTGCATAATTTCCCATAGTACTGTATAAGTGCTTGTTAGTAGCTTTTTATTATTGTTATATGCTTATTGTTAGTTCTTAAGTATATTTGATCAATAATATCAGTAGTTTAATAACTTTAAATCATATTACTTAAAAATCTTTAAAAAAAGACCAAAAATAGCCATATTAGCATAGCTGATTATTCTGCTTATTTGTAGTTTGAAAGTTGCTTATCAGTGTTTATATAAGTTAGTTAATAAGTAAAATCAAGAATTTTAGTTTAAAAAAGTGAGTTTCCTTTGTAAAATCATCACAGACACCATATTAAGTGGTGTTTGGTTTAACTCAGTCAAAAGGTCAAAACCATAGTGTACTGTACATTGGCCATTATCCCAACTTTGGATCAGCTTAACTTAGCCATAATAAGCTGTTTCCAAGTCCTGATCAGCCATTTAAATAGAAAATCAAGTTTTGCTTTGCTTGTGGGATTTTGAGAAGCTCAACTGCTCAAATAAGCTAGATTAAGCCACAAGCTTATTTTGGCTCTTTCCTTGGCATTTTCTAAGTCCTCTGAGTTCTATTAGTGTAAACAATAGAGTTGGATTAAGCCTGAACATCTTTGCACTCTTCTGCACACAACTCTGCACATAAGCATCAGTATATACTGAGTGCTTTTGGTTGCTGAACTAGAGCAAAATTGGACTTCAATTGGGAGTGTAGTCATAGGGCTTTTTGGTTTTCTGAATAGCCCATAGTATAAGCTATCTTTTGCCCCCATAATATTCTATTTCTCAGCTTAATTAACTGCTTATTTTTGCTCTGCAAGTTGGTCCCTTTTCCTGATTTTTCTGCTTTGAATTTGCAACAGTCAAGTGCATAACTTGCTTATTTCATTGGGCTTATTTGTGTTTTCTAGTTTTTTTAAGCTTAATTAAGTATATTAAACCTGTTCTGAGCCTTTGGTAGAGTTTTGTGCTTATTAGCTTATTTTTGGGCTTATTAGCAAACTGCTTATCTGTCCAACTGCTTATCTAGGTTCAGTAGACTTTTGATTTTATTTTTCATAGCTTCTAAATAATATTTTAGACTTATCCTGAATTTTTCAGATTTTTCTAAAGTCATTTGATATTTTTAATCTTTTTAATTAGTTTAAAATAGTAATTAAATCATAATAAATAGAATATTAATCAGAAAAATATAAATCTAATTTTCATAATTTTCTTTTGTCATTTTTAATCTAGGAAAAATATAATATCATTTTTAGACCTTAAGAAAACCAAAAATAGAAAAATAGTGATAGCTTCTATTTAATAGAATTTATCTTTTTAAATTTTAATTAAGTAATTTTCATTTTTATAATTTTCTTAGCTTCTTTTCATCTTATAATATTTTTAGAAAAAGTTTTAGAATTTTCTTTGTTCATTTAGTATTTTTTATAAATTTAAATAGTTTAAAAAGTTATTAAATAATAAATAATTAATAATAATTAGATAAAAAGTGTTAAAAATATAATTTAAGTTTTTAAATAAGTTTTAAGTCATTTTACATTTTTAGGTTTTAAATTTTATAAATTTTATAATATTTCAGTTTTTGTCCCATTTTAGATTTCCTGTTACACATTTTTCAGTTTATATTTATTCGCGTTTAATTTTATTGTGTATATTTGTTTTTAATTTGTTATTTAGAATTATTAAAAAATCAAAATCTCAAATATCTCCTTCTCCATTCAATAGCACTTGATCACAATTCGTCTCTAAACACAATTTCACACTTCGCTGGGATATAACGACCCGGGAAAACACTATACTCCAGGGAGATCGTGCCCAAGATTGATTGACTCGTGTTGACCATTCACCTGGTCAATATTAGTTGACTGTTTAGCACGTATCACGTGTCATGAGACTTAGGGCAATATATATTTATATTCTGAACTGAACTTTTACTTTCCATTTAGCTTGTGTTCAAATTGATTATAATTTAAACACTATGGATTCACTCAACATTTGTGTTGACTTTTTAGCATGTTTATCTCAGGTAATTAAAGGACTGATCTTGGCACGGAGTGACTGTGGAATTTCTTCTTATAACAAGAGTGTCCACTATGTTATCATTCAAATGAATAATGTAACTTTTTCAACGTATTTCTGAACTTCCCTATGGGACCTGTCTTATGTACTCTGATTTAAATAATGAATGATAACATATTTTATCTAAAAACGTCTCTTTTTGAGTCGTTTTCTATTATCATGACTGTGAACCGTGAAGTAACTCCCCAACTTATATTTCCGCTGCGAATATCGAAAACGGAGGTGTTACAGCTAGGTAAACTGTTGTGTTTGCAGCCATGCCAGATGTCGACCATTTTTTTGTTATTAAGCTTTATTCTGAGCCTCATACTTGCTGTCAATTTGATATGCTAGGGTCATGGGTTGTGGATAACCTTTTGTCCGTGATGTATTCCTTTTAAGCATGCCAAATAAATTAGGCTATGATGAACTGAATTCTGAGCCTTTTAATCAACATCTTATACATGCATTCCTTAAATGTACTTTGGTTATGATGTTTGGTTTGATGATGGCTTGCTTATGCTGAGTTATGCTATGCTGTTATGATGCTTGGTACAGCTTATTATAATTGCCTGTTGGTATTTTTTCCATTCAACGGTGTCGATTTTTAAAGCGTGCCGAATCTACCTGTATCTTGGCGGGGCAACACCACGAAAGTGGTGTTTGCAGCCATGGCGGGTCGAAAGCGCGTTCTACACACAGTGCTGAAATGGGTGTGTTTGGGTCCTAAAATGAGGGCTGAAACGTGTGCGTTTTGCTGTTGAAATGGGGGCTGCAATAGGTGAGTTTTGGTTGCTGACTTTGAAGCTGTGGTGAGAAGTGAGTAGGGTGTGGTTGCAGCCGTGGAGTGTGCGGGGAGGCGGTTTTATGGGATCAAATACCATTCTCAGGTATAAGATTTGCGATTTTGGTTTTTGTTGCGAAATTCAGTAGTTTGAGTTGTCATTATTGTGCATTATATCTTTATATAATTAAAAATGTTAGAGGGATAGTTTGTTTGTAATGAATAGCATAATGTTTCTGTTTGTGTTAACAGAGATCGGGACATGTTTAAGAATAGATAGAAATCACGTAGATGGAATTTTTTTTTATGTAAAAGATGGATTATTTGATTGATATTAGTTATATGTTAATAATTAATTTTGGTTTCTGCTAGAGATTTACATACACACTTAACTTTTCATCTTTAGCTTATATCGATTCTTATTAGTCAATTCTCATCTTTAAACATGCTACATCTATTAGGTTGTCTGGAAAGCGTGATAAGGTCAGCTTACTTTATGTCTTTTATATAAGAATGTGCCTTAGGTCTCTCAATGTTAACAGCTACTGTAGCATGGGCTGATACAAGTAGTACTGCCATTCTATGGATGGCAATTTTTCAATAATAAAATCAGAATTGATAGAAAAATAGAAATTACACGTCTTATAATATAGCATTAGAAAACTGTGATACTCATTTAAAAGTTTTTGAGAAAGATTTGCTCTATTTGCTCTTAAATCATCTTGGTTGCTCTATACTTTTAAGTTGAATGTGTTTGCATAATGCAGTGTGTGATTCAGAAAGAGAAGAACTTCTAGCAGCCTGGAGGAGCTGGAGGAGACAGATGCAAATTCTTTTCTCCAAACAGGTATTTGCGGTGCGTTGTTGAATCATACTTCCTTTAAATTGTTCTCTAATTTGGATCCGCTAACATGATTTTCATTTTCTTCTTTTTTTTCAGACAAGAATGGTTCATAACCAGAATCGTTGGTACTCCATCTGACCCGCATGTCACACATGAAGTCTATACAATTTTTATTTCATACTGGTACGAGGTTCAACTTCCTTCTCTTATTTTAATATTGCAAAGGTGTTGGGTTCCAGTATCACAAAATGTCTGCTCATATGTGTATTGATGTTGGTCTCGGCTAAAAGTGTCGTAAAACAAGATGATTGCCTTGGTAATAAATTCAAATTGTGATAAAACTATTTCATGTTTGTTATTTTGGTTAGCGTAAATTTGTTTTCATTTGGTATCCGATTGGGAGTCACCAAATTTTAGGTCATGACGTATGACTTAATTAACTAAAGCTTATGGACTTACATAAGCTATACAAAGATGAGCTTATTGTCTTTTCCAAGTTTTAATAACCTGATAAGCCCATAAATTAAGCTATTATAACACCATGGTTGTTAGGTTTTTATGATGTGACTAAAAGAGTACGAGACTCCCTATGAAAGTTTAATGTAGATGCCGGAGATTGACTAAAAACTTTTCCTTTTGCTCTGTTAGATCTATAATATTTGCTATTGTTAATATTATTGACGCGTTAACATTCTCATTTGCTCTTATCAGGAGGCTTTTGGTGGTGCATACTAAAAATGGGCTGGAGTTTCGTTTCTATTAATCTTCCTTCAATCACCAATGCAACTTAGGATTGCAGAGTATGTGTATGCAACAATGGCAGTGTCTTGCAGGAGGTTCTACTGATAAAAAAAATTGTGTCACGGTGAGCATAATAATAATTATGATAATAGTTTTTTTTTCTATCTATATTGGTTGCTCAAACCTGTATAATTGTACAGGTTGTAATTTTGAACTATTAACTTATGTGTGGGTTTATTTGGGTCAAATGAGTAATGAAACAAAATTTTAATTATATAGGAAACTGGTCACAAGTTGGAAGTTGCCCAAACTGAGTTTTTTTACTCCATACAACCTTAAAAAAATCCCCTTCAGAATCAAGATTCTGTAATTTGAAAAAAAAGGCATTTGTTAAGATTTTGTAAACACTAATTGGTCGGACAACAGCTTTGACATAAGTAAAAATTCAACTGAATGATTCAGTTTCAATAGTCAAAAAAGACAAAACAAAGGGTTCCAATTACTATAGAAAATGGGCTCAGCTGACTTGTTGGGAATTATATTTTCATAGATTTGATGATCACAGAATAAGAAGAATGAAACATGAAGAATACTGAAATGATAAGCAAAATACGCTAATGAAGCTGTTGCAGGAGTTGTTAAGTCTTCTGGTTAAGTCTTCTCACAGTTAAGACTGGTGGTTAAGTCTTCTCACAGTTAAGTCTGGTAATTAAGTCTTCTCTCAGTTAAGTTTGGTGGTTAAGTCTTCTCCCAGTTAAGTCTCCTCATTAAGTCTGGTAGTGTTAAGTCTGGTCATTACACAGTTAAGTCTTGTAGTGTATCAAGTGCTGCTATGAGTCATACAACTGCTGGATGGATAAGGATGAAGAAGATATTATCTATAGATAATATCTAGATATGTTATCAGTCAACAAAGTTGTAAAACAAGATACATGTTGTATCTTAATGACTGACACATAACAAGCAAGTAGTAGACAAAGTCTTATCATATTGTAAAAGGTCTCCTTGGACGATAAAAGGAGATCTTACCCCTTAGATAAAAAAAAAATGTTTTACAAATGTTTAGTATGCTTAGAATTTAAACACTGAATGTGTTAAAATGTAAAACATCAAATAGTGAGTGTGTGTGGGAACATCAGACGAGGGTCTGATGAACATTAGACATGGGTCTGATGAACATTAGACATGGGGTCTAATGTTGTTAGGTTTGTTTAGCCTCAAGGATCTTTGATCCCTGATTAGATTGTAATCGTGCTATACTTGATCACATAGCATTGGGGCTAGTTGGAATAACAAACGGTGAAGTTGGAAAAACCTTGTTGTGATAGTATTGTTTCTTTCATAGAATATTCCATCAATATTATCATCATGCTAGTCATAGACAAAATCCTAGATAAAAGGTGTAACAACCTAAAGTCCATAAACGATCACAAAACTTATTGTTAGTAACCTCTAAAATAAGTTTTCATCAGTTGGTATCAGAGCGGGGGGCTCTGGATCTAGGAAAAGAAAAGGTTTTAGCTAAAGAAAGAAGAAAAATTCGGATCTGGTTCGTATTTTCGTAACTCACTGCAGGGCTGTTTTCAAAAGGCGATAACTCCTTCGTTAACCGTTAGATCGGGATGAAATTTTTACTGGAGATTCTTGGTATATCAAGGTAGATTCTCACCGGAGGGATCTTCAATCTGAGCCTTAGGTTGCAAGATATGCATCGTTGAAAACTGCAGCAGAAACAGTTGATGTATGGTCGAATTTTTGGTTTTCTTTCAAAGTTTACACACACAAAGGGGAAGAATACACACACAGAAGTAGGGGTGGCAATTTTTGACATGACCCGAAACCCGACCTGAGACCGACACGAAAATTAGCAGGTTAGGGTTGAGACTAAATAGGTTTCAGGTCGGTTTTAGGTCGACCTGATTGACCGGTTTATTAAGCGGGTCAGGTTCGGGTTGAAGGTTTCTGACCCGCGAACCCGCTAACCCGAACCCGAACCCGACCCGAATTGCCAGAATTTCCTACATGACTCGAAACCCGACCTGAGACCGACCCAAAAATTAGCAGGTTAGGGTTGAGACTAAATAGGTTTCAGGTCGGTTTTGGGTCGACCTGATTGACCCGTTAATTAAACGGGTCAGGTTCGGGTTGAAGGTTTCTGACCCGCGAACACGATAACCCGAACCTGTGAACCCGAACCCGACCCGAATTGCCACCCCTGCACAGAAGAGAGTTGGTTCTTAAAAGATTAAAGGCTTGTTTATCAAGTTATTATTGGTGAAAAAGATTATTTGTTGCTTATTTGAAGTTGAAGTTGAATTTTTTAAAATTGTGTTTTATCATACCTTTTGTAAGAAGGTAACTTATTCGTTCGTTCAAGTGACTATGAAATGAGAAACACATAAAGGAGATACGTTGTAGTACTCAGTGTCTCATAGAAGATGAGTTTATTGTCATGAGATTGCGGTCTCCCTATACAAGAAAGTTGGGTATACGTTCGAAGTCAGATTTAGTACAAGATATAAGACACAAGGATGGTTTATTCTGTTTCATCATCAAGTTAGTGGTTTTTCTTCATCAATCATAAAAGACTACAGAATTGGAGATTCGAATGGTTAATATATGGGTTTCAGGGGAAGCTTAAATGTTCAGATGTATAACCATTTATTATATTTATGCGTTACCACAGGGGAAGTTGTTGATTCTTACTATTATTGATTAGTATTACTACTAATGGTTTAGATTTTTACTGTCTCAAGTTCATTTTTAGTGCAGAAAGCTTAATGGAGGGTAATTTGAGACATTAGAAGGATGAATTAGATGTGTAGTATTAGTTTGTAATTGTAAAGATCATATTCGTAATATTCTCTATTTGTTGATTACAAAAAAAGGGGAAGAGATGTGGCGGATAGCATAGATTAAGGGGAAGACAGTATGGTTTCATTCATGGTGAGATTTAGTTATCTCAATTTCTCTACTTCGTCTAGGGAAATTCGTACAAGAACGTGTTTGTTTTGTAATCATCAAATAGAGGAAGATTGTTGGGAATTATATTTTCATATATTTGATGATCACAGAACAAGAAGAATGAAACATGAAGAATACTGAAATGATAAGCAAAATACGCTAATGAAGCTGTTGCAGGAGTTGTTAAGTCTTCTGGTTAAGTCTTCTCACAGTTAAGTCTGGTGGTTAAGTCTTCTCACAGTTAAGTCTGGTGGTTAAGTCTTCTCTCAGTTAAGTCTGGTGGTTAAGTCTTCTCCCAGTTAAGTCTCCTCGTTAAGTCTGGTAGTGTTAAGTCTGGTCATTACACAGTTAAGTCTTGTAGTGTATCATACTACTGCTGGATGGATAAGGATGAAGAAGATATTATCTATAGATAATATCTAGATAAGTTATCAGTCAACAAAGTTGTAAAACAAGATACATGTTGTATCTTAATGACTGACACATAACAAGCAAGTAGTAGACAAAGTCTTATCATATTGTAAAAGGTCTCCTTGGACTATAAAAGGAGATCTTACCCCTTAGATAAAAAAAATGTTTTACAAGAGTTTAGTATGCTTAGAATTTAAACACTGAATGTGTTAAAATGTAAAACATCAAATAGTGAGTGTGTGTGGGAACATCAGACGAGGGTATGATGAACATTAGACATGGGTCTGATGAACATTAGACATGGGGTCTAATGTTGTTAGGTTTGTTTAGCCTCAAGGATCTTTGATCCCTGATTAGATTGTAATCATGCTATACTTGATCACATAGCATTGTGGCTAGTTGGAATAACAAACGGTGAAGTTGGAAAAACCTTGTTGTGATAGTATTGTTTCTTTCATAGAATATTCCGTCAATATTATCATCATGCTAGTCATAGACAAAATCCTAGATAAAAGGTGTAACAACCTAGAGTCCATAAACGATCACAAAACTTACTGTTAGTAACCTCTAAAATAAGTTTTCTTTATAAGCACATGATTGAAGAACATGTAATACCAAACACCCCTTAACATGTTAAAAATAGACATTTCTTTAAGGACGTGATACTTTTTACTCAATAGCATACGTGTGGTTATTAAAAATGTGGTTGATTTTTTATGTTAGTATTATTTGTGGGCCTGTTTTCAGGATTGAGTCGCAGTGGACTTACGTGACTACGCAATGTATTCGTATTCCAGGTTATTTCGATACTCAGTTTTTTGTTCATATTAGTAGTTGTAAGTTTAACCAGAGATTAGGTCGCAAAGACGATATACCGCAACACGAAACAACTAGAACAATACGCGTTCTTTTAAAAATTAAAATCTTTTTTAAGCATTGGTGTGTTAGCTATCTGATCCCAAATCTTTAAAAGATGGAGGAGGGTTCTAGATCAGTTTCGTGTTGGAGGAGGGGATTGTTAATATCAAACTGCTGATCAGTTTAAAAAATTTAACAGTCTACTTATTTTTAAGTTTGTGGCCGCTGGATCAGACCCGTTCTGCATTTAACTTCTCCAAACAACAGTTTAAATGTTGATAATCATCTTTCTATAATTTTTTTGCAGGCTTTTGGTCAGTGTGAACACACATTAACAAGGTTACAAGCAGCTAAGGAAGTTGTAGATGTTACAGCCGGTAATGCACATGTAGTGACAGTATGGGATTATGACGCCTCGATCTCATGAAGAAGTGCCATAAAGGGCAAGTAGGGCGGGTTGGTTAACTGTGGTCAAACAGGTCTTTAGTTCTAAGTCGACTTAAAAAACTTTTTTCCTCCATTGAATTTTCTTTGGGAGAAAAAAAAATATTAGCTTGATTATGAGGCAAACATAAATCTCACCAATAAACTTTTATTTTTGGTGATCCACAACAGTATATGCTATTTCATGTTATTACTAGGTAATTGATATAGCACTGATATGTGTCTAATTACACATATATTTTATATTGTTAAACCCACATAAACTGCCAAAAACACTTTGAAAAGTCAAATAATACAGAAAATATCATAAAATGTGTTTTTATATGACTCAGGAACAAAAAGATTGAAAACAGATGAAAAACAAACAAAGTTTACACAATTGTCACTTTCAGTCCCTGGAGTTTCACAAATTGGCAGATCTAGTCCCTGAATGTTTAAAATGAGTAAAAAGTCAACTTAAGTCCTTGGGAAACCAAAAATGTTCACAAATGATCCCTGGATAAAAGTTTACACAAAATGGCAACTTTTACCCCTCAAGTTACAAAATTGGCAAAATTAGTCCCTGGGTATTTAAAAATGGAAATTTAACAAAACATACCCTTGTAGTATTCATAAATGACAATTTGGAACTTTTTGATAACTTTTGGGAAAATTACAATTTCACCCCCCTCAACTTTGAAAAATGTCATAAAAGGTCCCTCGGGTGTTTTAAATTGTAAATGAATACAATAAAGGTCCTTTGGTTTATCTAACTTGGCAGGTATGGTCCTTTGAATGAAATTTGGAAGCTTGTCACATCAGGTCCCTCAAGTTTCAAAATATTACAAATATGGTCCTTGTTATTTAAACTAACAAATCCGGACCAAATAAATACCCAAAATCCAAATCCTATCCTAAATCCCTTAACCCAGCCCCCTAATAATTAAACCCACCAAGCCCATTTCCAACCAAAGCCCAAAACCACTTAAACCTGATCCAACCCACTCACCCTAAAATAATATCCCAGGGTCAAACATATGTTTGACCCGTCTCCTTCCCTCCCACTCTCACTGACACAAAACCAAACCACCATCACCCACCTTATCAAGCAATACCACCCCCCAGCTGGCCTTTCTCACTTATACACGTCTCCCCTCCTCTTATCTTCACACCTCACCCCCACATGCTCAGGAAGAAGTTAAAAACCCACTTGTCCACTTTTCCCGCCAAAATAGGATTGAACGAATGGGATCACTTCAAAACAATTGGATGGGTGGGATTAGCTCGGATTGGAGAGAGGAACCATTTGGGATTGCTATAAAAGGAGGAGAAGACAGAAGTAATAAAGTGTCAGTAGATTAGGACCAAAAATAGTATAGAAATTAGTTAATGCTTAGTTTCTGTATCAAATTAAGTTGTTTTTATCATTTCAAGTTTGTTTCAGGTTGTTGTTCTTAATTTTCTGCTGTATTGTATAAATTTTCCAAGTTAATGAAAATTATATTTTCAAGTTATTTGTTTAAATTCGAATTAAGTTGTGTGTTAATCTAGAAGCTTATTATCTGTTTATGTGAGCTCATTTAAGCTCTATATAGCTTATTGTGAGTTCATTTTAATTTACTTCAGCTCTATATCAAGAAAAAACCAAAAAGTCAACAAAAAGTCAACATAGCTCAAAATAAGCAATTGGAAGGATTAAGCAGTTGTGATTAAGGTGATTGGGGTCTAAACTTGGTAAGTGACATTCCAAGTTCAGTTCTGATCCAAGTTCTATCCTGTTCTTAACCATTCAGTTGTAAGCTAATTTCCATTTTTGCATTTATTTCATTATTACTGTAATAGTGCTTATTATTAGCTTATTGTTGTTATTTAATGCTTATCATTAGTTTTTGATCATATCTCAGTAGTTTAATAAGTATTTATTAGCCTGTCCTTTATTTTGCTTCAAAACTCTTAAAAAAGCCAAAAATAGCTTTTTGTAGTATAGCTTGTTAAATTGCTTATTTTTCTGTTTAAAGTTGATTATTAGAATTTAAATAAGTTATTCAATCAGTAATATATAGACTCTTAGTTCAAAATTTGGATTTTCCTTTGTAAATCCATGACAGACACACCCTTAAGGAGTGTTTGGTTTTAAGTCTGTCATTAGGTTAAAATAGATGTTACTGTAGATTGACCAATATTCCAACTTTGAACCAGCTTATATTAACCATAATAAGCTGTTTTGAAGTCCTCATTAGTAGCATAGATGGATAATCAAGATTTTTGTTGTCTGTGTGAATTTTAGGCTGCCAATTACCCAAATAAGCTAGAATCAGCCACCAGCTGATTTTGATACTTGTTCTTGGCTAATCTGAGTTCCAAATAGTCCATTTAGTATAAACATAATAGCTGCTTAGGTCCCAATTGCTGTGTGCACCATTTTGTGCAAATCTGCACACACAGAACAATCAAGTAGTTTGCTGCCTTTTTCTCAGCTGTCCATTTGCTTATCCAATTAAGCTGAGATTCTAATTTTTGGTCTGAAAGTAGTTTACCTAGTAGTGTTTAAGTTTCTGTGCCCTGATTCCATTGTACAACTTATTTGATAGCTTAAATCCAGTCTGCACTTTTCCCCATTTTTTGCCCTGAACCTGAATCAGCTTTTGCTGATTCCAGACCCCTGAACTAGGGTCCAATTGGACATCAATTGGAGAGCTTATGATAGGGCTTTAAGGATTTTTAGATACTCAGTACTACTAGCTAAGTTTTGCCCCCTTAATATTGCATCCTTATTGCTTATTTTTCAGCTTAATTCTGTCTGCAAGTTTGCTATATTTTTACATTTTCTGTCTTAATTCACAGCTGACCAACTTGTTTATCAGCTTATTTCCTATTGCTTATTTATATTTTTAAGTTGTTTTGTGTTTAATTAAGTTGTTTAAACTAGTCCTGATCATTTGATCAATTTTCTGCTGATTTGCTTATTTTTGGGCTTATTACTAACTGCTTATTAGCCCAAAAGTGCTTATCAGGCTTATCCAACTTCCACTTTTATTTTTCTTGTCTTTCTAATATTATTTTAGACTTAACCTGATTTTTTTAGATTTTTCCAAAGTCTTTTAATATTTCTTTTCTTTTTAATTAGTTTCTAATAGTAATAAAATCATAATAACTAGAAAAATAATCAGAAAAATATAAATCCAATTTTCATAATTTTCTTTTGTTATTTTTAATCTAGGAAAAATATAAAAATATTTTTAGACCTTAAGAAAATCAAAAATAGAAATAAAGTGATAGCTTCTATTTAATAGAATTTATCTTTTTAAATTTTAATTAAGTAATTTTCATTTTTATAATTTTCTTAGCTTTTTCTCATCTTATAATATTTTTAGAAAAAGTTTTAGAATTTTCCTTGTTCATTTAGTTTTTTTTATAATTTAAATTAGTTTATTAAATAATTTAATAATAATATTAATAATAATTAAATAAAAAGTGTAGAAAAATATAATTTAAGTTTTTAAATAAGTTTTAAGTAATTTTACATTTTTAAGTTTTAATTTTCTAAAATTTCAGTTTTTGTCCCATTTTAGCTTTCTCGTTACGCGTTTTAGTTTATTTATTCGCGTTTAACTTTATTGTGCATATTTGTCTTTAAATTGTTATTTAGAATTGTTAAATAAAGCAAAATCAAATATCTGATTCATCAATCACTTTAATCCAAAGCTTTTCACAGTTTTCCATTCACACCTCGTTGGGAAACGACCCAGGTGATCACTTGCCTGGTTTCACACTACACACGAGCATTCGTTCTGAGACTGTTTGTCTTTTATCATTTATTACGGTTGACCATTCACAAGTGGTTGACTTGTGTGATAGAGAAATAAAAGATAGCCGGTTTGGAACGGATCAAATTTTGGCGCCGCTGCCGGGGAAGTGTGCTGCGACTATTGTGTAGAGTTTTAGCGATTAGTGATTCGAGATCCTTCTATCAGAAGTTCATATTTCCCAAAAACAATATAAAATACAAAAATATTTTTCTTTTCTTTTCTATATATATATTATTATTATTATTATCATATAAAAAATTAAAAATCCAAAAATAATTTCCGTTTTCTTTGTTAATAATAAATAACAATAAAAAAAAATTACCATCGAAAATCAAGACAGAGTACTACCTAACTGGGGGTACGACCATAATAAGTTCCCAAACCAAAGATTAAAACTTGCCTTTGTGTCACTTGCGAATTCGGCTCACCTTTGATTGATAAACAAACTCTAACGGAGGTTCTAGGATAGTCTGACATTAAATTGTCGGACTGAAAGAAGCGGGTTTTTAAGGAGCGTAATTGCCCACCTTTGCTTCTCCGCCACTCTGTGCGTTTGTCAGTCTGAGAGCTACCGTACGCTGGTTGATTTAAGGTTTAAAGTTCCTTGTGTTTTACTTTGATCTTGTTGAAAAAAAAATTGAAAAAAACCAAAAACCCAAAAATATTCATCTTTACCCTCTTTACCCTTTTTGATTCTTTATCCCTTTATCCTCTATCCGTTTGATTCTATCTTCTTAAACCCTCCTTAAATATTTAATTCTCATGTCGTCGCGAGACTATCACTGTTGTAATTGTAAAGGTCCGCTGGATGATAATAATCGTTGTTCCAAGTGTAAGTGTGAGAAGTGTGGAGAGTATGCACCAGAAGGATTTTGTCATTGGTGTGAAGTAGCCCGTAACAGAGAGCTTAATTGCATCATTAATTCCATCAAATTTCCCGAACACCCTCCACAACCTCAGCCATCTTCACCCACTCAGCTTAATTGTTGTATGTGTGAAAATCCGTTGGGGGATGATTCACAGTGTAAGCAATGTTTTTGCACTTATCAGCCATTCACACTTGATTATCCAGATTTTCACAACGATTTCAGTACCCCTTCTCCGGATTCATTTTGGCAAGAGCCGTGTTATCAAAATTTCGATGATACATCATTTCAAAATATGCCAAATGATCCTTGTGAACATTGTGGAGGTCCACACCCAAGTTTTGATTGTCAAACAGGAAATACATCTGTCTATGAACAAGATCCATGTAATCAAAATTTCGGGTATGACCAATATCCATATGATTCACCGAATCAGTCACAGCAAATGTATTGTTGTGAGTACTGTGGTGGTCCACATTATGAATCTGATTGTCAAACGAGGACCCCGCTTGTCTATGAGCATGGCCCTTGTGACAATTATGACTATTCTTGTCATGATCAACCTCCACAGTATCAAATGATTCAACCTCAGCCATCTCCTCTTGAAGAATCTATTGATAATGTTATCCAAAAACTTCAAACTATGATGGATACACTTAATGATTTGGCTGTTAAAAATACCCAAGAAGATCATCATCAGAAAACCATTGGAGAGCTTCTAGCTGAAGAAGAACAAACAGCTAGAATGAGTTCCAAATATCGTCAAACCTTCATTTACGATGACAATGATGAAGATTCTATGTGCGGAGGTTGCGAGAAATCGTCAGCTGCAATTACACCTGTCCAAAAAAGGCAGGAAGACAAGACTATTGCAGAATTGCTAGATGATGAGCAAATGGAACGTATAAAAACCCTTTATATTGATGAGGAGGACGACGAGGAGAGTGTTATTCCTTTGAATAATATCAATTCTCAACTCCCTCAGTCTATTGCAAACACACCCATCTTACAGTCTATGGACTCCGAGGACTCTCTTATTATGGGGGATGAGCATATTAGCACTATTCCTGAAAAGGAATCGGACGAATTCATAAAGTCTAGTGCTGAGAACCTTGTCCCAATCCCCAGTAAGTCCGAGGGTGTCTCTGATAATATGTGTGATTTGCCTTCTCTTGACATTTCACATGATCATGTTGATATGTTTTCCAATTCTGACGATGATTATACTTCAAGTAATGATGATTCTTTATTTTGTGAGGACATCGATTATGTTGAAGAATTGCCTTCTGAGCTTGTCAGCTTAGAAGAAGAGAATGAAGAAGAAATAATCAAAGACGAAACTCTTCGTGAAACATTATTAAATGTTAATCTTCTCATTTCTAAAATCGAGGCTTTCAATGAAAAATCCATTTCATCTCCTATCCCCATAAAGGATAGTGACCTGTTTTCCGATGATTCTATTCTGGAAATGGAAGCCTTCTGTTTTGATCAGATGGGAGAGAAAATTAGTGGCAATACCACTTCTCATTCTCATAATTCTCTCCCCGATATTGATTCATTCACCTTTGAGGAGTTCTCCAATGAACTCACTCATATCATATCTCCGCTGGAGTATGATAACTTCTATTTTGATCTTGACAAAGATAATCTTTATATCTCGGAGGGAAATATTCTCAACACTGAGAATTTGATTGATATCACAATCCCATCCCTCCCACCCTTGAATTGTCTTGATCAGCTGAGCTTAAATGATGAGATTCATGATCCAGAAATCATGAATTCTCTTTCTACTGATGATGAGTTAGTCATGATTTTTATCATGACTTTCTTTCTTTTCTTCACCTACAAGGTGACTTCTCCTGTTCTTCACTCCTTCGGGAATGAAGACACTATCTTTGATCCCGGCATTTTCATTTATCATTTGTAAGCCGGGTATTTTTCTGTTTATATCTCATCGGGGTGGAACTTTCAAGTACTTCAGTGTTTATCCAAACATTTTGAATGAAAGTCCGATGGAGATAGTTTCGTCCACTTGCTTCCCCATGAACCAATGAATTCGGGGTCGAGTCAAGCTAGCGACTCGGTTAATAAAAACAGTAGCAAAATATGGGTTTTCACCCATGTCTCACCCTAGTGTGGGGGGATGCCCCACATGTTGTAAATATGTACAGTTAAAAAAAAAAAAAAAAAAAAAAAAAAAAAAAAAAAAAAAAAAAAAAGTGTGTATATAAAAATAATGGCTATTAATATTTCCCTTTCACGTTCTAAGTGTTGGTTTAACAACCGGTTCTTTGAATATTGAGGGCAATATTCAGTTCTAAGTGTGGGGGGGAATTCTGGCGAATTTGATCAATTATGTACCCTTTTATGCCCCTTTTCCCCGTTTTGACCAAAATTTTAATTTTTTTTATTTTTTCTCACTTAGAACGCAATAAATGGTTATCAGTCCGCCATGTCTAACCCACATAAGGATTGGCTAATCCGAGAGCAAACGGCTCTTGGTAAAGATATATCAAATCCGTTTATGGCTTACAATTTGCCGAAAATTGTATGGTATTCGACTCACCATATCTTTATAAGTGAAGAGTTGGCTAGTCCAGAAGCAAACGGCTTTTGGTAAAGACAAATCAAAACCGTTGACAGCTTGTGGTTTGCTCAAAATCACATGGTTATCAGTGTACCAAGGTTCTTACTTGAACTAAAACAATTGGCTACTCCAGAAGTAATGGCTTTTGGTAAAGAGATAAAATCCATTAAAACTTCATAAAAGATTGCTAGGGACTAGCAATAGTTTAGTGTGGGGGATTTGATATGTGTCTAATTACACATATATTTTATATTGTTAAACCCACATAAACTGCCAAAAACACTTTGAAAAGTCAAATAATACAGAAAATATCATAAAATGTGTTTTTATATGACTCAGGAACAAAAAGATTGAAAACAGATGAAAAACAAACAAAGTTTACACAATTGTCACTTTCAGTCCCTGGAGTTTCACAAATTGGCAGATCTAGTCCCTGAATGTTTAAAATGAGTAAAAAGTCAACTTAAGTCCTTGGGAAACCAAAAATGTTCACAAATGATCCCTGGATAAAAGTTTACACAAAATGGCAACTTTTACCCCTCAAGTTACAAAATTGGCAAAATTAGTCCCTGGGTATTTAAAAATGGAAATTTAACAAAACATACCCTTGTAGTATTCATAAATGACAATTTGGAACTTTTTGATAACTTTTGGGAAAATTACAATTTCACCCCCCTCAACTTTGAAAAATGTCATAAAAGGTCCCTCGGGTGTTTTAAATTGTAAATGAATACAATAAAGGTCCTTTGGTTTATCTAACTTGGCAGGTATGGTCCTTTGAATGAAATTTGGAAGCTTGTCACATCAGGTCCCTCAAGTTTCAGAATATTACAAATATGGTCCTTGTTATTTAAACTAACAAATCCGGACCAAATAAATACCCAAAATCCAAATCCTATCCTAAATCCCTTAACCCAGCCCCCTAATAATTAAACCCACCAAGCCCATTTCCAACCAAAGCCCAAAACCACTTAAACCTGATCCAACCCACTCACCCTAAAATAATATCCCAGGGTCAAACATATGTTTGACCCGTCTCCTTCCCTCCCACTCTCACTGACACAAAACCAAACCACCATCACCCACCTTATCAAGCAATACCACCCCCCAGCTGGCCTTTCTCACTTATACACGTCTCCCCTCCTCTTATCTTCACACCTCACCCCCACATGCTTAGGAAGAAGTTAAAAACCCACTTGTCCACTTTTCCCGCCAAAATAGGATTGAACGAATGGGATCACTTCAAAACAATTGGATGGGTGGGATTAGCTCGGATTGGAGAGAGGAACCATTTGGGATTGCTATAAAAGGAGGAGAAGACAGAAGTAATAAAGTGTCAGTAGATTAGGACCAAAAATAGTATAGAAATTAGTTAATGCTTAGTTTCTGTATCAAATTAAGTTGTTTTTATCATTTCAAGTTTGTTTCAGGTTGTTGTTCTTAATTTTCTGCTGTATTGTATAAATTTTCCAAGTTAATGAAAATTATATTTTCAAGTTATTTGTTTAAATTCGAATTAAGTTGTGTGTTAATCTAGAAGCTTATTATCTGTTTATGTGAGCTCATTTAAGCTCTATATAGCTTATTGTGAGTTCATTTTAATTTACTTCAGCTCTGTATCAAGAAAAAACCAAAAAGTCAACAAAAAGTCAACATAGCTCAAAATAAGCAATTGGAAGGATTAAGCAGTTGTGATTAAGGTGATTGGGGTCTAAACTTGGTAAGTGACATTCCAAGTTCAGTTCTGATCCAAGTTCTATCCTGTTCTTAACCATTCAGTTGTAAGCTAATTTCCATTTTTGCATTTATTTCATTATTACTGTAATAGTGCTTATTATTAGCTTATTGTTGTTATTTAATGCTTATCATTAGTTTTTGATCATATCTCAGTAGTTTAATAAGTATTTATTAGCCTGTCCTTTATTTTGCTTCAAAACTCTTAAAAAAGCCAAAAATAGCTTTTTGTAGTATAGCTTGTTAAATTGCTTATTTTTCTGTTTAAAGTTGATTATTAGAATTTAAATAAGTTATTCAATCAGTAATATATAGACTCTTAGTTCAAAATTTGGATTTTCCTTTGTAAATCCATGACAGACACACCCTTAAGGAGTGTTTGGTTTTAAGTCTGTCATTAGGTTAAAATAGATGTTACTGTAGATTGACCAATATTCCAACTTTGAACCAGCTTATATTAACCATAATAAGCTGTTTTGAAGTCCTCATTAGTAGCATAGATGGATAATCAAGATTTTTGTTGTCTGTGTGAATTTTAGGCTGCCAATTACCCAAATAAGCTAGAATCAGCCACCAGCTGATTTTGATACTTGTTCTTGGCTAATCTGAGTTCCAAATAGTCCATTTAGTATAAACATAATAGCTGCTTAGGTCCCAATTGCTGTGTGCACCATTTTGTGCAAATCTGCACACACAGAACAATCAAGTAGTCTGCTGCCTTTTTCTCAGCTGTCCATTTGCTTATCCAATTAAGCTGAGATTCTAATTTTTGGTCTGAAAGTAGTTTACCTAGTAGTGTTTAAGTTTCTGTGCCCTGATTCCATTGTACAACTTATTTGATAGCTTAAATCCAGTCTGTACTTTTCCCTATTTTTTGCCCTGAACCTGAATCAGCTTTTGCTGATTCCAGACCCCTGAACTAGGGTCCAATTGGACATCAATTGGAGAGCTTGTGATAGGGCTTTAAGGATTTTTAGATACTCAGTACTACTAGCTAAGTTTTGCCCCCTTAATATTGCATCCTTATTGCTTATTTTTCAGCTTAATTCTGTCTGCAAGTTTGCTATATTTTTACATTTTCTGTCTTAATTCACAGCTGACCAACTTGTTTATCAGCTTATTTCCTATTGCTTATTTATATTTTAAGTTGTTTTGTGTTTAATTAAGTTGTTTAAACTAGTCCTGATCATTTGATCAATTTTCCTGCTGATTTGCTTATTTTTGGGCTTATTACTAACTGCTTATTAGCCCAAAAGTGCTTATCAGGCTTATCCAACTTCCACTTTTATTTTTCTTGTCTTTCTAATATTATTTTAGACTTAACCTGATTTTTTTAGATTTTTCCAAAGTCTTTTAATATTTCTTTTCTTTTTAATTAGTTTCTAATAGTAATAAAATCATAATAACTAGAAAAATAATCAGAAAAATATAAATCCAATTTTCATAATTTTCTTTTGTTATTTTTAATCTAGGAAAAATATAAAAATATTTTTAGACCTTAAGAAAATCAAAAATAGAAATAAAGTGATAGCTTCTATTTAATAGAATTTATCTTTTTAAATTTTAATTAAGTAATTTTCATTTTTATAATTTTATTAGCTTTTTCTCATCTTATAATATTTTTAGAAAAAGTTTTAGAATTTTCCTTGTTCATTTAGTTTTTTTTATAATTTAAATTAGTTTAATTAAATAATTAAATAATTAATAATTAATAATAATTAAATAAAAAGTGTAGAAAAATATAATTTAAGTTTTTAAATAAGTTTTAAGTAATTTTACATTTTTAAGTTTTAATTTTCTAAAATTTCAGTTTTTGTCCCATTTTAGCTTTCTCGTTACGCGTTTTAGTTTATTTATTCGCATTTAACTTTATTGTGCATATTTGTCTTTAAATTGTTATTTAGAATTGTTAAATAAAGCAAAATCAAATATCTGATTCATCAATCACTTTAATCCAAAGCTTTTCACAGTTTTCCATTCACACCTCGTTGGGAAACGACCCAGGTGATCACTTGCCTGGTTTCACACTACACACGAGCATTCGTTCTGAGACTGTTTGTCTTTTATCATTTATTACGGTTGACCATTCACAAGTGGTTGACTTGTGTGATAGAGAAATAAAAGATAGCCGGTTTGGAACGGATCAAGCACATACGTAATATGAAGCATAAACATGAAAAAGACCTATTATTACTATAAACCTTTGGATTTGTAGCTATTTGAAATACTAAATTGAAAATTATAACCAAATTGGTGCCAAATCTTTTTAACTGTCAATGTGAATTATGATTTGTTTAGAATTAGTACTTTAGAATTAGTACTTTGCTGAGATGAGAAGGTTGTCTTAGAGTTCAGAAGTAGATCTAAATTAGACCTTATGTTCTCGATCCCTCGGCATTTGATTGTTAAATGCGGGACACATGTTTTGATTAAGTCTTTATGTCATCACCAACCTCCCTTTTTCTATATATTCAATTTTCCTACCATTTATTTTCATGCAACAATATCTTCATGAGATGACAGAAGCGCCATTCCAAGCCATGGGCGAGTTTGATGTGTTTTCAAGAGGTACAAATCTATTGCTATTTACTGAAAATTAAGATCCTACCAATTTTTTTCAAACACTCTAAACTCAGAATGTGTGCTTATTCAATGTGCGCCTGTTAACTAACTGTGGTAGACCCATTCTCCTTACAGCAAAATTTTTGACTTAACCTTTTTGAAGTAAGTAATAATGTTTCTGTTAATAGTTTTCTGAAGCGACATATTAGCGTCTAAATAAATCAGGCACTGATCTCCACCTTAAGGTTGGCTCGCTCCTCTAATTGCAATAACATGTGTTCACTGAACATCATTAGGATATAATTAGGTCACTGAATTTTATGCTATTTTTCAAGAGACGTCCCGATAGTCACTGCACTTGCTCATGCTTGCAGACTCGAGTTGCGTCAAAGTGAACAAGATCATGGTTTGAACTTTGGAATCCCTTCCTTTATTTCATGTCTTATTACTGTAGCTTGATGTGGACGTACCCGGTGTAACACCCTAACCCGACAAGGGTAGAGATGTCGCAATAATGGTTTCATATCAGAACAAACACAAGCATATGACATAAATAATACAAAATGAATTCCAATGGTTACAAGAGAAAATCTGAAACTACAAGGTTACAAATGAGAAATACAATAAATTACTAAGTCTAAATATAAGTTCTTCTAGTCATCTCTAATCCAAAATAGCTAGTAAGGTCTTCTAAGTCCAAGGTACTCTCTACTCATAACCAGCTTCCAAACTAAAACCTGCCGCAGGAAAAGAAATGCGGCTGAGCTTAAAAAGCCCAGTGAACAGATATAAAGGTAACAAGCAGTAATAATGGGATAGTGAAGTAAGTGAAACAATGCAAGGTATAACAAGAGTTATGAAGGAAAGAAAAATAAAAGGTTATGCAGATATATCAAGAGCTAAGAAATAGTTACAATAAATAAGAGGAAAGGGAACAATAATCCCAACCCGAGCCCAAGTCATATCAAGTCAAGTCAAGTGTGTATCCGGAGGGGTGACCTCGGAATACTAAGTACAAGGTTATAAGGTAAAGGAAACAGTAATCCACTACGAGCCCAAATCAAATCAAATAATCAAATATCAAGGTGTACGGAGGGGAGACCTCGGTACCAAACGCAATATGAGGGGATACCTCCAAAGGGTGGAGTCATGAGCTCCCAAGATGTGAAAGACGTGTATCGCACACACCATCTGTCACCAAATATAACAAACTCGAATCAAATAACAAATCTAGGATGCATCCATACGCCCCAGGTGGCCAAAGTCTGCCTCTACGTAACAAATCAAATCAAGTCAGGGACGGGACAGGTCATCACTCTCCTGCCCTAGAGTCATGCCATCGGTGCATCAATGACATGGACATGAAACCCTCATGCCTAGTTATGGCTCGTAGTCTCAAACTGTGGGTCAAGGTCAAGTATCAAATGTCCAAGTATCCAGTTCAAGTTTCATATCAAGTGGTTCAAGTCAAATTTCCATTTCAATTATATCATAAGGTTCATATCAAATGGTTCATATCAAATGGTTCATATTAAATGGTTCATATCAAATGGTTCATATCAAATGGTTCATAGCAAAGGGTCAAAACAAAGGGATCATAGCAAAGGGTTCATAGCAAGGTTTAAACCAAAGGTTCATATCAATTGGTTCAAGGTTCATAACAAAGGTTCAATTTAAAAGTTTATATTAAATGTTCATATCATAAAAGTAATCCTTTAATAATGACATTCATAAAAGTGATCTTTAAAAACAGTTTTCATAAAGAAAGTCTTTAAAAGCAGTTTTCATAAAACTTTTAGTAAAATTACATTTAAAAGTGGTATCGCATCGTGCTCAAAAACATCATTTTTAAAATAGTTTTTCTCAAAACATTTTCATATATAATTAAGAAAAGTTTTCACATCCAATTATAATATCAAATGAATCTTCAAGGTATCCAAGGATTTGAATATTCATGTCAATGGGTGATGAACGAAGTATATCAAGTATCGTACCATAGGGATCACAATAAACGAATGTCAATGAATCATAATATCAACGAAGTATATCAACGAATGAATCAAAGAACAGGGGATCATAGCAATGGCTTAAAGGGAATCTTATAACGAATCAAAGGTCAAGATCAAGTCATGAGAGTGAAAGCACCCTTACTGAAAAGAGGGTAAAATATCTGTACCTCATACCGCAAGTGAAAACACATCTAGAAATATAAAGATTAGAAACAAATTCCATCTTCAGCGAATCTACACAAATACATGGTCGTCTTACAATTAATATCTTATTTAAATCAGATTTCTCATTTTAGTCGGCTTTCTATTTTTAGCAGGTTTCCATTTATAGCAAGTTTCCATTTTTAGAAAGCTTCCTTATTTAGCAAGTTTTCAAAAATAGCAATTTTCCATAATTTGACAAATTCCATAAACTAATTAGGTTGAGTCATCAATTAATTATTATTATGGAAATAGGGTTCATTTTAGAAAGTTATAATAGCTTAGGGTTAAACTTGACAACTTTCTATATTTTAGGGTTTCAAATGTACATATGCCAAAGTTAAGGTCCAAAATGAAAATATTACAAGTTATTCATTTTAATCCATAAGTTTACCATAATTACAATTCCAATCCTTTAATTTCACAATTTAAACCCTTTAATTAACTTAATTACAAATTAAACCTTATAATTTATCAAATTACAATTTAATCCTTATAATATTCATATTTACACATTAAGCCATTAATTATCAAAAATTACATATTATACCCCTTACATAAATATTTATACGAATTACCCTTAATTTTACATAATTTACAAAACAAGTCCTTCCATTTAATTAATTTATAAATCGGATTTAATATTTAAATAATTTACTTTTTAAACCTTTTAATTGCAAAATTTACACATATTACACCCATATAATATTTTATACGAATTACCCCTGGTCCAAAACATGTTACAAAAATAGCCCACACGTTTATAAATTTACAAAACACACCCTAGACTTTTAATTATCAAATCGGTAAAAACATTAAACCATATAAACCCTAACCCTAATTTCCCCAATCATTACCACTCATTAATTTAACCTTAAGAACACAATTATTACATCAATTCATCATCAAGAATCAAAACCCTAATATATACGATTCCTATATTATTTTAAACCCTTTTTTCTTAAAAAATCCGATTTGAACAATAACTTACCAAGCGTGATCTAGGCTTCAATAAATTCAAGTAGTATTTAATTGGTGTTATATGAACTGTATAGGATCGAGGAAAAATATTTACAAAGTCCAGAAAAATCACATGGTCGATTTGTGTTTTATTACACGTTTTTAGGGTTTTTAACACGTTTAATTCCAAACGATTAAAATAGCATGCATGGATCGTTATATTCATTTTATATGGATCATATATGATGTAAATAGAGTAACAAAAATACCAGATGATTTTTATGATGATCGAATAAGGTGTGGGGATTTTATACCTCTCGCTAGAACAATTCGACACCAACAAAACTCCTGTGAGTACACCAGCGATCCCACGACCTTATAATTATTTTTCACACCTTCCTTAGACTTGAAAGAACCCAGGAAAAATATGCAAAAGCCTCCAGAAAATCGTATGGAGTGTAGAGAGTTTTTGTGGTTGTTTTTAGGGTTTTAAGAATTTATAAAAAGGAAATACTAAGAAGCCGTGTATATAGATGAGGAGGGGGAGGGAAATTCAGCCCATATGATTTGTGATAAGGCTAATTACAGGATTTAAAAGATCTTCCCTTTTTTTTTGTAGTATTTATCTCTTTTTTTATTTGATTTTAATTAATTAACAAATAACTAATATATATACATATGTATATTCGGCCTATGTAATATTTTTATGTGCGTTAAATATTTTTAGGACCTTTGAAATATTACATTGTTCAAGCAAAAATTATTTTACTTCATATGGTGCTAGTTTCCAAGAGTTTGGAATTTATTTGGCGTTTTATATAATTATTTAGTGAAATTTTAAGTTCAGGGGTATTTTGGTAATTTTGCATGTTTTGAAATTTCGGGTATTACACCCGGTGACAAATCAAAGAACCCAGTGTTAGTTAGGCGAGCAGCAAGAGAGAGAAAGTTGCAGGAGGCATAAGGAGGTATGACCTTTGGAAACTCAATAAGTCCACATGGTCCAGGCTTCAAAGAGGCAAGGTAACTTCCAGATTTCCCTTGGTATTGCATATTTTATTCTGATAGATCTCGAAAACAGGAATTTGAATGTTTATATCAAAACCTTAGTTACAAGGAAATTGACCCATGAGTTGCTAGGCTTCACAGTCATGGACTTTGTGTATACTATATAGGTGTATTATTATTTTTAGAAATCTGCAAAAATGTTGGGTAACAATGATGTTGTATCATGGTCATCTTATTTAACGTGTTGATATGTTTTAGATAGCTATCATTTCTGTTTAAATCTAACTTAGCTTTATTCTGTGCACGTAGTTCACAGACAAGAATGGAATGCCTGAAAGCAAGTCAAGCAGCTCATACCAGAAGCCCTATATGAACTGGGAGGAGGATTTGTTGCAACTCATGTGAAGAAGTTTGTGAGGGCAAAAGATCTTACAACATACTTATTTGGAACCACCTGGATCGTGACTTAATGTCAATATAAATTCGGCGTTTGCTTTGGAACTCTGAAACATTAAATATTTATGATTAATGTTCATTTGTCCCTTATTATCTACCACCATTTCATACAATTTTTTTATTGAAAAATGGTTACAACGGCCATGTTTACCTTTAATGTACCTTTAATGTATGAAATTTGTATGTGTATACATAATGCAGAATAATATTACGAAAAATGCCCCGCAGCAACGTACGGGCAAGCCCACTCGTTATACAACATGTCTCATATACTAACCCTATTAATGTAGTACTAAACTAATACATTATGTCATTCTATGATCCCAGGTAGGGGTGTTCACGGATCGAGTAATATCCACAGTAACCAAAATCAAACCGAACCGAAAAAACCGAATTGGTCAAAATCGAACCGAATCGAACTAAATATTCGGTTATCGGTTTTGATATGGGTTTCGCAATGAAAACCGAATATATATAAATATATAATTTTTTTATGTATTTATATTAAAAATAAAAAAATTAAAAAAATTAAAAAAAAAAAATAAAATAAAAAAAATCACTAAAAGTCTTTCGTAGTATAAATATAACATTATTTAAGCTTGAAAAAAAATGTGCTAAAAATATATATAATTAAATGAAAAAAAATATATATATGTAATTCGGGTTAATCGGTTCGGTTTCCAGTTTGGGCTAGAGTTTATTGCTACTCCCTCTGTCTCATATTAAATGTCAAGTTTGACTTTTTGAAGTCAAACTTTTTCAATTTTCACTTTCACTATTTTATTTTGTGTTATATAATAATTGATGCAAAATATATGAATAGATTGAGTTTTCAATGTATTTTTTTGGTATAATTTTCATCGGGTATTATATAATACAAACAAAAATATTTATAGTCAAAGTTGAAAAACAAATACTGTAAAAGTCAAAACATGACATTTAATATAGGACGTATGGAATATAACATATAAGCTTTCATACAAACAACTTAAGGTGACAACTCATTCTACTATATCGAAATGAAAAGGGTGTGAAATTCTTTGGAACGAGAGCAACAAAACGAAAGTGCTTGCGATTTGCTTTTTCTTTTCTAAATCTTTGAATTTAAAAATTCTCGTGTATGATCTTGGATCAGTTTAAACACGACTCCATTATGAGTTTATGATACACACAGATAAAACCAATTTTAAAAAAGTTGACTCATTGTTAAAGCCAAAAACCTTATAATTCTACAACAATTTTATACTCCATGTCTCTTGTTTGTAGATGGACATATACATGCAACTAACATAACTGCAAACAAGTTGGGGGTGGGGGTTTTAAATCATTGTTTTGACAATTCTATCATTGAAGATTGGGAATCTTAAGCGGATAATTCATTTAAATATCTATGTCGGTAACTAATTAATAATTGGTTAGGAGTTGCCAAACTAAAGATATTAAAGTTTTACATGTGCTATTGTCACTACCCACAAGCATTTTTTTCTTCTTCTTTTAAAGTCTCTAAAATGCGAAAGAAACAATATTCGAGAGCACGGTTGTATCTTGTATTTAAGTTTTCAGAGGTTTTAGACGTGGATTAAAAAAAGCCCTAAAAGTGAAAGTAAAGGACGAACACAAACACTTTGTTCCCTGGTATAAAATGGAAACAAAAAAATAAGAGGGGAAAAAAAAAAAGAGAAGAGGAAAAAAATGATTTTTTTTATATTGTGTTCCTGAGTTGAAAAAAAAATGTAAGCAAAAAAATACTTTAAAATCAACTTCACTTAATTTCATCACAATTTGAAAAAAATATTATGACAGTAATTTTAGTATAATTTATTATCCTTTACTTTCCACTCATCTCTTACAAAATATCAAAAAACACGACTTTTTTTATTACCATCACATATCTTTGTCTTTCTCTTCAAAAAATAAACTCGAAAACAGAGCGAAAATGTTTTAAAACATCTTTAAAATTATTTACGTAAAAGTGTTATTCTTTCAAGCATTATTTTATGCACTCACTAAACTTTTTGAGGCTCTCAAAGGTAAAAGCTAAATATTTAGAGGCCTAACCGATCACTCACCTCGTCTATCCTAAATATTGGCATGTTTGAAATATGACGTGTTTGATACAAAGAATTTATCACATTGAAATGTAATTATTTAAAACTGACAAGAATAAATGTTAGTAAAATATCATGAATGTCACACATACATTATAAAACTGTATAACTAGTATTTTAATAAGAAGCATTTATGGGAATAAGAGATTAGGTATAGAAACGATGGATACATTGCACCTAGGAAAAGAAAGAGTGGATGTCTCTCCATGTCCAATCATACACTCATTGATTCATTCTTAGCTCGTTTTTCTTAATTCTCACTCTTGTGTTCTTGTGCATGAACATGCCTTGAAATTAAATGTCATCTTTTTGTTACATTTTTTATGACTTAGACCATTAGGTATCAGGCAATGAAGAGGAAGAGCCTGTGAGCCAATGTTGCGCAGGTTTCAAATTCGAGTCGCCCTCGGTTTTCATCCGGCCGTTACTCCAAAGAGAAAAACTCGTGTGGAGGCGGTACGGTTTCCGAGAGGAAACCGTTAATAGTCCCCAATACACTAGCGTGGACCCGGTTCAGACAACATAGTCTGGGTATATGGTGGATGAGGTCCTGCCAATGTGGCAGGTGCGACTCCGACCCAAAAAATTGAAAGTCGCCTTCCAAAAAAAGGTATCATGGCAAGGCTATTTTACTCATTCGGGTCCAACGAGGTGCCACGTCACCATGACATACCTCCCTTTACAACTCCTTCTTCCCATAACATACCACAACTTACTCATTTGGGCCACACCACTATCTATTTTTATTTCTTTTATTCAAATATCTAAATAAACTAAATTTATTTCATTAAAAATAAAAATACAATATAACATATTAAAACACATACGAAACATAAAATAAATAAACGAAAAAAAAAAACACGCTACGAAATTAAAAAAAAAAAAAAAACCACAGTACGATAGGAAATTTAAAAAACAAATCACAACACCGTTAAACATTTCATTCATCCCATTTGAGGTGGTTTCTCAAAATCTCCCACACATGAATGATTCGCGAAAATCAATGCATATAAATATGTCCAAAGAATACAAGGCAAGTTGTAATCCCGGGTCGTTATCCCCAACGAAGGATTGAATGGAATTTGTGATTTGGTTCGTGATTGTGTGTGATGAATAGTGAAAGGGATATTTTGAATTTCTATGCTAAAATATGTAAACATAAACTAAAAACGACTTATAAAAAATCTACTATAAGCTAATAAAAAAAAAATCTCTCTAATAAAAAAAAAGGACTAAAATAAGTTACTGAAAAGCTATCTATAAGCTAATAAAAAAAATCTAAAAAATGTGGAACAAGTATATAAGCAATCCAACATTAAAAGTACAAATTTTCAGAACAAATAAGCTTGTAATGAACTTATGGAAATTCAAAAACATGGGCTAAATTAGGCAAAATTCATTAAAAATTTCAGCCAACTGAGGTGATTTTGCAGCTAAGAAAAAGCTGTTAAAAAGCTAACATAAAAATTCAAAAAAATGTGGAACAAGTCTATTAGCAACCCAAGAGTATTTGTACCAAATTTGAGCTTAATTGAGCTTATAATGAGCAAATGAAAAATCAAAAACTAAGGCTGATCTGAGCAATAATTATGAAAAAAAATGCAGAATTTGCAGCTGAGAAAAAGCTATTAAAAACTAATAGAAAAATTCAAAAAAATATGGACTAAGTGCACTAGCAACCCAAGATTATCAGTACCAAGTTTGAGCTTAAAAGGGCTTATAATGAAGAAATGAAAAATGAAAAACTAAGGTTGAATTAGGTAAAATCAAGAATATGCAGTCTGCTATGGTCTTAGATTACCAAAGTGACTTCAAACTCACATCCAATGAGACCATCTCTTGATCATCAACTTTAACAACTAAAAGGGACATAAATATACCACAATAAGGGCTGATTAAGCATAATCTTATGAAAAGCTTATCAGAACAGTAAATATTCTAAAATTACACTAAACCACTCAAAACCTATCAAACCTTCAAATAAGCTTAAGAATTCCTACACACAACTGATCCATCCTAATTTAAGCCAAATTGAAATATCTAAAAGTGCATATGAACAGTGAGTACCTGATTTGACCCATTTCACCCATTGACCCAAACAGTCCTTTATGTGAGGCTGTTATAACTTTTTGAACTAGGAGAGGACAATTCGAGCCAGGAAATGAGACGACCAAGGCTTAACTAACTATGTTGAAGTAAATTAAGTACTTTTTAACAGAAATTAAGAACTCTAATAAGCTATAAGCAGTAATGCTAATTCTTGACTTTTTTTTAGCTTTTTAAGCAAAAAATGGAATTAAGCTTGAACTATCTATTAAATTACCATCAATTGAACATAATAAGAACAAGTAGGCTATGAAAAGGAAAATAAGCACTGGAAATAAGTAATAAGCAGTTTTGACTAACCTTGACTTTTTGACTTTTATTAAAAACTTCGAATTTAGTACAATCTTTGAAAACTGAGAATGAAATTACAATAATCTAAAGCTTAAAGCTGCAATTATACTAAAGGATTCACTATACTACTACTAAATTACACTACTCCTAATTACGGCCTAATATCTAACTATCCACTTCTGTGTGTAGAGGAGGTTTTTTATATCATTCCAAAAGCTTCTCTGAGCTTCTCTCTTCATTCCCCAGCCTTTGGATCACTTCAAGTTAATCTCAGCCTTTAGATTGGTTTTGGCGGGAAAAATGGTAGCTGGTGGATTTCCAACGTGGACATTGGTATCACGTGAAGAGTACTTGTGAAAAAGCTAATTGGAAGGGGGGAATGTGAAGTGTAGCAGTGGTGAAGCAGGGAATGGGTTGTCAGGGGAGAAGGTGGGTTGACTGGGAATTTTGACCAAGGTTTTATTTCAATAAAAACGGGTTGGGATAAAAGGGTTGGATCCGGGTTGGGTTTTTGGTTTTAAGGGTTAGGTTTAGTTGTTTTGGATTTAAAAGGGTTTGGTTTAGGATTAGATTTGGAATTAGGTTTAGTTTTGAGGGACCAAAACTACAAAATCTGGAAAGTTATTTCAAGGGTCAATCTTGACACATAATGATTTTCCAAGGTAGAATTTGCCCTTTTGAACTCAAATATGATCCTCTTTTGAAAATTGCTTCCCCGGTCTCGGCTTTTTGAACTCTTTCCAAATCTCGTGCTCGTTTTGTCATTATTTTTGTCCGTTTTCATCATATCCGTACCTGCACATGCATAAACACAAAAACACAATATATTTGGCATATTTGGTTAGTTTTTTGTCTATTTAGTCCGTTTTATTAGGTAAAAGATATGTGTAATTTAACACATATCAAAATTCCCCAGACTAAGGTATTGCCGTGTCCTCACGCAATGTTATCAACTCACGCTTTTGAAACAAAAAATTTCAAACCTCTTTTTACTAACTTTGAAAAGTAGCAAAATATTCAAAAGAGATTTAAGAAATCAATAATTCTAAAAACGTCCCGTTTTTCCATTTTATTCACACTTACACTATTTTTGTATTTTTCTCTTTTTCTTGTGACGGTATGTTGACTTTCATTATTTCACCATAACTTTTAGGATCACGGAGTAGGAAACACAACTCAAATAGAAGTGACCATACGGATAAAATTCATCGTCCCTGATTTTTCACGAGTCCCCAAACCAAGCTTAAAAACGAAATCATTGTCAAATACAAGTTAAGATGCTAACGCTACTCATGAGTGTAATTTGTAAACTTTTCACTCCCCAATTGTTCTATAAGTTTGGCAAGTGTGCTCATTTTTAGAAAGTTTGATCACAAAAATCGATATTATTATGGTTTTTACTTGTTTAAATCAAATACTAATTTACCGGGAACCTCGAAAATCTAAGGATCAAAAAGGGCATTTTCCATGTAGCGGCTTTCTTCTCGGCACATCCCAAACCAGTTGGTTTTAGGTGACCAGGCTTTTGACACCCCACACAGAATAGTACCGGAATCAGCGGAATTTTGATTTCAAATATTTTAGATATTCCCACTAAGTTAGTATTAAATACTTAAATAAATAACAACAAACGATCATTTAGAGATTAGAGACTCAAAGGTGAGATCACTCCATGTAACGGCTTTCTTCTCGGCACATCCCAAACCAGTTGGTTTTAGGTGACCAGACTTTTGACACCTCACAGAGAATAGTACCGGAGCTTTCGGGGTCTTTGAAATCAACAATCTACAAAATTACCGTTTAACCTTTATGACAAAATTGACGAATCCTAGTTCAACTTCCGATTTAAATTTAAGAAAAAAAAAGTTTCCTACATTTATTAACATATACATCTTTATTTTTGCAACATCAAAACTTATTGCATTTTGCAATATCATTCCATTTTTTTTATTTTGCAATATCATTCCATTTTCTTTTTTTTTTTTTTTTTTTTTTTTTTTTTTTTTTTTTGATTTTTTTATTTTTTTTATTCCATTTTTTTTTATTTTTTTTTTATATATGTATATATATATGTATGTTTTCTCAAAAATTAAAATAAAAAGTTGAACTCGGACTCTATATCAAAATTGAATAAAAGTTTATAATAAAACGATTTCTAAGTTTAAAATTTTGAAAACATCACTTTTAACACCCCGACCCGACAAGGGCAAAGATATCAAAATAATATGGTTTCACATCAGAACAAGCAATAATAAAACAGCGGAAGTCTTTAACATTAAACCAAAGATAATAAGCCAACGAGACTTACATCAAGTTCAACAAGACAAATGAAAAGAAATAAATGAAGTACTTAACAATTCAAGAGCCAATCAAGGCATAACAAGTCTAAAATTTAAATGGTAGAACTAAGATACTAAGGTCCATGCTTCACTCAAAGTTGCTCTCATCCCAAAGCAAAACCCAGCTTCCTAGCTTAAATACCTGCCGCAGGAAAAGAAAATGCGGCTGAGCTACGAGAGCTCAGTGAACAGATATAACGATAACAAGCAGTAATAAAGGATAAGAAAAAGTAACAGTGGTAAAGGTTATCAAGAGTAAAGACATAGGGAACAAATAAGGAATATTGTACAAGTGAAAAGGTAAGGTAAACAGAAAGATAAACAGATACAGCAATCCTCTACGAGCCCAGAACATATCATATCAAGTCAAGTAAACAAGTATACATGTATACGGAGGGGTGACCTCGGTATGACAAGTATAATATGAGGGGATACCTCCAAGGGGTGGAGTTTCAAGCTCCCAAGAGTGAATGACGTGTATCGCACACACCCATCATGTCACTAAGTAATACAAGTAATCAAGTCAAGTCAAGTACAAATCTAGGATGCATCCATGCGCCCCTGTAGGCTGCCACAATGTCTTCATCTACGTGTACAAGTAAAATATCAAGTCATGGCAGGGACGGGATAGGTAATCACTTTCCTACCCAAAAGTCAAGTCACTGATGCATCAATGACAAGGACATGAAACCCTCATGCCTAGTATGGCTCGTAGTCTCAAACTGTGGGTCAAGGTCAAGGTCAAGTGTGCAAGTCAAATTCAAGCTTCAAGTTCATGTTATATATATCAATGGGTTCAATTCAAACTTTAGTTCAAGTAGGTCATATCCATATTTAAGTCAAGGTTCAAAGGCAAGGTTCATATCAAGGTTCATGACAAAGGTTCAAGGTAAGGTTCAAGAAAAAGATTCAAGACAAAGGTTCACAAAACAAGGGGAACATAGCAATGGCTTTGGGGAATCCTAAACGAAACAAAACAAAAGATCAAGAGAAACGAAGGCTCCTTACAAGAAGGGCAGAATATCTGTACCTTATTCAAAGCAAGCAAACAAAATTTGACAAGTCAAGCCAAAAGGATCACTCCCGCTTCACAGAACCTATACGAATAAATAATCATGTATTACTAATAGCTCATTTTATTTAGATTTTCCTTTTTGGTTTCTTTCTATTTTTAGTAACTTTTCCGAAATAGTTATTTAATACTTTAAGGTTATAATAGACAATTAATACTGTTCAATGTTAAGAATGACAATTATAATAGTTTAGGGTTAATTATGTCAATTATCAAAATTTAATATTAAAAGGTCAAATACAATTATTTTAACGTTCATTTTATAAATTTATTTTAAGATAATAATTTTAGACCCCGTCGTTATAATTTATTAACGTTCCCTTGACATTAATCTTAGACCGCGACGACCCAAAATATGTTATTATCGCATGCATAATCACACGACTCGCGAACAAACTCACACAACTAATACGTCTTAACCTTTTATCCAGTTATACATATGTTTAATGACCACTCTCAACCATGTGACAAACACACCCTTCGACCCCTCATTGTTAATAAACGAGACCACACATGCACGTACATATTCAGTATATTAGAAATGTTTTTCTTTCTTTTTTTTTAACAGTACTTCTATAACGTGAATAAGACACAATACTCATGCATATTAATAAAACATATATACACATGCATGTTTTAACAGTCCTTGTACACACCTTTATTAAGCCTACATATATGAATATTACTAGTCTACTACTCATACATGACGCACATATACTACACATGAAATAACCAGACTTAACATACCCTCTTATTTTGTTTTCTGTCGTGAACAAACCAAACACAGCCTACTTTCTTTTCTTTTTTTTTTTCTTCTTGTTCGATAGCTAAAAACCCAGCATACCCTATGTTTGGTTCCTCTTTTTGTTCCCTGCTTCGACAACAAAACAACACAGCAACACACCTCTTAAACCTTTTCTACTTTTCTCTTTTTTTTTGTTCTTTCTTGTTTCCTGGTCACGACACAAAACAGCAACAAGCAAAACCCTTTTGTTTCTTAATGTTTTCTTTCTTTATTTATATAGCTAGACAGAAAAATAAACAAACAAACTCTACATGTTTTTACATTAAATTCGACTTAGGGTTTATTTAGATTGCATGCAAGAATACATGACAAAGATTAAAGAAACAAGACAGGGAACAGATGATACCGAAAACCAAGCTAGTCGAGTGGAAGCTAGGAATAAAGAACTCCAAACCTTGGAAAAAAAAACTTGCAGCAGATTGAATGGACCAAGAAGAAAGTACCGCAGCTTTTGTGGAGAGTTAGGGTTTTTCTTAGAATCGTAAAAAAAGTGAATAAAGGTTTACAGGAACCGAATTTATGGATACAGATATGGGAGAGGTCTGTTTGGCCCAAATAGAACCGTAAGTTATGCATGGGCTCAAGTGTTGGGCTTATTTGGTGTTTATTGTATGTGTACAAATGAGAAACGGCCCAATTTAAGTACTCACGTCGCGTAATTATTTTTCTCGTATTTTATTTTAGGTTCTCTAATTATTTCGGATTCAAAATATATTAAGAATTTCAATTATAGGGTTTCGTTAAATTATTTAGATCATGTATGTAAGTTACGAAGTTATTACGACTTGTTTTGTATTTTATAAGTATTTACTAAGATTTTTAGATGTAGGGGCATTTTAGTCATTCTATATATTTTAGAATTTCAGGTTTTACATCACTAATTTAACTTCTGGGAGGAAAAACTACAAATTACACTGATGAACTTTTAAGATAACCAACTAATCCTTGCTTAGCATCACAACTTATAATTAACTCTATCATTTCTCGTTCTTCGCAAATTTAAAATCTTTAATAAAAAGATCCGCGAATGCTTAGTCAAAAAGGTTAAGGGGGCAAGCTAGGGCTCAATACGCCCGGTCAAGTCAAAATTTTATTCCTACTCTAACCATCGGAAAGTCAACAATGTGTCAAAATACTTATGATATTTTTGCGAAAATTTTTTAAATTTTCTCCTTTTTTTGGATTTTTGGTGAAAAAACAGGGTTGCGAGGGTATACGACACAATGCAAGGTAAAATCAAATCGAAAGATCACCCCCCAGACTAAAACGAAACATTGTCCTCAATGTTTTAAAGGTAAGGGTCATCCTACGCAAATCTAAGGCCGTTTATGAATTATGCCAAATAAATAACGTTAGTCGATAAGATTAAGGATACCAGATTTCCTGTATGATGAGACTCGAGTGGAGATAGACAAAACCATGAGCACGAGAGTCTTCACATGTCGGGCAAATCCTGCACAAGACAACAAACACCAAACACAAGAAATGGAAGAGAAAAACCTCCTCACGTCACACTTATTAGAAAGAAAATAGAAAGAAGATAGAAGGATAAGCATGGGGTGCCTCCCACGAAGCGCTTGTTTTTTATCGAGTCGTATAGCTTGACTCGCCCCGAATTTAATTGTTCTTGGGGAAGCAAGTGGAAAAGAGAAATCTCCATCGGACTTTCATTCAATATGTTTGGATAAACATTGAAGCATACGAAAGTTCCACACCGATGAGATGCCCACGGCTCTAAATAGAAATTATAAGTGGTGATACCGGGGTCAAAAATGGTATCCTCACTCCCGAAGGAGTGAAGAAGAGGAGAAGTCACATCATATGTGATGAAGGGAAGAAAGATTTTGATAATTATTGTGAAAAACTCTTCATCATCAAAAGCACATTTGTCTTTAACATTAAAGCTCTTAAGTTCAATTGCAACAAAAGCCTCGGGAGGGAGGATTGGGATGATATCATCAATAAGTAAATTCTTATGATCAAGTACACCTCCCCCCAGACTAAAATCTTCCTCAAGATCAAAATAGAAATGATCATATTCCGGAGGAGATATGATATGAGAGAGTTCACCGGAGAACTCCTCAAAGATAAACGAATCATTCTTGTTAAAAAGAAATGAGTCACACTCGGGAAGATATATATAAGCATGAGAAGTGGTACTGCCACTACTCGTCTCTTCCGTAAGATCGATGTCAAAGTAAAAGGTTTCATAAGCCGGAAGAGAATGATCGGGGTGAGAAGTGGGATTGCCACTACTCTCTTCTTCGGTATCAAAGATAAAACTCTCATATTCGGGGAAAGAATCCTTATGCTCGAGCTCCGAAGGATCTGACGGCTTATCTTCAAAAATAACTTCCTTCGGGAGGAGGGAGAATAACGGTTCATCAAATATCATCTTTTCTAACAAAGGAGCGTCTCCCCCTGGATCACAATCAGTATCAACAATTTCCGGCGAAATTGGATCATCAATAAGAAAAACTTCGAGCTCTTCCATAGAGATACCACTTCCCTCAAACGGCATGAGAGAAGGGGAAGGGTCGGTAGTGATAGGTTCAGAAGATGGAATGGGATTGCCACTCTGAGATTGAATTGATTTCTGAACGATATGTTCTTCAAAAGGTTCATCCTCATCACTCTCGTCAGAGTCTGAATAGTAAAAGGTGTGTGGATGACCTGGTCCTTGTTGATGTTGACAATTTTGAATTATGTATCTAGTGTTATTGTCAAAGACCTCGACTCGTGCACTCACTACGGAATTGTAATCGGAATAATGATCACTTAAAATAGTGGTAGAGTCATGCTGAACTTCAGCATCCCACTGATAATGATGAAGTGTCATATTCTCGATCAAATCATAAGCTTCTTGAGGAGTTTTCCGCATGAGATTCCCACCGGCTGCCAACATAATTTTGTCTTGATTAATCGGAGTTATGCCATTATAAAAGGTTAGGATTTGATCAAGAAGCAAAATTTTATGGTCTGGACATTTCCGCAATAACGATTTGAATCTCTCCCAAGCTTCAAATACTGATTCCTTGGGCAATTGCTGGAAATTTCGAATGTCTTTCCTTAGTTGCACTGTTTTAGAATATGGAAAGTATTTTGAAAGAAACTTGAAGAACATCTCTTCCCAAGTATGAATTGAGTGGGTTTTAAGAGTATAAAACCAAGATTCAGCGTTGTGGGATAAAGAGAATGGAAAAAGATTCAAACGAATGCTATCTTGAGAAACTCCTTTCTGTTTCATGGATTGAGTGATAGATATGAACTTGTTTAGGTGCTCGTTTGCATCTTCATCTCGAATTCCGTAGAATTGGCAATTTTGTCGAAGCAGTCGAACCATATAATTTTTCAATTCCAAATCGGTTCCCGGAACAGATGTCGAAGCGATCGGTCCTCCTCTACCGATAAGTGACGGACGATAGAAATCATCCAAGGTCCGAGGATCATGGGGATGATACGGTGGATAATCGATCATTGTGGAGAATTAAACAATGAGAGGGTAAAGAGACAAGAATTAAACATAAAAGAGGATAACGAATAATTTTTTAGGGATTTAAAAGAAAATAAAATAAAATGAAAACAAATTAAGATAGAGGGAAAACAATATTTAAAACAAATTTTGAAAAAGAAAATGTTTTTGGGTTTTTATAAAAAATAATAAGAAAATATTTACAAGAGAAAATGATAATTTCACAGGGAAGGATCTTCAAAACACTCATCAACGAATGAGAATCAAAAACTTACTTCAAACCTTCCCCGGCAGCGGCGCCAAAAATTGATTCGCGAAAATCAATGCATATAAATATGTCCAAGGAATACAAGGCAAGTTGTAATCCCGGGTCGTTATCCCCAACGAATGATTGAATAAGCTACTGAAAAGCTATCTATAAGCTAATAAAAAAAAATCTAAAAAATGTGGATCAAGTATATAAGCAATCCAACAGTAAAAGTACAAATTTTTAGAACAAATAAGCTTGTAATGAACTTATGAAAATTCAAAAACATGGGCTGAATTAGGCAAAATTCATTAAAAATTTCAGCCAACTGAGGTGATTTTGCAGCTAAGAAAAAGCGGTTAAAAGCCTAAGATAAAAAATTTAAAAAATATGGAACAAGTCTATTAGCAACCCAAGAGTATTTGTACCAAATTTGAGCTTAATTGGACTTATAATGAGCAAATGAAAAATCAAAAACTAAGGCAGATCTGAGCAATAATTATGAAAAAAATGCAGAACTTGCAGCTGAGAAAAAGCTATTAAAAAGCTAAAAGAAAAATTCAAAAAAATGTGGAATAAGTGTACTAGAAACCCAAGATTATCAGTACCAAGTTTGAGCTTAAAAGGGCTTATAATGAAGAAATGAAAAATGAAAAACTAAGGCTGAATTAGGTAAAATCAGGAATATGCAGTCTGCTATGGTTTTAGATTACCAAAGTGACTTCAAACTCATATCCAATGAGACCATCTCTTGATCATCAACTTTAACAACTAAAAGGGACATAAATATACCACAACAAGGGCTGATTAAGCATAAGCTTATAAAAAGCTTATCAGAACAGTAAATATTCTAAAATTACACTAAACCACTCAAAACCTATCAAACCTTCAAATAAGCTTAAGAATTCCTACAAACAACTGATCCATCCTAAGTTAAGCCAAATTGAAATATCTAAAAGTGCATATGAACAGTGAGTACCTGATTTGACCCATTTCACCCATTGACCCAAACAGTCCTTTATGTGAGGCTGTTATAGCTTTTTGAACTAGGAGAGGACAATTCGAGCCAGGAAATGAGACGACCAAGGCTTAACTAACTATGTTGAAGTAAATTAAGTACTTTTTAACAGAAATTAAGAACTCTAATAAGCTATAAGCAGTAATGCTAATTCTTGACTTTTTTTAGCTTTTTAAGCAAAAAATGGAATTAAGCTTGAACTATCTATTAAACTACCATCAATTGAACATAATAAGAACAAGTAAGCTATGAAAAGGCAAATAAGCACTGGAAATAAGTAATAAGCAGTTTTGACTAACCTTGACCTTTTGACTTTTATTAAAAACTTCGAATTTAGTACAATCTTTGAAAACTGAGAATGAAATTACAATAATCTAAAGCTTAAAGCTGCAATTATACTAAAGGATTCACTATACTACTACTAAATTACACTACTCCTAATTACGGCCTAATATCTAACTATCCACTTCTGTGTGTAGAGGAGGTCTTTTATATCATTCCAAAAGCTTCTCAGAGCTTCTCTCTTCATTCCCCAGCCTTTGGATCACTTCAAGTTAATCTCAGCCTTTAGATTGGTTTTGGCGGGAAAAATGGTAGCTGGTGGATTTCTAGCGTGGACATTGGTATCACGTGAAGAGTACTTGTGAAAAAGCTAATTGGAGGAGGGGAAGGTGGAGTGTAGCAGTGGTGAATTAGGGAATGGGTTGTCAGGGGAGAAGGTGGGTTGACTGGGAATTTTGACTAAGGTTTTATTTCAATAAAAACGGGTTGGGATAAAAGGGTTGGATCCGGGTTGGGTTTTTGGTTTTAAGGATTTGGTTTAGTTGTTTTGGATTTAAAAGGGTTTGGTTTAGGATTAGATTTGGAATTAGGTTTAGTTTTGAGGGACCAAAACTGCCAAATCTGGAAAGTTATTCCAAGGGTCAATCTTGACACATAATGATTTTCCAAGGTAGAATTTGCCCTTTTGAACTCAAATATGATCCTCTTTTGAAAATTGCTTCCCCGGTCTCGGCTTTTTGAATTCTTTCCAAATCTCGTGCTCGTTTTGTCATTATTTTTGTCCGTTTTCATCATATCCGTACCTGCACATGCATAAACACAAAAACACAATATATTTGGCATATTTGGTTAGTTTTCGGTCTATTTAGTCCGTTTTATTAGGTAAAAGATATGTGTAATTTAACACATATCAGTGAACATATTGGAAGCTTCCCCCCCCCCCCCCCCCAATCGTTGTTCAAAAATGGTCTTTGCATTCTTGACAATTTCACTGTCATCTTCCCTACTTGTACGCTGCAAGTGTTTGTAAACAGCGGAAGAACTGGTTTGACGGTTGGGTCTCAGATGATTCATCTTCGAGTGAAGACGGTTGGGTCTCAGATGATTCCTTTCATTAATTTGTAGTTTCATTACCGTATCGTAGTTTGTATTTCATGCTTAATGTAATTTTCATTCGATGATTAATGTATTTTTCCTTATTAACCCTTTCTTCTTCCTCAGACGCAACACACACAGTTCACAAAATACACACACTTCACAAACACTATTTAAAAAAAAAAACATTTAGTATATAAAAAATGGCCCACTCGTCAGTAAAATTTGTTCGCTGTCTGCACGAGTAAACTTGCTTCGGCGAACCATGGCGAGGGTGGGCGGTACAATGGCGAGCCACGGCGAGGAGTCCACGTTGGCACGGCGAGCTACGAGTAACCCCACACCGTGTGCTCTTAGACAACAAGTTCCAACCTTATGAACATATTTATATACTACCCCTAACAAATCCTATTTTAGAAAGGAATTAAACCCTAATGGATTAATTATTTGTTTTGATGCAAAATGTATGTAAGTAGTTCAAATTATATATAGAGTTAATTGCATTTTTGGTCCCTGTGGTATGGCCAAATTGCAGGTTTGGTCCCTAAAACTTTGAAAGTGCACTAGACGTCCCCATTTTCAAGTTTTCGTTGCATGTTTGGTCATTCGCCAAAGTTAAATGACTTAACTACCCCCCTCTTTCCATAGGGACCAAAAATGCAATTCGGTCCTTTTTTCAGTTTTTACAAGGTACGTCCTTGTGATTTGCACACAAATTCACATTCGGTACTTTTTTCAAATTTCTCTCACGAATCATCCAAATTGTTGTCAAATTTTGCCGTTTTCGTCCTTGTTGTCAACGATCGTTAGTATTTAACGTTTTCATCAGTTTTTATATGTTTTCGCCTGTTTTCTTACATTTTCGTCCGTTTTTATACGTTTTCGCTCGTTTCCTTACGTTTTCGTTCGTTTTTATACGTTTTCATTCGTTTTTATAAGTTCTCGCACGTTTTCGTCCGTTTTTATAAGCTTTCGTCCGTTTCCTAACGTTTTCGTCCGTTTTCATACGTTTTTTTACGTTTTCGTCCGTTTTTATACATTTTTGTCCGTTTTTATACGTTTTCGTCCTTTTTTATACGTTTTCTCCCGTTTTCGTTCGTTTTTTATACGTTTCCGCCCATTTCCTTACGTTTTCTTACGTTTTCGTCTGTTTTTATAATTTTTCGTCCATTTTTATAAGTTGTCGCCCGTTTTCTTAAGTTTTCGTTCATTTTTATATGTTTTTGACTGGATCTAAACACACGAATTGTGTTGGAGATACTTTGAGTGTATACTTAGTAGCACGCGGAATTTACTACCAAGTACTTAAAAGATTTAGTGTTTGGTGATTGTATGCGATCGTATGAATGTAACAATAAGAATGATAACACACGGTTTAACCAAACGATTATAGCTTCAATATATTACGAGTGATCTTGGAATATCACAAGAATTACAATGAAATCGTGAAGCTCTATCAATAATGCATGTTTTTAAAACTTAACATAGGATCTCCTTTTATAGGACAAGGAGTACTTTACAAGTAAACTATTTTACGTATCAATCTATACAAATAAGATATACATCATATCTTTTCTATATTTATCCATGCACGATTTAGTCTTTATCTAATAAACAGTACTAACTCTTCTTGTTCCAACAGTACTAACGAGCTTAGTACTGATAGTATATTCTTGAACGATCTTCAGCAGTACTAATTTATATATGAGCAGTACCAACTGTTAGTTTAATTCCCAACAATCATCCCCTAAACTTATGATTTCTGGGTAAATCAGTAAGTTTTTCGAATTAAACTCCAATGTTGATGATGAGGTGGATTCTTTCAAACACTTATCTTCAATCTTGAATCACTTGAGAATTTTCTTCACATATAAGCTTTTGAAGAAACCATAACAGTAAGTACTCCATTAAAATCTTCACAATCTTCTCAATTATCTCTGATTTTGATTTGATATCCTCCCCTGATTTTCATAATCATCTTTAACAGCAACGAATTCCTCCCCTGTTTGGAAGAATCTTCACCATCACATGAACTTTTGAACATATGACATGTAAGCTCAGCTTCCATTATGACAATATGTACAATTTTCCATCAATTCAGTTGTGTAGTTTCAAACTGCTCTCAACACTTCCAGATGTGTGACCTTCTGAGAGGTGAATCATAAAGCATAAACTCAGTATGAAACCAAGTTTAAACCATCAGTACAAACTAGTTGAAACTAGCAGTACAAACTGGTTAGCAAAAATTTTCAGAGATTAGGATAAACTCAATGTGGAGATGAAAACATTTTTATCCACTTATAGTTTTGAGAAAACTATCAGCTATCAACGGATTTGATATGTCTTTACCAATAGCCGTTTGCTTTGGACTAGTCAACTCTTTACACTTAGATATGGTGAGTTGATGACCATCCAGTTTTTGGTAAACTGTCAACCATGAACGGATTTGATTAGTCTTTACCAGAAACCGTTTGATCTGGACTAGTTGGTTCTTATGTGGATTAGACATGGTGAATCAAGTACCATTTGTTGTGTGACAAGCTTTCACACCTGACATTTCAAACCACTATACATTCCAAAGCACAATCCATAGTAAAAACTTTCTTAACCTGAAATGTTAGTCCAAAACCAAAGAAAACACAATACACAATATTTTCTTTTAACAGTTATCACAAATGACTAACAAATTTTCATAAGCAGTACCAAAAATTACCAAGCAGTACAAACTATACAAATAGCACAACTAGCAGTACAAAAACAAAAACACTTAGACATTGATCTTTTGAAGGATTAAGCATTCCAATACCTGTTACCAAGTACTGAAACCTTCCTACATGAAAACCTTTTGTTAATAAATCAGCAAAGTTGTCATCAGTATGTATTTTAACAACTTTTACTAACCTCATTTCAACACAGTCTTATAAATCAGCAAAATGATGTCTAATTTCAATGTGTTTCGTTTTTGAATGTTGAACTGGATTTTTAATAATACACAATGTACTATTGTCTATGTGTATAATTGTGTTTAAGAAATTGTACCCATAATCAAGCATCTGATTTTGAATCCAAAGAACTTGAGCACAACAACTTGCTGCAGCCACATATTCAGCCTCAGTAGTAGAAGTGGCCACCATAGTCTGCTTCTTACATTGCCAAGAGATCAATCTACAACCCAAGAATTGACAACCACCTGTTGTAGATTTTCTATCCATGCTAGCACCAGCATAATCAGAGTCTGAGAATGCCACCAGATCAAATGCAGACTCTTTAGGATACCATAGACCTAAGTTAGATTGACCTTTAAGGTATCCAAAGATTCTCTTAACAGCTGTGAGATGAGACACCTTAAGATTGACTTGGAATCTTGCACAAGCACAAACTGCAAACATAATGTCAGGCCTGGATGATGTGAGATACATCAAAGACCCAATCATAGATCTATACATGTGCACATCCACATCTTCACCACTGTGATCTTTCAATAACAAATGTGTCTCCTTTATCAATAGGTGTGCTAACAACCTTGGCATTTGTGAATTGAAATTTTCTCAAAATTTCACCAACATATTTATCTTGAGAGATAAAAATTCCATCTGGCTTCTGCTGTACTTGAACTCCAAGAAAGAAAGTAAGCTCACCCATAGAGCTCATATCAAACCGATCTTTCATTAATTGCTCAAACTCCCTGCACATTTCTTTCTTTGTAGAACCAAAGATGATGTCATCCACATAAACTTGAACCAATAGAATATCACCTTTGTCCTTTTTAATAAAGAGAGTTTGATCAATTTTACTCCTATGGAACCCATTCTTCAACAGATAAGTAGCAAGAGTCCCATATCAAGCTCTTGGAGCTTGATGCAAGCCATAAAGGGCTTTAACCACCTTATAAACTTTGTCAGGATGGTCTGGGTCTATAAAACCTGGAGGTTGAGAAACATAGACCTCCTCATTAATAGTACCATACAGAAAGGCACTCTTCACATCCATTTGATAGACCATAAAACCCATAAAGGAAGCATAAGCAAGAAATAGCCTTATTGCTTCAAGCCTGGCAACAGGAGCAAAAACCTCCTCATAATCAATCCCTTCTTCCTGAGTATAGCCTTGAGCAACCAGTCTTGCTTTATTCTTTATCACAAGACCCCTCTCATCCTTCTTGTTCCTGAATACCCACTTAGTACCAATCACTCTCATTCCCTTTGGTAGATCAACCAGAACCCAAACTTTCTGAATTTTGAATTGAAGCAGTTCTTCTTGCATTGCCTCAACCCAACTTGAGTCTTCTTAAGCCTTTAGTACATTCTTGGGTTCTATTTGAGATAGGAAACATACACTCATGCTCATCTTCATGATGTTTTTCCTCATAAACAACACTGAGAAAGCCATGATGATCAGGATCTTGAATCTGTCTTTTAGTCTTTACTCCAGATTGAACATCTCCTATGACATTGGTAAGTGGATGATTTCTGTGAACTATTGTTTGAGGAGTAGAAGGAGCCTCATAGGTGATAGGCATATTGTGCAGACCATCTCCAAAGAAATCAATATCATCATCTTGTTGAGCAGTAGTAACTGGTGAAGCAAGAATAGGTTGACTTGGTTCAGTAGTAGAGACATTTGGCTCAGTAGTATGATTATCTGGCTCAGCAGTACTAACTCCATTTGTACTGTTCTCAGGAATATCTGTTTCTTTTCCAGCTTGTCCATTGTTAGCAGCATCATTCTTCTCTCCATTAGCATCCTTTGAGGAAGAATCAGACACTAGACTATCCTCCATGATTGGCATCAAAATATACTCTTCATCATCTTCTTCTGAACCTGCATCATGATTAGTATTTGTACCTGTAACAGGCACATAATTCATATAATCTGAAAGCATATCAAGATCAAACAACCAATCTGGACCAACACCTGCAACATTTTGTATATTTTCCTGAAATTCAATGTGCAAGTTCTCCTCAACATGTTTGGTACTTTTATTGTACACCCTAAAAGCCTTACTGTTTAGAGAATAACCAACAAAGAAACCCTCATCAGATTTTCCATCAAACTTTCCAAGTTGGTCTTTGGTATTCAAGATAGTGACATGACAACCAAAAGGTCTCATGAAGCTTAAGGCAGGGGTTCTACCTCTAAAAAGCTCATAAGGAGTCTTATTGTAAGGTTGCACTACTAGAACCCTATTCTGAACATAACAAGCAGTGCTAACTGCTTCAGCCCAAAATGAAATAGGCAACTTAGAATCTGCTAACATTGTTCTAGCAGCCTCTATTAAGGTCCTATTTTTTCTTTCAGCTACTCCATTTTGCTGGGGGGTTCTAGCCACACTAAATTCCCTCTTAATACCTTTTTCTCTGCAAAAATCATCCATAACCCTTTTCTTAAATTCTGTTCCATTATCACATCCGATTATTTTGACTTTCTTATCAGCTAGGTTTTCTACCTCAACAATAAATGACTTAAGGATTTCACTAGTCTCATCCTTAGTTCTTAGAAAGAAAACCCAAGAAAACCTAGAATAATCATCAGTAATAACCAAACAATATCTTTTAAAATTCAAGCTATTCACAGAAGTAGGACCAAACAAGTCCATATGCAACTTATATAAAGCTTGAGAATTTGAGTTATGAACCTTGGGCTTACAAGAGGCTCTGTGTTGTTTACCTTTAAGGCAAGAAACACAGGTTTGGTCATTTTTAAAAAGCTTATTTGGTAATCCTCTTACCAATCCATTTTTAGCAATTTTGTTAATGGTTTTAAAATTAACATGACCTAGCCTTCTATGCCACAACATTGATTCCTCCAATGTGGCTTTTGCAACAAGGCAAGTAAGACCTTCTTTAGGAACAAGGTTGTTCATCTCAATACTGTATGTATTACCCATTCTGGGGATTTTAAGCAAAACTTGATTTTCATCAGGCAGCTTGAAATCAGGAGAAAGAATAAGGCAGTCAGTATCAGTAAAAAGAACCTTATTCTTTTTATCACATATTTGTGACACACTAAAGAGGTTGTACTTTAACTCTGGTACAAAATACACATTATCAAAATCAAGATTACCAGTTTTAATTACACCTTTACCAGTAATCCTTCCTCCAATACCACCTCCAAAGATTACAGGTCCTCCATCCAGATCAATGAAGTCTGAAAGGTATCACATGTTACCAGTCATGTGCCTGGAACATCCACTATCTGAGTAGCCTCTGTCTTCTTCACCATTTGAAGGATGTTCCTGCACACAAAATAAAGGTTTTAGTGCCTTTTGGGGACCCAAACCATCACTGGCTTGGATCTGCCTTGTGCATCAATATGAAAAAGTTTATTGGAAGTCATTGATGCACCATTGGGTTTGTTAGATTTTCTAACCCAATGTGCTGAGGCCTTGACAGCATTGCCCCATTTACCCTTAACAGCATTAAAGTTTCTAGCAGTAGGAACTGCTGATCTAGCAGTTGGAACTGCTGGCCTAGCAGTTGGAACTGCTGGTTTAGCTTTAGACACCCATTTTTGATTGGTCATTGTTGTTTTCTTATAAAAATGCCTTTTAACTGTTTGTGCATGATTTGAAACTTGTTTTGCACTGGTAACAGTTTGCTTGTTTTTAAACCATTTGTTTGGTCTAGCAGTTGAAACTGCTTTGATGCCAGACCTTAACATAACTGCTCTGGGTGACATTTTATGATTCATATTAGGGTCAGTCAACCTTTTTGGACTATTTTGAGTTACCCTAGCATTATCATTCCTATTCACCCTTGAATTCCCGAAAACATTCTTTTTCTAAGGGTTAGAATCACAATAAGCAGCCAAATGGTCAAAACTTCCACAAACAAAGCATACTTTTCTAATCATAACAAACTCATCATCCAGTTTCTTAGATTTTGAGTGGTTCCAATTCCTCTGATTATCTTTAGAAACTGGTGATCTGTTCTTAGTTCTATACATCTCAGCATACTTGACATTTTTCCTAACTGGTTTTATGTTTTCAGTTTTAACCACCTTAGGAGCATGTTTAACTTCCACCTTAACAATATCAGGTTTAACCTTAACCTGATCATCCTCATCATCAGATGTCCAATCCTCAATAATTGGAGCATCTGAGTTCCTATCAGAGGACATCTTTTCCTCAGAAAGAGATTTATCACTAGCACTAACATAGAAATCCTCAGCCTTAACAAATTTAACAGGATTCCCACTAATTTTAATACCATATCCAGGAAAATCCATATCCTTAAACTCTTCTAAACCTGTATGAGCCAAATCAATTCCTGGAGGGACAAACATTCCTCTATTTGGGGGTGCAACAGACTTATAACCTAAACCAGACTTAGCTTTATTAAGTATTTGACTTTCTACTATTTTATGTACCCCTTTTGATGTGTACTCTAGAGTGTCCACACTTAACTTTATATTTTCTTTTTCTTTCTTAAGTGTCTCTAGTTCATATACAAGTCCACTCATCTTGTCATCTTTCAGTTGCAAATCTCTCTTTAACACAGCTATATCATCATTAAAGTTAGACTCATTCTTTCTATAAAAATCAAGTTGTTCTTCAAAAATAGCTAGTCCTCTTTTATGATTAGACAGACTAAAATTTACTTGATTAAATTCTACTCTAAGATCATCATACTGTTTCTTAAGAGTTTCATAATCTTTTAAAGCATGACAAGTGTTTGAGCATTTTTGAACTATATGTACCTCAAAGTCTGAAAAGGCCATCAATGCAATGTTGGCTGGCTCGACTTCCTCTTCCATAAAGCTCCAATCAAAACTAGCTCCATCCACAGCAATCATTGCCTTTGAGGAAGAAGTTTCTTCCACATTCACTATCCTCCTATTCTGACTCTTGTTTCCATTCCCATTGCTCTGTTGTCTAGGACTTCTACATTCCCTGGCAAAGTGCCCCATCTTGTGACAATTATAGCACTCTACCTTGGACTTATCATACCCAGCTACATCTCTTCCATTGAAGGTAATCTTGTTCCCAGTTCTTTGATAATACTTCTTAGCCCTAATACTTATCAAGGCCAACTGCCACTTTAAATCCATAGCTTCCAAATCATCTTCAGCAATCTGAAGAAGGTCTTCATTGAAGATTTGAGACCCACCAAATTGTTCTGACACAAATGCATATATGGTCTCCTCAGTCAAGCCAGCAGTACTAGTTTTTACACTAGCAGTGCTAACTTTAGGGCTAGCAGTATCAACTGCTTCAACATCATCAGAACTGTTATTGTTGGAAGATGATAAAAATGCTGTGTTTCCAGAATGATGAGGCGAAAAGTGTACCGCTTTTAAGGGGTCATTTAAGCCCTAAATCGTATTTATTTGATCAAATATTGCCCTAAATCGTTCCTTTTGTCATTTTAGGTACTTTGGAGAAGAAATCTGGAAAAGGAAGCATTTTGGACGTTTTTGGAGCATAAAAGTGAAGAAAACGGCAAAGTCTCAAAACTGTGCTGAAAGTCACCTTTGACGGCGTCAACATTAACTCCAGACGGCGTCATGCCTTGGCAAGAAAAGTTGGATGTGAAATTTACTCATGACGGGCCAGTGAGTTTGCATGAGAATTCTGACGGCGTCACGCTTTAACTAAATCAAGGGCGTCACGGCTTAAATCATAAGGGGACGGCGTCACGTTATAGGTCCGACGGCGTCAAGCCTTGATAAGCCAGAATGGATTTTTGAAGAGCTAAAGAGGGACGGCGTCAAGATGGTCATCCGGGAACCCTAAAAGCGGCGAGGTGACGGCGTCACAATGCATAAGGTGACGCCGTCAGATGTCAAAGTCTATATATAGTTTTCTAATTTTTTGTCATTAAGGGAGAGCTTAGTGTGTGGAATTTTGGGATAAAACCCTAAGACGATTTTAGCTACTTTTTCAGGGCTTTTTGCCTTGAGATCTTCCATGTTTCATTGAAAGATAAGTTATCAATTAATCATTCAATATGTCTATGTGTTGTTTGATTCTATCTTATGCTTGTCTTTTGTTTAACATGTTAGGCTAATTTTATCTTGTGTTTGCTTAGATCTAATGAAACCTAGCTATTGATTATTGGTTGTTAGTGTGTTATTAGTTGTATTGGATGATTGTTTATCTATGTTAGGCTTAAGAAAACTGGCTAACTTCCTATTCGGTAACTTGCTTGAACGTCTTAAGAAACATGAACCAAACGCGTACTAAAGGTTTTTATGGTTGTATTTAATGCACAAGCGAATTCTAGTGATCCCATGTTAGGAGCTTCCTAGCCGGCTCGACATAGGAGTGAAGTAGGAGCTTGTAGAGTTTGGGGAAGTAAGTACGCCACCCCACGAATGGTATTAAGGAATACACCCGTCATCCACACGACTAATACACACTAATTAACCGGTAAAAGATAGTTAGGGAGTAAGGAAATCTAAGTAAACACATTTCTCTACACATAAGTTTCTCACCACTTTTCATTTTTGTTATTTTATTTTATTTGCATTTGTAGTAATTTGGGTTAGTTGACTAGCAACTAATTCCGCCCACTCCTTCAAAACCCGAGATTTTACTTGCTTTCATAAAATTATAAAAACAAAAAAAAAGAATCTTCCTCAACCCTTAGACCTAATTAGAGTAGCCTTTCACACCTAACGAACACTATTCCCTGTGGAGAACGATCAATCCCCCGTACTTACCACTACACTATACTACATCGGTCAGGTACACTGCCTGGTGGGGTTGTAAGCCTCTTGAGTTCCCTCGAGAGGTAAAACCTGTTGTAAGGTTGCAAAACCCACGCATCAAATGTTGTGTTTCCAGAACTAGAACTAGTGCTTCCACTTTTTTTCACTTTCTGCTCAACGATCTTGAGATTATTGTAGAGTTCATTCAATGTCATCTTCTCCAGTTCTGGTTTATTACTCCAAACCACAACATAAGTGTTCCATTCAGCAGGTAGGCTATTAAGAAACTTCATATTAAGATCTTCCTGTGGAATCACAATTTTTAACACAGTAAGTTGACTAATGATCCTTTAAAGCCTATTAAAGATATGATCCAAAGTTTCATTGCTTGAGGCACTGAAGTTCTCATAACTCTGTTTAAGTAGAGTTCTTTGAGCCTTCTTGGTAGCTTCGTTGCCACCAAATCTCTCCACCACTGCTTCAAAAAGAGTCTTAGCGGTCTCATAGTGACTAAAGTTTAACACTTGATCATTAGGAATTGCCATGAGTAACAAATTCCTAGCCTTTTGATCATTCTTCTTCTTAATTCTCTCATCATTAGTCACTGGTTCAGTATTGAGCTTTTTGGTCTTGGAACCATCAGCATGTGTTTCCTCAAAAGTAGTCGGTTTGAAGGAATCACCATTGATAATGATATCCCATAGTGCATAGTCTTGCACCATGAAATATTGCTCAATTCTGAGCCGCCATAAATCGTATTCATTCTGTTTCAACATGGGGAGTTTAGCAAGGATAGATGTTTGTGGTGTCTCCATGTCCATCTTCTTAGTAGCAAGAGAGTAAATACTTATGGATCTTCTAAATCAAAGTATCAGAAAACTGGCTCTGATACCACTTGACTGGATCTAAACACACGAATTGTGTTGGAGATACTTTGAGTGTATACTTAGTAGCACGCGGAATTTACTACCATGTACTTAAAAGATTTAGTGTTTGGTGATTGTATGCGATCGTATGAATGTAACAATAAGAATGATAACACACGGTTTAACCAAACGATTATAGCTTCAATATATTACGAGTGATCTTGGAATATCACAAGAATTACAATGAAATCGTGAAGCTCTATCAATAATGCATGTTTTTAAAACTTAACCTAGGATCTCCTTTTATAGGACAAGGAGTCCTTTACAAGTAAACTATTTTACGTATCAATCTATACAAATAAGATATACATCATATCTTTTCTATATTTATCCATGCACGATTCAGTCTTTATCTAATAAACAGTACTAACTCTTCTTGTTCCAACAGTACAAACGAGCTTAGTACTGATAGTATATTCTTGAACGATCTTCAGCAGTACTAATTTATATATGAGCAGTACCAACTGTTAGTTTAATTCCCAACAGTTTTCGTCCGTTTCCTTACGTTTTCGTCTGTTTTTATACGTTTTTGTCAGTTTTATACGTATTCTCCTGTTTTCTTACGTTTTCGTCTGTTTTTATACGTTTTCTTCCGTTTTTATACATTTTCGCCTGTAAGAAAACATATAAAAAAAGACGAAAACGAGCAAAAACGGACGAAAACGTAAGGAAATGGACGAAAACGTATAAAACGTACGGAAACGGGCGAAAAAGTATAAAAGCGGACGAAAACGGATGAAAATGTAAGAACGGGCGAAAACGTATAAAAACTAACGAAAACGGGCAAAAAAGTATAAAAACAGACGTAAAAGTAAGAAAAGCGAACAAAAATGGGCGAAAACGTATACAAAACGGGCGAAAACGTATAAAAACAAACGAAAACGTAAGAAAATGGGCGAAAACGTATGAAAACGGACGAAAACGTAAGGAAACGGGCGAAAATGTATAAAACGGACGAAAACGCAAGGAAACGGACGAAAACATAAGAAAACGGGCGAAAACGTATAAAAACGGACGTAAACGTAAGAAAAGCGTAAGAAAACAGGCGAAAACGTATAAAAACGGGCGAAAACGTATGAAAACGGACGAAAACGTAAGGAAACGGGCGAAAACGTATAAAACGGACGAAAACGCAAGGAAACGGACGAAAACATAAGAAAACAGGCGAAAACGTATAAAAACGGACGTAAACGTAAGAAAAGCGTAAGAAAACAGGCGAAAACGTATAAAAACGGACGAAAACGTAAGAAAACGGGCGACAACGTAAAAAAATGGACAAAAACGTATAAAAACGGATGAAATCGTAAGAAAACGGGCGAAAACGTATGAAAACGTAAGGAAACGGCCGAAAAAATATAAAAGCAGACGAAAACGTAAGAAAACAGGCGAAAACGTATAAAAACGGACGAAAACGTATAAAAACGGATGAAAACGTTAAATACTAACGATCGTTGCCAACAAGGACGAAAACGGTAAAATTTGACAACAATTTGGATGATTCGAGAGAGAAATTTGAATAAAGGACCGAATGTGAATTTGTGTGCAAATCACAAGGACGTACCTTGTAAAAACTGAAAAAAGGACGGAATTGCATTCTTGGTCCCTATGGAAAGAGGGGGGATAGTTAAGTCATTTAACTTTGGCGAATGACCAAACATGCAACGGAAACTTGAAAATGGGGACATCTAGTGCACTTTCAAAGTTTTAGGGACCAAACCTGCAATTTGGCCATACCTCAGGTGTATATATATATATATATATATATATATATATATATATATATATATATATATATATATATATATATATATATATATATAGAGAGAGAGAGAATTGAGATCAAATAAGATCATTCTTAAAATTGTTAAAATGAGATCCCAATAAAAATCTGACAAGTGGCATTTAAATAAAAAAGAAAAGAAAAATTCTTCATATAATAAAAAGGGTGTTTTAGGTATTTGACCCATCATATTATTAATAAAACCTAGCTTAGTTCTCTCTCCCAAAAACAAACCGCCCCTCACTTTTAGATCTAACTACTTCTCTCTCCCAAAAACAAACCAACCCTCCCATTTTACGGTGACCACTTATCTCCGGTCATTTGCCGGCGACCATTTTAACAACAACAGCCACCTCCTTATCTAACAACAAAAAGAACAAAACCCATCATTGAATACAAAACACATCATTGATTCGAACAACAAAAAGAACCCATCATTGATTCGAACAACAAAAAGAACAACCAAGATTCGTGTCTCGAACAACCAAGAACAAAAAGAATAACCAAGATCTGTTGGTGTTATTTTTTGTTATTTTTTAAGCCTTTAATAAACGAACGACGGTAGATCTCGAATATGAAGGACAATTACATTTTCCAACCAAGGTTTGGTATATAGGTTCTCATAAATACCGGATACATCGCCGGTACACCGGATACATCGCCGGTACACCGGATACATAGTAGGTTGGTGCCGCTGCTGTAGCAGCATGTATATAATTAAATAGGATTTCTTGTAGTAGTGTAGTAGTTGATGAGGCGAAAAGTGTACCGCTTTTAAGGGGTCATTTAAGCCCGAAATCGTATTTATTTGATCAAATATTGCCCTAAATCGTTCCTTTTGTCATTTTAGGTACTTTTGAGGAGAAATCTGGAAAAGGAGGCATTTTGGACGTTTTTGGAGCATAAAAGTGAAGAAAACGGCAAAGTCTCAAAATTGTGCTGAAAGTCACCTTTGACGGCGTCAACATTAACTCCAGACGGCGTCATGCCTTGGCAAGAAAAGTTGGATGTGAAATTTACTCATGACGGGCCAGTGAGTTTGCATGAGAATTCTGACGGCGTCACGCTTTAACTAAATCAAGGGCGTCACGGCTTAAATCAAAGAGGGACGGCGTCACGTTATAGGTCCGACGGCGTCAAGCCTTGATAAGCCAGAATGGATTTTTGAAGAGCTAAAGAGGGACGGCGTCAAGAAGGTCATCCGGGAACCCTAAAAGCGGCGAGGTGACGGCGTCACAATGCATAAGGTGACGCCGTCAGATGTCAAAGTCTATATATAGTTTTCTAATTTTTTGTCATTAAGGGAGAGCTTAGTGTGTGGAATTTTGGGATAAAACCCTAAGACGATTTTAGCTACTTTTTCAGGGCTTCTTGCCTTGAGATCTTCCATGTTTCATTGAAAGATAAGTTATCAATTAATCATTCAATATGTCTATGTGTTGTTTGATTCTATCTTATGCTTGTCTTTTGTTTAACATGTTAGGCTAATTTTATCTTGTGTTTGCTTAGATCTAATGAAACCTAGCTATTGATTATTGGTTGTTAGTGTGTTGTTAGTTGTATTGGATGATTGTTTATCTATGTTAGGCTTAAGAAAACTGGCTAACTTCCTATTCGGTAACTTGCTTGAACGTCTTAAGAAACATGAACCAAATGCGTACTAAAGGTTTTTATGGTTGTATTTAATGCACAAGCGAATTCTAGTGATCCCATGTTAGGAGCTTCCTAGCCGGCTCGACATAGGAGTGAAGTAGGAGCTTGTAGAGTTTGGGGAAGTAAGTACGCCACCCCACGAATGGTATTAAGGAATACACCCGTCATCCACGCGACTAATACACACTAATTAACCGGTAAAAGATAGTTAGGGAGTAAGGAAATCTAAGTAAACACATTTCTCCACACATAAGTTTCTCACCACTTTTCATTTTTGTTATTTTATTTTATTTGCATTTGTAGTAATTTGGGTTAGTTGACTAGCAACTAATTCCGCCCACTCCTTCAAAACCCGAGATTTTACTTGCTTTCATAAAATATAAAAACATAAAAAAAGAATCTTCCTCAACCCTTAGACCTAATTAGAGTAGCCTTTCACACCTAACGAACACTATTCCCTGTGGAGAACGATCAATCCCCCGTACTTACCACTACACTATACTACATCGGTCAGGTACACTGCCTGGTGGGGTTGTAAGCCTCTTGAGATCCCTCGAGAGGTAAAACCTGTTGTAAGGTTGCAAAACCCACGCAATCAGATTTCTTGTAGTAGTGTAGTAGTTTTTTAGATAGGTTCTTTATACAAATTTCTGTATATGTATCTCATTTGTTCAGTTTTATTAGGTTCTTGGTACACAGATCTGTATATGTAACGTATTCTGGGTAAAACGCACGGATTCCGGTGTACCGAAATCTGCTGCTGTTCGGATTTAGTTTGATGATTTATTGTAATGTAGTTTTTTTAGATAGGTTCTTGATACACATATATGTATATGTATCTCATCTGTTTATGTATCGGATTTCGGGGTAAATGCATGAATTCCGGTGTACCGGAATCTGCTGCTAGTTTTGGTTTGAAGAATTATTGTAGTAGTGTAGCAGTTTTTTTAGATAGGCTCTTGATACACATATATGTATACGTATTTCATCTGTATCGAATTTCGGGTAAAACGCACGGATTCCGGTGTACCGGAAACTGCTCCTGTATAAAAATGTAGACCAGTTTTTTGTATAAAAAATAGACGAAACATTGAAAAAAGATTGACCACATTTGGATTTGAATTCTCCAAAATACCCTTGAAACCCTATTTAATTACTATAATGTCACTCATTTAATGTTAATCTCATCCAACAAAAATACAATGATCCAACGGTCTAGATTGGGTCTTACTTTTAGAACTTTAAGGTTAATCTCACATTAACCCTCCCCTATATATATATATATATATATATATATATATATATATATATATATATAGTGAGACTTTCTTGCGAGTACCGTCTTATCTGCGAGAACTGACAGAACCACCAAAAACATAAATGCACGACTTCAATAATTGTATTTTTGCACATATGTTCTAAAAACAACATATATGTTTAAAAAAAAACATGGTTGCTCTAAAGAATTTGATAAGAAATTGGAAATACAAAATTTTTCTTTGAAGGTGTGCATGTATGTTCTTATAAGGCGTGCAATGACAATATTGCGGCCGTGTGTAAGGTTTTTGTGAAAAAAGAGGATGAGTTCATGATGATATTGAATAACATAGGTGGATACTTACGATTATTGATGATTTGCATGTATTTTTATTTTATTTTAAAAGGTGTGCATGTATGTTTTTGTTGGTTTGTCAGTTCTCGCAGATAAGATGGTTTTCGCAAGAAATGTCCCCTTATATATATATATATATATATATATATATATTATATATATATATATATATATTTATATATTGGTTCTTGAAAAAAATCCACTTTGGTGGAAAATTGAGAAAATAGTGCAAATCACCCTCTCCTTCCCCTCCTTTTTTTCACACCAAACTACAGGGACCTTATTGTATTTTCCTCCATTCTTTAAGGGAGGTTTTGTACATTCGCACCCTACCCCCCCCCCCCCCCCGGGAAAAAAAATTCCCGCCAAAAAAATTTTTTTTTTTGGGTTAATTTTTTTTTTCCAAGCCAAAAATTTTCCCGCCAAAATTTTATAACTGTGATGCACCTTTTTATTTTGGTGCATCACAGTTATAAAATTTACTTATAACTATGATGTACCAAATTTTATAACTGTGATGCACTAAAATAAAAATGTGTTTTTTGGGGTCCAAAATTTTATAACTATGATGCACCTTTTTTCCGGGGGGGGGGGGGGTATGGTGGGGGTGGGGGTGGGTTTCAAAACTTACCCTGAAGTTTGAGATATTTCAAATCCTACCCTATAACTTTTTTTCTCACTTTTCTATCTAATTACACTTTTCCCTAGAACCGGATCTTCTATATATATATATATATATATATATATATATATATATATATATATTATATATATATATGGTAAAGTTAAAATAAAATGACAAATATCCGTATATTATGTGAAAAGATTTTTTTTTTTAATTTCGCCAAAAAATCAGAAAAAATTCAATAAGATCGGGTATGTCGGTGCATAAAACTTTTGTGAAAAAAGTTTTTCTAATTTTGAGTATTTATACATTTTTTTAATGTACAAAAAAACAAATTTTGGTGCGCAAAAAAATTTTGAGGCACAAAATTTTTAACTTGTTTTAGTTAGATGCGCAATATTATTTTGATAAAAAAGTCAAAAGAAGTTGGGTGCAAAAACGAATTTTTGATGCACAAAAAAGCGATTTAATGCACAAACGTAATTTTTCATAATTGTTTTTCGGAAAAATTATCCACATTTAGAAAAATTTCATTCACAACTTCTTCATGCACCAACATATCCGATCTTGTGAAATTTTTTTGGATGTTTTCGCGAACTTTTTAGAAAAAAAAAATCTTTTTACGTAGTTTACGGATATTTGTCTTTTTATTAGATCTTTATCCTATATATATATACATATATATATATATACCCCGAGGCTCTCCTCTCTCCCTCTTTTTTAGCCAACACCATCAACCCCATTTTTTAGCTTGAATGGGGCAAAGCCAAAAATATGATTGATAGAAGGAAAGGAAATCAGAAAAATAGGCGGACGACTTATAGTATAGGTCGGATGTTTCCGTGAGCAGTAAGCTGCAGATCCCCCCTTATTTTGGGAAAGCTGGTGGCCGCGTGTGAATTCTTTCAAGGCAAGGGGCGGCCTGATTCGACATTGTTGTTTACTCTGATCCGGTCGAGGTGGTTTTCACCAGCGCGTAGGTGGTCTAAGTTCCTATGACCGAGTCTTTTTGGCCCCTGTGAACATCTTTTCTTAATGTATTAAAGAGGGCCTCTCTAACCGGTGAAGGTGGGTGTCCACTAACGGCCATTCCTGGCTCGGCTCCGATAACACAATTCCGGGAGGAGTCGGTAGTTGGGCACTGGATCCCTTCGGACCTGGAGAACGTGTGATTATATATATATATATATATTCCGACATTAACTCCATGCATATTTTATTAAACCTTAAACAAATTAACAAAGTGGGAAAGTCAATGAAGAATTATATGGATTGTCGGATTGAACAAGTTCGGTGAACCTTATGAACGTAACTACCATAACACCTCGATTTTGTCATTCTTGTAATCATTGTTAAGCATATAACAATGAAAAATCACAAAAATAACCATTTTGACAAACACATTTCACAAAATAATCATTTTTTTTTGGAAAAAGCAAAAATACTCATAAAATTCGCAAACTTTGCGAGTTTTTAAAGAAATTTGCGATATTTTCAAAAAATCACAAACTTTGCCATATTTTTAAGAAATCTCGCAAAGTTTGCGATTAATTTTTTTAAATATCACAAACTTTGCGATTTTTTATTTAAATATCACAAGCTTTGTGATTTTTTTTATTTATTTATTTTTTTTTTTAACTTTTTAACAATAAAATGGAAACGAGTTATTTACCAGCTCACTAGTTCAAATCGCGACGAAGCGTACATTGTTAACTGAAAGCAAGTAAAAGAATAGGACATCTATGAAATGACTAATAAGCAAGAAATGATAATAAATTGGTTCCACTGCTGAACTATTTTTGCATGCGGATTCATCACCCCAAATATAAAATGTTTTAATAATGAAAGTTTTTCTCGCACCCACCCTTTTGCACCTCCCATATACAAGAAGCTGCAAAATAACATAAACGAAGTGCAATAACTAATAAGCATTCTAATATAGAAAGAGGCTGCAAGTAGATTAGCTAAATTTAAAAAAAAAAAAAAAAAAAAAAAAATGCAAACTTTTGGAAATTTTTTAAAAAAATGGCAAACTTTGCGAAATATCTTTGAAAAAACGTAAAGTTTGCGAATTTTATGAGTATTTTTGTTTTTTCGAAAAAAACTGATTATTTTGTGAAATGTGTTTGTTAAAATGATTATTTTTGTGATTTTCCCATATAACTATTAGTTCTGTGTTTAATCCCCATGCCTATTTTTATGTGCCTCCATGGAAGTGAGTAGTCAACATAGAATGTATTCGATAACCCTCGTATCACCTCTTGCTAATTATAATAAGTTATACGAGTAATTCATTATCGTATTTGATAAAGGAAGTATAACAAGAGCATGTGATGTAGATGGGAAAATGGTCTGAAAAGACATATAACTTTTCACTTAATCCTTTTGTAAGCTACATATTTTTTTTTCCTATAGTGGGCACGTACTTGCTTTTTTCTCCTATTGTAGCTACTAACGGGGTTTCCGTTAGATTTATTTACATAAATCTTCCTTGTGGTTATGACCAAATTGCAATAAAAGTCCTTAACAGCAGTTAAGTTATTTGCATAAATCGTCCTTGTTGGTCAAGAGTCAACGGGTCGGGTCGGGTGCCACGTGTCACCACCTGAGTGGTGCCACGTGGCATCGGGTCGGGTTCAAGTCGGGTCGCCACGTGGACCAATGATGTGGTGCCACGTGGCATGAACGAATAAAACCCAACTTTGTCTCAGCTGATATTCGAACTCGAGCCATTTGTGTGGGGGTGAGGGTGATACCCAGCTAGGCTGGGCATACCCTCAAGTATATTAGTGCAAAGTTTTTTATTTAAGCCCAATAAGTCCCAGTCCGTTTATTAATAAGAAAAAGGGTCAAATTAGTATTTGACCCGTCATTTAAAGGAGTTTTGGCCCGGTTGAAAATTTAAGGAAAATACCGTGGACTCGTTTTTTCGTGCTCTTTCCAATGGTGTGCTCGTGGAATTTTTTCGACTTCGTCTAGACCTCGAAAAATGCGTAAACGTCGTCGAAACTCATTCGAAAATCACCGTTTTTGCTTTGTTTTTAAACTTTTTTACTGAACTTTTTTAAACTTTTTTTCTAAACTTTTTTAAAATGCGTAAACTTAAAAAAAGTTTAGAAAAAAAAAGTTTAAAAAAGTTTAGAAAAAAAGTTTTAAAAAGTTTTAAAAAAAGTATATTTTAAAAAAGTTTAAACAAAGTTTAAAACGGTGATTTTCGGATGAGTTTCGACGACGTTTACACATTTTTCGAGGTTCAGACGAAGTCGAAAAAATTCCCCGAGTACAGCATTGGAAAGAGCACGAAAAAACGAGTCCGGAGGTACTATTATTTATTTTTTGACCAGTCCAAAACTCGCTTAAATGACAGGTCAAAATAGAGCTAAAATGACCAAAATCTGAAATGGGCGTTATATATTTAATATTGCATGTATATAATGAAGTCACACTCCAGCGCAGCTGGAAATGTGCTTCACTCTCACACGAGAGGTCCTGGGTTCGAATCCCAGCTGAGGCAAGCTACTTGTATATTATACATGTCACATGACACCATTTAATTGGTCCACGTGGCAACCCGACCCGACCCGATAGATGACGTGGCACCACTCAGGTGGTGCCACGTGGCACCCGACCAGACCCGTTGACCCTTGACCAACAAGGACGATTTATGCAAATAATTTACGGCCGTTAAGGACAGTCGTTGCAATTTAGTCCCAACCACAAGCCGATTTATTGTAAATTAAATCTTAACGAAACCCGTAGTAGTTCACAATAGGAGTTTAAGGAAAGTGGTTGCTACATAGGAAAAAAAAGTATGTAGCTTATAAAAGATAATGAAAATTGTGCATTGTTCAGAAATTTTCCCGTGATTTATTGTGTTAAAGACTACTAAACGTTGCATTTGAACATTTTTCTTCTCCATATTACTATATCTCTAGAGTCAATAATTTTATATGTGGAACTACTGAACTCAATCACTTGCTGCCGTTACTCTTCAGTTTTCTGTTGAGGTTCCGATTCGTTTTTATGTGCTTTCAAATTTTGTCATATGTCACTTATTATGTGATGTTAAATAACCAACATTAGATAATCAGTTAAGGAGTATGTAAAACGACCTATTGAAAATAACGTTAGTATGTTTTAATAAATTAAACAAAGAGATAATCAAAAAGGTCGATCAATGGGATAAGAGTGAAAGTATCTTAGAGTTTATAAGAAAAAGGTGACGAGGTGAGTGCCCAATCACGCATAACTTTCTTTACACTTCCCTCTCACGCGTGAGACCTTCATTTTATAACCTCAACGGTGACTGGCCTCATCATTGTGAGACGATTTTATGTAGTATGCGTGTGTGTGACTTGCCTTCTGTTTTATGTGTATTTAAGTAGGGTATGGGTATATGATCAGGGACGAAACCAGGGGCTGGGACACCTTTGGATTTTTTTGATGTAATGTTAATTTTTTTTTTAAAAACCGATTTTTCCTAAATGCGTCTTGAATGCACCTTGTACATCGAAATGTGTTTATAGTGTTATTTAGTTAGTATACTTACAAAAAAAATTGTTCACTCGATTATATTTGGTACTGTTTCCGTCCCTATTATGATGAGCGAGAAGGAAGATGATATGTCTTTGAAAAAGTGGCAATGAGCGACACTTATTCTAATAGTGTAGACTACACCCAATGTAAGTGATTTTTCATATTCGAAAATCCGTATTAGGCTTGTTTCAATTTCACATGAAATGGTTATTTGTCATCAAAGTAGAAATTAGAGACAGTTTCTAACTGCAAATTCATCCCTTGGTTAACATCTTTTGGATTACATCACTGTCAGAAACTATTGGCAATTACATCCGTTAGGCAAACGTTTGCCCATTAATGGTGAGTTGTGATGGGAAGTTGTACTTCTCCTTTAGTTTTGCATCGTTAGTCTTCTGGTAATGTGCACCGTTAAGTCCCTGGGCTTAAGATATGACCAGTTTAGTCTTCGCTTAGGTTTTTCTGTTTTTTTACAGTTTTTCTCTTGTATTTTATACGTATTATTTACACAGACTTTTTTAGTTATTGTGTTCTGTTTCAATTTATTAGTTTTTGTCCCTGTTTATTATTACGTTTTCTATCCATGTTTATTGATCGTTTTTCGGTTTTTTAGTTTTCGTCCGATGTGTTTACCTTTTTGACTTTTATTTTCGTTTTGTCCGATTTGTTAGGCACGTTTGCCCATTTTTTTACGTTTTCGTCTGTTTTTTTTAAGTTTTCGTCCGATTTTTTACGTTTTTGTCTGTTTTTTTACGTTTTCGTCGGATTTTTGACGTTTTCGTCCGATTTTTTTACGTTTTAGTCTGTTTTTTTTTTCGTTTTTCGTCCGATTTTTTACGTTTTAGTCCGATTTTTTTTCGTTTTCGTCGATTTTTTACCTTTTTCGTCTGTTTTTTTACGTTTTCATCCATTTTTTTTACGATTTCGTCCGATTTTTTTACGTTTTTTGGTCCGATTTTTTTCGTTTTCGTCCGATTTTTTACCTTTTCGTCTGTTTTTTTACGTTTTCATCCATTTTTTTACGTTTTCGTCTGTTTTTTTACGTTTTCGTCCGATTTTTAACATTTTCGTCTGTTTTTTAAGTTTTTGTCCGATTTTTTTCGTTTTCGTCTATTTTTTTCGTTTTCGTCTGATTTTTTTACGTTTTCGTCTGTTTTTTTTACGTTTTCGTCTAATTTTTTACATTTTCGTTTCTTTTTTTTACGTTTTCATCCATTTTTTTTTTACGTTTTTGTCCATTTTTTTTCATTTTTGTCCCTTTTTCTTACGTTTTCGTCTGTTTTTTACTTTTTAGTCGGATTTTTTACGTTTTCGTCCATTTTTTTAAGTTTTCGTCCGATTTTTTACATTTTTGTCTGTTTTTTGACGTTTTCATCCATTTTTTTTCGTTTTCGTCCATTTTTTTACGTTTTCGGACGAAAACTTAAAAAAAATGGACGAAAGCGTAAAAAAATCCGACGAAAAAGTAAAAAAACAAACGGAAAACGTAAGAAAAAGGGACAAAATGAAAAAAAATGGACAAAAACGTAAAAAAAGGGATGAAAACGTAAAAAAACAGACGAAAATGTAAAAAATTAGACGAAAACGTAAAAAAATAGACGAAAACGTAAAAAAATCGGACGAAAACGAAAAAAATCGGACAAAAACTTAAAAAAACAGACGAAATCGTAAAAAAATCGGACAAAAACGTTAAAAAACAGACGAAAACGTAAAAAAAACAGACGAAAACGTAAAAATATGGATGAAAACTTAAAAAAACAGACGAAAATGTTAAAAATCGGACGAAAACGTAAAAAAACAGACGAAAACATAAAAAAATGGATGAAACGTAAAAAAACAGACGAAAAGGTAAAAAATAAGACGGAAACGAAAAAAATCGGACTAAAACGTAAAAAATCGGACGAAATCGTGAAAAAATGGATGAAAACGTAAAAAATCGGACGAAAACGTCAAAAATCGGACGAAAACGTAAAAAAACAGACAAAAACGTAAAAAATCGGACGAAAACTTAAAAAAACAGACGAAAACGTAAAAAATCGGACGAAAACGTCAAAAATCGGACGAAAACGTAAAAAAAACAGACAAAAACGTAAAAAATCGGACGAAAACGTAAAAAATCGGACGAAAACGTAAAAAAAACAGACGAAAACGTAAAAAATCGGACGAAAACGTAAAAAATCGGACGAAAACGTAAAAAAACAGACAAAAACGTAAAAAATCGGACGAAAACGTAAAAAATCGGACGAAAACGTAAAAAACCGGACGAAACGTAAAAAACCGGACGAAAACGTAACGAAGGACTAACGGTGCAAATAGACTTAACCCATAGGACTAACGGTGCAAACATTTTAACAGAAGGACTAACGATGCAAACACTTAACGGAGAAGAGATAACGCCCATCCAACTCAGGGATGTAATGTGGCAAACGTTTGCCTAACGGGGGATGTATATTGCCAATAGTTTCTGACAGGGATGTAAAAGTGCCAAAAGGTGTAAACCACAGGGATGTATTTTGCAGTTTACTCAAAGTAGAAATTATAGACAGTTTCTTTCTGTACACACTAAATTAGATCATACAACCAAACCGTGATAATTAGAGGGCTAGGAATCGTTTGGTGCCAAAGGGTGGTGTCATGGGAAAAGTGGTGTCACCTCATCACTTTTTCTTTATGACACGAGTTTTGGCTATGACACCAAAACTCCCCTCCCTAACATAATACTAATTTTCTGGTGCCATGGTGCATACATTTTTTTTTGGCAAATAAAACAATACGAGTATATATTAACAAAAAATAACTTTCAATTATAAAAAATATGACGTAATTATTTTTAACACAGACCCTCTTTTTTATTATTGTGGGCTTGCCTAGTTTCAACTTTATTAATTTTTGTACAAACAACTTTATTAATTACTATTTCTATCCCAATGCTTCTACTAGGTGTCAAGTGCTCTTTGGTTATTTTGAGTAATCTGCAAAATACATCCATGTGGTTTACACTTTTTGGCACTTTACATCCCTGTCAGAAACTATTGGCAATATACATCCCCCGTTAGGCAAACGTTTGCCACATTACATCCCTGAGTTGGATGGGCGTTATCTTTCTCCGTTAAGTGTTTGCATCGTTAGTCCTTCTGTTAAAATGTTTGCACCGTTAGTCCTATGGGTTAAGTCTATTTGCACCGTTAGTCCTTCGTTACGTTTTCGTCTAGTTTTTTACGTTTTCGTCCGGTTTTCTACGTTTTCGTCCGATTTTTAACGTTTTCGTCCGATTTTTTACGTTTTCGTCTGTTTTTTACGTTTTCGTCTGATTTTTTACGGTTTCGTCCGATTTTTTACGTTTTCGTCCGATTTTTTATGTTTTCGTCCGATTTTTTACGTTTTCGTCTGTTTTTTTACGTTTTCGTCCGATTTTTTACGTTTTAGTCCGATTTTTTACGTTTTCGTCCGATTTTTTACCTTTTCGTCTGTTTTTTTACGTTTTCATCCATTTTTTTACCTTTTCGTCTGATTTTTTACATTTTCGTCTGTTTTTTTACGTTTTCATTCATTTTTTTACGTTTTTGTCCATTTTTTTTTCGTTTTTGTAACTTTTTTTTACGTTTTCGTCTGTTTTTTTATGTTTTCTTCGGATTTTTTACGTTTTCGTCTGTTTTTTTACGTTTTCGTCCGATTTTTTACATTTTTGTCTGTTTTTTTACGTTTCCATCCATTTTTTTTCGTTTTCGTCCGATTTTTTACGTTTTCGTCTGTTTTTTTACGTTTTCGTCTGATTTTTTACGTTTTCGTCCGATTTATTACGTTTTCTTCCTTTTTTTTACGTTTTCGTCTAGTTTTTTACGTTTTCGTCCGGTTTTTTACGTTTCGTCCGATTTTTTACGTTTTCGTCTGTTTTTTTATGTTTTCATCCGATTTTTTACGTTTTCGTACGATTTTTTTCGTTTTCGTCCATTTTTTTACGTTTTCGTCTGTTTTTTTACGTTTTCTTCCGATTTTTTACATTTTCGTCTGTTATTTTAAGTTTTCGTCTGTTTTTTAAAGTTTTCATCCATTTTTTACGTTTTCGTCTATTTTTTAACATGTTCGTCCATTTTTTTACGTTTTGTTCTTTTTTTTACGTTTTCGTCTGATTTTTTTGGTAAAAAAATAGACAAAAACGTAAAAAAACAGATGAAAACGAAAAAAATCAGACGAAAACGTAAAAAAACAGGCAAAAACGTAAAAAAATGGACGAAAACGAAAAAAAATGGATGAAAACGTTAAAAAACAGACAAAAATGTAAAAAATCGGACGAAAACATAAAAAAACAGACGAAAACTTAAAAAAATGGACGAAAACGTAAAAAATCCGACGAAAACGTAAAAAAAAAGGGACAAAAACGAAAAAAAGTTGACAAAAACGTAAAAGAATGGATGAAAACGTAAAAAAACAGACGAAAATGTAAAAAATAGACGAAAACGTAAAAAAACAGACGAAAATGTAAAAAAACAGACGAAAACGTAAAAAAAAGTGACAAAAACGAAAAAAAAGTGGACAAAAACGTAAAAGAATGGATGAAAACGTAAAAAAAATACAAAAATTTAAAAAACAGACGAAAACGTAAAAAAATCGGACGAAAACGAAAAAAATCGGACAAAAACTTAAAAAAATTAGACAAAATCGTAAAAAATTAACGAAAACGTAAAAAAACAGACGAAAACGTAAAAAAATGGATGAAAACGTAAAAAAACAGACGAAAAGGTAAAAAAATGGATGAAAGCGTAAAAAAACAGACGAAAAGGTAAAAAATCGAACGAAAACGTAAAAAATCTGACTAAAACGTAAAAAATTGGACGAAAACGTAAAAAAACAGACGAAAACGTAAAAAATCGGACGAAAACGTAAAAAATCGGGCGAAAACGTAAAAAAATAGACGAAAACGTAAAAAATCGGACGAAAACGTTAAAAATCGGACGAAAACGTAAAAAACAGACGAAAACGTAAAAAATCGGACGAAAACGTTAAAAATCGGACGAAAACGTAAAAAACCGGACGAAAACGTAAAAAACTAGACGAAAACGTAACGAAGGACTAACGGTGCAAATAGACTTAACCCATAGGACTAACGGTGCAAACATTTTAACAGAAGGACTAACGATGCAAACACTTATCGGAGAAAGATAACGCCCATCCAACTCAGGGATGTAATGTGGCAAACGTTTGCCTAACGGGGGATGTATATTGCCAATAGTTTCTGACAGGGATGTAAAGTGCCAAAATGTGTAAACCACAGGGATGTATTTTGCAGTTTACTCGGTTATTTTTTTAATTTAATATATATATATATATATATATATATATATATATATATATATATATATATATATATATATATATATATATATATATATATATATATATATATATATATAATAACAGAATGCGTATGACGTCATCAAATGCAATTGATGAATAAGCAGGCTGATTGCCCAGTAATCATGGCTTAATTCCACCTAAGCAATGTTTGACCAAATAAAATTCGGATGTTTGACCTTTAAATCCGGATTTAATTTGTACAAAAATGCAAGATGTTGGATTCGAACCTGGGTCTGTTAGTCCACAAACAAGTGATTCAACCAATGGAGCAAGCCACAAGTTGTGATAGATAACTCAAAATCAAAGTGTAATGTCTTAATGACACCACATTTTTATATCATTTGACTAAATATAAAACATATCATACGATATCTATTCATTGATCATGCAAAACCCTAATATCATTCATATCAGACGTTTTTGGCAAAACCCTAATATCATTCATTACATACATACATCACATTAATTTTGTTTTTATCATACATAATTATAACAGGTTTTATGTTCTGCGGGTGTACTTAGAACCCTAATGCCTAAGTAAAAAACACAGGAACGAGGTATGGGTTGAAGACCTATCAATCTCTTGGATAGACGAAGAAGTGCTAAACATAAAAGGAGAGGAAGCCGAATCACGTTTACAATTGCAAATCATTATTCATATTGTTTGGTTTTATGTTTTAGGTACAATACACGATTTGCAGCCATTACAAATCATTATTCATATTGTATGGTTTTATGTTTCTAGGTAGAGTACACGATTATATATATGAAAAACTGTCAGGATGAGCACGGGTTATATATTAATGATTCTTATTTTATATAATGATACTCAGGCGTGGTCTAATTATTTGTGTTGTGGGTTTTCTGTATTATAGCTAACTGAAGATCTAAAATTGCTCAAGGAGATGCTTAGCTTGGAAATTAATCTTATTGAAACAAAAGTATGTAATTACTGATTGAGTGGTTAATTGATTACACATTGATTGTGTGAGATGTATGACCCATGATACCTTTATTTTGGTTTTTCTATAGAATCACGACCTTGAGACAGCCAAGGGTGATCGATTATCAGCATTTTTTGGATATGTTTGAAGCAAAGTTCTTTCTGTCGGCAGCTAAGAGAAAAAAATATCTTGAGGCTAAGCTCAAGCTCAGTCAACTTGAGGTGCCTTGCTCTTCTTCTTTCTTATTTGTCTTTTGGCCTAAGGATTAACCATAATTATGAATTTACACTATTCTTTAAAAAAAAAGAAAAAAAAGAAAAAAAAAAAAAAACTGTTTAGAAAGCAAAACTACAAAATGACAACAAAGAATTAGAAGAGTCCATCATTCGTGATCGTTATCTGGTGGAAAATCTCAGCAATGAGAACCAAGAGTTGATGAAGCAATTGCAAATCTACAAGGTATATAATGTGGCTGTTATCAACGTTTAAGATGGTACTCTCTTTTTGAATTCATGGACACCGCCTTTACTCGGTAATATTTAATTGTTTAAATAGAAATCCACTTCTTTAATTGGATGGAAAATCAGTTTTGGTTAATTTGCATCGCCAAAAGATTGCTGATGCGTAAAAGCTTAAACATATTGCGCTTGAGCTTGAAAATCTTTTCGCGATGGTGGTGTCTAAAGGATTTTACTGTGATTCCATTGGCTCTTCTATAGAATTTAGCCACTTTAGCATGCATTATGTTGTTTTTCGGTCATTTACATGCTTACCTTATGCCGGCTGTCTATATGGTCCTGCAGTCCAATTAAATATACCAGAAGCTGAGCTAATCTCCACCATTACTACGGAAACTTTTGGAAAGTATATGAGTTGTGTTTTCATTATTAAGATCTATGTTTTTTTTCTATCCCTCACCCAGTTTATGCTATTTGTTTCTTTTCCTAGAGATGGTCCATTATTGGTGGTTGCATATTGTCGGGATATCATATCCTTAGCTCCACCCCATTTTTACCCATTTTAGATGACACATAACTCAAATTGACCCATTCATAAATAAATGGATCAAAATTCTTGATGAATAACCATTTCTTTGTAGCATAAATTAAAACTTTGGAAAATTTCAAGATGCATGAGAAACATTATATTCATAAGCAGGCTCCCTTCAAGAACGACAATCCATTATGAGTCGACTCAGACATGTTGCACGATGATATGCGTACGGGTATGTTTCATGACTGTTAATAGCAATATGTCTTCGATCAACATGCAAAAGTAATTGTTGGATATATGAAAACACAGTAGGCTCATAAGCTATTATATTAGGCAGTCCCAAACACCCACTTAAACATCTGATTCACGAATATAAGCAAAAAATAGCAGCAGCTCATTTTGTTACGCCTATTTATATGAAGGAGCACATCGATCTTGGTATCAAGTAAGTTGCTATTACGTTTTCTTCCCAATGAGTTCAATAGTAATATTAGATTTAGTTATATGTTGATTTACTATGTATTTCATTGCCACTTTTGTTATTAATTGAAAAGATGCTTCGAAGAACTGTACAGAACATGATCATCTGATGATCAACTATGAAACTGGAATCAATGAACATTGGAATCATTGTTGTGATCATTTTTTGTAGGTATTGCTACCGGAGAAGATGTCTTTCCCGATTCTACTCTCTATGATCATGTTTCACAGTTCAGCAACATTCTACAAGTATATGTTACCCCCTCCATTAATAATAGTTTGCAAGAAAACATTGATGTTCAAGGTTTTTTTCCCTCAATTTTTAAATGGCTCATTCGGTATGTTGTTTATAATATTTGTCCATTCATTATACGGAGTATTTTTTCCCCAAAACCCAAACACACGATCTTTTTTTCTTTTCTGGTTTGATGTGCAGATTGTTCGTCTTATTTATTGGTAATATGTATCCAGGTATGTTGTTTATAATGACTTCATCTATACACAAAAACTATTATTCAATTGTGTTTTTTTTTTCTTTTTTTTTCAAGCTACTAATGATGAGGTATCCTTGGATCAAGTGTGTGTTTGTTTTTTTTGTTTTTGTTTTTTGTTTTTTGATAGCACTAATTTCTCACCCACCCTTCCTAACCAGTCATCATTAAGGAATCACCACCATTGAACCCTTCTAAAAACCGAGATGCATTATTTTTTTTCCAGTTATATGATCCAAGAATCTCGATTGGTTTCTCAGTTATACGATCCAAGATTCATATATGATCCAAGAAACTCGATATACGGTTTTTCAGTTAGGTATGAATAATCTTTTTTTGAATAATTTTGTGTGTTCGTTCAGTTTTTATTACCTTTTGTTTGTTTATGGAATCGTTTATGATTTTGATTTTTTCTCAAATTGTTTATTAAAGTCGGTTTGATCAGCTCATCATAGTTTGATGTTCAAGGTTTTTTTTCCCTCAATTTGTAAATGGCTCATTCATATGTTTCTACTAATGTGAGTAGCATGTAATCATACAGGCAAGTCTATTCTCGAATTTCTAATTTTTCTTGCTTGGTTTTGGCAAAGACATATTCAGGTTAAGTCTGTACTTGCTGAACTAAAGGAACGACTTCAATCGCATTCCATGAAATCATATAGGTCTAGATTCCAAAGGTAACATCTTATTTATACAATCCAGCTTATTGTGTTAAATCTTTGTACATCTCATGCTGCGGTTAATTCACTTATAACCACATTGTTTTGTGTTAAGCTTTTTGCAGGTTAGAACGCGATTCATGAATCAAGGCTTCAAAGGAACGAGGTATGCATTTATGTTCTTCTAGCCGTTTTTCACTTAATAATATGTGTATAAAAGCAATCGACATTATTTTGAAACTGATTATCTCAAAACTGAAAAGACTATAATCAGATAATCACTTCATGAGGTGTTTGGATTAAGCTTACTTGGCTCACTTTTTGTTTATAAGTTTATGTTAATTATCTAACAAGCTGAAAATAATGGATTTTTAGGTTTACTATTGGCTACTTGGGATGATAATCCAAACGCTAATGGATTATCTGCCTCTATATAATCCCCTTTTTCAATGTTGTTGCTATTTCTTCTATTTGCTCAGGGAATAGTGCTGAAAGAGCGTCTAATGACTTTCTCAAGAATTATAAGTTGAACAATACGATATCAAACTATATTGTCGATAAAATAAGGTTATAATCTAGGGTTAGCTTACATATCTGCATCTTCATATAATTTTTAGGTTTCGGAACAGGAATCTTAAATCGATAGCTTTGAAGCTGAGATGGAAGGGCTGTCTGTTAAGAAAGGAAAAGCAAGACCCACAAAATTTAAGTTACTTAAGTTATTTCTACTCTTCAACTATGTTTATAGCGAGTTAAGAAAGCAATAGAGGAGAAAACATGTAACGCCCTTCTACTCAAGGTACTCGACAGATCATACCAGAATCTGAGGTTATTGCAAAAAGCCATAATTAAATTATTCCCGTTTTGTTGTTTAATCTTAGGTTAACCAAATTGGATCTGTGACTGAGAGCATTGAAGCTGTGAAGATGTCCAAACAAGCTGGTTGGGGTGTTATGGCCAGTTATCACAGGTATAATAAATTCAATAAACGTAAATAGTATCTCCATATTTGTTCTTGCATAATCTTTGCATCAATAAGGATTTGATTTGTGTCACAGTGGAGAAATAGAAGACACCTTCATTGCTGATCTCGCTATGGGTTTGGCAACGGTAAATAGTCACTCTTTCTAACAAAAATTATATAATAGCAATAAACGGGTCTGTTCCAAACTTCTACGCACACATAGCAGGTTATATCAACTCCTTTGCTGTGCAAATTGGGCAAAAACGGTTCAGTTCCAAACTTCTACGCGCACATAGTAGGTTATATCAACTCCTTTACTGTGCAAATTGGGCAAAAACGGGTCAGTTCCAAACTTCTACGCGCACATAGCAGGTTTATCATTGTGGAGTTTTTGAGAGAAATGCTATGACATTAAATGCAGATGATCTTCACTGGAAAGTTGTGTCTGTTTATATCCATCGAACATGTCATTTTCTGCTAGAGATGAAGAGCAAACATGTTGGTTCTACTATTACAAAAAAAGAAGAAAATTAAGTGATACTACTATGGGGTTTTCAGATATTGAGCTTTAAAAATTATTATCGAATATTGTAATTTTAAGTTACAATAAATAGAATTTCTCAAACGTTCAGCCCTACAGGTTGCACATGGGCTGCTGTGTACGCTTCTAATATGAGGTCAGTGGTGTTGTATAAGGTTTCAATTTGATTTTGTATGTTACATAATCCAAGTTTAATTGAATAGGGTTGATTGCAGAGGACTCGATAATAATGTTTTATTTATAGCTTGGTTACAGATCACTTTAGCTTTTTAATGGAAAACGTGTGAGGGTGCGTGTAATATCATGAACTGGCTTGGAGAGTATGCAAAGGCAAACCCAACACATTATGTGCAAAACTCAAGGCAATCGTATGAACTGCCAATTTTTCTTACTTCGTGCTACTTAATGTTTAACAGAATTCGTTTTGTCTCATTTTTAGGGAAATAGTTAGAAAAATTGCAAGGATTATAGCTCTGGCACTTGATCTAGAAGACAACTTTTTTGATCGACCATAATTTCTTGGCAGACCTATTGCAATCGTACACTTGCTGCATTATGAAGGTGCAAGCTAAACTCTTTGCAAAAAGGGATTCCAGTTTACAACATCGTTTTTACAGGAAAATGTGAAAGTTGATTTGTTTTTGTAGGTCAAGTATCTGACCCTACAAAAGGAATGTACGGTGCTGGTGCACACTCTGATTATGTTTGAGTTACTCTCCTAGCAACCGATTGTGTTTCTGGACTCCAAGTATGCACATTTAAACATATACCTTTATAAGTATCATTTTACTTTCAAAATAAGGAAGTGTTGTAATGTTTTTATAGATATGCAAGGACAAAGACGCTAAGCCTCAGGTGTGGGAAGAAAGACGACCCTGTGGAAGAATTAATGGATGAAGATGTTGATGCATATGAATTCGGGTTTACTTCTGGTATGGAAAAGGGAATGGCTAAAGAACTTGAGCCCGCAACAGCCGATCAGTGGTGTGAAGTTTCTTGGGAGACTCAAAGCTGCATTTCCAAGCGGGGTTGAGGAAGACGAGGGAAAGAAAAGTTTATCAGGTTGTTAGAGATGGGGTACCTGTCGATAAGTTCTAAATAAACTATTACATATACATATTTACTAATTATATGTAAATATGTTATTTTGCATGTTGCTAACTTAAATCCAATCCAAGTATCATTCCATTTTGGTCTGATTTATTAGACATATGTTCTTAAGGTATGTATTCTTTAGTGATGGAGCTTTACATTAGGCACAACATTATACTCCGTGGAAAGATTTTTAGTGTATGTTTTAAATATTATGGTGTTAGAGTTAGTGGACAAATAGACGGTATTATTGCTATTAACATGGTGAGTAGGTAGGTACGAACCATTGTTAGAAGATGAAGTTAAAGAAAACATAGAATGGCTAGGAGAGCCGTAAAGGTACTACTTTTGACTAAGATATTGTAATACACAAAATTAGAGTTGGTAATTTGCTCGAGGAGACACTAAATAGGGAGGTCACACTATTTCAAAGTACTACATTGAAGGTAATTAGGCGCTTTTGTAATTTCAAATCAGTTTGGCCAACAACTCTATTTCAACTTTTGGTGAGTCCTACTCTTTTGACATAAGTGTAGACCGCCCATTGGGCGGACCAATTTTTCACATGTCCACTTTTCCAACCATTCTTTACCACCCTTCTTACGCTATACAAAAATATTTCAACGATAATTATAAGTCATGGCCGCCCATCGGGCGGCTTATATGCCCGCCCAACGGGCGGGCTTTGAAGTCTAGTATATATATATATATATATATATATATATATATATATATGTATATATACATATATATATATATATGTATATATACGTGAGACTTTCTTGCGAGAACCATTTTATCTGCGAGAACTGAGAGAACCACCAAAAACATACATGCACGCCTTCAATAATTGTATTTTTGCACATATGTTCTAAAAAACACATATATGTTTTTAAAAAAACATAGTTGTTCTAAAGAATTTGATAAGAAATTGGAAATACAACATTTTTCTTTGAAGGTGTGCATGTATGTTCTTATAAGGCGTGCAACGACAATATTGCGGCCTTGTGTAAGGTTTTTGTGAAAAAAGAGGATGAGTTCATGATGATATTGAAGAACATAGGTGGATACTTACGATTATTGATGATTTGCATGTATTTTTATTTTATTTTAAAAGGCGTGCATGTATGTTTTTTGTGGTTCTCTCAGTTCTCGCAGATAAAATGGTTCTCGTAAGAAAGTCCCCCGTATATATACATATATATATATATGTATATATACATATATATATATATGTATATATACATATATATATATATGTATATATACATATATATATATATGTATATATGTATATATATATATGTATATATGTATATATATATATATCTATATATATATATATATATACATATATATATATATATATATACAATATATATATATATGGGTCGTCTTCTTCCTTCCCACCTGCAAAACAACCAAAAAATAAAAAACACACACATCACACTATCACACAAACACAAACACAAACAAAAAAGAAAGAAACCACCAAAACAAACAAACAAAAAAAATATTGCTCGGCGTGAGCTGGTAGCCACGAAGCCAGGCCCTACTAGCCCAACCCCGGTATGGGTTGTCGCGCCAAAGGCTCGTGCAAAGGCTATGGCTCAAGCCAACAACCATTGTACCCGGGCCTCTTAGACATCCAACCTTAAAACCGGCCTACACCCAAAATTCCAAATGCCCCCTTTGCTAATAATATTAGGTAAAAAAAAAAATCTCATAAACAACATCAATTTGTATTTAAGGTGTCGTCTCTCATCCAACGAGTTGAAAGTTCACATCTCACTCTAATTAATGAGACAAGCCTATACAATTTAACATTTCTATATGTTTGTTGTTAACATATAAGCTATAAATTGTTCATTAAGTTTCATCATCATACATCGTTTCCATCCTCCGGATAAAGATTTTTTAATGTTGAGTTCAATATAATTAGTCATGTTAATTATCTCGCATAAATGATAGTAGTCCTTACAAGATGACCCATTTTGAATTTAAAATAAAGGACCCATTAAATTTTTATTTGAAACAACACGACTAGTGATGTTAAACTCGATATCTCAATCCTTGTCTTCTAGAGGATTCATGAGAAGACCAATACCGAATGAAAAAGCCCATAATAAAAGAGAGGGCCCAGGCCCCAGGGTAATACAAAAGTTGGTACTATATGAGTGGGGATACTCGTATTTTGTATGCAGCTATTATTGAGCCACAATATCACATGTCACCCTCATGCATCATATGGACAAACATCGTGCCATGTTCTATATCTCTTGATATGCTGATGGCTATAAGGAATATATGCCCTCCAATATGTCAACGGGGCACATTTTATACCATATAAATTTACCCTACAAAGTCAACTATATGACTTCTATAACTCAGTATTTGGTATTGTTATACTAAGATTCTAAAGGGGTAAAGGTGAAAACTTTATCTCACTTGGGTAGAAACGAGTTCATTCATGTTACAAACTTCAAAAGGGTACGTTGCTAGATTTGAAAGGTTATTAGATTTTAAGGCTATTAGCAGTGGGCTGAAATTTATCGATCGGCAATATCGATCGATCGATTTGAAGATCGATCGTTACCAGTGTAGCAATATCGATCGCCGGTCACTTGGGAGCAACATCGAGCGCTTGGCCGAACGATATTGAGGAACGAGTTGCAAAAAAAATGTACCTGTGATGAGAAAAAAAAATGATGATGCAATATGGGTTGCCACTGTGATGAGAGAGATGAATATGGGTTGAAGAGAGAGAAAGCTGAGGTGGCAGCCGGAAAGATGATGCAATATAGGTCGCCACTGTGAGTAGCCTAAGCTATTTTTCAAGACTTGCGAAGTTGTTCACACTTAGGATGACCATATATTGTATTTTGAACACTATACCATTCAAGTAGTAATCGATATGAGACTAAATCAACGAATCAAAACCAAATCTAAAAATTTATGTCGCTCTCGTTCAACCTATCCTTTCACCGTAGACAAAGTATCATCTTGTGCCACCGACACAAGCGGCATCTCCCTGTATCCCTCTTTGCTACGTAGCTCGGGTATCATTGTATTACAACAACATATATACTGCCATTAGAAAAAGAAACAACATGTGTAGAGTGCTTAATTTGAATTTTGATGATGAATTTATCCAGCAATAAAACTAAAACTTGAGTGTTATAGCATATTCGATTATGATTCAAGCACCTGAAAGCTTGATCTTCCCAATATAGTTAATAATTTTAGCAAAATTCATGATCAACTTTCTCATGCAAAATATAATTATCGATCTATAATTGAGTGAGATAGTGGGTTTAAATAAATAAGTACATTAATAAAAAAGAATGTGCAAATAACTCATCACGTGCCTGGGGCAGGTTGGTTTATTTCACATAATTTTCTTATAAATAATTTAATATTAACTCTCTAGGCAAACAATTATTGCGTGAATCATAAACACATAAAATATGTTTAACTTTATTATCAAATAAATACAATGTCTGATTTTAAATACTCTCTGCGTCTCAAAATTATTGTCCCCCGATAAAAAACACACAGTTTAAGAAAAACATAATTAATACTGTTTTCTCTCTATTATTTTTTTGTCAAATGACAGGTTTACCCTTAACCAATTAATTAATACTTATTTAAAGTTTGTAATACTAATTTCAACAAAAGGTAATATAGTAAACTTGACCAAATCTTTTTATCTATTTTTAGTATTAGACAATTAAATTGAGACATATCAAAAAAGAAATATGGACAACTAAATTGGGATAGTGGGAGTATAACGCAATGGATATCCAATGGGCGTCTTTAAAATGAGATAGTTAAATTATTAGTTCATTATGACAAGCGACATTTATTTTTCCTTTTCCATAATCTGTTTACTTTACTGTTAAACAGTAAAAAACATAAGAATAAAAATACTTTTTTCCAAATAAACACTAAGGGTACACGGAGTGGACAACGGGCTGGAGGCTGGTTGGATGAACCGCTGGGGAACACCGCCGCCGACCCAGCGGGTTGCCCAACGGGTTGGCCTTGGCTGGTAGGGAAGCCAGCTGCGGGCTGGTGCTTTTCTTCCAAAATGTGACCGTTGCATTAAAAATGTTCAAGGTTTTTAGTTCATTAGAATGGTTGGTTTGATGTCTTTAAGGATGTTGTTTCATGGTTTGAGGATGATGAATGTTCTTTTGTTTGTTGTTGTTTGTTCAAGCTTTTTGGTTTTGGTTAACTCTGATGATGGTGAGTATGTTAGTATTTTCTTTCAATGTACAAGGTTTTATGCATAGTGTACAAGCTGATTGTTCTAGTTTCTTGTTTCTGAAACAAAATTTTTGTGAACAGTTTTAGTTTTCATATGAAGGCTTGAGTTTATTTGTGTTTTTCTCTTTGATTTGTAGTACTATACTAAAATAATGAAAAAAAAAATTTGGGATGGTTGAAAAAGTGATGAATGCCAAAGAATTAAGTTGGGAGGGTTGGTTGGGAGGGTTGGAAGGGTAAAATGAGTTGGAGAGATGTTATTGGTGAAATTTGGGAGGGTTGAGAGGGTTGGGCTTCATGACTCCCCCTGCCCTAGATGTGAACCACGTCTAATATTTAGATTCACTTATTTTGTCGGCTCATAAGGTTTATTAAATTTAGGATAAATTTATAAGCTTGTTGTTCCGGTGTTTTAGGGCACGTTTGGTTTATATCTTTTGGATTCAATGAATTGTTTCATTTCAAAGTTTAATTATTTGGTTCAAGCTTTTAGAAATTGATGTGGGCCCAAAAATTATAGATTGATTCCTATCATATATGGTATCTTTTGCAAATAAAAACATATAATGGGCCACACATTTATATCTTCACTCACAATTTATACATAAATTAATTATTAAAAAATTAAACTACCATACTTTCTCTCTATTAAATTATTTATCAACAATAGTTTTAATAAAATATTAATTTTTTCTCTTACCTCATTTTCTTTCATTATAAACCGAATCTAAATCCGATTCCAAATCCTTTTGCAAACCAAACGGGCCCTTAGTTTATCGATCTAGGAAAGTGATTCGGTGGAAAAAAAACTAAAATGTGAAGAATGAGAAATATATCTAGCCACACATTTTAAATAAGAGTGATAAATATAAATGGAGATGCATCTGCATTTGTAGATGCATATAAAATATGTGGTTGCGGTTTATTATCACCTTTCTCATTTTAATTTTATTATCATTTGATCAAAACTCTATCTATATAAACTTTTTTTTTTTTTTTACCAGCAATCTGAACATATGATTTATTACAAGCTTAAATTGTAGAGCCGATAAGATAATAAGACGTAAAAGATAAACTCGCAAGTTTTCAAAATAATACTATCTATTAAATCATGAGTATATTATTATTTTAATGGTGCTACAGTGAAATACAGTAGCATGAACAGTAGCACGCTAAAAAAAATTAAAGAATTTCGAAAAAAAATTATAGAAAAAAAAATATTCAACAAAAAATAACTATCTAAACAACCCGCCGCAAAACATAATTAAAAATAGAAATTAAAAAAAAAAAAAAAAAAAAAAAAAAAAAAATTCTACTAAATACATCACAAAATAATTGTGAACCTACAAAATGTAAAACAAACATCGTACAACAAAAAACAACTATCTGAACAACCCGCTGCAACGCGCGGGCTTCCATGCTCGTTAATTTAACCACATGGCCGTAAGCAAGCTAAGCTATGTAAGCTAGTATTTCAAACGCCTCAAAATATATAATTCTAACTAACTACTAGTAACTTTTTACTGACGAAATACAACACAACCTTTACACAATTTAGAGGAATTCTATTCATATTGTACGATACATGTTTTACCTATTAATCGTGATATCTGCTACTTTAAATAGGCATAAAATCGTAAATTCAGATACATAATGAGTTAAATCAACTGATAATGTGTTTTAAAAATCAACATAACACTCAAACAAGTAAAGAAAAATGTTGCATTATGCATTAGACATTTCATATTTAATTTGTAAGTTGTAATCAAATACAGTAGTATATCCTGTCAGCTCATTTAAAACATCTGATGGAGTAATTATATTTACTAAACATAGAATCGCTTACAGAATGCAAAAAGATATAGATGTTCTATGACAGTTTGAAGCTAAAAAATAATTAAAATTTTTAATATCAGACGAAAAGAATAAAAATATTTTATATGCTTTCTTGTTACTATGAGATTAGCTTAAAAATGCGGATTGTGGGGCCAATGTTTACCACGTGGCAGACAGGTTCATGAGGGGATCCCACATAACTAACTGGGGCTAATCAGGGCCCATCACATGGGACCGTTACTATTTACTCCAGTTAATAACTTAATTAATACTCGTAATTATTATTTAAGCATTTCATTAATTATTGGAGAAGTTTCTATGTTCTACTAATCTGATACTACTACTCTTCAAGAAGTGGTGTATTTGCGGTAGCTACGGCTCCGGTCATTTTTGGCATCATTTTTATCTCTTAGGTTTTTGTTTACTTGTTTTGCAAGAGATCGGATCACATGTTTCGCTTCAACAGTATAATAAGAAATAATGTCCAGGCTCATTTACCGGTTTTATTAACCTTGCTTAGGGGAGTGTGATCAACTTTTAGCGAAACCCTTTCATCCGATACCAACCTAAGATATATACGCATTTAAAAGCAAGAAATCTAAAGCCTCACTACTAAACTACGTCTTTGGGTTTTGTTACTTGTGTTTTAGATTGGGTTTTACTAAACATAGCACTAAAGGCTACGTTTAAAAAACAAAAAACGTGCATAACTGGTTGTATATAGAGTTGGTTGAGAGAGTTAAATTCAGGGAGTGGACAGTTATTATTGAATGTACAAATAATTAATTCGTGTCTGAATACCTTAAACATAGCTCTTAAGGATACGTTTATCAATTTCCTTTCTGATTAAGTAAACTTTTACTCCAATATAAAGAGTGTATGAATTTATATTAAATTTTAAGAAGTACAAATTTTAACATTAGTAATACAAATAACTTAAGTCACACATGGAGTGTTAAAATAATGCTAATAAAGATATGTATATAGTAACAATGAGAACTTATGTAATTTAGACTAAAAAGAATAAAGGTTAAAAAAATTTAAATATCTACATTATTACTCCCTCCGTCTTAATTTATTTGTCAGGAGAGAGAAAACACAAAGTTTAATAAAAGTGGGGTCACTTTAATTTTCAACCACTAAAATGGAATATTCCTCAACTAGATTCTCTAGTTTTTACTAAATAAAGAAAGTGAATAATTAATTTGAGACATCCATAAAAAGAAATATGGACAATTAAATTGAGACGGAGGGAGTATCATTTATTGCGATTAATAAAAGATTGATGTTTTACGATCATAATTAAATTACGGTTACAATTTATTCACTCAAGAATTACCAAGTTATAACTTGAAATCTCTTATGTACAAAAATAATCATTTAGAAGTGATTAAAACATTTGGTGATGATGAATACCTATATAGATAATAATGTAAGGGCAGGAGGAGTCATGTGGCACTACATGGACAACCCTCCCAAATTCCACCAATAAAATCTCTCCAACTCATTTTACCCTTCCAACCCTCTCAACCAACCCTCCCAACTTAATTCTTAGGGGGGAGGGAGTGGGAGCGGCAAACCACTCGGCAAACCTTGGTGCCGATTGGCACACTGCCGCCGGCATGCGGCACCGGAAAAAATGTTGGGTTGTTCGGCAAACTTTGCCGAGAGAGAGAGGAGCAATATGATGCTATAACACGCAGTGAAAGGTGTAACTGTGTGAGAGAGAAACTTGTATTGTGCTGTGTTTAGCGCTTGTTTATATACATATTCATGATCCAGAGAGCTAGTTTTTTTTATAAAAAAAAAAAAAAAAAAAAGCACAGTGAAAGGTAGAGGAGCAGATAGATATTTTGGAGGAAGAGGAAAGGAAATTCAAGTGGAGAAACTTTTTTTTATGTAATGAGAGAACAGGGGAAATGAAAGTCAAAGAGTAATTATTTCATAATATGTTTAATGAAATGTTATGTGTTTTATTTTTATATAGTTTATGTATTAAAAATAAATGGAAAAAAAATGTGATGTGGAAAATGTGAGATTTGGTAAACTTTGGTGACCGCCGCCATCATTTTGGTAAACTTTGGTAAACTTTGACATGTAGGGTTGTGATTGGTAGATGATGACGTGGCGAAATTGGTAAAGTTTACCAAGGTCTAACCACTCCCTCCCCCCTTAGGCATTCATCACTTTTTCAACCCTCAAAAAAAAAAAAAATTTTCATTTAATTTAATCAAACATTTATAATAAGAAACTTAAACATTTCATTAAAATAAACTAAAAAAAAAAACTACATAAACGACATAAACATTACATAAACCTAAACATAATTAAAAAAAACTACATAAACGACATTTCGTGTGCTTGTGTGATGAGAACAACATCGTGAGATGTTGGCTTACGTAAAAACTCCGCTTCGTATAAAAAAATGACCGCATCACAAAAATACTCGAGGGTCTCGCGTGATGTTCTTTCCGCCATGCATAAATACTCATCGTACACGTCTGGAGGTTCACCCGTCGACAATTGTTTGATCGCCGATGTGCATTTCTGTAAAGCCGTGAAACTTTTTTTCCCCCAAGCGTCGTATCCTTCTTGAAAGTACTCGAACCTAGCTTCAATATCACCAACAATCTTCAAAAACAACCTTTGGCTCATGCGAAAACGATGACGGAAAACTGACTCATCGAATTTCGAGTCTTCAACAAAATAGTCACGCATTAGTGTTTCCCCCGCTTCGACCCGTTCCCGATCAATGTACCTACGGGTGTCGGTAGCGCTTCCGGTGTCTTGATACGCGTCTAAAACCGTTTGGAAAAAGTTAAAAGTGCTCCCCGTTGACGAGTCGAAAAGAGAAGGAGGATCACAATATGAAGAGGAGGAGGAAGATGAATCCATTTTGTGATAAAAGTGATGATTTTGGGGTGAAGATTTTAGTTGTTTGTGGTTAAATATGTGAAAGTTGTGTGTTTATAAAGAGGAAAAAAATTTTTTTTTTTGATCCGTTGCAATTTTAAAAAATGGAGGAGCGTTTGCATTAAAGTGGACCGTTCAACGGTCACTTCTTGGTACAAAGATGTGAGCCAGCAGCTGGTAGCCTAGCCAGTTGATTCCAACCCGTTGGGCAACCCGCTGGGTCGGCGGCGGTGTTCCCCAGCGGGTTCATCCAACCCGTGTGCAGCCCGTACTCCACTCCGTGTGCTCTAAGAAATGATCATGTTGAGTCGAGGTGGTAACTCAGAATCGTTCTACAACAACTGACTGCATTGTATTAGTTACGAGTGATGTTACCTTCAGACGGTGGTCATGGTTCAATCATGGTATTTTTGCAATAATCAACGGATTTTATGTCATTACTTAGAGAATTTTTTTTTACCCCTTTTAGTAACAATATCGATAAAATTATTGTCATGAAAAATGTGTAATCGAAAATTACATGCTCGTCAAAATTTTTGGTTATACGAATACCTTTTGTTGCAACTTGAGGATAACCGACTATTTATACTACATTATAAAAGATTTGAGACTTCCTATAAAATGAAGTATTAAAATTTTAAGACAAAAATCATTTGATCGTCAAAAAAATCCGCCGCATTACGTGGGTACCCTTCTAATTGTTAAATAATGGTTGCATGACATTGTTTTAGTCGCACCAATGCAATAAGTTCATTTATGCCTTTCTTTAAAATTTTATAGTCTTTTGCTCTACCAATGCAATAAGTTAAATTATACCTTTGTTTAAGAAACAAGAATAATATTAACACTTGTCCTATCACTTAATCATTTAACGTGACAATACATTGTAAACTCATTTAAAAAATGAAAATATATATCATGAACTCAGGACTCTATTGGTTTATCTTTAAAAATGTTAATGAATAAATAAATACGTGTTTCTATCATCTACTCTATAAAGTTTACTACTATTTCCGTCTCAAAATTATATTCCATATTTTCCTTTTATAATATCTCAAAATAATTGTCCACTTTTTATTTTAAGTATAAAAAATAGAATTCAGTGGAGGAAAATTCTATTTGAGTAATTGAGAATTATAGTGGTCTTACTTTTATTAAACTGTGTAATTTGCGAAGGGATTACTACTCTAGAATAGATCCAAAGATTTTTATATTGTTATGTAAATTTTAATCAGAATTTATGCTTTTGTCATAAGTTAGATTGTACAGTATTGGTTTGTAGACATAATGTCACTATAAGGCTAGTTACAGTGGTGACCTGGGTCACTAGCTGTCACGTCAGTTTTCTCTCTCTGGTGACCAGACATGACCAAAGTGCCACAGTGGTGATCGACTTTTTTATTTTTAATCAAACATTAAAAAAAAAAAAAAAAACTTAAAATTCATTAAAAATAAAAACATTACAATACTAAATTAAAAATACGATAGCGATTACAAACTTAAACTAATCATCTAAGTTGTAGCGAGCTTTGATCGCTGCCTTAAGCTGCAAAAGCTCATTTTGGTGTCGTTCGGGCAAAGTTGGGTCAATTTTTGAGTAATAGAAGATCAAATCTTGCTCCTGTTTTGTGATGTCTATGATTTTGACTTGTTTTCGTTGGGGTTTCATTTTCTCTCTTTTTATCGCTAGCTCTTCTTGCTTCAACCTAACATACGACTCTTCAGTGTCCTTCTTTTTTCCCTCTTTTGACGGCTTCAATTTGAAGAAGGTCGTGGCTAGCGAAGTTGTCCACGATGATGGTGGATCACGAGAGGAGGAGGATGATTTCTTCCTGGCTGCGTCGCGACCTTGTGGTTGTGATTCTCTAGTATCGTCTTCATCTTCAGAATCATCCACGTCTTGGAAATTCAAGGGACCTTGTGTTGACCCCGAGGTAGTTGTAGAGCCCTTTGATTTCTTCTGACTATTTGATCGGAAAACAGGCACCTCCGTCTTCCAAGCACCATGATGCCTCAAAATTTTCAAACATTCCTCAAAGTTAAAATCATGACCGTAAATCACACGGTATTCTCTCAAAGCTTTTTCCCTATCATCAGCATCATTCTCACCACTACCATGGTTATTCTTGATATTATCCATGATAGCACAAAAATTTCCAGCCCTACTACGAATCCTATTATTCCATTTGGTGGTGATAGAGTCGTACGTTCTTTGTGAACCGGTTTCATTTTGAAAAATACGCTATTACCTCCTCCCAAAAGTGGTGCCTGTTTATGACATTTTCTCTCTTGGAATTTTCCGACACATAAACCTAAGCTCTACAAAGCGCGATCTCTTCCGCCTTTTTCCATGGTTCATTTTTTTTTGCCGGTTCGGCCTTCTTACCTTTGTCCTTCGCCTTTGTAGCACGTCGCGAAGGCTTCCTTGGTTTGATAGGTGATATCTCTTCGACATCGTCATCGTTAGAGGTGGAAACGAGCCGAGCCGAGCCCGAGCCTGCTAGAGCTCGAGCTCGGCTCGTTTATATTTTAGAAAGCTCGAGCTCGAGCTCGGCTCGTTTCGAGCCTTAAGATTTGAGCTCGAGCTCGGCTCGTGTTATGATATAAAAAGCTCGAGCTCGGCTCGTTCATGATTCACTTATATAAAGTGCGAGCTCGGCTCGAGCTTGGTACAACATCAACAATCACAGATCTTTTTGAAGCTTAGCTTCTTCTATAATTTCCGAAAAGTTTAAAGAAAGAACAAAAACCATAAACAGATTCATTCTTCTTTTCTTTCGATTTAGATAAGACAAAAAAACAAACAAACAACAACAACAACACCACCAACAACAGCCATCAACAAGATCTAAACACCATCAACCAAATGCTAAGATCTAGACGCAGTCACGCAACCAAAAACCCATCTCCATCCAACCTCATGTTTACAACAAGAGACAATTATACTAATCTAATAAAACCACTCGAAAAGAAAAGAAAATAGAAGCCGAAACTTTAAGCAAAATATTAAAAGGGTGCTTCTGTGGTTGGGTGCTCGTTGTAACATAAAGAAAAAAAGGAGATTTTATGGTTGTTTTTCGTGTTTGAGTGGCAACAAAAGTTTGTGTTTGTGATTCACGGTTTAGAAGAATTAAAGGGTTGAATTTTTTTTATGTGGTTTTAAGATAAGGATTTAGGAATATGAATGGACCAGAGTTTTTCGAGGCTCGAGAAAATTGAGTATAAGTTGACTGTTTTGAAATTCTCAAACTAATAGATAGACATACGTATTTTATATGTATTAAATACATGAAATATAATAAAGCTCGTTTAGGCTCGCGAGCCTATTCGAGCTTTATAAATAAAGCTCGGGCTCGGGCTCGATTATTAAATGAGCTTTAATTTAAGCTCGAGCTCGGGCTCGAGCTCGTTTAGGCTCGGCTCGTTCGAGCTTTTTACCGATCCGATCCCGAGCTTTTCACGAGCGGCTCGGCTCGTTTCCACCCCTAGTCATCGTCTTCAACAGGGAAAGAACCGTGGTACGAACCATGGTAAGAACCGTGACCCGAACCTTGCCCCATCGACGCATCTTGACTCGGATATTGTTGCGTCGAATAGTCAGCCATATAATCCTCCAAATCCATATCAAGATTAACACCCCGAAGCGGGGAATAATCTTCATACGGTTGGAAAGAATGCAAGAAATCCATGTTAGGCCGATACGATGACCCACTTGGTTCTTGGTGATAATCCATATTAGGACGATACGGTGGAACATATGAACGATTAACGTAAAATGGGTTTTGATTTTGGTTCGGTTGTGGTAGTCGTGATGGATATTCAAAAGAGGGTGCACGAAATTGAATACCCCGATTTTGTGGTGGTGTTATGCCGGTTAGTTCGAAGTTGTTTTCCGGCGAGAAATCAAATTCGGGGCATTTTGGGGTAGTCGGGATCGTCGGTGTTATACCCGTTCCCCGGGTACTTGAACCCCACCCTTGATGAAAGTGGATCAAAGGCCTTATGTGATTGGCTAGTTGATGAATGTAAGTTATAGTCAAACCCGAAGTCAATTAATAGTCAAAGAATGTATTGTATGGTTAAGGAAAGTATTATGTGGCAAGAATAGAAAGGAAATAGACTAAAGGGACTTAGGTTGCCAAGTGTTAAATGTGTTATAAGTTATTGTGGCCAAAATAGAAGGAAAGGGACTTGAGGGGCCATTCTTGCCATTAGCCCAAAGTTGCCACCTAACTAGTATATCCAGGATATTCTAGACTTCTCCACCATTATTTTAGATAAGGTTGGAGGTCCGGTTTTAGGGGAAGGAGAAAATGGAGGGAAAAGTTAGTGGTGACTTAAGAAGAAGAAGAAGATGAAGAGCAAGTGTCCATAGCCTTTCCTAGCAATTATCCATTTCAAGTAAGTATCCCTATCTTTAGTTTATGATGATTATTAAGGTAAAAGTTTATGGGTTAAGTGGGTTTTCATCATATGATCATGATATGATCATATGATGATATGGAAAGAATGATGGGTAAGTTTAGATAGGTTTTATAACCCTTGATCATGATTTGTTATGTTAATGAGCCTTGATGTTATGGTTATGGTTATGGTTAGGAAGTGAGAATGATGATGATGATGGTGATGATAAAGGATGAAGATGATGATGTTATTGATAGATTTAGCTTGGAGCTAAGGTAAGTAAACCGGCTATAAATGATGTTATGATGACTTCTATGCATTATGTGTCTAGATGCTCATATATGTTAAGATTGATGAATGTTTTGTGTGATGATGTTATGTGGTAGAAAGTGTAATGTTAGTGAAGGATTAAGCAAGGTTGGATTAGAAAGGGATATTGATGCTTAAGGGTTAAGGTATGTGTTAATGTTCAATGTTATGAAGGATTAAAGGTTATGATGTGTAATGTGTGAATGAATTGTAATGTTATGTTATACCCGTTTTACTTACTAAGCATTCGTGCTTACGGTTTAAGTGTTTAATGTTTTGTAGGCTCATGTGTGATGCTATGGCTTGGACTAATGTTAAGGGTTTGGATATGCAATGTTAGAAGGATTTGGTAAGAAAGTAGAGCTAGGTAGAATACCGAGCTCATGTCAAGGTTGTACCCCCGGGAGTCTTTTAATGGTTTGTGATGTAAAGTCATGTGTCAAAATGTATGTTAATGGAGTCATAACGATTTGGTGGTCTAACGGTGTGTCAAAATGTGTTTAAGGTGTTATGGACAATGTTTAAGGGGGTGTTTGGCAAATGTATGATTGTACCCATTTTGGGTTGTGAATGGGTCAAGTGTTTATGGAACATGTCTTGTAGGTTAAAGTAATGATAATGGTCAAGTTTGGTGGGGAAAGAAAGTGGTATGAGTAGTTTGTTGTGTAAATTGGTCAAAATGAGTTTTATGCATAACCCGTCAAATTTGAATTCCCCTTTTGGTTCGAAGTTGTGGTCCTTAGTGTGGATCAAGAGTAAAATTTGCATATTCCCAAAATTTGCATATTGGATCCACCTTTAGGTTCAAAATTGTAGACCTTAGTGAGGGTCAGTTCGGGATGTTCTTTTGCGAAAATTTTTCACGTTTTTGATCAAATCGGGCACGGGGTGTAACAGTCGGTCTTTTGATGTCGGAGTATTTTTCTTTGACATGATGAGAAGTTGAATATGGATGAGAAGTTGAATATGGATGAGAAGTTGTTTGAATTGTGTTTGAAATTGTGTGTTCAGATTTTTTTTTTTTTTTTTTTTTTTTTTTTTTTTTTTAATCAAACGGTATAAAGTTTTAAAAGTCGGTCGAGTTTTTGACCGACCTTGTGTTTTGATTGTTGGTGACCGATATTTGCCCGACCCTCCACAGTGGAGTCGACCGATGTGGAAATCGGTCACAACCTTCGACCGACCGATATTTTACGTTCGAGTGTGACTTGCCTAAAAATATTGTCTTTTAGTGACATTTAAAAAAATGTCATCAAAAGTTAAAAAAGTGTCAACAAAAGTATAAAAAGTGTCATTAAAATTTTTATGTGCTTCTCCTACACTTAAAAAGTGTAAGTAGAAGTCCAGTATGTAAAAGTATATTTACACTGACAAAAAAAGTGAGGAAATTTTTTTGCCTTTCAATACACATTTTGTATATAAAAAACGTCATTAAAGCTTAAAAACTTAGTTACACTTTTTAAAAAATGGCATTAAAAAGTTAGATTTAGTGATACTTTTTTGTACACCAAAACCTCTGAAACTATTAGTCTATTTTCTTGTATTGCGTATATTTTGGGATAGATAGATACAATATATTTTGATGAAACTAGTGTATGTTTTAACTTCATATAACCATGATCATGTATGCATCCTTTTGACCTGGCTGGTCTAATACATCATTTAGGAAACGAAAATTACAGCACCATAGCATTTATCATATCTTTGTTAGTATATAAGCAGATAAACGGATTAGATTTTTCCTTGTTTAGGTTAGTACTCAAGGAGAACAAATTTTTAACTCACATACACGCGATCTAATCAGGAAATCTTTATAACTGTCTCCGATCTCTTCTTTTTCCATCACAAGATGTTCACCTAGTAAGGTTTGAAAATGATATCTCTTATGAAAACATCAAAGTGCCAACCACTAGACCGCTTTGATTATGGTTCATTATTAGTTTATCTATAGGGTTTATAGAGAGAAAATAATTTGCATACTCAACTTTTTGATTGAGATACACTAAATTGTGCATTAGACAAATGTATAGTATCTATATGCACACTCAACTTATAGAAAAGATATTATTAAATATACTAGCAGGGTTACTTGCGCGTTGCGGTTGCGGGTACCCTGTAATAATATATTTTGGTGAGCAATATTTTTCGATCACATGGCTTTCGTGATAAAGACTTTACGCATGGCAAAATTTTAAGGAATAACTTTATCGCACATTATTTCATATTAAAACTCAAGTAAATATGCATCACGAAGCAATGGCGATACGAAAACGATATTCAGTAGTATTGTGAGGTTGTGAAAATTTACGGTAAAAGGTACTTGCTAATCATCAGATGTTGTGTAATATTCGTCACAATGATATATAACGTGTAAACATAGAGAATCTTCATACTTTATACACACATTTTCATACTTTATATGTTTACACATTTTCATACTAAAATACCTTATACGGTTTAGGATTTGAGGTCACATCGATTTTCATCTTTATTCTTTAAGCCTAAAAACTATTATCTAAATACTAAGTCCAACATTTTAGTTTTATAAAAAGGACCAAGATCGTCTTTCAGGGTAATGTAAAAAAATGGATTAAGGCATTTAGCTCATTTTAGTAATTTTTAGAGCTCTCGATTTACTAAAATACCTGATACAGTTTAGGATTTGAAGCCATATTTATTTTTATCTTTATTCTTTAGGCCTGCAAACTATCATATACTAAGTCCATCATTTTAGCTTTATTAAAAAGGACCAATATCGTCTTTTAGGGTAATGAGAAAAAAATGGATTAAGCTTATTTTAGTGTTCCAATTCTTAAAGAGTAATAGATAGGATTGTAAATGAACTATAAGTTCGACGATCTCTTGTGAACTGTTCAAAGGGTGATTATTTTTATATGTTCTATGCTCTTTTGTTCATGTATTTTTTTTACTTTTTGTTTAGTGTGTTAATAAATGAATACGAAGAAACTGTTTAAGTATTTATATAGGGTTTGTTTGATTAAATGTTCACGAACAAACACGTACAAGCCTACTTGTTTCGGTTCAGTTCTTCGTCTTAGCCCTACTTCTAGTTCATCGAAACAACGAAGTTTGGTTTCTCTATTTGTCATCTTGTTTTTCAATCATCAACCGGTTCTCAATTTATTAAGGGTTCATGGTTTTCTAGTTATACGTTATATTATTTCGATCACTTTACTAAAAACATAGCAAATAACCGAAAAAACCCCATTTTTAAACTTTGCTTTAGGTCTCGATAAGGCTTGAGCCGCCCCAACATGGACTTCTTGTTTAGTATATACTCACTTGCATTGCGACATATGGTGTTCATTCCATATTTTATGCTTTAAGTTTTTTCAGTCTTTGTCTTGATGAAACATTGGATTCATATATGTATTGTTTTTCGCCAAAGAGCACTTATTGAATAAGATGCATTTAGTATATATTTAGTGTACACATAGTGGGTGTTACTTCTTCCTATTTGTAAGCAGATATAGATCACAGTGTAGCCTCTGCTTACTTTTGTTGAAATTAATAAGCCTATAGATATAGATGCCAGGTTCTATTATTACCCATTCATTAATTGAATCCCGATAAAAACTATTCACTTTTTCATCCCTCTACTTTTGCATTTATATATCTGTGGCCTCCACTTTTTTCACATGATGAATACTGTTTTATATGCTTAAATGTAGTCTTAGGCTATGTGTAATGGTAAATTAAAAATATGAGGCATTTTTTAACATGTGTCAGCTCAGTCAGCAAAGGGGCTTGATGAGTTTAGGTGTGTAATGATAAGTGGGGCAAATTTTGACACGTGTCACATTTTTTTTTCTTTTTCTTTTTTTAATCAACTAAAGAATTACATTTTTATTTAAAACAATATAATTTAAAAGTAAAACACAATTTCATTAAAATAAAAACCAAACATTACATGATTCTAAAAAAAAAAAAAAAAAAAAAAAACGAAACATGAAAAAAAAAAAACAACAAAAGATTACATAACTTTATTTTTATAACCCGAAAGCATCACATAAACCCATATTTCTTTGCAATGTCTTGTTTGAGCGATTCGGCAAGTTGACGTTCCACCCCCGTGAGGTGCGAGATGTCCAGCCCATATTCCTCCAAGTCTTTTTTCTTTGTGATCGTTGCAAGCATTTCATAGTGTTTTTCTTTTTGCAAACGACGTCGCGTCGCCTCCGCCGCAATTTCTTTAAGACTAGCCGCTATTGCCTTCTCAGTCTCGTCTTCGGTGTCGGCTTTTTGCTTTCCTTTACCACTACGCCTACCCGGGGGCCGTGGCTTTTCGAGCACCACAACATCTTCGAACTCTTCTTCCACATCATTTAGGTCAAAGTTGCGAGCATCGGATGATTGACTTTGGGGTTCGGTAGAAGAGGATGTCTTTGATTTTTTTGAGGGCCTAGTTGTTCGAACCTCAAGCGGTACTTGATGTTCCCACTTTGGATGGCCGTGTAGGATGCTCCAAACACTTTCATACCCGAAAACCGCCAACTTCATTGACTTGTACTCGTCTTTCGCGACAAATAATGGCCAATTGGTATTTTCACCACTTGGAATGTTATTCTTTTTTCGGTTATAAATGTTGTTGAAAGCCAAACATTTGGTGTTGATGTCGGTCCATTTGCCGGAAATCATATTCGGTGTACGATACGTCTCATCAACCCCCAATCTCCTATAGAACGCCTCTCTAACTCGGCGTGCAAACGTAGGTCCTCGTTGAAAATCCGCTAAACAAAAAAAAAACAACACAATTAGATGTTATAAAAAAAAAAAAAAACGCTTCTATAAAAAATATATATATATACGATTCTAAAAAAAATAAAAAAAATAACGATTCTTAAAAAAATAATACGATTCTTAAAAAAAAAAAAAAAATAACGATTCCTAAAAAAAAAATACGATTCTTAAAAAAAAAAAAAAAAAAAAAAAAAAAAAAACGATTCTTAAAAAAAATAAACAAAATAACGATTACAAAAAGAAAAAAATAAAAATAACGATTAAAAAAAATTACGATTAAAAAAAATATATATATCGATGATGGGATCCTCCGCAACTTCTAGCCATGCCTTGCCTAAAGCCACCGTCTCATCATCAGTCCACATTTGGTAATTTTTTCTTGTGTTGCTCGGCTCGGTAGTGGTTTTTTTCTTGTGTGACCTTTTTTTTGGTTGAGAGGGTTCGGCCACCCGTTGCTTTTCCGGAGGCGTCTCCGGTACCGTCTCGTCTTCTTCAACATTGATAGTGGTCCCCGAGCCTTGAGACGCGACGGGTTGGTTGAAATTTGCAAACCCGTAATTTGGACCATAATCGTAGTTTTGAAAGGTTTGCATCGGTGGTGGCATCGACGGCAATTGTGATAGCAAATTCCAAAGTTGCGCATTTGTGATTTGGTCTTCACCTAAATCGTTATTGCGACGAGGTGGTACGAAACCGGGATTGTAGTTGTGTGGAAGGTTTGGACGGTTAGGAAACATATTTGATTTTTTTTTTTGTTACTCTTGGAGTTTTGTGTGAAAAAATAGTATACAACTTTGGTTTATATAGAAAAAATAGGGGGAGCCTAATTTTTTTTTTGGTTTTGAAATAGATCCGTTTGGATTAAACGGTCATATTTTTTTTGGAAGTACAAATGGGCAGGGCGTTAATTGATTCACGCCTAGGGGGTTTTTTTTGCATTAGGCACCCCTGTGTAATGGCATTGGGCGCTAATTGGGCAAAATTTGGGGCATTCACGCCCCATTACACATAGCCTTAAATGGATGACTACTTTATCCAGTCTTACTGACTGTACCTTACGTAAATATAACCTTGAAGTCTTTTTAACTTTGGTTAACATGTTTCAGGCTTGATAATTGTTAGAATTTAAATACCATAACAATTATATAAATAATTTTACATCATCAAAACACATAGCGGAAGCATAAGAAGTGCCGAAGGCTTGAGGGACCAGACTCGAGTTTATATTTCCTTTCCACCCTAGGATCATACGATAGACTGCATGGACTTGGAAGAAGTTTAAGATCATGTACGATAATTCTGAAGCGAACGTTTGTGTTTGAAAGAGTTGATTTTGTGAAGAATAAAGCTATGGATGACATAATTCATTTCCTCTTGACCTACTCAAATTTCCGTTACCTGATGATAGGATCCCTTGAATGAGTTATGTTCCCTGTTATTAATTCCGCTCGGTGTTCATTCTGCGTATGCTGGACGATGGTTTTGTTATGTGAAAATTTGACGAATGATGGAAGATCTGATGCTTTTAACGATGTACCAAATTCTGATAGACATTCTGGGACTTCCGTTAACTCCTTCGAGGAGTTCGTTCTCCTCTTAGTTATGGTGTTTGATTTTGATGACCTCTGAGACGGTAGAAGTACTAGGTGGATTAAGATAGGTGGTTTTGATTACGACTTGAGATAAAGTATGATCATCATGAAGGCATATTTATGTGGTGCTAGTATTATGACGCCTGATCAACGTGATAATACTTACACCATATAACGTGCACTCATTGTGGCCATATGATATCTTGGGGAGTACCTAAGAAGTTTAGAATCTGAATCTCCGTAGGATTATCCGTGTTGGTTCATTCTATACTCTGTTTGCGTTCATTAGATATCTGGATGAGTTTAGACTCTCGTTTGCATTCTGTTGGCCTCAGTTATAAATCTTAAATTCTTGTAAAGCTCTCTTCTGTGGACACAATCAATTTAATTTCAACTCTTGTTCGTATTCCATATAATTTCCTGAAGATTCACCTACATCCACTTTATGTTGCATGGACCTCTTGATCAGAATCAATTTAGTTGGTCTCCTTTGAGAAATTTGAACCCACCTCGTTTTGATATGAGTCATGAGAAACTTTTGGTCTGAAGATCTTTTGGAAGAACGTCCTCGGGCATGAGAATATTACGATGATCTGTTGCGACTTACTACGACTTCGTTTCACCTTGCGACTTCAAATTTCGAGGACGAAATTTTTCTGTTAGAGGGGAAGAGTTGTAAAACCCTAAAAATCTGAAACATGTAAAAGACCAAAATGCCCTTATAATCTTAAATTCGATGTAAAGTACCAAATAAATTCTAAATTTTGGTAATGAGCTACATATGAGATAAAATAATTATGAGGCAACATTTCAACATTTTTACATGTCCAAAGAAATTATGATTACACATAAACACATATATACACATTTATTTAACTATTATACATTTTAAAATCTATTTAAATTCAAATAACATCACTTAAATTAGGGAATAAAGCCTAATCAATATGTTGACCATAACCTCCCCCCATTTGACCAAATCCCCAGCCAATTTCCCCCCCCCCCTAATCGGCCCATGATCAATTATATTATTTATTTCCCTAATTAGCCATTTCGAAAAACCCTAAATCATACCAAAATTCACACACACTCTATCCGATTTTCTGGAAGAGATCTAGCATTTTCTGGTGTTCATCAAGGTCTAAGGAAGAGGATAAAAATAAGTTTTGGGTCGTTGGAAGCTTGGTTCGATCTGTGGTAATTCTTTTGTCGCGTTTTTCCATCCGTGAGGTATTAATTCATACGCCCAAATTCTTAGGTTCTAAATCTGATTTGATATTTTTCTAATGATATATGGATGATATATAACTCATAAAAAATGATAAACACGAATCATGCATGATTATTTTGATCGTATGAATTATAGATAACAAAAACAAGAGTAAAATACAATTCGGGCTATACGATTTTTCTGGGTCATGTTCATAATTTTTCTGGGTTCCTTTATAATCATATCACTCTGGAAAAATGTTGGTTTAATTTGTTAAAGCCTAAAATATTATTTGTGGATTTTTGTTCTAATCGATTATAAAAGAAAAACTAGTAAAAATTGAGAAAACCCTAAACAAATGAACTAGGGTTAGTGTTTTATGATTGGATCTGGTCATTTAATGTGTTATAATGATTGTATAATGATTTGGTAAATTAGGGTTAGGGTTTTGTAAATAAAATGTATTACCGATTGAAAATAAAAACTATAAGGGTGTGTTTTGTCATTTGTTAAACTTGTGGGATATTTTTGTAATGTTAATTAGGTCTGTGGGAATGTAGGAAAAATATAACATAAGGGTCCTAAATATAAATATTGCAAGAAAAGAATTAATTCGTATTTATAGGGTACGATTGGTATTTATTTAAAATAGAGGGACTAAAAGTGAAAATTCTGGAAACTCATGGTTATTCTGTGTAAATAATGATATTAGAGGTGTAGTGTGTAAATTTGAGGATTTGTGGGCTAAATATGTAATTGTTACTAAATTATGATTTGAATTATAAGTTTTGTAAAACTAAGGGACCAAATGTGTAATTTTTGAATTCTGAGGGTTATGATTCGTACTACTTAAAATTCTGAGGGTAGGTTCTTTAATTTTGTAAAATAAAGTGCTTGGCATGTAAATATAAATATGGAAGGGATTAAATTGTGAATTATGTAAATGTAGGGTTTATTTTGTAATTAATATAACTAGAGGGGTGTAAACTGTAAATTGTGAAACTTAAGGGATTGAAGTATCTTTCTGAATAACATGAGTATTTAAATCAGTAACTTGAAGTATTTTCATTTTAAACCTTTAACTTTGGTGTATTTACAATTAAAACCCTAAAATATGAAAACTTGTTATAAATAACCCTAAACTTTTATAACTTGCTAAAATGAACCTTATTTCCATAATATCATTTAATTAATGACTTAACCTAATTATGGAAACCTGCTAATTATGGAAACCTGCTAAAAATAGAAAGTTACTAAATATGGAAAGTTGCTACTTTTGGAAAGTTACCTAAGAAGGGAAGTTACTAAAAATTGAAATCCGACTAAAATAAGTAATCTGAATTAAATAAGCTTTTAATAAGACAGTTATGATTCGTGTAGATTTGCTGAAGATGGAGTTTGCGTCCGACCTCTATATTTTCTGTTGTGTTTGTCACTTGCGGTATAAGGTACAGATATTCTGACCTTTCTTATAAAGTTTCTCATGATCTCTTTCATATTCTGATCCGTTAGTTTCTGATCTGATGCCATTGCTATGATTCCCTTTGCTTGAACCTCCTCTATTGATTCCATTTGATATGACCTCTGTTATGAACCTATGTTATGAAAACCTTTTAAATTATACCATGGAAATGTTTTGAGAAAAACCATTTTAAAAAGATGTTTATAAATGATGCGAAATTACTTTTATAAAATGTTACTAACTTTTATGAAAACTATATTTTGAAGACTATCTTTATAAAAACCGTTTTGAAAGATTATTTTTATGAAAACCACTTTAAATGATCGTTTTATGAAAATCATGAATAAAGGATTGGTTAAAATGAACTTTTGATAGAAACTTTTGAAATAAACTTTTGATCTGAACCTTGACTTGATTATTTAATATGAACCTTGATCTGATAAACTCTGATTTGGACTTTTGGTACTACTTCTGATGATATTTGATATAAACCATCTGTTATGAACTATCTGTTATGAGCCATCTGTTATGACACTCTGATTTGATATGATATCTGACTCTTAGTTTGATACCCGAGCCAAAATCTGTTTCCTAGCCATGAAGGTAACATGGCCGTGTCATTGATGCACCAATGGCATGACTCTAGGGCGGTAGAGTGATGTTCCGCCACGTCCCCTTATCTGTTATCTGATATGCGCATTATATTATTTTGGCCACTATTTATCTGCGGGGGCGTATGGATGCATCCTAGATCTGATCTGTTTAGTGGATTTAACATGATTGATTTATTATTGTCTGGTGATTGGTACTGTGTGCTATACATGCCCTTCACATATATCTGGGAGCTAGCTACTCCATTTGAAGAATGAGGACACCCCTCATATTATCTGAGAGGTCTCCCCTCTATATGATTTGAAGATTTATGGTTACGATATGGTATGATCTGTTTCTGGGCTCGTGGTGGATTACTATCCCTTTTCTCTTTCCTTTATACTTATTCATTGACTTATCCCTTGAACCATATTACATCTGTTTGACCTTTGTTTCTGTTATTCTGTACTATTCTCTATTACTGTTTGTTATCGTTATATCTGTTCACTGAGCTCTCGTAGCTCAGCCGCATTTCTTTTCCTGCGGCAGGTTTTAATAGGAAGCTGGGAATGGGTGGAGAGTACCTTGGACTTAGAAGACTTGATAGCTACTTTTGGACTTAGAAGTGATTAGAAGTTATTATTATTTTGGAATTAGTATTTATTGGAAGTTCATTTGTAACCTTGTAGTATCTGTATTTCATTTGTAACCTTTGAGAATTATTGTATTACTATAGATGTATGCTTTGTTTTGATCTGATATGAAACCATTAGTGTGATATCTTTACCCTTGTCGGGTTGGGGTGTTACATTGTATTTATAGAGTGAAAAACTTAGAGGACAAGTTTGACTTAGATTGGGTTTGGAAACCGCCAAACCGATCGGCCCTAGAACTCCCAAGGGATTCTAGATGCTTCTTGATCCTCTAATTTCACTTACGGTCATTCCTTTATTCACTAACGGTCGTTAGTTAATTCTCGTTAATTACTTAACGTCCGTTAGTCGTTATTTTGTGTTCAAATAATTAAATACATAACGGTTTAAATATATTAATTATTCTAAATTAATCATTCATACGTAAAGTGTGCAATCCCTTGGTCCCGAGTTCGATTCTAGTCATACACGTTTAATATTTGTCCATAAACTTAACAGCTCCCACTTGGACATCTATTAATAGTGTAATGACATTGGTTAGCGTCTAGCAACACGCCAATGCCCCTAGTACAACTCGGGAGGTGGTCTCCTGGAAAAACCATTCGATGATTCATCATCATACTTATCCTTTTGTTTCTAATACTATATTAATAAAGATATGGATCTAAGTCATTCTTTATTAACTATTCTATTTCTCGTTGTTTCTGATTGAGCAAGATTACCAAATCTTCTGAACATATTCATGGGAGATCTTGGGTGTGGCCACACATACATCTTGCCAACCCTACGAGGGGCCCAACAGTATTAAACTTCAAACAAATTTGAAGGAACAAATTCTCTCTTGACTACGAGCCTAACCCATGAACTTTGCAACACTCCTGAAAACAATACTTATAGCTACCAGTTACGTATAGCGGTAAATTGCTTCACAGAAATGCACTACGCCCATGACAGTTATCTCGTATCTCAAGTCTGAGGATAACTATATATACATGATTTACTTGATGACAAGATCCATAAAGTAAACTCATGAAGTTGGGATAAGTCCTATATTCAATTCATTGAATATTATGTGAAATTGGCATGTCAACACATCAATATGCTTTCAAGTATATTCTACCAATACTCAGATTTGTCTTGATTTAATGATATTCCCATATCATTAAGTGACAACGGAAAATTTAGAATAGCATAAGTTATTTACGGATTTAAACATGCAAATAAAGGATACAATATATTATTAATGAAAACAAACGTACCAAGTACTTTAATTCATTGTAAATAATTGCTTAACATCCCTTATCCAAATACTAAATAGATCAATGCATGATAATTCTAGTTAATGAATTATGCCTCAAGTCATGTCAATCATACTTGTTGACAAGACATAAATCAACTAATTTTGATCTATCAGAATTTTGAGAATACTTATTTCAAGAATTCAATTAGTGAAGTTCTTGTATGTGTGCATTCAACTATCTTGATATTGCCACATAATATTTCATAAAATACGTGACATCCTCAACCACGAATTTATGACAATTAAACTATCAAACCTTTTATAGTTTAAAGTATTCTAATTCTTTAATGTATAATGCAACTATGCTCATAGTTAAGCATAACTAGTACACATGGCCATTAACAAGGATGAAAGCCTACCATGACTAGCATTGAGTGTCATCTCAATTTCATTAGCATCATTGTATGCAAACAACAATATGCTCTTTAAAATTTTCGTAAACTTTAATATCCATTGTGTAATGTTTGATGTCTTCCAATCTTTTAAGATTTGTCGGCTATAATGATTACGCAACAATTTGCCATATGGTTCATACTTAGAATTTAGGAGCAATTCCAGGGTGAGGATGTAACTCTATATCCAACCATATCTATTACACTTAGTTATCTAATAACTTTCAATTAGATATTATTGTTGTCAAATCATCTTTCATCCAAGCATGATACAACAAATAACATGATGTACATGAAAAATCCTTGTGTCAAACTTATATTTTATTCATGTTATATCTTTTCAAATATATGTTTCTGTTTAGATTTTCTAATAGTATATATCATGTTTTATTAGAATTAATTATTTTACCGCTTATGTTTATAACAATAAACATATATTCCAAGGTTGTATGTTTATTTTCTAAATTTCCAAGTGAAATTTCATTCCAAACTAAGACTTAACATTTAATGTTTATGGAATGTTACTTCCTATATGTTATACAACATATATGAAATAAGAAAATAAATATAACACTCCCACTAGCTTTCAGGAATACTAAGGAATTATCTTATTTTAATTATAAATCAAAACTTGGATTTAATAATTAAACATAAGTGTATCTCCTGGATGCATGCCTTAATCCATTCATGAATTATTGCACTTTGTATACTTCCAAAGATTATTTGAATTCAAATACTCCTTTTAATTACTTATCGTCCTCGCACAAGTAATTTCTCAAGAAAGAGTTTTTGATATTCCACTGTTAATTTCATATTAATGAAACTAAGACTGACAATCATAATCTTTATACATTTAATGTGCCTAGAAAGAATATTCAATCACAGTTAATTGCTTAAGTGTGATTGATAATCTTTTCATACATTAAATATGTATACAAAATTGTCCATATGATTTCTACTCAAAAATTTAAATCTCTAGGATTTTCATTCCCTTTGTAGAAATTCATCTTCATTCTATAGTCTACTATAGAGTTCAAGATTAATTAAGTTTCCAAAACTAATTATCTTTATGGACTGCATCTAAACATTCATAGTATGAGTAACTTGCCAAATTCAATATTTGCAATTCATCTTAATGACCAACATGTTTACCATAATCCTCAACATATTATACAAATATTTGAGATATCCTTGCGGATCTATGAATGAGAATTCCATCATCTTGAGATTTAACATTAACATGTTTAATCCTCATCATGACATTTACTAGTGTATTTTTAGAAGATTATGTATCTTGTAACTTTATCTTTTCAAGATAAAACTCCCACTTGCCTTTTACAATTTATAGACTATCTATAAATACTTAGCAAGTAGAGCAACACAAAATTGTTCTCTTTTGGGACATTACAAATACATATTGACAGTTTCTTACATTAAGTTTGTTAATAACCTCATCATAAGTAGTTTAACAATTTCAGAACTTCAATTTTAAGACTTAATGTGATTCATCACATTCCATAATAAATGGTGTCTTATCAATCTTCTAGGTTGAAGTCGTATTGAGTATATACAACCCATACTCAATTTCCTAACCTTGATAACTTTTGGAAGAAAGGAAGTTATAGTTATCTTTAATCAAACAATACCAATAGAGTTTGATTCTCCTAACTGAACACACCACAAGCTTGTGGTATTTCATTAGAACTAATATTGTGAGACAATCTAACAATATGTAAGATAAACTTATACTCCTTTTGGCTTACCTATTTACCAACTAAGTCAACTTAATGGTGAAATAGACTTTCCAAGCCAATTGCATGCTTTATAACACAAGTACTTTTTAACTAAATCACTTATCGTCCATGTCTCAATCAAGAAGACATAGGCTGTTATAATCCCACTATATATTATAAATCATTGATCAATTCAATGACTTCTTGTATATGCCTTAATAAAGAAGACATAACAAGTTAACGTCTTACTTTATATTATAATAAGTCTTATAATAATTAACAGACTTCATATTTATAGCTTTACAATAAAGTATAAACATGTATAACTAAAGTAATTATGAACACCACAATTTGGTTTCAATAGTAATTTCAAGTTAATTTATTACTTCATTTATTTATGACATTCCAAGAATACATAAATATTCAAATTTGAAGTAGTATTAGATTACTTCATTTATTTATGTCATTTGAAAAATACATAAATATTCAAATTTGAAGTAGTATTAGATTACTTCATTTATTTATGTCATTTGAATAATACATAAATATTTATTTTGAAGTAGTCTCATTATCCTTATTGACACTTGTTCTAATAGGTATCTAATTTAGAAACAGTAATTATCCATGTACGGTCTCACATAATCATGGAATTTCACCTTGTTGTTGTAATCTAGTCAAGGTCTTACTTAAGCTAAATTTCAACAACAAGTGTTTCTAGACTTAGAGGTGTATTAGTCATATTTAGAACTTTAGTTTCTTACCTTGCGGTCAAGACAGTTCTTTAAATCATATTCCTATATGTTGTACCTAGCACACAATATAAGATTTCTCCCACTTGTGCATGGAACAACATCATGTATCAGATAAACAACATGTCACTCGTTTGTTTATGTGATCAATATGATTATGTCATAGATATTAGTAGATATAGGACCACCTTGTCTTGTAAGGAAACGTACATGACTATCCTTAAAACCACAAGTGTCTAAAATTGGAAAGTAATTATCTCAAGACATTCTAGAGATAATTTGGGTTACTTCCAAGATGAAAAAGCTTGTAGCTCCCACTGAATTACAGATCATTACAATAATGCACTATTCAGTAATTACAACACAATGCTCCCACTGGATTTGACAACATTGTAAGTGTTTCATAACCAGTCAAAGCAAATAGTGTGCTATTGACTTTCCTACACCTTTGAGAAGACCCATTCGTAACAATTACTTAGGTACTAAAAAGATTGTATTCTACTATGTAGATGATGGACTATCCATCAATGCAATTAACTTGAAAATTGGGCATGCAATTTTTCTTAATATGTCTACCATCCCCACAATGGTATGTAGCATCTTTAAGTGGTCAAAGCACAACAACTAGATAAATTATGCTAGTTTGCCTTTTACCAATTTTGCGGTAATTAGTCTAGCTTCTAATTTAATAACTCATAACATGTGCAATTTTCTTAACTATTAAAGTTGGTTATGAGTTATTTCTTAGAATTTAGACAATTCTAATTTTCCTATCTTACCTTTCTCATTCATGAAAAAGAATAAGATTAAGTCTCACTCTTCTCTCAAAGAAAGGAGATTAGGTTTATTCTTTTAGTAAAGTTGACTCTAGCCAAAAACCCCTACGGTTGTAGATCAATTTACCACTAAAAGAATGTCCCACGTTTATGGTTTAATGTTGCATTAATACATTAAAAGAATTTACAAAATTCAATTTTTAGTATTTTCGATAATACATTCTTTTCAAGAAAATAAAATACCCAAGGAAATATTCATATAACCATTGAATTTTCTTGAAAACTAGGATCCAAATTTTCATAGTTTCACTACATCAGTTGATCTGCTAGTAGTGAAAGTACAAAATATGGTAATCTGTCGTACAATAATCGGCAAACAATTTTCGACTCCTAGATCATTATGGGAATTACATTTGCCAAAAATAATTTGCAATGTAAGCATGTTTCTTCCCATCTCATGCCTTAAGTTTTAAGGTCTCACTTACAACTTAATTAAGTCGTCTAATTTAGAAACTGCAAATTCTCCATGTCACGGTCTCACGCCATGGAAATTTACCTTGTCATTAATATCTAGGCAATGTCTCACTTACGCTAAATATTAACTCCAAGTGTTTCTTATAATTAGATAGCATGGACTTAAATTTTTATTGTATTTATTTTGATGTGACAATCAAAATATGTACGAAGAAGCATGCACACATCTTCGTATCATTAGTTTTCAAAAAAAAATTTATTTACTGATGAAGCGAAAAGTGTACCGCTTTTAAGGGGTCATTTAAGCCCTAAATCGTATTTATTTGATCAAATATCGCCCTAAATCGTTCCTTTTGTCATTTTAGGTACTTTTGAGGAGAAATCTGGAAAAGGAGGCATTTTGGACGTTTTTGGAGCATAAAAGTGAAGAAAACGGCAAAGTCTCAAAAATCGGCTAAAAGTTACTCTTGACGGCGTCACAATTCACTCTGGACGGCGTCATGCCTGGGCAAGAAAAAGTGGACGTGAAATTTACTCATGATAGGCCAGTGAAAATAGCATGTGAATTTTGACGGCGTCACGCTTTAACTTGATCAAGGGCGTCACGGCTTAAATCATAAGGGGACGGCGTCACGTTCACGAGCTGACGGCGTCAAGCCTTGATAAGCCAGAATGGATTTTTGAAGAGCTAAAGAGGGACGGCGTCAAGAAGGTCATCCGGGAACCCTAAAAGCGGCGAGGTGACGGCGTCACACTCCATAAGGTGACGCCGTCAGATGTAAAAATCTATATATAGTTTTCTAAATTATGTCATTAGGGAGAGCTTAGTGTGTGGAATTTTGGGAGAAAACCCTAAGACGATTTTAGCATCTTTTTCAAGGCTTTTTGCCTTGAGATCTTCCATGTTACATTGAAGATAAGTTATCAATTAATCATTCAATATGTCTATGTGTTGTTTGATTTTATCTTATTCTTGTCTTTTGATTAACATGTTAGGCTAAATTTATCTTGTGTTTGCTTAGATCTAATGAAACCTAGCTATTGATTATTGGTTATTAGTGTGTTGTTAGTTGTATTGGATGATTGTTTATCTATGTTAGGCTTAAGAAAACTGGCTAACTTCCTATTCGGTAACTTGCTTGAACGTCTTAAGAAACATGAACCAAATGCGTACTAAAGGTTTTTATGGTTGTATTTAATGCACAAGCGAATTCTAGTGATCCCATGTTAGGAGCTTCCTAGCCGGCTCGACATAGGAGTGAAGTAGGAGCTTGTAGAGTTGGGGAAGTAAGTACGCCACCCCACGAATGGTATTAAGGAATACACCCGTCATCCACGCGACTAATACACACTAATCAACCGGTAAAAGATAGTTAGGGAGTAAGGAAATCTAAGTAAACACATTTCTCTACACATAAGTTTCTCACCAACATTTTCATTTCAGTTATTTTATTTTATTGCATTCGTAGTAATTTGGGTTAGTTGACTAGCAACTAATTCCGCCCACTCTTTCAAACCCGAGATTTTACTTGCTTTCATAAAAATTATAAAAACATAAAAAGAATCTTCCTCAACCCTTAGACCTAATTAGAGTAGTCTTTCACGCCTAACGAACACTATTCCCTGTGGAGAACGATCAATCCCCCGTACTTACCACTACACTATACTACATCGGTCAGGTACACTGCCTGGTGGGGTTGTAAGCCTCTTGAGATCCCTCGAGAGGTAAAACCTGTTGTAAGGTTGCAAAACCCACGCATCAAGTTTTTGGCGCCGCTGCCGGGGAATAGTTATTGTTTAGGTTGAATTTTTATTTCTATTAGGTCTACTCACTAGATTCCTTTCTAGTGAGATTTTTATTTTCTTTTTCTAGATTTTCTTTAGTCTATCTATTTTCTTCGTGTCTTTGTTCGTAACCATACCTTCCGACATCATGGAAGATGGTAATATCCTTAACCCCCACAACCCACCACCACAACAACCACAACCACCTCCTAGAGCCCGTACTTTAGGAGAGTATTCCCGTCCTAGCCACCATGGCTATCGAAACACCATTGAGCTCACTCAAGGAGCCAATATCACACCCTTGCGATCCGACACCATCCGGTTGGTGCAAAGCGGATGCGCATTCCATGGACTTCGTTCTGAAGATCCTAATCAACATCTCAAGGACTTTCTCAAAATCGTTGATTCTATAGACCTTGATGTTGCCACTCGAGAGACGACCCGATTGCGTCTCTTCCAATTCTCTTTGCGGGACCAAGCTAGTCAGTGGCTAGAACGTCAACCCGCAGGATCCATTACCTCTTGGGATGATCTCACTACTCGTTTCCTTGCTCAGTTTTTCCCACCGGGAAGAACTACCAAGCTAAGGAATGATATCTTGATGTTCCAACAACGTCAAGGCGAAACTCTCTACGAGGCATGGACTCGATTCAAGGACTTACTCCAAAAAGTCCCTCACCATGGCATAGAACTTTGGCTCCAAGTCCAAATCTTCTATGACCATATCAATCTCTCCACGAGGCAAACCATTGACCAATCGGCCGGTGGCAAGCTACGTGATCTAAGTGCGGAACAATCATGGGCTCTCCTAGAGGATCTTGCTTTTTATGACAACGAAAGTTGGAGTGATCCCCGTGATTTGAATAAAACGGTCAAGGCAATATCTTTGCCTTCGAACAATTCAAGCACTTCCGACCGTAGGATCATAGAACTTGAAGACCAAGTCAAGTTTCTCATGAAATCCTACGAGGCTCCTAAACCTTCAAGCCAAGTGAACAAAATCACTTCTTCATGTGAATTATGTAGTGGTCCCCACGACACTCGTGATTGCATGAAACTCCCCGAACAAGCTTTTGTGGACTACGCATCCTCGCGTACCGACGGAGCGGGAGACAAGTGGTACACTTTCAAACCCGAGCCAAACCATTACGGTGATTCATACAACCCCTCATGGAAAAATCACCCGAACCTTAGGTGGAAACAAAACCAAAACGCACAACAAACAAATTCTTCCAACCCACCTAGTCGTTTCCAATCAAGCGGTTCCAACTCGAACCGTACTTTCAACAACAATCCTTCCGGCAATGGTAGTACCGATAACTTTGAAGGATTGATGTCTCAATTTATGGCATCTCAAGAAGCTCGTTTAGCCAAGTTTGAAGCCGATTTCAAACAAAAACAAAGCGAGATGACCAATAAGATTGACACCTTGTTGAAAGCCCTCAATGACCGAGAAATGGGAGCACTCCCTAGTAACACGGTCAAGAACCCGAAACTAAACGTCAGCGCTATTTCATCGGTTTCGTCCCCTAGTTCTTGTCCACAGTATTATTCGGTCAATTCCATGAGCACGTGTTTCAAACAAACCCAAGTCGTTCCAAATGACCAAGAAGTTATGACATCCAAATTGGTCAACAACATAGTTGAAACACCTCCCACTCAAAACCTTGACGAAGAATTCAAGGAGCTCCACCTTGAAAGTCCGGTTGTTGATGTGTTGGATGAGAAGAAGCTCAAGTTAGGCGAAAAAGGGACCGCCTTCGTTCAAAACAAACTACCTAAGAAGTTAGATGACCCGGGCTTATTTGTTCTACCTTGCAAGATCGGTAATTCGGAGGCTTATGACACATTAGCCGATCTTGGATCAAGCCTTAACCTACTTCCGTTACCTCTCTACACCTCTCTAAAACTTGGAAAACTTGAAGAAACCGAGGTGATAATAGGTTTAGCGGATGGGAGTGTTGCTTACCCGGTTGGAGTAGTTAAGGACGTGTTAGTGCACATTGGAAAACTAACCATTTTAGCACTGATTCGCTCGGTGGATAATGAAATTACACGGTTAAATCTTCCTCCAAGGTAATGTTGAAGCTCCATGACTAATGCATCGCCATAAGCTTGATTCCATAAACATCTCCTTGTCCAAAATAACCTATTAAACCTGAGAAAACAAACACGAAAACCTGCATAACAGGGGAGTATTTGATTTCATTCTTTTACTTTTTACTTTTACATCTTGTTATTTGAACATTGGGGACAATGTTCATCTTAAGTGTAAGGGGAGGGTAAAAGTACGATTTTTGAGAATACCATTGCGCTTGATTTTTGTTTGTTTAATAATAGATGTGTAATAAAACTGAGATAAATACCTGTTAGGGTAATTTTAGTGCCAAATTTAAAATTTTTTACAACATATAGGAGTGAAACTTTGATCTTAATGAGCGTCTCACGGATAGGAGTTATATGACTAGCACAAAAACCGTACCACTAAAAAATTTTCCACCCCAAATATGTGAGGTTCACCCCTAGAATTGGTAGGAAAAGCATTTATGCTATGATGTGTGTACCGGTAGCACTTAGATTCTAAAACTTGCGTTAGGACCATTCCGAGGCCACAAGTGAGACTACATTCGTGTAGTTAGATTTACTACATGATAAGAGGCATTAGGATTAACCCATTGTTTTACACCTGTGTTTTTGTTATAATTACTTCGGCTACATTGGTCAAGTAATTCTCCCACACCCTTTGCGTTGTACTCATTTTTAGTACACGATACCCCTAGTACACCCCTCAGAGCCTATCTTTTCGTTTCGACCTTTAAGCATTTTACTTAAAGGAAGAATTTGTTACACCCCACTTAAATGTACACCCAAATCGCCTTAGCCTACCTTGTATGCACTCATTTTTAGTGCATTATTGTTACAACATTTGTTTAAACCCAAGTTAATTATCTAGTTGATTACATGGTTGCAAAGTCGAGTCATATCCTTGTACATATTGTTTTGGGACGATTGGGACTCATGGGTAAAGTACTAGTATAATGGAGTAATGGGGAAGAACATCATTTATTACCCCCATATGTGCTAATAATTTTAAAAGTACTCCAAGTTTTTCAATTATCTTAATTCGAGTCATTAGATTAGTATTTGTAAAGTTATGTAAAAGTTCAAGTGTAAGGGGAATGCAACGCCCCTATGATGTATTATTTTGGATGGTAGGGCAAAAGTGTATGTCAAAAAAAAAAAAAAAAAAAAAAAAAAAAAAAAAAAAATCGAAAAATCAAGAAAAAAAAAATGAGAAAATGAAAAATAGAAAAAACATACGGACTACCATCCCGTTTCATTGTATTTTGTTTTATGTTTGTTTTTGTTTTTGTTATTTTGTTTCTAGCTTAAGATTGAGTCGAGTCTTGGCTTAGCAACATTGTATAGTACATGTAATTGATCAAGATCTTTAACTCGCCACCAGTAAAATATCCTTTATCCAACAAAACCGTGTTTTCCTTTTCCCTACACCTAACGTTATAACCCATTTAAAAGCCCTCTTTGATAGTTTATCTTAGGTGCTTACGCCTAGTGGAGGAGGTTTTCGATCCTTTCCCAAGCCTATGGTAATCTATTTGCTATGACAGGTAGTGAGAGATATTATCCGTTTTCATTTATGAGATTTATTTTGATGACACTTGAGAGATGTGAGTATCTAAACACTACTTGTGAGGTGCTAGTTTGTAATCTCCGTGCTTATTATGATTAAAGTGGAACGAATATTTGTTGTAATTACTTTTATGTTAGCATTAAATGACCCCTAACTTGTATTTTGATTAGAATAAAAGCGCATTTGCTTGAGGACAAGCAAATCTCAAGTGTAAGGGTATTTGATGAGGCGAAAAGTGTACCGCTTTTAAGGGGTCATTTAAGCCCTAAATCGTATTTATTTGATCAAATATCGCCCTAAATCGTTCCTTTTGTCATTTTAGGTACTTTTGAGGAGAAATCTGGAAAAGGAGGCATTTTGGACGTTTTTGGAGCATAAAAGTGAAGAAAACGACAAAGTCTCAAAAATCGGCTGAATGTTACCTTTGACGGCGTCACAATTCACTCTGGACGGCGTCATGCTTTGGCAAGAAAAAGTGGACGTGAAATTTACTCATGATAGGCCAGTGAAAATAGCATGTGAATTCTGACGGCGTCACGCTTTAACTTGATCAAGGGCGTCACGGCTTAAATCATAAGGGGACGGCGTCACGTTCACGAGCTGACGGCGTCAAGCCTTGATAAGCCAGAATGGATTTTTGAAGAGCTAAAGAGGGACGGCGTCAAGAAGGTCATCCGGGAACCCTAGAAGCGGCGAGGTGACGGCGTCACAATCCATAAGGTGACGCCGTCAGATGTAAAAATCTATATATAGTTTTCTAAATTATTGTCATTAGAGAGAGCTTAGTGTGTGGAATTTTGGGAGAAAACCCTAGGACGAATTTAGCTTCTTTTTCAAGGCTTTTTGCCTTGAGATCTTCCATGTTACATTGAAGATAAGTTATCAATTAATCATTCAATATGTCTATGTGTTGTTTGATTTTATCTTATTCTTGTCTTTTGATTAACATGTTAGGCTAAATTTATCTTGTGTTTGCTTAGATCTAATGAAACCTAGTTATTGATTATTGGTTGTTAGTGTGTTATTAGTTGTATTGGATGATTGTTTATCTATGTTAGGCTTAAGAAAACTGGCTAACTTCCTATTCGGTAACTTGCTTGAACGTCTTAAGAAACATGAACCAAATGCGTACTAAAGGTTTTTATGGTTGTATTTAATGCACAAGCGAATTCTAGTGATCCCATGTTAGGAGCTTCCTAGCCGGCTCGACATAGGAGTGAAGTAGGAGCTTGTAGAGTTGGGGAAGTAAGTACGCCACCCCACGATTGGTATTAAGGAATACACCCGTCATCCACGCGACTAATACACACTAATTAACCGGTAAAAGATAGTTAGGGAGTAAGGAAATCTAAGTAAACACATTTCTCTACACATAAGTTTCTCACCACATTTTCATTTCAGTTATTTTATTTTATTTGCATTCGTAGTAATTTTGGGTTAGTTGACTAGCAACTAATTCCGCCCACTCTTTCAAAACCGAGATTTTACTTGCTTTCATAAAAATTATAAAAACATAAAAAGAATCTTCCTCAACCTTTAGACCTAATTAGAGTAGACCTTCACACCTAACGAACACTATTCCCTGTGGAGAACGATCAATCCCCCGTACTTACCACTACACTATACTACATCGGTCAGGTACACTGCCTGGTGGGGTTGTAAGCCTCTTGAGATCCCTCGAGAGGTAAAACCTGTTGTAAGGTTACAAAACCACGCATCAAGTTTTTGATATGGTTAGCGACCCTACATGCCCCTTGTTGATAGGTAGAGGATTTTTGGCGACCGCTAGTGCTATGATTGATTGTAAGGAATCCAAGATAGCGGTAGGAGAAGGAGATACTTGGTCAGTCTATGATGTTAAGAAACATGCCTATGATACTAGTGAGGAACCAACACCACATTGGCTAGAATCAAATAGGAGACCATTTAGATATGGACCTTGGATTGCTAGAGACTTCATAGGACCCCAACGCCCATTTTACCTAGAAGAGGACTTTGTTAACCGAATGCATACGGTAGAGCAACTCTTGGCTAGGGACACCGAATTGGATCCATTTGAAGATTCTCTAGTTTTTAGAAAGATGATTGATTTCCTAGGAGTTTTGCCAATTAACCTAGGAATGAATAAGTGGATTTGTGAGGAAGATGATCATAAGTGGAATTGGGATAAACCACCCAAAGATGGAGATGGGTCATGGCATATTAAGATGACATTGTATGACCCGGATGGAGAGAAGTTTGAAAAGATATATCGTACTAAGCGGACCAATAGGAAACTTCAATCCAAGCTTAAACCTAAAGACGTCCTCGATGACGAGCTCACTTATATAGGGTAGCGTGACTTTGAGTCTAGCTACAAGACTCGTTAATAAAGAAAAGCGCTTCTTGGGAGGCAACCCAAGCTTTATTTGTTTTATTTGCTTTGTGTGCTTATTTATTTGTTTGTTTGTTTTTATTTGTTTCCGTATGTGTGTTTAATTTTTATCATTATTGATTCATGTTCAAAATTAAATTGTGAAAATGCTTTATGTTGTTTTTAACTTCGTCTTAACTACATATAAAGGTATTTTGCAAAAGATAAGTGTAAGGGAAATCTAAATCGGTTTATTAGAACACAAATGAACATGAATCGTAATAATAATAAAATAGCATACATATTCGTATTTGTTTGAGTCAAATGCTTGTATCGAGTCATAATGATGTTTTGCAGGATTTCCAGGAAGTAAGGTAAAGGTTTTTCCAGAAATTTTCCGGAAACTTAAAATGAAAATTTTTGTCAGGTCATTTCTGACGGCGTCAAGGTTTATAACCTGACGGCGTCAGATTTAATTTTCAGAAATTTTTGAAAGTTTTGTTTTCATAAAAAGTTTTTATTAAAATCTCCAACTTATAATCTCCAGGAATCTGCAAAGTTATCATTCCACAAGCATTATATCCTTATATATAGATTTTATCCCGCCGATGTTATGCAGGTTTTCGTGTTTGTTTTCTCAGGTTTAACAGGTTATTTTGGATAAGGAGATGTTTATTGAATCAAGCTTTTGGCGATGCATTAGTCATGGAGCTTCAACATTCTCTTTGGGGGAAGATCTAACCGTGTAATTTCACTATCCACCGAGCGAATCAGGGGAGTATTTGATTTCATTCTTTTACTTTTTTCTTTTACATCTTGTTATTTGAACATTGGGGACAATGTTCATCTTAAGTATAAGGGGGGGTAAAAGTACGATTTTAGAGAATGCCATTGCGCTTGATTTTTGTTTGTTTAATAGTAGATGTGTAATAAAACTGAGAGAAATACTTGTTAGGGTAATTTTAGTGCCAAATTTAAATTTTTTTACAACATATAGGAGTGAAACTTTGATCTTAATGAGCGTCTCACGGATAGGAGTTATATGACTAGCACAAAAAACCGTACCACTAAAAAATTTTCCACCCCAAATATGTGAGGTTCACCCCTAGAATTGGTAGGAAAAGCATTTATGCTATGATGTGTGTACCGGTAGCACTTAGATTCTAGAACTTGCGTTAGGACCATTCCGAGGCCACAAGTGAGACTACATTCGTGTAGTTAGATTTACTACATGATAAGAGGCATTAGGATTAACCAATTGTTTTACACCTATGTTTTTGTTATAATTACATTGGCTACATTTGTCACACCCTGAATTTACCTGTTAATGGCAGCGGAATTGAATACCTTGGTGTGACTTTCATGGCATCTCATACAATGGATATATTGAACGACCTAAAGTGTCGTTTTGAAAATACACGTTTGATCATAAATAAAATCAGAGTTTACAAAACATAGGTCCCAAATGATGTTGCAAGTTTATAAAACAAAACCATAATCGATCAAACGGTTACATAAGTGCATAAAATGAAGTGATGCAAGTCGACCCCGCGACTCCAAAACAATCCAATGCATGCCCACCTGATAGCTAATAACCTGAAAATACATTGCTAAAAACGGTCAACATAAAGTTGGTGAGAGTTCATAGGTTTAATAAAATGAAGTTATACGATAGCCACAAGTATAAAGTGTATGACATAAGTCACATAAAAATGATTGTACAATAGCCTTAAGCTCATGACCCCGACGCTGTGACTGAATTCTTTGGAGCCCCTGGGAGTGTTTTGCCAGACACTCAAATGAAAAGACATGAAATGCATCCGCTATCGGTTGTTGGTCAAAGCCAACACGGATGGAGGCGTCACCCTCGATAGATCTATCCACTCACTCTCGCTTAAACATAATTAACGGTTCATGATTATATGGGGACTTTCAATTGGCAACAAGGTAACTTAATCTATGTACAGGAAGTCTGATACTTTGGCTCGTATGGAAAACAGTTGCAATGTATTCTCCCCCGTGGGATTTGAAAACAATAATAAAATGTATACGGGGCTATGAAAACTCACCTGAAGTGATGATACAACAATGCTATGAAATCGGAATACTTGGAATAATTGAAATACTGGAACACTTGGAATACTTGGCAATAACAAGGCGCGAACACTAGCCGCTACCTAAAATGAATGCATGAATACTACTTGAGATCATGAAGCAATGTAGTGCATGTACATGTTACCTATACCACTCGTACTTTGAAAATATAGGTTATCGTTGGAACTCAATGTTTTCTAACACTTGGTAAAAATAAGCCCAAATTTGTACGTAAGAACTAGTTGTGCAAATGCATATATATATAAGGTGTTAATGCTTGGTCTTGACGTTTTGAAAACCTTTGAAGTCATCTCATTGACGTGTTAGTGAAATAGTGACAATACGTGTCTCAACGGTTAAGGAAAACGGCTCTTCTATTTGTTGTTACTTGAAAAATATACTTTAGTTCGAACTATATTTATTAAAATAAAAGCTGTCAAATAAATAAAAGTATTTCTAGTTTAAAACGCGAATATCTTGATCGTTATAAGCTCGTTTTCTTCGTTCTTTATATCCATGGTTTCGTAAAAATAAATGCTAACACATTTTTAGTAGCTTGGTTCATCTAGGTTTCGTCAAACGCCGCAAATAAGCCGTCGAATGCTACTAAACAGCATGCAGTTTTTCCGGAAAATAGTTTTCGTCGTTAAACTTGTAAAAATCGTATCTCCTACGTTATTAACTCGTTTTTATCCCCGTTTTCGGCCACGGCTTCGTCTCGGAATGTATTTTCTAAATATTTGGCTATAAATAATCCAAAACTTACTGAGTTTCCCACGTTTTCATTTTAGAGACAGTAGGTATTATATATGTTCAAAAAAAATGAGTTTTTCTAGTTTATATCTAGTCCAAAACCATCCAATCTTCAACCAAACAATTCTCAATCCTACCATACACCTTCTTAGGGTGTCATGGGTCCTAAACTTCATCATCCATGTAAATCTACCAAGGATCTAAGTATATAACACTTCTAGGGCTCATAAGTTGCAAAAAGATTTAAAAGGAGTGGTATAACTAACATATACATATAGATCTTGCATAAAAATGATATGAACATTATATTAACTTGGTAAAATTATGAAAATGAGTTTTGACAACTTACTTGAAAGATTAGTGAGCAAATGAGGAAGAAAACCTAAGAAACCCTTGAGTTTGTATTTCAAAACCCTTATAGGAAGACTAATAGAGCTTGTTTATGTATTGATCTTGCAAAATTGATGATGTTTCCTTGTTCTTCTTGTGTAGGCCGAGCACCAAGAGGGGGAGGGAGAAGAGAGAAACTTGTTAGTTTACTTGAAGATTATGTGTGAAAATGAAGTGAAAAATGAGGTTAACTATTATATAGTGGACAAGATTTAGTAGGCATTAAATGAGAAGTGATAAGTTGCTATTTTTGAGGGTGTTGGGGGGGGGGGGGGGGTGAGGCCGGCGCAACAAGGAGCAAGGGGGGGGGGCCTCCTTGGTTAGTTCCATGTGATGATTACATAAGATAAGTATGTTTATTTAGTGTAGTTTGTAAGTAGTTTAAGTGTAATCGGGTACCGTGTTTGCTAGAAATAAATTTTAACGGAGTTAGTTGGGACTTGACGAAGTCATAAAAATTACAAAAATATGTTGGGTACAAATATTGGGTGTTCGGGTAATTATTGTTTAGTTTTTACAAAAACCGTCGTAATTATATTAAATGTACGATATAAATTAAATAAATTCGTAAAATACCGGGTAAATGAATTTTATAATTTTCTTGATGTTAAAATGAGTATAAAATATATCGGGACCATCGTGGGGATTGTCGGACGTGTTAGTCACATTTATTGATCGCGCGTTAACGTTTTAATTAAAAGTAATTATACGTAAAACGTCAAATGTAACAAAAATATTAATTTGATAAACCTACGAGTGGAATAGTATGAAAATGTCAATATGATGATATGCAGACTATTCCTAGTCCGTATGCAGTGTTCCCACTAATGATGCATGAATTTCGCAGCTAAACCCAAACCGGTTACGCGAATATGAATACCCGTAAACTACGTTTACGCTGAAATGAATAATGAACATGAATAGTGATTTCCTTCCGGGAATGAATAGTGTCACATGAATAGTAAAATTTCTGAACGCTTCTCGAAGTCTCAAACTGACTCCGAAAATGATGAATAGTGAAATGATGAATAGTGATCGGTGAATAGTAAATGATGAATAGTAACTGATGAATAGTGAATTGTCGTGGTTAGGAAAGTGACCTGAAATCTCGGGTTGTTACAGTCGCCCCTCCAAAAGGGAATTCAGTCCCTGAATTCAAATGTTGTTGGTTTCGGAAGCAGGCTCGGGAAAAAGATGTGGATACTTGCGTCGCATTTGGTCTTCTCGTTCCCAAGTAAACTCGGGTCCTCTTCGAGAATTCCAGCGAACTTTCACGATAGGAATTCGACTCTGCTTCAATTGTTTGACCTCACGGTCCATGATTTCAACGGGTTCTTCCACAAAATTAAGCTTGTCATCTAGTTGAATTTCTTCGAGTGGAATAACGGACGACTCGTCGGAGAGACACTTCTTGAGGTTTGAAACATGAAATGTGTTATGAACGTTGCTGAGTTCTGACGGAAACTTAGGTTTGTATGCCAACTGACCGGTTCTAACTAGAATCTGAAATGGTCCAATACCGAGAGCTCAGTCTATCGGGTTACCAAAAATTGTATCATGCCTTTCCAAGGCAAGGCTTTCAATCATAGTTCGTGCTTTTACTTGAATCTAGGAGGTTCGTTGTTCAAGGATATCAATTCCGTATGATGTGCATCATACATCGACCTAACTTCCATTGTTTTCTCATTTCTTGTAACTGATTCTTGACTTGTGAAGTTTCCTTTGTTGTCTCCCGGTTTAGTTCTAGGTCCGTGAATTTAACTTTCCAAATTCGATATATAAATATGTATATGGTCACTTCGGCCATAGGGTGTCTTAAATGGTGCCTTTATATATTCCCGTGATGGTTTTTTTGCTGATGATGAAATTCGTCAATACTCGAAAGATTATCCTAATCCATTCAAAGTTGGTTATGTGGTGTTGAATAAATCCTATAGTGTTCAGGTAGTTCTCTTAAGGATTCGTCGGGCTAACTATAGTAGAGCGTGTATATCCAATTAGAAAAGGAGTATCTTAAAGGAATTGCTAGAAATCTGAGGGGTATCGTTTATCCTTTCGCCGTTTCTATGTCATAAAATATCTTTCATAATGTAGAGTCTCTCCTAGAGAAGTCAATGGTGCAAATTCAACTTAATGGCTGAGTGAGTGATGAGTGATGTAAGTATCCGGTGGGAGTTTGTTAAAAGGGGTGTTCATGAAAAATTCCATTTGTTTACAAAGCTTTTGAATGAAGATTGTTATTAATAATTTCTGAAAATGTGACTATTTTCTTCACGGCATAATTCCTCCTGAATTATACATAGGTGATCAGGCTATGTATAATTGAGGACCAACGATGCGATGCTTGGTTAAATCGAAACGGTATTACTTTTTCCCAAAAGTTTTAGATGGTGTTCAGCGTGTTGTTTTGATAAATGGTTTTCTAGATATTTCCTTTGAAAGTAACATGAAAATTGTCTCGCGTAGCGGTAGTAAATACTTGATAAAATGACAGGAAATCCATTTATAGGGTGGTACCAAATGGTTTATTTTGAAAGTTCTGAAAAATAGTTCTCCCGTAGGGTAGTAAAATAACTTGCATTAAATTTGTTGAAGGTTTCATTGAATACATGGATGAATCTTATGAAATGGTATTAGTCTACTAATCCGTCAAGAATGAAATCGGCCTAATCCCTAGTAAGATAAAGGTATATTTTTGCGAAACTATAGAGAATTGAGCAATTGGAATAGGAATGGAATAAACGATGGTTATGATTATCGCGAAGATAACAAAAGATAGGTATTACATTGGATAGGAAAGTGCTTAATACAACTAGGTTACACCAACGTACCTATGGAAAGTACAAAAGAAAGATACAACCCTAGAGGGCTCAACTACGGTTTATTAAAACATGAACTCCTTCTGGTTAAGCATTGTTGTTGTCTTTGATGTTGCTAATGTCTTGACGGTCTCTCTCCCAAACACACACGCTATTCCTCGAGTTAATTCCTCTTGGTCCCCATGTCCTGATTTCCTTTCGGGCAATTGTTCCTAAAGTGTCCAACTTCTCCACAACCATAACATGTTGGCGGTGGATTCTGATTATTTCCCCCAGGAGCAGCCCTGCATCCCTTAGCCAGATGACCGATCTTCCCACAATTGAAACAAGGTTTAGGGCAATCCCCCGGGTTATGATGTGTTTGGCATTTGTTACACTTTGGTAGAGTACCGGCGTAACCTTTCTTTTCAGTCGGACCCGCAACATAGGCCCGTGCAGTTTCTTGTCTTTTGGGTGGTGGTTGGTTGGCGTTGTTACCTTGGTTGTCATCCCATTTCCTTTTGTTGTTGTTGTTCTGGTAATTGTTGGTGTTATTGTTGTAGTTACGGTTTCGGTTGAAGTTATTGTTGTTGTTGTTGGCGGGTGTCACTTTCTTCAGAACTTGAGCTATGAGCTTTTGAGACATCCTGATTGCCTCATAAAGAGTTTGCGGATCAAAAGAAATCACATCACCACGGATGCTTTCGGGCAATCCACCAATGAAATTCTCTACCAATTTTTCATCATCAGGCACCATAGATGGGCATAGAGCAGCTAACTCTTGGTACCTCCGAATGTAAGTCTCAATATCATTACCCACAGTTACCAGATCATAGAACTCCACCTCTAACTTCTTCACTTCGGTTCGTGGGCAAAACTTCTTAGTTACCAACTTTTTGAACTCGTCCCATGTGACCTTGTAAGCATTCTGCATCCCTATGGGCTTTGCATAGGAGTTCCACCACGATAAGGCTTGATCACGAAGCGTACTCACGGCAAACTTAACCTTGGAATCATCCGGACAGTTGCATAAGATAAACACGGATTCAGTATGTTCGAACCATCGAACCATGGCAGTAGCCCCTTCAGTACCCTTATACAAAGTAGGATCTCCACTCTTGAAATCCTTGTAAGTACATTTCTTCCCATTGGTTCCGTTGCTAGCTTCTCCCGATGTCCCTATCCGAGAAGCATCTTCGGCAGCTCTTGCGGTAACAGCGGCTCTTTCAATCTCTAGAGCTTCGGCTACACTATCCCTAACGAGCTTCCGGATAGCAGCCTGAGTCATTTCTGGGGTAGTCGTTGCAGCAGTCTTGGCTTTTGCTTTCCTAGGTGCCATAATTCTGGTACATCACAACAGAATACATCAACAACAATCATACTAGAAATGATTATCGTACAAAATATATACAACCACAACATGTATATATATATCCACCACAAGTGTAAATACAACCACGATATGTACAACCACAACATGTACAACCTCAGCGTGTATAAATACAACCATGAGTACTCGTAATAGCAACGATCATTGTTCACTAGGTATACCACCACAACCATGCGTATATCCTCATAACACATGAATACAACACTTAAAAATTTTGGTCTACATTGACCGGTGTCATAGATAGCACAACCATACCCATATAGTAAAGTCAATACTTGGGGATCTCGTTGTACAACAATCAAAATACCACAAGTTTCTTTGAACCACGCCACACTTCCCGTGGCCAAGATGATAGTAAAAGCGAGTAAAGGTAAAAGCTAGGATGATGTCCTGAAGTGAGGTCCGGGGTTGTGCATCGATTCATGTCTGAGATAATGTAGATTCCAATCCATCCTTGAGGAATCTATAGATGTTCCTGTTGAGTCCGTGATCTTGGTGTCATCACAAGATGTTATCTAATTTATGTCAAGTGAGAATGGGAAAAAGGAAATGACAATGGTCGTACTGAAAGGCAAGGTTAGACTCCCGAATCTCGAAGGTCTCGGTGTCATATCTGATTGGTGGGGTGCTGTTACGATGACCAATGATGAAATCCAACTCATCGGTTTAGAATGTGATGTAATCAAACTTGGTAATGAAAAGGGAGTTGTGAAGAGTTCTCTTGTGGTGGTGTAATATTGCTCAAAGCATCTTGTTGGTTCATTATGTCATGGAAGTATGAGTCGATTATACCTGAGATAGTATAGAGTCTTTGCGAGGAATGCCACTCTTTGGCGATTTGTTGTTGCTCTTGTTTGGTCTGTGGGGCATCCAAACCTTCATGTGTAGTCTCAATTAGTTAGAGATCATCATCTAACGATGAAGAGTAGTAGGTTGTCTAACAGTAAGGGCTCTCGAACTCTCATCAACCTTAATCTATAAGGTGGTGTAGTGTCCTTAGTGGTAGATGGTAATGGTGTATCAAACCATGTACGCTTCTCAAGCGGTAAGTTAAGTATGTGAGTAGAGTCCCTGAAATGTGATGGTATAAATGGGGTTCCATATGATGATGATGAAGTCGATGGTGATAATACTGAAGGAATCACTACCTTCTTTTACGCTATCTTGCGATGTCTAAGCGGTAAAACTGGAGTATGCACTATGGGACGACCAATAGTGGTATGAGTAGCTGATACTGGTGGTAATACATGAGTAGCGAGTGTTCTAATAGTGAGGGAATGAAGATATACTATCTTTCTTGCAATAAACATTCTAATAGGTCCATAAGGACTAAGCATGTACGTCTTATCAAATGGTATACTCTGTATGGGCTGAAGTAATAGGGACATCCCGATCGTCTTGCGACGTCGGAACATAAGAGTTGGATTCTGCGGAAACCGGAATAGTATGGAATGATGAATCTGTAGGTGCACGAGTAACCAAAGGTGGTGCAATAAGTGAAATCTGAGGAGTAGGTGCAACAATGGGAGTAGTAGAAGACATAGCGTCCTCGATGTAAACATCAGAAAATATAACAATAGTGCGGGAATTGGAAGACATATCTCTGTGGCAACAATGCAAAATGAAATGAATAACCCATGTAATGAATCCTCGCAAATAATAATGTGCACTTATGATGTAATGATGAGACGCTACCGTTGGGGTAGTTATAGTCTAGGGTATGAGGACAACCTAGTTCGCTATAACCATTGCTCTGGTACCAATCTGTCACACCCTGAATTTACCTGTTAATGGCAGCGGAATTGAATACCTTGGTGTGACTTTCATGGCATCTCATACAATGGATATATTGAACGACCTAAAGTGTCGTTTTGAAAATACACGTTTGATCATAAATAAAATCAGAGTTTACAAAACATAGGTCCCAAATGATGTTGCAAGTTTATAAAACAAAACCATAATCGATCAAACGGTTACATAAGTGCATAAAATGAAGTGATGCAAGTCGACCCCGCGACTCCAAAACAATCCAATGCATGCCCACCTGATAGCTAATAACCTGAAAATACATTGCTAAAAACGGTCAACATAAAGTTGGTGAGAGTTCATAGGTTTAATAAAATGAAGTTATACGATAGCCACAAGTATAAAGTGTATGACATAAGTCACATAAAAATGATTGTACAATAGCCTTAAGCTCATGACCCCGACGCTGTGACTGAATTCTTTGGAGCCCCTGGGAGTGTTTTGCCAGACACTCAAATGAAAAGACATGAAATGCATCCGCTATCGGTTGTTGGTCAAAGCCAACACGGATGGAGGCGTCACCCTCGATAGATCTATCCACTCACTCTCGCTTAAACATAATTAACGGTTCATGATTATATGGGGACTTTCAATTGGCAACAAGGTAACTTAATCTATGTACAGGAAGTCTGATACTTTGGCTCGTATGGAAAACAGTTGCAATGTATTCTCCCCCGTGGGATTTGAAAACAATAATAAAATGTATACGGGGCTATGAAAACTCACCTGAAGTGATGATACAACAATGCTATGAAATCGGAATACTTGGAATAATTGAAATACTGGAACACTTGGAATACTTGGCAATAACAAGGCGCGAACACTAGCCGCTACCTAAAATGAATGCATGAATACTACTTGAGATCATGAAGCAATGTAGTGCATGTACATGTTACCTATACCACTCGTACTTTGAAAATATAGGTTATCGTTGGAACTCAATGTTTTCTAACACTTGGTAAAAATAAGCCCAAATTTGTACGTAAGAACTAGTTGTGCAAATGCATATATATATAAGGTGTTAATGCTTGGTCTTGACGTTTTGAAAACCTTTGAAGTCATCTCATTGACGTGTTAGTGAAATAGTGACAATACGTGTCTCAACGGTTAAGGAAAACGGCTCTTCTATTTGTTGTTACTTGAAAAATATACTTTAGTTCGAACTATATTTATTAAAATAAAAGCTGTCAAATAAATAAAAGTATTTCTAGTTTAAAACGCGAATATCTTGATCGTTATAAGCTCGTTTTCTTCGTTCTTTATATCCATGGTTTCGTAAAAATAAATGCTAACACATTTTTAGTAGCTTGGTTCATCTAGGTTTCGTCAAACGCCGCAAATAAGCCGTCGAATGCTACTAAACAGCATGCAGTTTTTCCGGAAAATAGTTTTCGTCGTTAAACTTGTAAAAATCGTATCTCCTTCGTTATTAACTCGTTTTTATCCCCGTTTTCGGCCACGGCTTCGTCTCGGAATGTATTTTCTAAATATTTGGCTATAAATAATCCAAAACTTACTGAGTTTCCCACGTTTTCATTTTAGAGACAGTAGGTATTATATATGTTCAAAAAAAAATGAGTTTTTCTAGTTTATATCTAGTCCAAAACCATCCAATCTTCAACCAAACAATTCTCAATCCTACCATACACCTTCTTAGGGTGTCATGGGTCCTAAACTTCATCATCCATGTAAATCTACCAAGGATCTAAGTATATAACACTTCTAGGGCTCATAAGTTGCAAAAAGATTTAAAAGGAGTGGTATAACTAACATATACATATAGATCTTGCATAAAAATGATATGAACATTATTTAACTTGGTAAAATTATGAAAATGAGTTTTGACAACTTACTTGAAAGATTAGTGAGCAAATGAGGAAGAAAACCTAAGAAACCCTTGAGTTTGTATTTCAAAACCCTTATAGGAAGACTAATAGAGCTTGTTTATGTATTGATCTTGCAAAATTGATGATGTTTCCTTGTTCTTCTTGTGTAGGCCGAGCACCAAGAGGGGGAGGGAGAAGAGAGAAACTTGCTAGTTTACTTGAAGATTATGTGTGAAAATGAAGTGAAAAATGAGGTTAACTATTATATAGTGGACAAGATTTAGTAGGCATTAAATGAGAAGTGATAAGTTGCTATTTTTGAGGGTTGGGGGGGGGGGGGGGGGGGGTGAGGCGGGCGCAACAAGGAGCAAGGGGGGGGGGCCTCCTTGGTTAGTTCCATGTGATGATTACATAAGATAAGTATGTTTATTTAGTGTAGTTTGTAAGTAGTTTAAGTGTAATCGGGTACCGTGTTTGCTAGAAATAAATTTTAACGGAGTTAGTTGGGACTTGACGAAGTCATAAAAATTACAAAAATATGTTGGGTACAAATATTGGGTGTTCGGCTAATTATTGTTTAGTTTTTACAAAAACCGTCGTAATTATATTAAATGTACGATATAAATTAAATAAATTCGCAAAATACCGGGTAAATGAATTTTATAATTTTCTTGATGTTAAAATGAGTATAAAATATATCGGGACCATCGTGGGGATTGTCGGACGTGTTAGTCACATTTATTGATCGCGCGTTAACGTTTTAATTAAAAGTAATTATACGTAAAACGTCAAATGTAACAAAAATATTAATTTGATAAACCTACGAGTGGAATAGTATGAAAATGTCAATATGATGATATGCAGACTATTCCTAGTCCGTATGCAGTGTTCCCACTAATGATGCATGAATTTCGCAGCTAAACCCAAACCGGTTACGCGAATATGAATACCCGTAAACTACGTTTACGCTGAAATGAATAATGAACATGAATAGTGATTTCCTTCCGGGAATGAATAGTGTCACATGAATAGTAAAATTTCTGAACGCTTCTCGAAGTCTCAAACTGACTCCGAAAATGATGAATAGTGAAATGATGAATAGTGATCGGTGAATAGTAAATGATGAATAGTAACTGATGAATAGTGAATTGTCGTGGTTAGGAAAGTGACCTGAAATCTCGGGTTGTTACAACATTGGTCAAGTAATTCTCCCACACCCTTTGCGTTGTACTCATTTTTAGTACACGATACCCCTAGTACACCCCTCAGAGCCTATCTTTTCGTTTCGACCTTTAAGCATTTTACTTAAAGGAAGAATTTGTTACACCCCACTAAAATGTACACCCAAATCGCCTTAGCCTACCTTGTATGCACTCATTTTTAGTGCATTATTGTGACAACATTTGTTTAAACCCAAGTTAATTATCTAGTTGATTACATGGTTGCTAAGTCGAGTCATATCCTTGTACATATTGTTTTGGGACGATTGGGACTCATGGGAAAAGTACTAGTGTAATGGAGTAATGGGGAAGAACATCATTTATTACCCTCATATGTGCTAAATGTTTTAAAAGTACTCCAAGTTTTTCAATTATCTTAATTCGAGTCATTAGATTAGTATTTGTAAAGTTATGTAAAAGTTCAAGTGTAAGGGGAATGCAACGCCCCTATGATGTATTATTTTGGATGGTAGGGCAAGAGTGTATGCAAAAAAAAAAAAAAAAAAAAAAAAAAAAAAAAAAAAACAAAAAAAAAATCGAAAAATCAAGAAAAACACAAAAAAAATGAGAAAATGAAAAATAGAAAAAACATACGGACTACCATCCCGTTTCATTTTATGTTTATTTTATGTTTGTTTTATGTTTTTGTTATTTTCTTTCATTAGCTTAAGATCGAGTCTAGTCTTGGCTTAGCAACGTTGTATAGTACATGTAATTAATCAAGATCTTTAACTCGCCACCAGTAAAATATCCCTTATCCAACAAAACCGTGTTTTCCTTTTCCCTACACCTTACGTTATAACCCATTTAAAAGCCCTCTTTGATAGTTTATCTTTGGTGCTTACGCCTAGTGGAGGAGGTTTTCGATCCTTTCCCAAGCCTATGGTAATCTATTTGCTATGACAGGTAGTGAGAGATATTATCCGTTTTCATTTATGATATTTATTTTGATGACACTTGAGAGATGTGAGTATCTAAACACTACTTGTGAGGTGCTAGTATGTAATCTCCGTGCTTATTATGATTGAAGTGGAACGATTATTTGTTGTAATTACTTTTATGTTTGCATTAAATGACCCCTAACTTGTATTTTGATTAGAATAAAAGCGCATTTGCTTGAGGACAAGCAAATCTCAAGTGTAAGGGTATTTGATGAAGCGAAAAGTGTACCGCTTTTAAGGGGCCATTTAAGCCCTAAATCGTATTTATTTGATCAAATATCGCCCTAAATCGTTCCTTTTGTCATTTTAGGTACTTTTGAGGAGAAATCTGGAAAAGGAGGCATTTTGGACGTTTTTGGAGCATAAAAGTGAAGAAAACGGCAAAGTCTCAAAAATCGGCTAAAAGTTACTCTTGACGGCGTCACAATTCACTCTGGACGGCGTCATGCCTGGGCAAGAAAAAGTGGACGTGAAATTTACTCATGATAGGCCAGTGAAAATAGCATGTGAATTCTGACGGCGTCACGCTTTAACTTGATCAAGGGCGTCACGGCTTAAATCATAAGGGGACGGCGTCACGTTCACGAGCTGACGGCGTCAAGCCTTGATAAGCCAGAATGGATTTTTGAAGAGCTAAAGAGGGACGGCGTCAAGAAGGTCATCCGGGAACCCTAAAAGCGGCGAGGTGACGGCGTCACACTCCATAAGGTGACGCCGTCAGATGTAAAAATCTATATATAGTTTTCTAAATTATTGTCATTAGGGAGAGCTTAGTGTGTGGAATTTTGGGAGAAAACCCTAAGACGATTTTAGCATCTTTTTCAAGGCTTTTTGCCTTGAGATCTTCCATGTTACATTGAAGATAAGTTATCAATTAATCATTCAATATGTCTATGTGTTGTTTGATTTTATCTTATTCTTGTCTTTTGATTAACATGTTAGGCTAAATTTATCTTGTGTTTGCTTAGATCTAATGAAACCTAGCTATTGATTATTGGTTATTAGTGTGTTGTTAGTTGTATTGGATGATTGTTTATCTATGTTAGGCTTAAGAAAACTGGCTAACTTCCTATTCGGTAACTTGCTTGAACGTCTTAAGAAACATGAACCAAATGCGTACTAAAGGTTTTTATGGTTGTATTTAATGCACAAGCGAATTCTAGTGATCCCATGTTAGGAGCTTCCTAGCCGGCTCGACATAGGAGTGAAGTAGGAGCTTGTAGAGTTGGGGAAGTAAGTACGCCACCCCACGAATGGTATTAAGGAATACACCCGTCATCCACGCGACTAATACACACTAATCAACCGGTAAAAGATAGTTAGGGAGTAAGGAAATCTAAGTAAACACATTTCTCTACACATAAGTTTCTCACCAACATTTTCATTTCAGTTATTTTATTTTATTGCATTCGTAGTAATTTGGGTTAGTTGACTAGCAACTAATTCCGCCCACTCTTTCAAACCCGAGATTTTACTTGCTTTCATAAAAATTATAAAAACATAAAAAGAATCTTCCTCAACCCTTAGACCTAATTAGAGTAGTCTTTCACGCCTAACGAACACTATTCCCTGTGGAGAACGATCAATCCCCCGTACTTACCACTACACTATACTACATCGGTCAGGTACACTGCCTGGTGGGGTTGTAAGCCTCTTGAGATCCCTCGAGAGGTAAAACCTGTTGTAAGGTTGCAAAACCCACGCATCATTTACCAATTAGGCTAAGAGTTAAACCAACACAGTTTTAATTGAGGTATTGGGTTCACCAATCAAAGAATTACCCACAATTATTACCCACTATATCCTACTACTGCATGAGTCAAAAGACCCAAGTTATTTGGATAATTACCACAAAAGTGGCGCGTGAAATTGAGGTCAATTCATCCTTAAGATGACTTTGCACAAAAGAATAGCATTACTTGGTAGCTCCAATTAGACGCACAAAGGAGCGGAGAGACAAACGTCCGCCCGAAGGCTAATTAAAAACGCGTCCCTTTTGGATGACAATTTAATGTCAAGCCTCCTTATACCCCTCTTATAGTTTGTCTAAACTGGGTGAGCCGTTCACACTATTGGTACAAAACTCATCACCCAATTAAAAGTTTATGATTCTAAGTCTTAAAAAAATATGTTATAAACTATAATATTGCTAGTCTTGCCTGGGAGCAAATTACCGTGCGAAGCGAACCACTGTCGGCACATAAGACTTTGAAATATATAATTTATCACATCAAGGTTTCATAGTTATTAGGTCAATTTATTTTCTATTCGAAAAATTACCCTCTTTTTGCTTACAATTCGACATATAATTTAAACAAAAAAACAAGTAATTTAATAAAAATAAATAACCACATAATAACACATATAATCTTAACAATTAAATCATATAGCCACATGCAAACCTTTTGATAAAATCCTATTAATAATCTATATACGTTTTAATTTGTATATATTTAACTAAGACTCCCATTGGTTTTCGAGCTAATGATACCAATGGACCACATGCACCAAACAATTTGATTGCGTAAGTCTTAGCAAATATATACCAAGTTGCACATAAAAGATTCATTAATTTAATTAATTGGAGTCTTTCTCAATTTTAGATCTATCTTATTACATGTAGCAAACAACTTAGCAATTAATTTTAAACCCTAATCCATGATAAACATGCATGTTTCATCATGGATTAATTTACAAGTCAAGGAACGTAACCCTTTACACACATAAACACACATGTTCCTAATTTTAGGGTTACAAAACTAATTTTTAATTAATGAGGGCTCCCCCCCCCCCCACCAAAAAAATTAGGGTTCAAAATTTTTTAATGTTCTAAACCCTAAAAAATTCGACTAACATGTAATCCTAATCAAAGATTCGATTTTTATGTGTTTCGGTAATACAATTACATGTTAAACGGCTCGTGATGCCACTGTTAGAATTTAAATACCATAACAATTATATAAATAATTCTACATCATCAAAGCACATAGCGGAAGCATAAGATCATAATTTAACACGTAAAAGATTAACCGAAAATTAAAGACACGTACCTTTGATCCTAGCAAGAAAAAGGATCAATACTTCAAATCTTCTTCTTTAATTTATCAAGTGGATTAGCGAGATACCCCTTACCTTTTTGTATCTCAATCCAAGAGGTATTAACTATAGTGAGTTAATATCCAAGAGCTTGTATACACGTACTATAACGGATTAATTATTATGCTAGTAATGGAACAAAAATTAAAACCAAACAAACTTTGTTTTAATAAAAGCTAGATCGACACTCCCCAAGGGATGTATGTTCGATCGGATTTCAAGGAAAGAAGAAGAAAACAAAGCCTAGGGTTATAGCAAGAGTGCAAGCCATGAAAACCAATAACCCTAGCCTTTGTATATATAGAGTAGAAAACTTAGAGGAAAATTTTGACTTGGATTGGGTTTGGAAACCGCCAAACCGATCGGCCCTAGAACTCCCAAGGGATTCTAGATGCTTCTTGATTCTCTAATTTCACTTACGGTCCTTCCTTTATTCACTAACGGTCGTTAGTCAATTCTCGTTAATTACTTAACGTCCGTTAGTCGTTATTGTGTGTTAAAATAATTAAATACATAACAGTTTATATATATTAATTATTCTACATTAATCATTCATACGTAAAGTGTGCAATCCATTGGTCGAAAGTTCGATTCTAGTCATACGCGTTTAATATTTGTCCATAAACTTAACAATAACATGTCGAGTGAGATCGCTAACTTGTTTCAAGCTTCATGCCTTGAGCGGTATTACGACAAGAAAATACCTAATTCCATCAAAGAAGGGTACGCGAGAGATAACATGTAAAAAAGGCATACCCTTCTTTACACATTAAAGTGAGTCATCGGTTTAGGTACAAGATACTATCATTACCGCCTGAACAATTAGACATCCAACCCGTAATAGCAACGACCCAATTGCAAGTGCGGAGCTCTAGTAATGGAGCTATATCCCCCCAAGCCAAGTTCCATTTATTGTGAATGAGCCGCTTGTTATCTAGAAGGAAGAACACTTGACAGTTGTTTAAAGAAAGTTTAACATGAATTATCAAAGATTATAAAGGTATCGGCATTAATAGCATTGATGCTAAACATAATTTGATATCTATAACAAGACACAAAAAAGCTTGATCGGTTGTTATAACTACGTATAACTAACGTTATATTGTTAGATTGTCGGATTGCAGTTCATAATTAGGTTTTGGCAACATCACGTTGCTTATCAATATCAAATTAACAATCACATATAGTACATGTTTACAATCATAATCGTAGCTAGTCTAACTCGATATCGTAATGGTTGGTTTCATTGTGCTATGCATAGTCAGTGTCATTTCATTGAAGGATTGAAGTTTCCATCACATTATTTTAGATCTTTAATCAAGCTCTTGTTGGAAAATTTTGGTGAATCATTTATGTTTCACAAAATTTAGTGTGAATGAGATATCGACTCTTAAAATGATGTGTTTGGAATAAAACCACACTCACCCCTTATGAGTTAAAATTGTAACATCATCTTTGTTAATGACTTCATAAAAAATCTGTTTGAATGTCATTTAACATACTTAATGATGTTTATAAAAGTGATTTTGAATGTCATTTAACGGGTTTAATAGGTTTAATGACTAGTCATTACACCTTTGGTTTTCTTTTGTGTGTATAAGTACAACCCGTGAGTTGTAGAAAGAAATATTAGGGAAAACACCAAGATGAAACACACACTTTCACATGAACACACTTGACCACCGTGAGAATTTCAGGCATGTAAGTCACATCCGGGAATACAACGTATTGTTCCGATCGTTGTACCCTAGGAAATAGACGCCTAATGGACGACGAATCTATTTTAAGGGAAGCGTGTCTAACACGTGCCTCGATCACATTCTTGATTCGGTTCTATCTAATCTCTTTGATTTTTTGTTTATGTTTATGTTTGTAACTTTAGTTTAAAATTTTCTGTCTTTTCATGTATTGTATCATTATTATTATATCTGATTATCGTATGCTATCCCTACAATCTTAAAACTGATTTATCGTCATTGTTAAATCAGAAAAGGATACAAGACATGGAAACGATTCTTTAAAACTATTCGTTATAATGGTTTAAGTTTTTGATTCAAATGTTTTTTTTTCAACCCCGATTTCTCAATAACTTGCGTTTTGAACCATTCTATATAATGATTGTTTAATCAAAAGGTGTTGCAATCTCCAGAAACAAGTTATGTCGAAACAACCCCCTAATGTCCTTCGGGTTAGATTCTGTCAACAGCATAGTGTTTACTGAAGTTTTTTGTGTAGAATTCAGCAATTAAAAGTGTGCAGAAAATTAGTTAAAGACTGTTTGGACAAGCCTTCTTGAGCGGTTGTTTGAACATAAAAAATGAAGAATAAAAGCGTTCAAAATTTCTGGTTTGGGGGTGTTTGGACAGACTCTTTTAAGAGGGCTATTAGGACACCAAATAAATGCAGAAAAAAAAAATCATTTTTTGGGCTGTTTGGGTCCTAAAAGTTTATGCAGAAAATTCATTTTAAAAGATATTTGGTTGCTGAAATTTTGTGCAGAAAAGTACTTGCTAAGGGGCTATTTGGTTCTTAAAATTTTATGCAGAAAAAAAATGTTTGATTACTGATTTTTATGAATAAAATTTGGTTGTTTGGTTGCTGAAACTTCAGAGAAAAATGACTGTAAAAAAGGTTGTTTGGTTGCTAAAATTTCTGTGTAGAAAAGTGACATTTAAAAGGATGTATAGTTGCTGATTTTTTGTGCAGAAAAATGGATTGCTAAAGGGCTGTTTGGGTGCTTAAATCTTGTGCACCAAAGTGACTTTAACGGGCTGTTTGCTCGCTAATTTTAAGTGCTTTTAAACGCTGTATAGTTGCTGATTTTTTTGTGTGCAGAAAAATGGATTGCTAAAGGGCTGTTTGGTTGCTGAAATCTTGTGCACCAAAGTGACTTTAATGGGCTGTTTGCTCGCTAACTTTAAAGTGCTTCTAAACGCTGTATAGTTGCTGAATTTTTTGTGCAGAAAAAAATGGATTGCTAAAGGGCTTTTTGGTTGCTGAAATCTTGTGCAGCGTAGTGACTTTAAAGTGTTGTTTGCTCGCTGATATTTTTTTTGTGAAAAAAAAATGCTACAAAACGTTGTTTAGTTGCTGAATTTTTCATGCGAAAAAGTGCTAAGTTTTGAGTTATTTTGTGCAACATTTTGTGGATGTTTTGGTGCTGAACTTTATGGTTTTGCTACACACTAGGTGTTGTTTAGTTCAATGGCACTGCTTAGTACTATAACAACAAAACAAGTCGCTTGATTTTGTATCGAGTATTGGAAAAGTTTGGATGTTGCAAATATTGTGTTGTAAACAGTGTTGCAAATAATCAAACTATTTTGCTATTCTAAAGGAAATGAATAATAGTTAAGACTGATTGCACCTTACATTGCTAATGATCTAACGGTTTGTCATTATGTAAGAAATGACTAAATGTTGAACATAACCGTGTAAGACATTGTGAAATGTCAAGAAAGAACACACATATAGATGACAACAAATTACGTTATTTTATGTAACTAACTTGAATTGTGTGATTGTCATCCAAAGTGATCTATTGTCCATTCGTTACATTGGACATATTTTGATTGTGTGAAATGATTACACATTGATTCTATATGATTATAATCACATAATAAGTCGTGATAATCATATAATGATAAGAGATTAAATGTGATTATATATATAATCACAAGTAAACTGGAATGACATGTAAGTGTAGGACTTACACAAATACCTTAGTGGGATCATCCTAAAACATGTGTGGTTTAAGGTGGTGATTTGTCTAAAAGAAGAATGTTAGTAGGTGAATCTATGAGTAGAATGATGCATCTTCTATCATACACTTGATTCCTTGGTCTATAGCATGCTAGACTTGGAAATTTGTTAATTATGATAAGGAAATTAATTAATGCCGAACATTCAAAAGATGTGAAACTTGTATAGTGTCATATTATTTCATCTAATAAAGTAATCGATATGTCGAAAGGGAGAAACTGCCTATAAATTCTTGAAACAAATTCCATGTGGGGGATTCCGGCCTAGCTAGAGTTCAAAAACGACACCAATAAAGGTAAATTTGTTGCCCGGTTGGAATACTAAAAAATTATTGGACTTGTTTGATGAGTTGTGAGAAACTCTAATTAGCATAGACATATTATGTCAATACGGCAACTACTCTCAACATGACTTATTACTTTTGACAATGTGAAGTCAAATGATAACAATGCGGATCCGCTTATAAAAGGCTTGAACAGAGAGTGAGTTAGCAAGTCGTGTGGAGGAATTGGACTAAAGCCTCGAAAAAGTTTATATGAAGAAAAACCTAACCTAGCTGACTGGAGATCCCAAGATCTGGGTTCAATAGGACAACCTAATTGTATAAACTGAGGGAGCTCACTGTGGGGGAGTAATCAATTCTCCATCCATATAAGGGAGTTTGTAAACTTCCTAGTCCATTCCTATAACAGTGACAATATGAGGATAAACTTATCGCTTTTAATGATTCGATTGGAATCACCTATGTGAGAGAGAAGTGGGGTCGCTTCGAAGGAAAATGTGTGGGGCACAATTCCTAAAAGCTTTCGCAGAACCAGGCTAGTGTTCATGACCATAACGAACACAACTATGAGGATTTGACTATGTTAGGGAGAGTCCTGTGTGAACTTATATTGTCGTCTATATAAATAGCATATCAGTTCAAAGACGTCGCGTTCTACTGGTAGCTAGCAGGCTAAGTATATTTCACAAGAGAATGTTCAAAGGGTAACACCTACCTATCCTATGCAGGATTCAACTGTTGGGATTTTCATTAGAAATGAGCATGTTTTTCAAATCGATCTCCATTCATGTAGGGGATTGTTGGAAAATTTTGGTGAATCATTTATGTTTCACAAAATTTTGTGTGAATGAGATATCGACTCTTAAAATGACGTGTTTGGAATAAAACCACACTCACCCGTTATGAGTTAAAATTGTAACATCATCTTTGTTAATGACTTCATAAAAAATCAGTTTGAATGTCATTTAACATGGTTAATGATGTTTATAAAAGTGACTTTGAATGTCATTTAACGGGTTTAATAGGTTTAATGACTAGTCATTACACCTTTGGTTTTCTTTTGGGTGTATAAGTACAACCCGTGAGTTGTAGAAAGAAATATTAGGAAAAACACCAAGATGAAATACACACTTTCACATGAACACACTTGATCACCGTGAGAATTTCAGGCATGTAAGTCACATCCGGCAATACAACATATTGTTCCGATCGTTGTACTTTGGGAAATAGACGCCTAATGGACGATGAGTCTGTTTTAAGGGAAGCGTGTCTAACACGTGCCTCGATCACGTTCTTGAATCGGTTCTATCTAATCTCTTTGATTTTTTGTTTATGTTTATGTTTGTAACTTTAGTTTAAAATTTTTTGTCTTTTCATGTATTGTATCATTATTTTTATATCTAATTATCGTATGCTATCCCTACAGCTCTCACCATCAACATTCCATAAACCTAATTTATACGTAAAACTATAGAAGTGCATTTAAAATACGTACCATTATTACCATAAATCAAATTATACAAGTGATAATGTGATTTGTACTAGCGTAACTTTAATACACCCCAGCCACTTTATAATAGCAAAGTTTATTACGTAATTAAGCATAAACGTGCTCCAGTAACATTTAATTCATTGTCAATTATAGACAGCTATGCTTTAAGAAAATTTCATTACAAAACATGAACTTTTATAAAAAGTTTTTATTATAAAAAATATTCACATGTATAATTCATTCTACCATGACAAAGTTAATTATAACATTAAATATTAATTTTTTTCTCTAGTGATAAACTACAAAATATAACTATATATCATAGCAATATTTGGATACCGACATGATTTACTTTCCAAAAGTAGGAAGGCACCTTGTTTTTATGATAAATTTGAGCACATATTCATTTCTTTGATGGACAAGTTGTAAACTAGCTTTAAGGTCCAAAATTTACCATACATCAAACAGTCATTCTTAGCTAATACTCCGTAACTATAAACTACAAGATTTGAGGCTGTCTTTTTTTTAATTCTGCTTTCTGGAATAGAACGATGTCAATCATAAGCTTCTGTTAATAACATTGGAATAGTGAAAATTGGAAAAGATGTTATCAATTAAAGCGCAGACACCGGGGATGTGGGTCATTTTGGGAGACTTCAATGACGTTCGAACCCCGGATGAAAGGGTAAACTCTCGTTTTGATCCTTTAGCTGCTGCCTTTTTCAATAATTTTATTTCCAATGCCGGGTTGTTGGAATACAATATGTCGGGGGGTAGGTTCACTTATATATCGGATAATGTTGAGATTAAAATGAGCAAGCTAGATCGTTTTTTGGTTTGCGAGAAATTCCTAAATGAATGGCCGATGGCTTCCTTGTCGGTTCTTAAAAAGGGAGCCTCGAACCATTGCCCGGTGTATCTCTCATGTGTTAAGGTCGATTTCGGACCATCCCCGTTCAAGTTTTACAACTATTGGCTTGGTGATCCGGAACTAGAGGGTATTGTTAGTAATGCGGTGAAATTGCAATTGGGGGGTATTAAGGGTGACATAAGGTTGGCGAATCTTTTGAGAGAGGTAAAAAAACGGATTAAGTTGTGGAGAAAACGCATCAAAGCTGTCGATGACGTGTTGGTGGGATCGCTTAGTAAAATTGTGGAAGACCTTGATAAAAAAGCCGAGTGCTCAGCCCTCTCTAACATAGAAAAGAAGATAAGAGTTGATACGAGAGGTCAACTTAGATTATTGGAGGTTTCTAAAGCCAAAGAATTACACCAAAAGGCCCGCATTCGTTGGTTAAAGTATGGGGATGAAAACACTAGCTACTTTCATCATATTATAAATCTAAACAAGGCGAGCAACCGGATTAATGGTTTAATGATTAACGGATTGTGGTCGTCGGATCCGATTGCCATTAAAAATGAAGTGTTTCGGTTGTTTAAAAAACAATTCTCGGAACCCATGAGGCGTAGGCCCTCGTTTGACAACTATGGTTTGAAGCAACTTAAGCAGGAGGAAACGACGATGCTGATTGAACCTTTCGGGGAGGATGAGGTTTGGAGAGCTATCAAGGATTGTGATGGGAACAAAGCCCCGGGTCCCGACGGTTTTTCGCTTAAATTCTTTAAAAAATTCTGGGCTGATTTGAAACCGTTCGTGTTATCGGCAATGATGGAATTCCATAGTTCCGGACTGATTAGTGAAGGATGCAACCCTTCTTTTGTTGCTTTGATCCCAAAAAAGGCGGACCCCCAAGGTATGAATGATTATCGGCCGATTTCTTTGATCGGTGCATTTTATAAAATTGTCGCTAAAGTTCTCGCGAGCCGCTTGAAGTTGGTGCTGGATGGCATGATATCTCAAACGCAATCGGCTTTTGTTGGTGGCCGGTACATACTTGATAATGCGATTATTCTTAGCGAAACTATCTCATGGGCTAAAAGGACAAAGTACAAGCTCCTTATCTATAAAGTTGATTTCGAAAAGGCTTACGACTCCGTGAATTGGAAATTTTTGTACAACATGATGGGTTTTATGGGTTTTCCGGAAGTTTGGATTAAATGGATGAAGGGTTGTCTCATCTCCGGGAAAGGGTTGGTCCTTGTTAACGGTTCGCCAACTAATGAATTTCGGTTTAAGAGAGGGTTGCGACAAGGCGACCCGTTGTCTCCCTTTTTATTCACCATTGCAACGGAGGTCATTGATATGCTCATGCGTAGGGCGGTTGATTTGGGGTTGTTTCATGGGGTTAAATTATCGGATACGGGGCCATGTATTTCTCACATTTCTTACGCGGATGACGTGGTTTTCATTGGGGAATGGTCCGATTATAACGCCGTTAGTCTTAAGAGATTCCTTAGATGTCTTTCTCTTGTGTCCGGGCTTAAGGTGAATCATAATAAGTGTAAAGTTTTCGGTGTTAGTGTTGATAACCAGGAAACGATTCGGATGGCCCACTTTCTTAGGTGTGATGTGGGAGTCTTCCCTTTCCATTATCTCGGCGTTCCAATCGGAGTTAATATGAAAAGATCCTCGTTGTGGCAGCCGGTTATTGAGAAGTGTGGAGGTCCTCTTCTGTTTGATACACGGTTAAGGTGGTTAAACCTTGTGTCTTTGTGTATAAGATATATTGACTTAATATGATTAAGCACGCGGAATTTACTTAACCACACTTAGAAGGTTATGTATGTTATGGAAATGGAAGAATTATATTTGTTACTTGACAATGAACAAAGAAAGTATTTCACTAAACGATTCAATATTATTCCAAATAATACGAGTGATCTTGAGTTTTTCACTAGGGTTACAAAACCTTGAATCTTATGTTACAACTTGTGATTTGTGTTTGTTCTATGTCTTAACAGTTATGAGTCTATGTTATGCATGTGTGTCTTTCTGTTTAAAATCCAAGTCTAAGATCTCTTTTATAGTTGCAAGAGATCTTTACAAATTTGCTAAAAGTCTTGACCGACTTACTTGTTTAACTTATGCATATTGGTGTCAGTACATAAGATACAACATGTATCTATGTATACAACTTGTTAACTAAGCACATGGAGTAAGATATTATCTACCGTATATGTTTGACCAAAATACAATAAATATCTTTTCGATCTTATCCTATGAGTCACTGATCAGCAGTACTTTGATGTAGTAGCAGTACTTTGATCATGAACTAGCAGTACTTTGATGTACTAGCAGTACTTTGATGTACGAGCAGTACCTTCAGAATATTTAATTCCCAACAATCCTCCCCTAAACATGTGAATCAATTCAAACATGTTTTTCTGAATTAAATGAGGACTTGTGAAGATCTTTCAAACACTTCATGAATCTGAACTATTCTTCTATTCTGAACTCATCTGCTTTGTTCTTCTTTGACTTCAGCAATTCAAAACATTGTACCAAAAGATGGTGCAATTTCCTTGGATGGAGGAATTGTAAGAGGCAATGATTTCAACAAGTGAAATCATCTATCAGCATGCCTTTGCAAGTGATAAACAAACATAATGAACTGAAATTGAATCTTTCCTTCGTTTGATCTAGATAGAACTTTCTCCTTTAGGAATGATTCATCCCTTCTAGATATTTGATCTGTTCTAATCATTTTCAACCTCTACATCATTATCTTGTATGCTCTTGTCTTCTCCTTCCATATATTGGTTTATTCTTCCTTTTCTGGGAAATTATTTCCTTCTCTGAGATTATAACCTCCCCTGAAGCAAATAACTTTTGTTTCCTCCCCTTGTTTGGAAGATCTCACTATGTACTAAAGAACTTCTCTTCATATCACCTGATCTATCAGTTTGAACTTATTTTCAGACAATATTGTACATGAAGCCATCAATTCCTTAAGAGTTTAAGTTGCTGTCCTCATCACTTCTAGGTGTGTTAACTCCTATGAGAGGTGAATCAGTGGACATTTTGATTCATAATCCATAAATGAATGGTTTTTCTGAATCCTTGAAAATCCTTTTAAGAAATCATTTAACTTAGTAGTATGTTCATGATTTTGAGAATTGAAAAATCATACTACTTCCAACCATTTTGAAGAAATCAAGTGTGTAACAGACACCTAATCAAAATTTCGGTTTAAAAATAACCTCTGGTTGTGTGAGAACCAATGTATTTCAGTTATCACTAACTGCCTGTGAAAAGATAAATCTATTCAAAAGATTTTCTTGACAGGGTTTCCAGCTCATAGCAATTGTTACCTCCAACACAAGTGTTAGATTCACTTTTACTAGCTGTTATTTCTATCAGATGTCCTTAGACTAACTCATTATACTTGAAAGTATAAAATGATAGAAATTGAGTTGTATCAGTTACTATCTGATCAACTAAGTCATCAATTCAATGTGAAATATCATAACTAGATTTCAAGAAAGAAGTTTTAAGGAGGTTTAATTCCTAAACTCAGTCCATCATAAATCTACTATGGTCAGCAATTTGATAGGCATTCTGCTGTTCCCATTTCACTTGAAATATCCTTTGTGTTTACATATTCATACCTGAAATAGTTAGTCTAAAACCAAAAGAACAATGTACAAAGTACTTGTCTTGCATTAGATTAATCATAAAACCAACTGTATGAATAACACAATTCAAATTTTGATATAGCAGTACCTTATAAATCCAGCAGTACTTTTAAAAATTTATGTACAAAAACACATCATATTGAAAATTTAAAGATTAAGCACTCCAATACTTGCTATTAAGTACTGAAACCTTGAAACATCAAAAGCTTTAGTTAACAGATCTGCAAAATTATGCTCTGAAGCAATTTTAAGAACTTGAATTAATCTTTTCTCATTGCAATCTCTTATAAAGTGATGCCTAATTTCAATGTGTTTTGTTTTAGAGTGTTGTACCGGATTTTTAATAATACAAATTGTACTACTATTATCAATATAAATAACAGTGTTTAAGAAATTGTACCCATAATCAAGGAGTTGGTTTTGAAGCCATAGAACTTGACTAGAGCAACTTGCAGCAGCTATATATTCAGCTTCAGTTGTTGAATTTGCCACACTTGTTTGCTTCTTACACTGCCATGAGACAAGTCTACACCCAAGGAATTGACATCCTCCAGTTGTTGACTTTCTGTCTAAGCTAGCACCAGCATAATCACTATCCGAATATGCTACCAAATCAAAAGGAGATTCTCTAGAATACCATATACCCAACCTTGGTTGACCTTTAAGATATCTAAAAATTCTCTTGACTGCAGTTAAATGAGAAACCTTTGGAGTAACTTGAAATCTTGCACAGACACAAACAGAAAACATGATATCAGGTCTAGATGATGTAAGATACATCAAAGAGCCTATCATAGATCTGTAATTGTGTACATCTACATTTTCTCCATCTTCATCTTTCAGAAGGTGCTTCTCTGAGTCCATTGGTGTGCTTGCTATTTTTGAATCAGCAAATTGAAATTTTCTAAGTATCTCTGCAACATATTTGTCTTGACTAATAAATATGCCTTCAGATGATTGCTTAACTTGCAAACCCAAAAAGAATGTAAGTTCTCCCATAGAACTCATTTGAAACTTATCTTTCATAAGCTTCTCAAATTCTAAACACATTTCCTTCCTTGTAGATCCAAAGATAATGTCATCCACATACACCTGCACTAACAGAAGATCCTTCTTGTGCTGTTTGATGAAAAGTGTCTGATCAATCTTTCCTCTTTGAAATCCATTTTCTAATAAATAGGAAGCAAGTGTTGCATACCAAGCTCTTGGTGCCTGATGAAGGCCATAGAGAGCTTTCACTACTCTGTACACTTTGTTTGGATGTAATGGATCAATGAAGCCAGGAGGTTGTGAAACATACACCTCTCTTTCAATTTCACCATATAAAAATGCGCTTTTGACATCCATTTGGTAGACTGTGAAGCCTAAAAATGAAGCATAAGCTAGAAACAGCCTAATTGCCTCAATCCTTGCTACTGGAGCATAAACTTCATCATAATCTATTCCTTCTTCTTGTGTGTACCCTTGTGCTACTAGTCTAGCCTTATTCTTGATCACAATTCCTCTGTCATCCCTTTTGTTCTTAAAAACCCATCTAGTGCCAATTAGCTTCTCACCTGTAGGTAAATCAGCTAGCACCCAAACCTTTTGAATCTTGAACTGAAGAAGCTCTTCTTGCATAGCCTCTACCCAGCTTGAATCATCTAGGGCTGTAAGAATATTCTTTGGTTCCTTTTGAGAGAGAAAACATACAAATAAACATGAGTTTGAAAGTTCATGTTGTTTTGAAGCATAAAGGGCATCAAGAATCCCTTGTTGGTCTGAAGAGACCAATTGTCTTCTTGTCTTCACACCAGATTGTATATCTCCTATCACATTATCTAGGGAATGAACTTTGTGAATTTTTGTGTGTGGTGTAGTGGGAACATGATACGATGATGAAAGATTAGTCAAATCCACTTCATCTTCTTGGAACTCTGCATCTTTTGAGTGTGAAGGACCAGCAGTACCTTCAACTGAACTAACAGTACCTTGAGAAGTACTAACAGTACCTTGCTCTGTCTCAGCAGTACTTTCAATATTCAACATATTGAGTTGTTCCTCTGTTCCAACATCTTTTCTTTGAGCCTCAACATCCTCTTTTGCTTTACCAGAAGAAGATTCATCATTGTTTGAAGCTAAATCCACACTGGTACTTGACCACAATGGCATAATGACATCAGATTGATCTTTATCTAACTCCACCTCATTTGTTGCTTGTGAACCTGAAAAATTATTAGTTTCTGCAACAATAGGTAAATAATTCATAGAGTTTGTTAGATAATCAAGATCAAATATCCGTTTGGGTCCTTGACCTACTACATTGGATTTGTTTTCCTGAAACTCCACATGTAGTTCTTCTTGAACTTTCTCAGTTCTTAAGTTGTAAACTCTAAAAGCTTTGCTAACAAGAGAATATCCAACTAAGAAACTTTCATCTGCTTTACCATCAAATTTTCCTAAATGGTCTAAGGTATTGAGAATTGTCACATGACATCCAAAAGGTCTAAGAAATCCTATTGCAGGAGTTCTACCATTAAAGAGTTCATATGATGTCTTATTGTGAGGCTGTACAACTAAAACTCTATTTTGAACATAGCAAGCAGTGTTAATTGCCTCTGCCCAAAAGATTATAGGTAGCTTAGAATCAGCTAACATTGTTCTAGCAGCTTCAATTAGTGTTCTATTCTTTCTTTCAACCACTCCATTCTGTTGTGGTGTTCTAGCAACACTATATTCTCTCCTAATACCTTTTTCTTTGCAGAAATCATCCATAACTCTATTTCTAAACTCTGTCCCATTATCACTCCTAATGACTTTGAATTTCTTGCTTACTTGGTTTTCTATCAGTAAAATGAATTCCTTAAGAATGCTTGATGTCTCATCCTTAGTGGCTAAAAAGAAAACCCATGTAAATCTGCTATAGTCATCAGTTATAACAAGACAATATTTTTTATGTTGTATACTCCTTACTGAAACTGGTCCAAATAAGTCCATATGCAGCATAAACAATGACTTATTGATAGAGTTAAAAATTTTGGGCTTACAAGTGGCTTTGTGTTGTTTGCCTTTTAGACAAGCAATGCATGTTTGATCATTTTCAAATCTTTTGTGAGGTAAACCTCTTACCAAACCATTCTTAACAATTTTATTTATGGTTTTGAAGTTAATATGACCAAGCCTTCTATGCCATAACATTGATTCATCCAATGTGGCCTTTGATACAAGACAAGTTAAATCCTTTTTAGGAATGATGTTCTTCATATCAACACTATACATGTTGGCCTTTCTAGGAATTCTAAGAAGTACTTGATTTTCATCAGGCATCTTAAAATCCTTAGATAGAACAAGACATTCAGTGTCAGTAAAAAGAACATTATTCTTTTTGTCACACATTTGTGAAACACTAAAAAGATTATACTTTAACTCTTGTACATAGTACACATTTTCAAAATCTAAATTTCCGGTTTTAATAGTACCTTTACCAGAAATTTTGCCACGAAAACCACCTCCAAAGGTAACATATCCTCCATTGAATTCTTGAAAGTCTGAAAGATAAGACATGTTGCCTGTCATGTGATTGGAACATCCACTATCTGAGTATCCTTGATCTTGATGATCAATAGAATGTCCCTGCACACAAATAAGAAAGTTAGTTTTCTTTGGGGATCCAAGCCATTACTGACTTGAATCTGCCTCTTGCATCAATATAGTTTAATCTTTTAAGGACTGTTGATGCAACATTGGATTTTTGAATCCAACATGCTGAGGCCTTAACAGCATTTGCCCTATTACCCTTAGCAGCAGAGTGAGTAACATGTTCAGCAGAGTCTGCTAACTTTGAAGTCACACCCTTTGGTCTCCAAATTTGTTTGTGGACAACTGCTTTTGATTGAATGGGCCTTAGAACAGTTTTAGATGCATGTTTGAAAGTTGTTTTTGCATCCTTAGCTGTTGATTTTGGGTTAACAGTCATCAAAGGTCTAACAGTACCTTTATATTTACCAGTACCTTTAATTTGTTCTGGCAGTACCTTGTTAACAGGACCTTTTTGTCTAACAGGACCTTTGGGTCCAGACTTGTTTGAGACTGTTCTGGGTTTAATTCTATGAGTATTAGAGTGAAAAAGAGTTTGAGAAGTTTGCCTTTTGTAGTTCACCCTATTGTTTTCATACCCAGTTACCCTTTGGTTGCAGAAAGCTGCAAGATGGTCAAAACTACCACATGTATAACAAGCTTTATTGTAAAATACAAAGTCATCACCTAATTGGTTAGACTTGAGGTTGTTCCAATTCCTTTGGTTACCTCTGGGCTTGTTTGTAGTTCTATATTGTTCACAATATCTAACTGGTTTCCTAACTGTCTTAACATTTGACTTAGGCCTGTTAGTGTTGTGATTGACTATCTTAGGAAGACTTGTTCCTACTTTCTTAACCAATACAGGTTTAGACATAACCTGTTCTTCTTCACTATCACTATCAGTTGTGCAATCTTCAACAACTATAGCATCTCCTTTCTTAACAAAGGACACCTTGTCCTGATAAGATAAAGTTTTATCTAAACTTTTACTTACCTTCTCTATCTTTGGAGATTTAGTGACCTTAGAACCATATTCCATGATTGGTTCTTGAAACTCAGGTAACCCTGTGTGTGCTAAATCAATACCTGGAGGTGAATGAACACCTCTGTATGGTGGGGGTACAGACTTAAATCCAACACCAGAATTAACTTTATCAATAACTTGGGCTTCCCAAAGTCTATTGAATCCTTCTGAGGAATGTGCTAATACATCCACAGAAACCTTTACATTTTCTCTTTCATTCTTATGTTTAGCTAATGATTCATTCAACTCAACAATACACTCATCTCTGATCTTAATGTCATTTTTTAGTATATTGATGTCATCAGCAAAATGAATTTCATTATTTTTAAAATGTAAAACTTGTTTTTCTAAAACACCTAGACCTCTTTTGTGATTAGCCAAATTAAACAAAGAATCAAGCAGCTCTTGTTTATGAGCTTCAAATCTTTTATTAAGGTCTTCATAAGCTTTAAGATTAGGACATGATTCAGTACAAGATGTAATATTGTTTACCTCTGAATCAGAATGAGCCATTAGAGCAAATTCATTGGCCAAAAGAGCAGCATTTGGTGGTGCATCCTCTTCAATAGTCATAGAGCTCCAATCATAACCAATACCATCAATAGCCAACATAGCCTTTGGCTCTTCAACAGTAACTTCCTTTTTCCTATCTTGCTTATACCATGTGTTTCTGTTCTCCTGCTTTCTTGGGCTTCTACACTCCTTAGCAAAGTGTCCTAACCTATGACAGTTGAAACACTCTACTTTCTTCTTATCAAACCCAGCAGTATCATTACCATTTATGGTAATCTGCTTCCCAGTTCTTTGCCAATACTTCTTAGCCCTCATGCTAAGCAAAGCAACCTGCCATTTGATATCCATAGCTTCCAAATCATCACCATCTACCTGCTCAAGGTCTTCATGGTTGAGAGGAGAGCCATTAGATTGACTGGTAATGAAAGCATAGAATGTTGAATCTCCAAGACCAGCAACATCCTTGTGAGAACTTGTAGAAGGAGCACTTTCACCTTCATCTACCTCTTCATTCTTACTAATACTAGGAACTGACAAGAGTGCCACGTTTCCAGAACTAGTACCATAAGTTCCAGACTTTCTAAGACTTTGTTCAACAATTTTGAAGTTGTTGTACAAATCATTGAGCTTCATTGTTTCAATGTCTGGTTTGTTCATCCAGACAATAACATGAGTGTGGAACTCATCAGGTAGACTTCTTAAAAACTTCATGTTGAGATCTTCCTTCTCTGTCTCAACACCCAACACAGCTAACTGACTGACAAGCTTATGTAATCTTGAGAATAGCTTATCAAGAGACTCATTACTAAAAGCAGTAAAGTTTTCAAATTGTTGCTTTAGTAGTGTCTTCTGTGTCTTTTTGGTAGTTTCATTACCACCAAAATATGCACAAATCTCTTCAAAAAGAGTTTTTGCATCAAGATACTTGTTGAATGATAGCATCTGTTCACCAGGAATGGTCATAAGCAGCAAATTTCTTGCTTTCTGATCATTTCTCTTCAGTATCTTCTCTTCATTTGACACTGGTCCAGTATTTATTTTTCTACTTGTTTTACCTTCTAGAACAACCTCTGAGTAGCTTGGTGAAAAGGAATCACCATATATAATTATATCCCAAAGAGTATAATCTTGGACCATGAAATATTGCTCAATTCTCATCCTCCATAACTCAAACTCATTGGGTTTGATTATGGGCAACTTTGCAGCAACATTTGTTTGAACATCATGAGCTTCCATTTCTGTTTCTTTTAATTCAAATATATCAACCTCTAGCTCTGATACCAACTGTGGAGGTCCTCTTCTGTTTGATACACGGTTAAGGTGGTTAAACCTTGTGTCTTTGTGTATAAGATATATTGACTTAATATGATTAAGCACGCGGAATTTACTTAACCACACTTAGAAGGTTATGTATGTTATGGAAATGGAAGAATTATATTTGTTACTTGACAATGAACAAAGAAAGTATTTCACTAAACGATTCAATATTATTCCAAATAATACGAGTGATCTTGAGTTTTTCACTAGGGTTACAAAACCTTGAATCTTATGTTACAACTTGTGATTTGTGTTTGTTCTATGTCTTAACAGTTATGAGTCTATGTTATGCATGTGTGTCTTTCTGTTTAAAATCCATGTCTAAGATCTCTTTTATAGTTGCAAGAGATCTTTACAAATTTGCTAAAAGTCTTGACCGACTTACTTGTTTAACTTATGCATATTGGTGTCAGTACATAAGATACAACATGTATCTATGTATACAACTTGTTAACTAAGCACATGGAGTAAGATATTATCTACCGTATATGTTTGACCAAAATACAATAAATATCTTTTCGATCTTATCCTATGAGTCACTGATCAGCAGTACTTTGATGTAGTAGCAGTACTTTGATCATGAACTAGCAGTACTTTGATGTACGAGCAGTACTTTGATGTACGAGCAGTACCTTCAGAATATTTAATTCCCAACAAGAAGTTCAAAAGCAAGCTTACGTCTTGGAAGGCGAAGTACTTATCTTTCGCGGGTAGAGCAACTCTTGTTAAAGCGGTCCTTGGAAGTTTGCCATCATACTATCTCTCATTGTTTCTTGCTCCGAAGCGTGTTAAAAAAAATGGAAGGATTGCGTAGGGATTTCTTATGGGGCAAAGTTGGAACCCGGTAAAAGATAAGGTGGGTGCGATGGGATCGAGTCACTAAACCGAAGAAAGTAGGCGGCCTTGGCATTGGTGGATTGGAGGATTTCAACATAGCGATGCTTTCTAAATGGTGGTGGCGAATCAAAGAAAATCCTAATCACTTATGGGCACAAGTCATTTTTGCTATTCACGGTTCGAAGAAGATTGATAATATGGTGCCGGTTAAGAGATCGATCACGGGTGTTTGGAAGGACATTGCCTCAATGGATGATGTTCTTGCCAAATTGGGGATCAATATCAAAGACAAGCTCACTGTTAAGTTGGGAAATGGTGGCAAGGTTAGATTTTGGACGGATATTTGGGCTGGGAATTCGGCTCTTATGTTGCTTTATCCGAACATGTACAGATTGGCTTCAAACAAAAACGCTTGGGTGCTGGATAATTATGATTCGGGTGTTAACGGGATTACTTGGGGTTGGGATTGTAGCAGGCCTCCAAACTCTGCTGTTGAGGCGACGAAGGCGTCGAGCCTTTGGTCGTTTCTTCAACAAATTCAGGTTAATAATGTTGCGGATCAGTGGATTTGGTGTAATAATGAGGACAAACTGTTTTCTACAAAGGAGCTCCGAAAAGACATCGTCGCGGCTGCTTTAAGTCCTTCCGATATCGAAGACGAGTTCCCTTGGAGTTCTCCAGCCCCTTTCAAGCAGAAGCTGCTGCTATGGAGAGTCTTGATGGGTCGAGTAACATCTAAAGTGGGCCTTTGTAATCGTGGTCTTCAGATGTCCAGTTCGGATTGTGACCGGTGCAACTATTGTGTCGAAGACGTTGATCATTTGTTCGCGGGATGCATTTTTGCTAGATGCATTTGGTGGAATATTCTTGTTTGGATGAAGATCCCTTGGCCCCCCGATGATTTATCGATTGCTGGTTTCGTCTCAAAGATCCGGGATTGTCCGGGAAGTAATAAGTGGAAAAAATTTGTTAGACCCGTTTCCCGGGTGGTGGGACCCCACCCTAGATGAAGTTGACCCGAGCCTAAGTATGTTGACTAAGAGCATGTGGTTGTCTAAGGGCAAATGATTATAGTGATAAGTGTTAGTCTGTTATAGCCTAGATGCGGCGCATCTAGGATATACATGCGGCGTATGGTTGAATGGAAAGTAGGACAGACTTGTTATAGTCCATGCGCCGTATTGGAGAAGTAGATACAGTGTATTATGGATGCGGCGCATCTATGAGGATAGATGCGGCGCATCGACCTTAATTAAGCAGAAATGACAGAATTGCCCTTGTAGCTAGAATCTTCCCCATTTATCTATAAGTCTCCACACTCTCCTGTAAAAGAGAGTGTGTTTTCTGTGGGTGTCGAACCAAGGAGAAAGAGAGGAAAAAGATGGAGGTGAAAGTGCTATGATGATGATTATTAAATGGCATGATCTCTAGCCATGATTTCCCCTTCAAGTAAGTAGCTGTGTTCTTGATGATTATAAGTTATAGTTAGTGGGTTTTCATCATATGACAAGTTATGATCATATGATGATGTGATATGGAAGATAAGTGTATTTGATGGGTTTTGATAACCCTTGTTATGTGATTATTGTTATGTGTTAGGTTTTTATTATTTATGAAGGAGGATGGTGATGATGATGATGGATCATTGTGATGATGATGTTCTTGATGTGTTGTGTAGCTTGGTTTGAGGTAAGTAAAATGATGATAGCATATGTTATATGAATTTCTATCATATTGTGTTATGTATGTGTATGTTGGGAAGATTAGCTCGGTTGATGTTTATGTGATGCCATGTTTATGGCTTATTGATGAGATGATGCTAGGAGAATGTTGATGTTATGGAGATATGTTGATGTTATGTGCTAGATGAGACTTGAGTATGTAAGCCATGATGTAAGTGTTTATGTATATGATGCATTATGAGGATTGAAGTATAATGGTATGTTATAGTCGTTTTACTTACTAAGCGTTATCGCTTACGGTTTAGTTGCCTAACCGTTTTGTAGGTGCTTATGATATGGCTTGGATTATGGATTGAGGATTGGATGTGTGTCGAAGGTTAGAAGGTAGAAACTAGGAGCTTAGTATAGATTACCGAGCTCTATGGCGATATTGTACCCCCGTTGGTCTTTTAATGGATTGTGATGTAAAGTCAAGTGTTAAGTTGTATGTTAAGGTCGTTCAAATGATTTGGTAGTCATTTGGTGGCTCAAAGTATGTTTTATACGTTTATGGGTTGAGTTAAGGGGCGTTTGGCATAAGTGTCTATTCGTAACCATTTTGGGGTCAAACGGGTCATTTGTCGTGTATTATGAATTGTTATAGTTTTGAATGCTATTTGAGTGTTTTGGTACAAGTTATAGTGTTGTATTGAGGTCAAAGTGGATTTTGGGGTAAGTTGAGTATATGCAGGCTTTCCTGCTGATGTTCTGTCTAAATTGGTCGATGCGGCGCATCTAGTATAACAGATGTGACGCATCAGAAGTTTAAGGTGATGCGGCGTATCTAATATGTCAGATGCGGCGTATCATAAGCTTGAGTAGATGCGGCGTATCATTTCAGGTTGATACGGCGCATAGTCTCGCATCAGTAGATGCGGCGTATCCCTTAAAAGGATACGGCGTATCGGTGGTCATAGAAGGATTGTCAGGTCGTATTATAAAGTTTTATGTAGAATGTGTTGAAGAGCTTGTTGAGTTTATGTTCTTGCAAATGTTTTAAAGGGTTAAATGTTATAGACTCTGATATTTAAATGAAGAATTTGTATAAGTCTGTTTTAGTCAAACGTTTCCGCGTCAAAAGTCAAAGTTTTTAGTATAAGCGGGCACGGGGTGTAACAAATTGGTATCAGAGCTTCGGTTTAAGTGAATTAGGTTTCCACTTTAGGTTGCCTAGTCTTAAACCACTCATAGAAGCCTTGGATGTAAGTGTTATATTGCGCGGAAATTAGTTTCTAAGTGTTAGACGGACTATGTTTATGTTAGTTGAGCCTATTGATGATAGGTAATGTATGTTTATAATAGTGTTGTTGTGTATGAGATACAAGTCCATGGAGACTTGAGATGCTTAGATGATTAGTTGACCGTGCACCTCGGTTGGTGCCGGTGTTGGTATTGCGATTATGTGAGGTAAGTCCGTGGGGACTTGAGATGTTTATATGATTAGATAGCCGTGCACCTCGGTTGGTGCCGGTGTTTGTATTGCGATATGTGAATGTATAGTAGAGCCATGGTGATGGCATGCGAGTAGAAATGCTATGTGGTATTAGAGATGGGTTAGCAAGTGAATTAAGGTTTATGATACCTTAGTTATAAGATGGGCTATTGCTTGTGGTTAGTTAGAAGGCCGATGCTTAGACATTGCTTGGTTAGGCAATGTGATATAATGCCATAGACTATGTGAGTTGGTTTTGATTTTGAATGTTTTAACACTTGTCGGATAAGTGTTAAGCGTTATGATATGATTGCATTATATGATGTTTAGTGTTGTTGTTTATATGATGATAAGTCTATGGTAGTTAATTATATGTGCAAGCTTTATGTGATGTGCTTGAGAGCACGTTTGTATAGAAGTGCATGAGTGGAATAGATGCATTAGAATGTGTGTTATGTGTTGACCTAGTTGTGGTCGGTAAAGCTAAAAAGAAAACATTGTTATGTGAATAGAGTTAAGAAGCATGCTAATAATTTGAAAAAGCATAAATGCTTAAAAAGATTTAGATAAGTAAGAAGTAAGTAGCGAAGTATGTTTATAGCTTGATGTTTTGAGAAGCGCGAAATCTTATATGCTAAACTAAATGAGAAAGTTAAAGTGAAAAGCTAAGAAGTGATGAGAGCATGTTACATATAAAACATGATAAATTGATAAAGTGCTAGTGATATATGGTAAAGTATGATGAGTCAAAGTGACGAATAAAATATAGATTGCGTTAGAAGTCATAGGTGACTTGAAGTGTGCCAGAAAGAGTTGTAAAACATGAATGTGATCATGTTAATATATTTGAATATGTAAGATGAAATTAAAGAAAGTGTTACAGAATAAACCAATATAAGGTTTGTATGCATACAAGTTGAATAAACTAAATGAAGTGACAGTATGAAGTGAGAATATGGTCAACAAGGGTTGACGGGTAATAGTAAGAGTGTGTTGTAAGAACACGTTGAGATGTGTAAGTTGTAATGAATAAGCATTACATATAAATTTTCTAAAATAAAAATGGCACATAGTTAGTGTATGAGTCAACTTGGGGTTGACGGGTGAAAGATAAGTGGCATTGTGAAAATGCGATGATAATAAATGTGCAAGTGTTATATAGAAACTTGCCTAGATGATAGAAAGCGTGATAGTGAATGTTGAGATTGCGTAAGGCAATGAAAATTTAATATATGACAGTGTGTGCCTAATTATAAAAGTGCATGAAAGATAAAATGAGTAGATATGATAAGACAGATATAGTTTGGATCCAATGCTCTAGTTTGGTATCCTTTGGGATGGCCTAGCTTGCCTTTTATGGCATGATGTATAGCTTGCCTTATGGCATGATTGTTAGCTTGCCTTCACCGGCATGGTTTGCCTATATCCTTGGCATGATGTTAAGGTGTCTTTATGACACGATGGTAAGGTGTCTTTAGGACACGATGTTAAGGTGTCTTTATGGCACGAGGTTAGCTTGCCTTTGTGGCATGGAAGTAAGTTTGCCTTTACGGCATGAATGTAAGCTTGCCTTTGTGGCATGGTTGTCAGCTTGCCTTTACGGCATGGTGGTTAGCTTGCCTTATGGCATGGATGAAAGTTAGCGAGATTGGATCCAAGGCTAGTAAATATGGAAAGTATAGTATGTACGAGTGTTAGGTCGGAAGCGTATAAGTAGGATGGTTTATGGTTTCTTGATTTAAATGGATGGGGACGCCTTTTCATTTGAATAAAGAAATTGTAAATCACCGAACCATGAATTTGTAATTCTTGATTTACATAGATCGGGACGCCTTTTTATGTAAATGAAGAGTTACAAATGAGTGGACTTATGTGTGACCGATATGACATGAGTACGGATAGTGATATGAGATAGTAAAAACTAAAACCGGTTAAACGTCATAAGAAAAGATAAATGCGAATAAAACTTATAGTAGCATTAAGTAATGTGTGAAACCTTAAGTTAGACGTCTAAATTGAATTATGTTTTAAATTGATAAGTTAAATGATGAGTATTCCCAAGATTTAGTAAGAAAGATTGCTTAAGTGTTGTGTGTGATAGATTTTTGAAGGTGCCGTTTGCATGGTACCTTGTGTATTTTGAGATAAGTTGCCGGTTTTTAGTATAGATGCGTATTTAGTATTATGTGGAATGTGAGATTTGCCGGATTTATGAAGATAGGTTATGAGTAGTGTTTTGTCGAATGCCGTGTTATAGTGTTGAAATTTGACTCATATAGAGTCAGAGTAGTAGATCTTCCCGGATGACAAGTAGTTGTTTCGGGAAATCTTAGAAAGGTTTATGATGAGAAGTGTGCTTTTAGTGGATTATGAGTTGTGTTTATGCCTAGTAAGAGTAGAATTTGCAAGATCATGTAGATCGTTGCAAGGATTTGGCCTAGAAAACATGAGAATAAGGACATGTATATGTCGTAAATTAGTTTTGGATAGTTTTAGACGAGAGATTTCGGGGACGAAATCTAAATAAGGGGGTAGAATTGTTAGACCCGTTTCCTGGGTGGTGGGACCCTACCCTAGATAAAGTTGACCCGAGCCTAAGTATGTTGACTAAGAGCATGTGGTTGTCTAAGGGCAAATGATTATAGTGATAAGTGTTAGTCTGTTATAGCCTAGATGCGGCGCATCTAGGATATACATGCGGCGTATGGTTGAATGGAAAGTAGGACAGACTTGTTATAGTCCATGCGCCGTATTGGAGAAGTAGATACGGCGTATTATGGATGCGGCGCATCGACCTTAATTAAGCAGAAATGACAGAATTGCCCTTGTAGCTAGAATCTTCCCCATTTATCTATAAGTCTCCACACTCTCCTGTAAAAGAGAGTGTGTTTTCTGTGGGTGTCGAACCAAGGAGAAAGAGAGGAAAAAGATGGAGGTGAAAGTGCTATGATGATGATTATTAAATGGCATGATCTCTAGCCATGATTTCCCCTTCAAGTAAGTAGCTATGTTCTTGATGATTATAAGTTATAGTTAGTGGGTTTTCATCATATGATCAAGTTATGATCATATGATGATGTGATATGGAAGATAAGTGTATTTGATGGGTTTTGATAACCCTTGTTATGTGATTATTGTTATGTGTTAGGTTTTTATTATTTATGAAGGAGGATGGTGATGATGATGATGGATCATTGTGATGATGATGTTCTTGATGTGTTGTGTAGCTTGGTTTGAGGTAAGTAAAATGATGATAGCATATGTTATATGAATTTCTATCATATTGTGTTATGTATGTGTATGTTGGGAAGATTAGCTTGGTTGATGTTTATGTGATGCCATGTTTATGGCTTATGTGATGAGATGATGCTAGGAGATATGTTGATGTTATGTGCTAGATGAGACTTGAGTATGTAAGCCATGATGTAAGTGTTTATGTATATGATGCATTATGAGGATTGAAGTATAATGGTATGTTATAGTCGTTTTACTTACTAAGCGTTATCGCTTACGGTTTAGTTGTCTAACCGTTTTGTAGGTGCTTATGATATGGCTTGGATTATGGATTGAGGATTGGATGTGTGTCGAAGGTTAGAAGGTAGAAACTAGGAGCTTAGTATAGATTACCGAGCTCTATGGCGATATTGTACCCCCGTTGGTCTTTTAATGGATTGTGATGTAAAGTCAAGTGTTAAGTTGTATGTTAAGGTCGTTCAAATGATTTGGTAGTCATTTGGTGGCTCAAAGTATGTTTTATACGTTTATGGGTTGAGTTAAGGGGCGTTTGGCATAAGTGTCTATTCGTAACCATTTTGGGGTCAAACGGGTCATTTGTCGTGTATTATGAATTGTTATAGTTTTGAATGCTATTTGAGTGTTTTGGTACAAGTTATAGTGTTGTATTGAGGTCAAAGTGGATTTTGGGGTAAGTTGAGTATATGCAGGCTTTCCTGCTGATGTTCTGTCTAAATTGGTCGATGCGGCGCATCTAGTATAACAGATGTGACGCATCAGAAGTTTAAGGTGATGCGGCGTATCTAATATGTCAGATGCGGCGTATCATAAGCTTGAGTAGATGCGGCGTATCATTTCAGGTTGATACGGCACATAGTCTCGCATCAGTAGATGCGGCGTATCCCTTAAAAGGATACGGCGTATCGGTGGTCACAGAAGGATTGTCAGGTCGTATTATAAAGTTTTATGTAGAATGTGTTGAAGAGCTTGTTGAGTTTATGTTCTTGCAAATGTTTTAAAGGGTTAAATGTTATAGACTCTGATATTTAAATGAAGAATTTGTATAAGTCTGTTTTAGTCAAACGTTTCCGCGTCAAAAGTCAAAGTTTTTAGTATAAGCGGGCACGGGGTGTAACAAAATTAGTCTTCCTAGTGGTCGTGGCTACGGTGTGGCGAATTTGGGATGCTCGTAACAAAAGAGTGTTCGATGGTCACTTTGTCCCGGTGAGAGTTTCTGTCGACTTGATCAAAGAAGATAGTTTCCTATGGATTACACACAGAAATGGATCGGCCAACACTACTTAGGAGAATTGGAAGAACTTTGATGTTTTGGGTCTTTTGTAACTTTGGGGTGTTCTTCCTAGTTTCGTAATTTGTTTTGTCAGTTTCTCTTTGTTTTTGTTTGTACTTTCTCCCTTCCAGTTTCTTGCTGGGCCTATATATATATATATATATATATATATATATATATATATAGTATATATATATATATATATATATATATATAGTTTTTGGCCGTTCAAATTTTTTTTTTCTGTAACATTAATATATCATTTTCATTGCTTTCTAAACTTACTATAAAAAACCTCTACTTATAATAACCCAATACTAGTAATTTTTTTTATCCACTAGTCAAATTCTAAAGTCCTATGATCCCATCGATTCTAGTTCCCAATGTGAAATGAAGTTGGAAAAATTATACCTTCAACTCTCATCCTTTATTTTTTTTACTATTAAACCTTCTATCATATGAAAAAATGGTCAACCAAAACCTACCACACTCTCTCACTTGCAACATTTGGTCAACCAGACATGTTAACCTCATTAAATTACACACTACCCACTCATCCTCCCTTATAAACACACCCTCACCACCTTTACACACATAAGCACCAAAACACATAAACAAAAAAATGGAAGAAGATAACCATACTTTGATATATCGTCAGGACTCAGATCTTGACCTAAGCTTTACAAGCTGTACAAACACTACAATCTCCTCGTCTTCAGCTCGATCGAGCCTGGCTCGATCGAGCTTATGTCTGAGTTTTAATGAATCAACTCGTATTTCTTCAGCTTCCACCCCGCAATCTTCTAACATACCTAATTTACATCCTCGTCCGCATCGGAAATCCGATCCGAACTGGGCCGCAATTAATACTGCGGCCAATTTATCTTCGGATGGTGCTTTGCACCTGAGGCATCTTAAACTGATCCGACTTGTCGGATCAGGTAACCTAGGTCGCGTGTTCTTGTGTCGCTTACGTGACTATGAACACGCGAACTTTGCTATTAAAGTTGTTGATAAGAACTTATTAACAGCGAAAAAGTTGTCGCATGTTAATACTGAAGGACGTATCTTGTCATCACTGGATCACCCGTTTTTACCTACATTATATGCTCATTTAGAAGCATCTCATTACTCGTGTTTCTTGATAGATTATTGTTCTAACGGAGATTTACATAGCTTGCTACGCAAGCAACCGAATTACCGGTTACCAACCGACGCGGTTCGGTTTTACGCGTCGGAAGTATTGGTAGCTCTCGAGTATCTTCATTCCATCGGAATCGTATACCGTGACCTAAAACCCGAGAACATATTGATCCGTGACGACGGTCACATTATGTTATCAGATTTCGACTTATGTTTCAACTCTGAGGTCGAGCCAACCCTCGACCACAGAGTTGAAAAAATCAAATCCAAAAAACAACATAGAACACGTTACGGCCGTTACACTTGCTGCAACGGCCGCAACAGGAAATATAAGGAAGAAGAAATCGTAACAGAGTTCGTAGCCGAACCGACAACAGCTTTTTCGAAATCATGCGTAGGAACACACGAATATTTAGCACCCGAGTTGGTTAACGGTAATGGTCACGGTAACGGGGTTGATTGGTGGGCGTTCGGTATATTAGTATACGAACTAGTATACGGATCGACACCGTTTCGAGGAAATAGTAAAGAATCCACTTTGCGCAATATTGCATCAACCAGAAATGTCACCTTTGAAGACGAATCAAAATGTGAAAATCCTAGTATGGCGCATGTTAAGGATTTGATAGAGCAACTATTGGTAAAAGACAAGAGCAAGAGGCTAGGGTCTGCGAGAGGTGCAACCGATATTAAACGGCACCCGTTTTTTGACGGCATTAAGTGGCCGTTAATTCGAACGTATAACCCGCCGGAGCTCCGCGGGTTATCGGTTAAAAAAAGTGGTAAAGCACGTGATGGTCTGGTGACTGTGATGCCAAAGAAACGGCGTTGGATTTGGAAGGGGCTTAGTTGGATATTGATGAAAAGTAAAGGGTCTAAGAGAAATTTAAATTCTAATCAGAATTATTATTGTTATAAGAAAAATGTTGTTTAAATTTTTAAACTTTAAATTAGATAGGATATATTAAAGTTTTAGGGGTTGAATATATAAATTTTGTCGTGACTTCTTTACTTATTTTTGTTTATGGAGGTTTTGTTAACCCCTTTATTTTTTTTTCTTCCTAAATATTATGAGGGTGATATTGTAGAATGAAATTGTATCCCACTGTGTTCTCATGTTATTTTATGGGTTTATAGGAAGTGAATTTGATACATGGTCTTATGTTTGCTATAAAAAAGTTATGGTCTATTATTTGTTTTTGTTTTTAAGTATTGTGTGACAAGTTAAAGTATGAAATGGATAGGTGAGTCATTTAAGTTTAAAAAAAAAAAAAAAAAAAAAAAAAAAAAAAAAAAAAAAAAAACTATTAAATTAATTAAGGATGTCAGATCTGAAGTTAGCAGGTGCACATTAAAGGAAAGGTTGAACACCAGTGGAATTTGGTAGTAATCAAAAACTACAATGTTGTTCTTGCAATTTTATGGGTTAGTTTAATGATAGGACATTGCATTGTGAAAGAAGAGCACTTTTGAACTGTTGTGGTTAACAAATTATTTTCTACCATACTGGCATACTAGAGTTAGGGTATTTACTTTGAGCTTTGTTAAACATTCTTACATTTTTATCCTACAAATCTTTCTACACTCACAACAATACTATATAGTTTTTTTTCACTCATTCTCTCTCTGCATCCAAATCGTCAATTCTGACAAATGGCGAGTAGAACACTTTGTAAGCTTAAAATGTAAGAATGTTTAGCATTTTCCATTTACTTTGCGCTTATTAGTATGAGGGGTGAGTGCTAAGGTTTCTTAGCCCACATGGCTGGCTATATAGTCTTCAACACTAGGGGTGTCAAAAAACCCGACCCGAACCCGACACGACCCGAACCCGACCGGGTTCGGGTCAACTCGGGTCGGATCAACTCGAATTGACCCGACTTCTAAACAAGGTCGGGTTCGGGTATGTTTTTTTAGCCTTGACCCGACCCGAACCTGAGTTGACCCGACAAAACTAACATTTTACAATGCAAAAAACTCGGGTTGACCCCAAACCCGAGTTGACCCGAACCCGAATTTACATTGTCAATTATAGACAGCCATGCTTTAAGAAAATTTCATTACAAAACATGAACTTTTATAAAAAGTTTTTATTATAAAAAATAGTAGTATAATTCATTCTACCATGACAAAGTTAATTATAACATTAAATATTAATTTTTTTCTCTAGTGATAAACTACAAAATATAACTATATATCATAGATTCATAGGCTTCATAGCAATATATTTGGATAGGGTTATACTATAGTAACACCCCATAGTAGTTGGCTTCACCTATTTTTAAAGAATGTATAATCCGACAAAGTAGACAGTACAAGCGGCGACAGCGGTGAAAAAGTCAACACCCATTTGGATACCGACATGATTTACTTTCCAAAAGTAGGAAGGCACCTTGTTTTTATGATAAATTTGAGCACATATTCATTTCTTTGATGGACAAGTTGTAAACTAGCTTTAAGGTCCAAAATTTACCTACATCAAACAGTCATTCTTAGCTAATACTCCGTAACTATAAACTACAAGATTTGACGCTGTCTTTTTTTTAATTCTGCTTTCTGGAATAGAACGATGTCAATCATAAGCTTCTGTTAATAACATTGGAATAGTGAAAATTGGAAAAGATGTTATCATTTTCCGTAACATTAATATATCATTTTCGGGTCAATCCGGGTCAAAAATCAAAAATCATATTCGGGTCAAAAATCATATTCGGGTCAATCGGGTCAACCCGAATTGACCCGACTTCTAAACAAGGTCGGGTTCGGGTATGTTTTTTAGCCTTGACCCGACCCGAACCCGACCCGAACCCGAGTTGACCCGACAAAACTAACATTTTACAATGCAAAAAACTCGGATTGACCCCAAACCTGAGTTGACCCGACCCGAGTTGACTCGAGTTCTAAACAGGGTCGGGTTCGGGTATGTTTTTAGGAGGCTTGACCCGAGTTGACCCGACCCGAACCCGGCCGGGTCAACCCGAATGACAGCCCTTGAATCAACACTATGGTACACGAAGCAAATATCTCAATGTATATGGCATAATGAGCAAGTAATAATATGTAATTTAAACTTTAAAGGTATGTTTTTTGTTGGAGGATACAAGTATGTAGGGCATGGAAATCAGTATTCACCCATTCCAAGTATATGGGTCATGGGTGTGATCAGTGGGTTTTTAGCCTAGCGGCATCCATAAGAGTTGTGACCGGGTTCAAGTCCCAAATGGGATAAGTGTGTGGAATATTTGTATATAGTGGCGTGTGAGTTTGCTGTTAAAAAACCGTAAGGAGTATTATATAGTGCGTTTATACACATGTTTGGACTTTAGATAGATTACACAAAGGTCGACAAGCAACTAGTAAGAGAGCAAGCCATAAGTTCGATTCGCATTTCAGTCTTACTTCCTAAATGAAGTATGATTTACAGAGTCCATATATTAAGAAACCGCATTTATTCATGGTCATCAATCTCTTCTTGACAATCAAAACCAAGCACATGTGCTGCAACACCCGATGTGAAGCTTCTTCCTGGTATTATACCCTAAATGACAGTGGTTCAAAGTGGTGTTAGATAGCATCTGATCCTGGATATGAGGAAACAAGAAGACTAGAGAACAAAGTTTGTAATAAAAAAACTAGCATATTGAGCACAAAGTCTCAACTTTCTTACCTAACATAATGTTAAAATTGTCAAGGTGCAACTCACTATGTACCTATCATGTCCTTTTGCCACATAATTCCTCCTTGATCACAACAATTAGTTTGATCATCACACTCACCCATACTTCAACAAATTACACCTAACATATTCTAAATTATATTAAGGTGTAGACTTAATAATTGGAGTGTATACTACCTTTATATATTATAATTCTCACAAAAATACAAGTAAAGAAGTAAACATCTATAATACTATAAGATTAGGCCCTCTAATTTATTGTGGAGGCGTCAAGATTGCATAGAGTACAAGATAGCTAATGCGCTGAATTTATTGCAGAAATATGAAGAGGCTCCATTTTTGTGTCGAATTCATTGCAAAAAATGTCCAGAAAATATGAAGAGACTCTATTTTTGCTTCACTTATTACATGCCTTCAATGCAACCTCATAATAAGTATAAAATCATAAAAGGAGATGAAGTGCAAGGGTTTCCGGAATTGATTACATGGTATTTAGTATAGAATTAAAAGTTGGCTAGATGAAGTGTAAGGGTTTTCGGAATTGATGCCTATATAAACCGGCCAAAATCACATGCACAAACACAAAAGTTCGAATCTTCATTCTTGATTTTCAAAAGTTCAAATCTTCATTCCTGATTGCTTATATATTTTTGTGTTTTGGTTGATGTGTGCAGGTGATTCGTGACGATCTTTGACACAAAAGTTCGAATCTTCATTCTTGATTTTCAAAAGTTCGAATCTTCATTCTTGATTTTTTTTCGTGTGATGGTTATACAACATATGAAGCGTTTTGATTCGTCCGTATGTCTATAAATTGTTGCAGGATTCTATAAATTGAGAAAAGTAGGCATTGTTATGGATTCAATTGCTTTTGCTTCTTCCTTTAATATATATTTGCGTTAGATCTTTTCCTGTTTCTTATGTTTCTGATTTATATTTGTATAGTTTTTTTTTGGCAGGCTGCAAAATGATTAGTTAATCATGAAGGATAATATAATATTTGCATGAGTTGCATGAAAGAGCTTCATGAGCCGACTTTCAACAAACGATAATCTCATTCATACACACGAGATGTGCCACAAGTAAGCCGTATAAAATATGCATAGGGATATATGAGGTCAAAAATTGTTGTTTTTTACAAAGGTGAATACTTTATATGTATGACATGAATCTTTATATATTGGATTGCACTAACTCTTAACATGTGGTATTGATAGGAAGATGTTGGAGTATTATGCAACAAAGATCAAAATTTAGCGTGGTTTTATTTCATCAGTAAGAAGATCACATTTATCTCAAGTATAATTTTGAAGTGCAACAAAGAACAAAGAGGATTAGTTAATAATGAAGGATGAAATCTTCATGTGTTATCTTCATGTAGTTTCTTATGAGATAGATCATTTATTATTCATTGCAATGTTTCCATCTCCCATTCTATTAGAGATTTTCATATTGAATTATTTTGTATTTTTTTCCAAGACAAATATATTTATGTGCTACGTTGATTCTCTTAAATAATCTAATGAATTTCAAGATTTATGCAAGTATTTATAGTTTACGTAAATTATTTAGTATTTAAAACAAAATTTGACTTGATGGACAACTTAATTATGCATGAGAATGGGCCTAACTCAAACCTATTTGTAAGTATCTAATGAATTTCAAGATTTATGCAAGTATCTTGACTTGCTGGACAGCTTAATTATGCATGAGAATGAACCTAACTCAAACCTATTTGTCATGGTGTAAAAATGAACCAAAAACATTTGACCTGGGTCAAAAGTAGTTATATGTTCAAGTCTCACTATGAAGGACATATAACATAAATATGACAGGATTAGTTTAAGTGGTTATGCTCACATTATCTAAAGGGTTAATATACAAATATGTTACTAAACTTTCTAAAAAAGTTCGCCTGAGTTACTGAACTTTTATTTTAAATCACATTTAATTAGTCTATATGATTTCCCTAACTAACTACATAGTAAATATCAAGCACTTAAAAAAGTCCCTTCACATGTTGTCTTTTAACATGCATATGTTACATAAAATATTATCTAGCTATAAATAAACACACAACTCAACATCCGTCTACATACAAAATTTCTTATTAGTGATGTTTATGGTGAATACAATTGTAAAAGCCCATTAAAAAATGTCTTCACAAACTATCGGGCATAAAAAAATGATGTATAAAATCTTCTTCTTCTTCGTACACACAAACATTGAAGAGCCCCGATAAAAAAAAGTCCATCAAAGAACTCATCAAGCTCTTCTTGGCCAAATATGAAGATTAACACTTGAAGTAAACGAGAAGTACACATCCGTTACCGAAACTTAAAATTGTGAACCCAACCCAACGTTTGTGTAATGGGACGTGGCTCATTATCACGCATCTAGGAGAATGTGTTGTTCACGCAAAGATTATCAGAGGCTCAAATATTGAGGATACAACCTTAATACCAAGAATCACGCTCACATCAACAACATCAAAGTGGCCATTCATCCTTCTTCAAAAGGCAAAATAAGTGGTCAATGTAAGTCATCTAAACTTGAGGAATGGAAAATGTACATGCAATGCATAAAACTTAAGTTAATCATAAAACACTCGGATATATGACGAATTGACGATGCAAAAATACATAATTTTGACTTAAAGTCATTTGTAAATTATAATATCAAATAAAAAAGTTGAGTTTTAAACATAAGCAAAAGTTCAAACTTTTATCGAAAAACAAAACCAGTGCATTTAATGCGAAGTATATACAACATCAAAATGGAAGTGCAAGGCTTGCCGGAATTGATCACATGATATTTAGTAATTAGTAGAGAATTAAAAGTTGGTTATTGATTGAGATGAAGTTGAAAAGGTTGCAAGAATAATTGATAATTTAACTTAATGCAATATATATAGATATATGTATTATGTTAATGCATTTTCATATACAAGTAATTTATGTGTGTTTTCTATTGATGTAGCTCACATGTGTGAATTGATTCAAGAAAATGTGCACGAGCATATATGTAAAGCAACATTTAAATGGTTAAATGATATTTTTTAGCGTGATTAGTATATGTAAGCATGCAACTTGAATAATGAATATAAAAGGAAAAGTACATATTTTTGCTCGAACCCATTTGTAAATTAAAAAAATTAAGTTTAAGACATAATAGTGGAGTCCAAAAGGTTTTAGGAATTATTAATAGTGTATTAATTAATATTCATTTGGTTAGCTATTTGGAATTGAGTTTATTGATAAAATTTATTAATATTAGTTAGACTTCAATGTTAATTTCCAATGAAATTAGTTGTACAATAAAATGAGATGAAACTAACTTTAGTTTTTAATCATAAACTTTATAAATAAATACTAATATGTTATAAAAATATTAAATATAAAAATCACCAAACAACTAATGGCATACTTACAACAGATGTAATACAATCATAACTTACGAACCTAATAAAAAAAATAATTAACGCAAATTACACTATAACAAATAAGAAAAAGCCAGTGTGCTTCGTATTACCATGCAAAAATCATATAATGCAAAATTATTGTTGGGTTACGTAATAGGCCAAAACAATCAAAGGAAATTACATCAAGCGTATGACAATTTAATAACGACAACCCCATTTAGAAAATATAAAGACAAAAAAACCAAAACAATATCAACCATTTTTATATTTTTAAACAACAAAATAAAAATGTTTCATACAATATACTAAACTAAAAATACAAATTCACTCGACAATACACAAAAACAATACGCGCAATTAACAATTAGATTAAAAGCCTGTGCGTAGCACGGGTTCTGCATGCCTTGTTTAATTATAAAGCTAGAACTAAACAAGTCAATGAGCATAACCCATATTCAATAACTAGCATACAACCTGTCCAACCTCCATTTGAACATCTATCTCTAATTAAATTCAACCATACTAAATAGTAAACAAGTATTTGAAGTACATTTTATATAAAGTTAAAACAAAGGTTGGAATTTGATCATTAGTGTTGGTATACAAGTTAAAGACAAATGAAACAAATAGTAACTGGAATTCAGAGTCATGAGATCCATTTCTACGTAGATTCTAGCTAAAATATAGGGCTAATTCCCAAAATAGTACTTTGAAAAAACATTTTTCAAAATATAGTTGGAAAATAATGTCTTTTCTCAAAAAGGTCATGTGCGAATGTGCGACTCCATCCAACGTGCGACACGTGTCATATTTTTTAATAATAAAGTACAGTTGGTAGGTGGGGTAGATGGCACTTTGACTTTGAATGTTTGCTTAAATGACAAATTTACCCTTTCTCTTAAATGACTCATTATCATCTCCATTTCTTTAAACAAATCATGCTAGCAGAATCAATCACACATTAGCAGATCTCCATTTCTTTAAATGATCTTCATAAAAAGGAAAAAAAATTATAAAGAAAAAGAAAATTTGTAAGATTGGATCGATTAAATGATCTAAGTTAAGTGGTGTTTTAAACTTTTTATGTGTTTTACTTTTTTTGATCGATTAAATTCAGGGAAGATGATGGATCGAATTCAGGGAAGATGACGGATATTATTTGTAAGACCGGATCTAATTTTGATCAGGAATTCAGGGAAGATGATAGATCGATTATAATTTTTCTGGGTTTTTGTGGTGGTGATGAAGAGAGGAAGAAGAAAAGAGATGATGTGGTAGGTGGGGTGAAAGAATCAGGGAAAAAAATATGACTCGCACATTCGCACATGAATGTGCGAATGTGCAAATGTTCAATATAAGTATCGGTTTGAAAACTTAGAATTTTCTTTATAGCAAAAAAAAAAATTGCATAATCTATCACAGAAAAGGCTCATTAGCAACCATAAAAAATATTTCTAAGCCTTCGCACATTTGCACATTCCCAAAAAGGTCGAATGTGCGAATGCGCGAGTCATATTTTTTTCCCTGATTCTTTCACCCCACCTACCACATCATCTCTTTCTTCTTCCTCTCTTCATCACCACCACAACAAAACCCATTAACTACCACAACCAATAAATAAATCCGATTGATAAATAACAATCAAATCCGATTGATAAACAAATACAAATAGGTACGTTGAATGCGATACATCGACATATCAAAGCTAAGAATAAATTCTAGAAGCTAGTTGTGCATAAAAATTTGTTGGTGAAAAATTACTCCCTTCGTCTCAATTTATTTGTCAGGAGAGAGAAAACACAAAGTTTAATAAAAGTGGGGCCATTTTAATTTTCAACCACTAAAATAGAATATTCCTCCAATAGATTCTCTAGTTTTTATTAAATAAGGAAAGTGGACAAATAAATTGAGACATTCATAAAAGAAAATATGGACAAATAAATTGAGACGGAGGGAGTATTTATAAATTAAAACAAATACAAACAACACGTGACTTGAGAAAGTCAATTATGTGGATAAGAAACAACACATGACCACCAATGGATCTTGAAGTTATGTTTGTGTTTGATTCAGATTAATGAAGTTATGATGATGGAGATGATATGAGTTTTAGTTTTGGATTGATTGATGAAAGAGATGAGATTGATTGATGATAATTATTTGTGTGATGAGATTTTTTAGATTTGAGTTTGGGAGAAGAAATGGAGATGATAATGAGTCATTTAAGAGAAGGGTAAATTTGTCATTTAAGCAAACATTCAAAGTCAAAGTGTCACTTACCCCACCTACCAACTGTACTTTATTATTAAAAAATATGACACGTGTTGTACATTGGATGGAGTCGCACATTCGCACATGACCTTTTTGGGAAAAGCCATTATTTTCCTACTATATTTTGAAAAAAGTTTTTTCAAAGTACCATTTTGGGAATTAGCCCTAAAATATATTGCTATAACGAGTAATTAAAGAGCATGCTAGTTGTTGAGTTTAGTTAAGACCAATTATATAAATCCAAAACAAAGGTTGGAACTTGATCATTGGAATTGGTATATACAAGTTAAGACCAATAGAACAAATGCTAAACTTGAGCTCAGTTTCATGAGTCATTTGTACATGGCTTCTAGCTTAATCTCCAAAGGGTGAAGAACGGTGGGATCACCCTAGTCTCATGCATCCTAAGGATGCCAACCGGACCCTCCCTCAAAGACCCGGCCCCAGGCAATAAGCACCTGTCCCATATAAAGAGTATGCCGGTTGTTGAGTTTAGTCAAGTATTTAAGTACATTTATATAAATCCAAAACTAAGGTTGGAACTTGATCATTAGAATTGGTATACAAGTTAAAAGACCAATAGAACAAATGCTAAACTTAACTTGAGCTCAGATTCATGAGTCATTTGTACATGGCTTCTAGCTTAATCTAACGCTATGACATATAAAGAGTATGCCGGTTGTTGAGTTTAGTCAAGTATTTAAGTACCATTTGTATAAATCCAAAACTAAGGTTGGAACTTGATCATTAGAATTGGTATACAAGTTAAGACCAATAGAACAAATGCTAAACTTGAGCTCAGATTCATGAGTCATTTGTACATGGATTCTAGCTTAATCTAAAGCTATGACATATAAAGAGTATGCCGGTTGTTGAGTTTAGTCAAGTATTTAAGTACCATTTATATAAATCCAAAACTAAGGTTGGAACTTGATCATTAGAATTGGTATACAAGTTAAAAAAAACCAATAGAACAAATGCTAAACTTAACTTGAGCTCGATTCATGAGTCATTTGTACATGGCTTCTAGCTTAATCTAACGCTATGACATATAAAGAGTATGCCGGTTGTAGTTTAGTCAAGTATTTAAGTACCATTTATATAAATCCAAAACTAAGTGATGTAGACTAAATAACGAGATAACACAAATCAAGCCTGTTGATTCACACGAATACCAGGATCGATTCTTCCAACAATCGTTGATTCAATTGAATACCGACTATTAGGATTCTTAGCAAGAAAACTGCCAAAAATAGACTTTTCGTATTTTCATGAACTGATTAGCCACAAAGGCAATACACTTATTAAATAGAGAAACAAAGTCGAAATGGGCCCTAAAGAACAAATGGGCCGAAAGCTATTACAAAAACAAAAGTCTAAAAAACCCGAAAAAACATAAAAATGCAAATAACTCATAAAATATAGTGTTTCGGGCCTCGAAAGTTCCGTAAACCGACGAAGTCCGTTTATCACAACGTGCTCCTCGTTCCAAGCTTCGAATCGACTGGTCATAGGCCTGAAACGGAGCCCCGTAGCCCAAGTTATGCCCATTTTAGTGATGCCCCTTTAGTCACGCGATCTTGGGCCTCCAGAAACATGATGGCCCGTTCCTCAACACTTGGGCCCGCATCACTAAGGTCGGAACTTGATCATTATAATTGGTATACAAGTAAAAAGACCAGTAGAACAAACGCTAAACTTAACTTGAGCTCAGATTCATGAGTCATTTGTACATGGCTTCTAGCTTAATCTAACGCTATATATGACATATAAAGAGTATGCCGGTTGTTGAGTTTAGCCAAGTATTTAAGTACCAATTATATAAATCCAAAACAAAGGTTGGAACTTGATCATTAGAATTGGTATACAAGTTAAGACCAATAGAACAAATGCTAAACTTGAGCTCTGATTCATGAGTCATTTGTACATGGCTTTTAGCTTAATCTAACGCTATGACATATAAGGGCATGACTGTTTGAGTATAACCGCAGAAAGTTGATCTCATTCCATATTTAGAATGTATGCTAAATTTTTATTTCTTTTCTTTTTTTACAATAAGAATGAGATACACCATTTATTTACTCGGATGTTCCAAGTGAGATAGTGAAGAGAAAGATCCAGAGTGCCATGGACTAGTCCTGATTTCTGCTGGCTCCACATAATCTGTAAATAAATATATAATAGCTATGTGAACATCGAATGCATATACACTTACGAACTTTATAAATTATGGTACTTATACATAAGAATGTTATAAAAATTCAGACCTTTGCAAGAATTTGTCTCATCTAAAGGCGTTTCTGACGATGGAGACGATGGTGAAATGAGTGTGACCGTCCTAGCATCAATCATCATAGCTACAACTTCTCTCATTGTAGGCCTATTCAGCGGAGATGGACTCGTGCAAAACAATGCTATCCTTAAAAAGAGAGACATCTCATCTGTAGTCTTTTTACAACTCAAATCTAACCTTCTGTCAAATATATCAGAAACTGGAATCATCCCATTAATCGATCTTTTGACACATGTTACAAGATCCCCTCCCTGATCAATGGGTTGAACCGGAGGCTTACCAGTTACAAGCTCCAATAGAACCACTCCAAAACTGTAGATATCACACTTCTCTGTTACTTTCATTGTATAAGCGTATTCTGAAAATTAACAAAGAAATATGAATATGTCAGAATTTTTGTCAAGTTTTTATCATTTACAAGTTTTCAAATACTTAATGACTGAATTTTACTTTTTAGGCCTGTTTGAATTGTATTGTTTTAGCTTACGCATATGATTTAAAAGCACCTAGTCACTTACGTGCTTAATTAAACGTTCTTATTACATCTAAATAAAGCAAGAAGCATATAAGCACTTATTAGCGATCCAAACAATTTAGAAGTGCATTTTTCTTTCAAAAAACGGAAGCCCGTAAGTACTTAAAATATGCAATCCCAAACATCTTGTTATTACCTGGCGCAATGTAGCCATATGAACCAGCAATAGCGGACATTGATTTGGAATTAGGGAAGTCCATTAGCTTTGCTAAGCCAAAATCACCGACATGAGGCTGAAGCATTTTGTCTAACAATATGTTGTTGGATTTTATATCCCGGTGAACAATGTGAGGTCTACAGTCGTTATGGAGATAGCATAAACCTTCAGCTGCTCCACGAGCGATCTTATATCTGTCATCCCACTCAAGAACACGAGCATTATTCATCCCATGAAGTAGTTCCCCTAGACTCCCATTTTCCATATACTCGTATAACAAAAGATTAGATTCCTGGTGGTAGCAAAAACCATAAAGTTTTACAATATTCTTGTGTCGGATTTTTCCAAGTGTTGATATTTCAGCAAGAAAGCTACGGTCAACAATCGTGCCTCCACCACTTGACTTCAACTTTTTCACTGCCACCACATCACCATCAGCCATGACCGCCTTATACACCACTCCACAGGCTCCTTTACCGATCACAACGTCCTCTGAAAAATTATGAGTAGCTACAACAAGATCGTGATATTTGAAGCCTGCTTTTGGGAAGTAGTAATTATCCAACACATCACGCTTAACATGTGCTTCTTCTTCTTCTTCTTCAAGTGACGAACAAACTGGTTTTCGGTTCTTTAGAGCCCAACAGACACCCATGGCAAAAATCAAAGAAAAGAACCCGACTGTACCAGAAACGATGCTCACTACTTTATCCTTAGAGAACCCATCATGGAACCAATGAGAATGTTGACCGGATTGCGTAATTGAAGGTGGCAAACAGTGGTTTGAATCTGAAATGCAAAGCCCTTTGTTTCCTATAAAGTTGCTGGAATCCATCCTTTTAAAAATGGGAGTGTTTGGAATTGTCCCAAACAAGTTGTTGTTAGACAGGTTACAAACCAAGAGGCTCACTAACTGGCCTATTGATGCCGGAATTTCACCCACAAGTAGATTATCGTTCAAATATAGTGATTCCAACATTAATAAGTTTCCAAGATTCTGAGGTATTGTGCCTGAAAGAGCGTTATGGCTGATATTAAGTGAAATCTGGAGAGCCGAAAGTTGGCCAAGCTCAAAGGGGACATTACCCGAGAAAGAATTACCACCCATTTGCAATTCCGTAAGACGGACCAGCTTTCCTAATGAATTTGGTATTGGTCCATCAATTCGGTTATCGGACAGCTTTAACAATTCAAGATTTACCAAATTGCCGATTTCTAGTGGAACATGCCCTGTAAACCAGTTTCTGCTAAGATCAAGTCTTTGGAGATTTAAGCAGTTCATTAGCTCATGAGGAATGTCTCCAGAAAGACGATTAGAAGAGACATTGAATGTAACAAGCTGTGCCAAGTTCCCAATTTCTGGAGGAATGTGACCGAAAAAGTAATTATCAGACAAGTGAAGCCTCTTCAAGTTCTTCAGTTGGCCTATTTCTTGGGGCAAAGGACCCGTGAAGTGGTTTTGGTGGAGTTCAAGAGCGGAAAGATTATAAAGATTGGAGAATTCAAGAGGGAGGCTACCAGTAAGCAAATTGTCTCCTAACATGAGTTGTATAAGAGATTTGCATGATTTTAAACCATGTGGAATGTTGCCTGATAACTTATTAGACCCCAAGCTTAGAAACATTAGTTTCTGTGATTTGCAAAGATGTGGAGGTATGACTCCAACAAGATTATTCATGGAAAGATCGAGAACCGAGAGGTTACTACTAGCTCCTATCAATGGGGGGATACTCCCCTCAAGATGATTATCAAAAAGCTGAAAACTTTCCAAGAACGAAATGTTTTGAAATCCTAAAGGAATTTCACCGGTCAAGTTATTTATCGACAGGTCTAGTTTCCTAAGCACTTTCAAATTTGCGAGCTCCATAGGAATCTCACCAACCAAAAGGTTCTCAAAAAGATGAAGCAAACGGAGGGTTGGGATCTGACCCAACGTTTTTGGTATGACCCCGGTTAAACGGTTTTCAGAAAAATCTATTTCGACTAACTCTACACAATTACCAAGTTCTTGTGGAATTGAACCGTTTAACTGGTTGGTATACAAATACAACCTCTTGAGTTGTGTTAACTTACTAATTTCTTTCGGAATGCTTCCAGAGAAAGTGTTTGCATGAAGTGCAAGCAACTCCAAACGACTAAAGTTCCCTATATCAGGAGGAATCTCACCAGATAAAAGATTTTGCCAAAGGACCAAACTAGTCAGATTCTTAAGCTTTTGAAGCTCTCTAGGAAATGGACCACCTAAATTATTTTGTGCTAACCCAAAAACCTCCAAGTTTTCACATTCACTGACCTCACTAGGAATTGCACCCGATAAATAGTTCACACCCGCCCTGATTATCTTAAGTCGTTTCAGTTTACCAATGGACTTAGGAATCATCCCAGTGAGATTATTACTATAAACGACAAGCTCTTCTAATGAAGTCAATTTCCCAATGTCCTCCGGGATCACACCACTAAAATAATTCTCACACAGGGAAAGCACTCTAAGGGACAAAATTGTGGAAATTTGGGAAGGGAATTCGTCACGGAACCTATTTGTGCAAAGGTCTAAAACCTCCAAATGTTGACATGATGCTAAACCATTCGGAATGACACCAGAAATGAAGTTTTGGGACACGTTTAATTCGGTTAGAAACGAAAGCTTACAAATGGTTGGTGATAAAGAGCCAGATAAATTTAAGCCATGAAGGTTTATGGAACTTACCTTATAATCATTGTTACAACCAACACCAATCCAATTACACGGATCCGAATCAGATTGATTCCATGTATAAAGATTGTTACTTGGATCAGCCAAAGAAAGCTTGAACTCCAAAAGCACACCACCCTCTTCATTAACCGAATTAACAAGGCCAAAAACCGACAACATAAACAATATCATCAAGGCCAGAACATACTTATCAAGATCAAGATTCTTCATTTTCAATGAGAAAAGAAGAAAGAGTTTATTATAAGAAGCAAGGATACCAAGAAACTTTGGTCTGGTTTTAACAAGAGAAAAACATTATGATAAAAGTGAAAGATGTAGTTATCAAGAATTTAACTGTGTCACAACGACAAATGGTTCGCTTCAAGATCGTAAGAGACAACAAGTTTATGAAGAAAAGTATAGTGGAAAAAGGGTAGCCAAAATGCAACTACAAAAAGTGATCACAAGATTAGTATCTAACCAACCTTTACAAAGCTTTTGTTGATCATATCATTATAAAGCACACACAAAAATAAAAGAACTTATACTCCAATAATCTTAATCATCAAAAAGTGCATACAAAAAGGGTTAATCCGTGACATGAATGAAAAGATGGGCTAGCAATAAAATCAAAGTTGATAAGATAGAAAGAGAAGGAAAAAAAATACATATATACATGACTACATGTACATGTACACAAATGGACACATTAAATTCCTATCAACCAACTTAGCTCAAAAGATTTTTTAGGGGCTTAAGGAGGGGAGGTTTGGCTAAAGGAGGTCTTAAGTTCGAGTCCCACCCGAGACTTTTACCCCTTCAGGCATAACAAGAGAAAGTATAATCGGAGTTCAGGGTCAGCATATTGCCCAATTGAATATCACTACTACCTAAACCACTAACAACTAACAAGCCATTTCTAAAAAAAACACGTTAAATTCCTATAAATTTGAGTGCCATTTTTCACACATTAAAGTGTGCATGACAGTGATTGCTAGCTATTAGTGGGTTGAAAACAAGAATGATCATGATTTATATAATTGCTTTTATACTGAAACAACATGTGAAAACATAGTGATGGATAGATAGAGACTAGACAGTTGAGTGAATTAGTTAAAGTTGAGATAACAATCTTCTCCGCCATTGTTGCTGGGCCTGACAATATGGACAATTGGGTCTTCATTTCTTATATGTTTTTTAAAATACTGGGGTCATAGGTTTGATGATTTGAGGTTATACTGTTGGTAGTGGAAATATGTGTTGGAATCTATATATGTGTATGTTGGACTTAATGTGTGTCATCTTTAGAAAACTTGGGTCCTTTGGATGCTTCTTTACAACTCAGATACGTGGTATATAATCTTTCTACTAAAAGACTATATTATTATATTACTGTAACTACGTAGTACTTTTTATAGAAGGGTTTTTATGAAAAGAAATATAAAATATGTTTTAGATATCATGTGCCAAGATTTTTTTCATTGTTGCGAAAAATGCTCAACAACACCGATTAATCGTCGTTTAGGTGCTAATCGGCCACCAATCTTTTCAATTATATAAATCAGTCAATTGTGATCAATGGTGGTCAACTTGCCAAAACTTGAAAATCTTGTCGGAAATACCATAAAACTCACCGTAAACTTGTTTTAATCACTTATAGTCGCTGATTATATTTATTACAAGTTGTTTTTTTAAGAAAAATCTTGCCGGGAATACCCAAAACTCGTCAGAAATACCAAAAACTTGCCGGATATGCCAATCCGATTAATCACTGATTAATCCCGCATAGACCGATTACAAATTACAATAAGATCGACTGAACGAGTCTCAATTTATGATTTTTTCAACTTTGAATTTTGTTGTTATTTTTATTTGGCTTTTTGGAGTATGAACTATTGAACTAGAAGTAAATGGAATCCAACAATGTGGAAGTTGGAATCTTGATGGACTATTGGATGAATAGGCGGGCATTTTGCTTTTAGTTACTGTATTTGATTTACATCGGGTATGTTTGGCAAAACTAGCTGTAAGCTGTATGCTATAAGCTGTTAACTGTAAGCTGTAAGCTGTAAACTGCAAAGCTGTTAACATGAGCTACAAGATGTATCTTTTTTTCAATAAAAGTGTTTGGTAGGTTAGCTGTTAAATGTAATTATAAGATGTAAAATGACATAAAGGGACATATTTATAATTTTAAATAAATGTTTGGAGGGTATATAAGTAATTTAAAGTTTTAACAACTCCAAGATGTTTAAAAAGCTTCATGAATCAGCTTTTCATTTACGAGCTATTTGTTTGAAATAAAAGTTTGAAGTTAATGTATTCAAACAGAGCTACTTATTTTAGAGTAGATTATTTTTATAACAAAAAACTAAAAACTCCGCAAAAAGCTCCTGCTACATAGGCCCATAATTGTATTAATGAGAAATTGTTGCTCACGTTTCATGGCGTGTTTTAAACAATAAAAAGGAAATTTCTAAAACAAGGACAAACATTTGTCATAAACACGTATTTAACAAAAAAACATACCGTCTCCGTCCCAAAATTATAGTACTCTTTTGACTTTTTTGATATTTGTTTTTCAACTTTAAGCTTAAGTATTTTTATTTATATTACATAATACTTGATGCAAAATATATGAATCGATTGAGTTTTAAATGTATTTTTCACTGGTATAATTTTCATCAAGTATTGTATAATATAATCAAATATATTTAAAGTCAAAGTTGAGAAAGAAACACCGAAAAAAGTCAAACGGAGATTATAATTTTGGGACGGAAGGAGTATTATTTTTGTACAAATTATATGTGGTATAGTCCAATGGGATCATGTGGGTTGGTTTCCTCATTGTAGTTCAAGACAAACATTTTTATTAGGTTGGGCACAGTCGTGATCAGACACGACCTTGTCACATCAACTTTCTCTCTCCGACGACCTGACGACGACCAAGTTGCCACAGTGGTGACCAAGTTATTTATTTATTATTATTTTTTTAATTCAAATATTTTAAATAACAAATTTAAAATTCATTAAAAATAAAAAATTACATAAATTATTCAAATAAACATTAAAAACATTACTCGTCAAGAGAATCAGGAACGGCCGCGTATCCCAATTGACGAATTCCCGCAGTACACTTGGCCAATGGGGTAATACCAAGTATGTCCCTAGCATCAGGATTTTGTTGAAAGTAAGGAGAATAATTGGTTACATCTCGAACAATTTGTGTGAATAGTTCTTGGCTCATTCGGAACCGCCGACTGAATGTTCTTGCGTCATACAGCGGGTTTTCGGAGAAGTATGCCGCCACTAAACGATTATGAGCACCCTCATGATCCCTATGTATGTACTTTCGTCGAACTTTTGGCTGTGACACATTGTACACGTTCCAAGCAAACTGCGTAAACTCCGCAAACTTCGTAAACTCACTCATAACTTCTTCATCATCGTCGGAAGTCGAAGAACAAAAAATAGCTCGTAAGACATAATTAAGAGAATGTGTTTGAAGGTATTGATAGAAATGTTGTTTGAAATTGTGTGTTTAGAAGTGTGTTTGATGTTGGTATTTATAAGGTTGTAAAGTGATAAATTTTTTTTTTTTTTTTTTTTTTTTTTTTTGAATATCAAACGGTAACAAATTTTTTGAAAATGTGTGTGTTTAAAATCGGTCGAAATTTTGACCCACCATGCTCCTTTTTTGACCGACGACTGATTGTGACCCAAATGCCACATTGGGCACGACCGACCAAGAAATCGGTCGACCAATCCTCCCGACCGACGAGTGTGCCCAGCCTTATGGTTAGTTGTCAAAGGGAAACTTCTAACATAGAACAGAATAAGTAAATGGTAGTCAAATTTAAATTTTCAATGTTCATTATGTAAAACTGACATGATTCTCATGAACACCTTTCTTCCAATATAACTTTGTTAAGAAGGTGTGGATGAAACGCCCGACCTGAATTTTTTTTATTTTATTTTCTTTTCTTTTTTACCAGAAAACCCGCGTAGTTATTTCTAAAACCGGCGCCCTTTTTTTGCCCAGAAAACCGGCGCAATTTAAAACAAAACCTACGCACTTTCTGGACCAGAAACACTTTTAACTATGTACACTTCATAAATCATGTTTTTACTTGGCAAGACCCATAAAACCTAGAAAACATATCTCATACATATAATACATCATTCACTACATAAGCTTTACAAAACAAACATGCAGAAGCGTAAAAACTAAGAGTGTGTGTATTAACCCAAACACTTCTGTTTTGACCCATTCTCAAACATATGCACTTGGATACTAAAACTTGACAATACAATGTTGAACTTGAAAGACATAATACTAAAATGATTTAGGGCGTAAACAAGCTGAATAACAAAGAAGTGGATGGGATGCTCGTCACCTATAAATACAAGCATTATTGTTCGTTTTGCTCACTTCCTTAATCTACAAGCCTCGAAGTCCGTATAACCTAACCAACAAAACATGAAAACTGAGCACCGTAAGTTCTAATGACTTAGTGAGTAAACGGATCTGAATCTAAATATGTAACGAGAGCTATAATAATTCTGACATGGTGGCTAAACTATATCGATTCTGACTGATGATTGAAGTGTAATGAATCAAACTAATAACTGAATTTGAGTTTGAAACTAAATTTAATTCTGCAACTGAAACTGAAACTTAATCTAATTCTATATCTGAATCTGAGTCTATAACTAAATCTGATTTTGTATCTCAGACTAATTCTGAATATACGATATCGACTTTCTACCAAAGTTGGAATTCCCTAGCCAACGAGTACTCTTCTTGGGGCTCTAACTTGTCATCGTGCTTTTCTACACTTGGGTCATCCACAAAGGAAGCTTAATCATGTAAGCATGATATGTTATTTCCAAGCCTGAGTTATCCGCGAAGGATATAAATACTATGTTAAGCACGGTTCATCCACATAGGATGCTTCTGTGGGAGTTCCTCATCGTGCACTTTGTAACCTTTCTCAAAATACGATGTCATTATCCAAGTTATTACATCATTTAAATATTTCATTTAGTAAATATTTTACGAGTTTCATTTTTGTTTTTTCCATTTCTATGGAAAACATTGTACGATTATTAATTCACGTAATCCCGAACTTATGATTTTAGGTTTAACAAAGGATTACACATCTACATTTAATATACTAAAGTCTTAGTATATCTAAGTAGACAAACAAAAGTCTTATATAAATTCTTATTAGTCTTATATAATTCATTTCATTTAAGTTGATACTTAAATTTATCAAACATTATATATACTTCTATATCACTTTACTACACAAATATTCAAGGAAAATAAACACAAAACAATAAAATATGTTACTTATTTTCCACCTCATTTTCCCCCTCCTCTTTAAGGTGGGCGTTTAAATGGAAAGGATCACCAAGACTTGTTAGTCTTGGTGATGAATCATAACTACATAACTAATAAACTACTCACTATAATAATCAAGTAACACATGTAATGCCCTAAACAATCTCTTAACCTAAAAAGAAGTAACCAATTTGGTTACCTCTTACACATTATGAGTCACTATGCTAGATGGCTCAATCTTGCTCAAACTAATACAAGATGTTGCCACTCTTCCAAACTTAACTAGTAAGGCTTATGAGTCACCTCATTTAGCACCTCCTCAAGACCCTATAAAAGCCCCTTTCCCTCCCCTTTCTTGTCGTCCATCACAATACATACAAACACACTTCTCATTTGCTTTCACTTCAAGTATTACAAACAAGTTTCAAGTTCCAAGTTTTCTCTACAAAGACCTAGCTACCTTTGGTGATCCTCTTGAGTTTAAATCCACTCAAGTCACCAAAGCCTCATCACAAGTCTTTACAAGTTAACAAGAAAGTGTTGAAGGATTCTAAAGGAGTGGAAGAGTGTTCTAAATCCTTGTCCTTGTTCATGTTCCCTTGTTTAAAGGCCAAAAGTTGTAAGCCAAACCTTGTACTCATCACATACTCTTATTTCTTTGCTTATAAGTCTATATGCATGCTTAGTATGTTGATCATATGGGTACATGGCTAAAACTTATAAAGAAAACATAAGTTAAAACTTGTTAGAAGCTTAGTTTTAGTAACTAGTTAAAATACTTGTAGTATATTGAGTTTTAACATCAAACTATTAATTATGGACATATATAGACTTAAAAATAAGGTAGATGAAATAAAAACGAGAATCTAGGCTTTTGAATCACCTAAAACGGCCTTACGGTTTGAAAGATGCGGCCAAGTAAAATTACCAAACCTGAAACGAAAAACTGAACAAAATATTTTCTGTAATAGTAATAAAAACACGATTTTCTAGGCACTTCTGGTCCGTTTCATCGAAAAGTTAAAACATAAAAGTTGTCCGAAACGACATTTTCTTTAAAAACTCGGGAACACGGGTCCAGAAAAAGCAAAACGAAGGCTATTTTGTCCAAATCTTAACAGATTTTATATAACCACATAACTATATATTTAGCCGCACGGCTAAGGCAAACCAAAGGGCCTAAAGGCCTTAGGCCGAGACCACAACCGCGGCTAAGGCCAAGGCTGAGGTCTCAAGGCCTTGGCAGCCGAGACCAAAGCCACGGCTAAGGCCTCAAGGCTTCCTGAGGCGAGACCATTAGCCAAAGCCTTAACCTTGGCAAACCAAAACATATACTTTCCATATCAAGTACTACAAAACTAGGGAGCTTCATGTGAGGGGCTTCATTTGGGTAAACGGATCGACGAGTTGCTGGATTGACAATTTAAAGTGTCCTAGCTCCTTGAACGTTTACTACATGACCTCTGAATTATGATAACCCGAACGGTAGTACGAGATATATAAACTAAAAATGTTTCATAAACCGTTTCTATAAAACGACATACACAAAACTACCAAGTACTACATCTTGATCAATATAAGGACATATATAGGCTCGTTTATGTTTTCTTAGACATTATTCCAAACCTAAGTTGCAACAATTATTCTAGGTTGCACGTAGAGGTTTTCCCGGCTTATCCAGCGATTTCGTTATATCCTTAAACATTATCTAACTCACGGTGAGTCATAGCCCCACTTTTCTCATTTAAGCTGTTTATTTAACTCTTTGGGGGAGTAACAGTATTGCCATACCTAGAGTTTCTATATCAGAAACCATTAAGCACTATGCGTAGTGAGCACGAATACTATGGTTAGATCTATTGGGATTAATGTAACCATTAAGTTGACTCAGTTAGAGCAAACAAACGCAATAAACACTAGGTACAACAACAGATTACCTACTAGGCTATGATTGAGACTACTATGCCAATTTCTATTGGTCCGAGGTTATAGATTAACTAGAACGATGTTACTACTATGCCAATTTCTATTGGTCCGAGGTTAAAGGTTAACCGGAACCATGTTACAACTATGCCAATTTCTATTGGTCCGAGGTTAAAGGTTAACCGGAACGATGTTGTAACACCCCCATAATTTACAACGAAGCAGTGGAAGGCTAACTGGGGTATTACAACTTGGATCACAATCATAATAATAGAAAACGACCCAAAAAAGACGTTTTAGAAAAAGTTAGGTTATCATTCAATAAACTTAGCATACAAGATTACCAGAAGAAGTTTTGCGAGAATTAAAGTTACATAAATAAAACGGTTTTATGTTTAAAATGAATGATAATATTATTGATCATGGTTCATAAAGAGTCCTTTGCCAACTCCGTGCCAGATTTACCTTTATTAGTTACCTAAGATAAACATGCTAAAAAGTCAACAAATTATTGAGTGAAATCCATAGGTTTATAGTTAAGTAGTTGAACACAAGATATAGTTGATAATTTGCATCGAATTACAAATATCATGGAAAAACAATGTTATTACCCTAAGCTCATGACACTCAAACGTTAACTAGGTATCATAAAAATGATATAAGTAATAATGCCCTCTCGTAGGTACTTTCCAGTTACCTATTGGTATACAAATATAGTGCGTCTGGTTACCATTCCAGCTTACACAAACAAGGTCATCAACCCCAATAGATCTATCCACAATATTCACGTTCACTCGCAAGTGATTAATGGTTCATGATGGTGAGGGACTTTTGGCAATACTGGTACTTAGGCAATAACAAATCAGGCATAGCATACATTCGTAAAATCACTTGTGTTCAGGTTTATAGCATGTATCTCCCCCACGGGAATTTATAAAAATTTAAAAGTGGGGCTATGAACTCACTTCGGTGATACAGTAGTCCAGATATAGAAATATCAAGTGTGGAAGGGAACGACTCAATTCACGCGACATGAATTAATATGGTAAACCTTAGATTTCGATGATTTATGTTCATGACCTAATTGTTTAGAGGACAATGTTTCGAAAAGTATTTGTATCGCCGCTACTTGTGTGACAACCCTTAAAGTTCAAAAATAAGGTTATATACTCGTATAACTTGTGTGTATGTGATCGTTTCTCGATGTTATGAAGTCGTCTATTATTAAATCAAAAATTAGTGATGGTGAGTGTTGGGAACACGTTTTGTATTAATTCAAGTATTGATCATATTGTAATAGGTTGCTTTGGCCTTTAGGTTTGTTATTAGGCCCAGCCCGTGTAGAAGGCCCTTGGGCTGTGTCGTTTATTTATTTAATTATGTTTATATATGTTAATTAGGGCTACAAGCCCATGCAGATGTAAAAACTATAAATACCCCCTCCCATTCAAGGGAGAGGGTTGGTTGATGAATGCACTAAACATTTCCATATTATTGTTTATCATCTTCCACACACTCTTTCTCTCTCTGACTTTCTCTCTCTAGATCTAGGGCTTATTAGTGGTTAATTAGTGTAGCTTGTGTGATAATTAATAGTAACATCAAGTGGTATCATTCGCCTAGGGGTAATTTAGGTTGTTACAAGATTAGATCTAAGAAAAAAAATCAAAAAATCCGATAAGTTACTATTCACCTACTGTTCATACGATTTATCACTGTTCATCAGACTTGTTACTGTTCATTGATCGAGTAACTAGGTTAGTCGAACTTCTGGTCTAGTCGAGCAACATTGATCGAGTAACAACATTTATCGAGCAACTGGCTATTCATCGAGTTAGGTGATATAGTCGAGCATCATTGATCGAGCAACTACCTTGTTCGAGCAGTTGATACCTTGATCGAGTAACTTTCACTTGATCGAGCAACTTAAGGTAGTCGAGGTAGACTATTACTTAAGTTAGTCGAGAAACATAGTCGAGCAACTTAGTCGAGTTACTTTCCCTTGATCGAGCAACTTTCCCTTGATCGAGCAACTTCGTCGAGTTACTTTCCCTTGATCGAGCAACTTCTTCGAGTTAGTTTCCCTTGATCGAGCAACTCCTCTAGTCGAGCAACTCCACTAGTCGAGCAACTCCTCTAGTCGAGCAACTCCACTAGTCGAGCAACTCCACTAGTCGAGCAACTCCTCTAGTCGAGTAACTATTCTAGTCGAGTAACTTTTCTAGTCAAGTAAGCTGATTGAGTAACTGTGATAATCGAGTAACTATTCTAGTCGAGTAAGCTGATCGAGTAACTGTGATAGTCGAGTAACTGTGATAGTCGAGTATGCTAATCGAGTAACTATTCTAGTCGAGTAAGCTGATCTAGTTTCTAAAAGAATAAGATGATCGAGTAACTATGATAGTCGTGGTTCTATGCTAATCGAGTAACTATGTTAATTAAGGTTCTATGCTGATCTAGTTTTTGATCTAATCATTATTTCTTAAACTTATCTAGTTTTTATAAAGATGATCTCATGATATCAAGTTTCTAAAACTTCTAAGTTTGTTTCAATGGTTTTTCAAGTTTAACAAACTTATAAAACTTGTATCAAACTTAAAATATTTACAAACTTGAACATGAAATAAAATTATTTATAAAAACTGATTTGTTTAGAAAATGATTTGATTGAATGATATGTGTATGCCCCTCATGAGATTTCTGTTCAATGTGATGCATCATATTATGAAGGATAATTTCATGAAACCACTGTCATTCACTAACATATATATACTGTGTCCATTGTGTATTGTTGTTGGTGTTTACAATGATCAGGTGAACCCTGTCTCGAACCATGTCTCAAGCATCTGTTACCCGAAAACAAATCATTCCAGAAGGGGATGAACGAAAGATCGGCCACTCCAACTCAAGAGTAGACTTCAAGAAGTTACGATGTCATGATACTTACCAGATCATTGTGGAAATCCTTGACAGACATTTCATCAGACCCACTTTGACAAACACAGCAAGTGTACCTGAAATATATCTCAACCAGTTCTGGCATTCTCTGATCATTAGTGAAGACGAAGAGAGCATGACCATCACTTTGGATAATACAGAGATCACATTCAAGGTTGAAACACTAAGGAATGTATTGCAACTTCCAAAAGAAGTAACGGGAAAACTAACGAAGTTTCACGATGATCCAACATTTGAAGATATGGCCAAAACACTTCAGCTTCTGGGATATGATGAAACAGAACCACTCACGTCACTCTACAAAGTCGAAAGAAAGTACATTCCACAACCATGGCAAACCATGTACTCAATCATCATTCATTGTATAACTGGAAAAACCACTGGACTGGAACACCCTCGACAAGAGCACCTTCAATTCTTCTGTGGTGTTATCAACCTAAAACATCTAGACTTCGCTAAATACATCTGGAAAGACATGATCTTTCTAAGTTCCAAATTTCATCAAAATAAAGATTACAAAATACCTTTTCCCCGATTCACCAAACTCCTGATCTCACGTTTCATGCAAATACATTCTGAACTCAATCGACCCGTAAATGAGAAAATGCACACTGAAGACAAAGACTACATTCTTACCAGAATCAGAACACAACAATCTCACACAGAAAAGCAAGGTGCCAGAATTCCACAAAATTTGTTATCTAAAGAACTGATGGATACTGAGGCATATCAGAAGTATGACGAAGCTGTGAAAGCCAAAAAAGTGGGAATTGTACCCAAAGGGGCAAAATCATCAAAAGGAAAGAGTAAATCAATCCCAGCTCAAGCCACTGTTTCTCGTTCAAAGAAAGCCACTACAGTTGAGAAAAGAAAAGTGGTTCCCAAAGCCTCATCAGCAATGCAACTTCATGATGAATCAAGTGAGGAGGAGGAAGGTGAAAATATAGACCTCAGTAAAGGCAAGAATAAGAAAGATATTGAAAAGTTCAAATCTACATTGTCAGAATCAGACAAGGGACTAAAACCAGGCAAAGGAAAGCAGATCAAGTTTTCAGATACACAATTTTCACCAATTGAACCACCATTGACTGACAAAGAAGAAAGAGAACAGATGAAGCAAGCCTCAAAAGAAAGCTTATTGAAACATAAAGAAGATGAAAAAAGACGTGAGAAAATAAGAAGAGGTGAAGGTACAACATCAATTCCTGAGGAAGAACAGGAGGAGTCTGAACCTACAAGGTCTGAAACACTTGGTGAATCAGAGAGTGAATCTGGAAAGTCTGATGATGAATCTGGATCTGGGTCTGAGGAATCTGAAAGTAATAAAGATGAAGATGACAATGAAGAAGGAGAAGGAGAAAGTGAAAGTGATGAAGATGAAAGTAAAAATGATGAAGATGAAAGTAATAATGAGGATGATGAAGAAAAAGATAAGTCAGATGACAAACAGGATGACAAATCACCATCACCACAACCGTCATCTGTTGGTCAATCCACAAATGAATATAGTGAACTCAAGGAGCAGGTTACCACACTTCAAGAGCATGTGTCAGAGAAATTCAAAGCAGAAGAACAAGAGCACACAGAGATAAAACAGCAGATCAAAAATGTAGAAAAGAAGGTGGATAACCAAATTTCCCAGTTTAATAACTTCGACTTGGAAAAGACAGCCGAAGAATATTTGAAAACTCATGTCCCGCAGACAGTCAGTTCTCAAGTTACTCAAGAGGTCACTCAATATCTTCATGACAATCTTCAAGGAATTCTCAACACATTTGTCCAAAGAAATCTGGAAAAAACGGTGGCCAAAATTATGCAGACAACACCAATCACTATTCGAGCCATGCCACCCAAACCATCCAGATCTGACCTCAAAGGGTTATTACTAGAAGAAATCATGGATGATCCAAAAGAACGAGAACTTCAAGAAGTACTATTCAAATCCATGAAAGAGGATGACAAGGAAGTCAGTCTTCCAAAAGAAGGGTGCAAGTCCGACAAACCAGTCAAGCGCCATCGGGAAGACCCAGAGGATCAAGGGAAGAAAAGGAGGAGACGTTCTTCTTCAACTGGTCGTGCTTCCACGGCATATTCTTCCGGCACAACTAAACAATAAAGTCAACCGGTATTCATCCCTCTTGAAGGCGGCGCATTCGAGGAACCTGAATCTTATGATGATGTAAGTTCTGATCATGAAGTTCTAATTGCTCCAACAAAAGTTCAAAAAGTTCGTGCTCCATCTGCTACTGAAAAAGCCGTACCACTACCTGAATGGGTCAATCCATCAGCTCCAAAGTTCGATTGGTTTGAGAAGATGGTTGATGCATATCCGGAAGATGAAAATGATGAACCTGTTGAAGGATCGATTGTGGACTTTACAAAATGGTTGAAGAAGGCAATTAAAGTCCAAAAGTTGGGGTTACCTGACATCATCCGAGTTCGCAAGAGTGGATTCACAGAGTTCAAGACAGTTACAACTACAGAGCTGGAGTTTGAATACAACATTGAACAAGTTGCAAGAGCTTTGGTAGAAAACATCAACTGGGAAGATGCACAAGCCTCCAATCCAAAAGAAAAATTACATCTTCAATATTACACCCATCCCTTACCACTCATTGGTGATCCAAACAATCCCAAGTTACCCAAAGCATACTTCTTCGACAACGATTTAGCCTATCTCATCTATGGAAACACGAATCCTGAGAAACGATATGCAACGTCAATTACCAAATATCCAGCAGCCTCATATGCCATAGAAGGCTTAGAACAACAAGTTGGCAGTCTATGGATCGACAAAGTTCAAGAATACAATGAAGATGCTGCTCTTGGGGTCTACCATTGGCCAAATCTGCGAAGGTTGTTCTACAAGTTTATGATCACCAAAAGAACAACTAATACTGATGTTTGGAGGAAGTATAGGATTCTGTCAATCACCAGTGTAGAAACCGAATCAATGTTTGGGTACAACTTTCTGAAGAAAATTACTGTGAGAAGATCGGATGATCAAGAGTACACCTTCAGTGAAGCTGACTATCCCTCCCTGAACCTCAATGATATCGAAGATATGTATCTACTGAAAGTTCAGGGGAAACTTGAACATCTCCGTGGACGCCTTCAGTACGATATCATCAACTCGATCCTCATCTACATCCGCAGCATAGTAATCAGAACGCGAGTTGAGGATGTCCATCTTGGGGTAGAAAGCTATCAAACACAGTTGAATCTCATCAAGCCAGATTTCAAACCTCCAAGATATGCTGACAAGCAGCCGTACACGTTTGGGGATAGACTGTTTGGGGTGTATTATACAAGGGATAGATCGTCACCAAGATTCATGGGTTTTGAAGAACTCCGCAAGTTCAGTGACGAAACTCTTCTAATGGTCAAAACTGAACTTGAGGATATTTTGGAAAAACAGAGCAAGGGGTTGTTCATAGGATGGTCACGAGTCATAAAATGGAGCAAGAATGATGCTAAGCAAGCGATGAAGTTTGTGAAAAGGATTGACAATAAGATCAAGTTCCGGATGCAGATGCGACGACTGGAAAGTTACGTTGGAGGACGTGCAAGAATCCCTAACATCCTCACGTTTCGTCATCCTGAGTAATAACCTTTGGTACCATTTCATTGTTTCATCATTTCCATAATTTCATCATTTTTCATCACCGACTATGGTTTGTGTACACATAACAGTGCACAACCCGTACCTGTAAAGAAAGGACCCTAAGGTACGCTTCAGTGCCTCAATCCTGATCAAAGGAGCGAAAGCTTCTTTCTTATGAGTAGAATGAAACCTGAATGTTTTTTAAGTTTTTCAAACATTCTGCTCATAAGGACAAGTATTCCCTTTTCAAGGGGGAGTATTTTAAAAATAATCTTTGTTCTGAAAAACAAAAGTTCTTGAAATTCTTCCCTAAAACTCAAAAACAGCATATTTTAATCATAACGTTTTTCAAAAACATCATGAGTATGCTATTTTTGAGGGGGAGAATAACGATATGATCAAAATATGGTAATGCTATGTTGGAATCTCATTAGTGCACGACTCAGAATTGACCCTCGAATTGACAATAGGAAAAGTCAGTAGTCGAAAGGACATGTCCCGGACGGGTAATAATTTCAAGCCAGTTCATCTGGTGATGTAAACGTGTCTTGCAAAGGACGTGTCAGAGTAGAATGTACCGATTTCGAGCGATTTTCCTTGAATATGATCTGGAAGGGTAATAATTTCAAGCCAGTTCGTCTGGTGATGTAAGCATGTCTCGCAACGATCATGTTCATTGAAAATCAATCAATTCAAAAGTGCCAACTCTTCCCGACATGTGCAAATTTACTTTAACTATATATGAGCACATGTTAAGGGGGAGTCTTTCAGAAAAACGCAAAACTTTCATGGTGTCAATAAAAAGTTTTTACAATCATCGACACTTTGAGATATTTTCAATGGTTTGGTTTATGGCATCATTAGGATAGTCATGGAGTTATAATGTGACTAAGGTTAGGAATAACCGTCCTATGATCCGCCAGAGCCGAAGGGATCTACCCAAGGACAATACCAATAGTTTAGAACTAGAAAGTCCTAGGTATGATTAAAAAAGGAGATGTGAAATGTAAGGAGAAAGAAGGGGTTGAAGAATTAAAAAGAAAAGCAAAGAAAAGGGTGAAAAGAAATAGCCCTCCATTTGTTCAACCTTAGGGCAGACACCGGGTTCAATACATAATCTACTGGTTGACTGAGCATCACCGGTATTGAAGACAAAAGTCGTCATGGACCCAGTGACGCACTGCACTAACCTTCTAGCCACTCAGGTGTCTCTCAAAAGGCACTTGTTTCATTTCACACGGAGAACCCTTCATCATCTATCGACCTCTCACTACGAGATGTGTTGATATTGAAAAGGAGGCACTCTGCTCCACGCCTCCGACGACCAAGCAAATGTGCACTAATCGAGTCTAGAGCCATAAGATTCATCAAAGATCTCTTAGGAATACTTAGTATTACACTGTTGTTCTACATCATGGGCATCAGTTGTAAATTAGGAAGTGTCCTACGCAGATCTTAGCAATCTGCCAAGAACATTCTTGAGAGAACTCACAATTGTGATTCTCAGTGATAGAATGGAAATCCTGCCAGGGTCAACATCAAACAGCCCTAACAGCAGGTCACTTCGGTAACTCCTTGTGGGTTACGCTTAGTGTTTGTTCCAAAACGGTCTACAGTCGTGGGGTGATCTCCAGCGGCTCACTGAATCGTGGGTGCACTTCGGTGTGTCCGTGTAAGCCCTTTCGGGGGTATCCGGTTCAGAACGGCCTGTGCAAGGATTAGAGAAAGTCTTCACACTATGCTGTTGACGATATCGAAGTCTGAGCCTGTAAGTGCCGGTTGGTTCGTGCTGCTGCTGCTGCTGCGGAAGAGCTTGAATACCTGGAGTTCAACCACCATAAAGACTCCATCATGCTCATATCCTGAAGTTAAGTTCTCATAAAGACTCAGAAATATCAAAAGTTCAGAATACGTTAAAGAAAAGTCAAAGTTCATGCACTACAACCTTTCACAAGTTAAAGATTGAAGAAGTGAGAACAAGTTAAAGAACCAAAGTCAAAAGACATATGAGCATGGTGGAGAAGGCGTGAAGACACCAGAAGCAGAGACCATTGGAGAACGGCAGATCAGTACCATATCATATCACATCACTATCAAGAACAAAGAACAAAGATTCAGAAGACGTCAAAGCCACAAGAAGCAAAGACGACGTCAAGCAACCTTGATGACCAATACTTAGGGGGAGATTGTTGGGAACATGTTTTGTATTAATTCAAGTATTGATCATATTGTAATAGGTTGCTTTGGCCTTTAGGTTTGTTATTAGCCCCAGCCCGTGTAGAAGACCCATGGGCTGTGTCGTTTATTTATTTAATTATGTTTATGTATGTTAATTAGGGCTACAAGCCCATGCACATGTAAAAACTATAAATACCCCCTCCCATTCAAGGGAGAGGGTTGGTTGATGAATGCACTAAACATTTCCATATTATTGTTTGTCATCTTCCACACACTCTTTCTCTCTCTAACTTTCTCTCTCTAGATCTAAGGCTTATTAGTGGTTAATTAGTGTAGCTTGTGTGATAATTAATAGTAACATCAGTGAGTTAAATATTTTTTGTTGGTGAAAGGTAAGTTATTAAAATGTTTTTATTTATTTTCAAGTTAGTTGATTATTATTCGTAAATAATGTTATTATTTATATTTCGATTTTGCCGGGTTTATATATTTTATTTTAGTTTTTATAAAATTCCTATGAAAAGAGTTTGTAAATATAAGTTTTCAAAATTATTATGAGGTTACTAAATAGACCCTTATGTTATATAAAAGTTACACTTTTTACCCCAAACTTATAAGTTTTCATTTTTAGTCCAAAAGTATAAACTTATACTTTTTATTCATACTTTCTGAAATTTACAGTTTCTACCCCGATATTTACTTATTTCAGTTTTTAAATTAAAAGTCTAAATTTACAGTTTTTACCCTATACTTTCCAAAAGTTACCCTTTGTACCCAAGTTTCATAAAATTTACATTTTTAGTCCAAAAGTGAAATAGTTATAAAATTTCCAGTTTCCCTTTATTTTGTTAAGTTTCATTAGTTTCTTTTGAGCTTATTAAAATTGCTTATTTCTAAATAGCTTACACGAGTGGCTAATGGGCCTTAAGGCCCAATTATGGTGCGTTTGGTTTTAAATGAACAAGGAAACAAAAAAATATATGCTCCAATTATGACTATGCCTGGGTTCGAACACAGGTGGTTTGTGGGAGGACTGACCGACATAACCAATGAGCCAAGAGCTATTGGTTGTGTTTTGTTATAGGTTTAATTATATTTAAGGTTTTAGCGACAGGTTTTATATTTGTTATAATTTCCATCTCAGAATGTTGTATGCATATCGTGTATATGTATTGTTTAGCTTCTTTGTACACATTAAGCTTATTTGTGCATGCATACGCATGTGAAGAGACAACAAAGTGAAGTTTTAAGTACAAGGGTGCCACTTAATCTATTTAGCACCAAGTGAACGTGCATGAAGAAAAAAAAGAAACAATATGGAGATGAGTTTGGAGAGGTCTATAAGCTCACTGTTGGTCGAGAGTTGGTCGAGTGAGGAATATCCAAAATCACCAGTTAAGTTTATTCAAGTAGCCACCCAAGTTCACGTTACGTTTTAATAAGTGGTTTTACGTTCGAAAAATCAAAACAACCCACACATGTGTCGACTTACAACATAATAAGCATATGTTTATTCTTTAAGTTTATGTGATTTAAGTGAGTGAAAAGATTGCTAGGTAAACCTTAAACATAACAATACCATTTTCAAAGAAATGTTTTCGTGCATATATGAATGTGTGCATGTGTGTGTACGTTGAAGTCGAATGCGTCTATGTGCATGCGCGTAGACAGTGTATATGCATGTATATCAAAAGAGATATGGATCATGCCTCATCTATATGTGGTGACGTACATTTTTATCAAAGAATAAATGTGTGTAACACAAGGTTAAGTGAGTTGTCGTTTACAGTGTAGCTCGCGAGATGTGTGATTCGAACGTAGTGAACCCCAACTCCACGGTCTTAAACTCGTAATGCAACTAAACCAAAAGGACTTAAGAAATTGGTGAAATGACCCAAGCTTGTTTCTCTTTCTTTTCCTTCTCTCACGACAGTAGCAAGGGATAAGTACTTTGTGTTTGTATTTCGTTCTTGGTTTGTAAGGAACCGATTATGGTTTTTGCATGGTATTTAAAGAGATAGGAAGCACATGTTTTAAAGGTAGTCAATTGGTGTTGGTAAGTTTGGCAGCAAGATATTGGGAAGACAAGAAGAAGGGGACAAATGGGTCTTGAGGTGAAATTTCATTGATTGAGTTGATATCACAACTTCTCCCAGGTGATGATTAGTACTTGGTATAATGGCAGTGAATATGGGGAGACAAGAGAAAAGAACAAATGGGATGTTGTTGACACAAAAGAAAAGTAAACAGGAGGGAATAAAATATGTACATAGGCTATTGTTTGCAAAAGAAAAATGACAGGAAGGAGGGAATATATATATATATATATATATATATATATATATATATATATATATATATATATATATATATATATATATATATATATATATATATATATATATATATATTTGTACCATGGTTATGTTACAGGAAGAAAGAAAAAAAAATAAGGTGGGCTTGCTTGTTTGGCTAGGCAAAGGGGACGAGGCCCAATCCACAAGGGTGTCGACTTGGTTTGTTAAAAGGGACGGCCAAGGCCCAACTTAACTAAAGGTGTGTCGGGTTAAGTAACGAGGCCCAAGTTATATATAAGGCTTAATTATTTCATTTGTTAAATTATCGTGGTACGCGTGTGAGCTCGTTCTAAGTGAAATGTGAATCGCGTCACATAAATATGGTTTGTAATTGCATTGGTAAAAAAAATTAACTCATAATAATGGTTAATTAAACTTTCAAATCAAAATAATTCGTGTTTACTATTACTAAATGACTGGGTAAATTACGGGTTCTTACAGTACCTACTCGTTAGACTGAATTCCGTCCCGGAATTCTAATCTGTGTTAGTTGTCGGAGTTTTTTCAGGAAACAAATGTGAGTAATTGGCACAAATTTGATTTTCACGCTCCCAAGTGTACTCTGGTCCTTTGTTGAAGTTCCATTGAACTTTGATGATGGGAATGCGGCTTTGTTTCAATTGTTTAACATCACGATCCATGATTTCTACTGGCTCTTCTATGAAGTTGAGTTTCTCATCAAGCCGAATTTCTTTTAATGGAATGACAAGGGATTCATCTGATAGACATTTCTTCAGATTTGAAACATGGAAAGTATTGTGTACTTTACTGAGCTCCTCGGGAAGCTCGAGTTTGTACGCTACAGGACCAATCCTTTCCAGGATTTTGAATGGCCCAATGTATCTAGGATTTAGTTTTCCACGCTTCCCGAATCTAACCATTCCCTTCCAGGGTGATACTTTCAACATGACCCTATCTCCGACGTGAAATTCCATAGGCTTTCGCCTTACATCGGCATAACTCTTTTGTCGGTCACGAGCAGCTTGCAGACGTTGTCTGATTTGTACAATCTTCTCGGTGGTTTCATGAATAATCTCGGGTCCCGTGAGCTGAGCATCTCCAACTTCTGCCCAACAAACAGGTGATCGGCACTTCCGACCATAAAGTGCTTCAAATGGTGCTGCCTTGATACTAGCGTGATAACTGTTGTTGTATGAGAATTCTGCTAACGGCAAGTGTCTATCCCAGCCTTTACCAAAGTCGATCACACATGCTCGAAGCATGTCTTCCAAGGTTTGGATAGTTCTCTCACTTTGACCGTCGGTCTGTGGGTGATAAGCAGTGCTCATATCTAACCGGGTACCCAAAGCTTTCTGAAGTGACTGCCAAAATCTAGAGGTGAAACGACTATCACGGTCTGAGATAATGGAAATCGGCACTCCATGCCGTGAAACTATCTCTTTTAAGTATAACTGTGCAAGAGTACCCATCTCGTCGATTTCCTTGATTGGCAAGAAATGTGCGGATTTGGTAAGACGATCAACGATGACCCAGATGGTGTCAAATCCACTTGATGTCTTAGGTAGTTTCGTAATGAAGTCCATTGTTGTTCTCTCCCATTTCCACTCTGGAATTTCTAGTTGTATTAGCAGGCCGGATGGCTTTTGAAATTCAGCCTTTACCCTAGAGCATGTTAAACACTTCCCGACATTCTCAATGATATCGGCTTTCATGTTCGGTTACCAGTAGAGTTTTGATGAGTGTCTAAATACTCATCATTTTTACCTAATCTGAGCTACCAAAACATCCAAAAACACTCAGAAATGCATCATAATACTGAAATTATCCCAAAATTGTGTTTTATATGTTTCAGATGCAAAATGAGTAAAAACAATTGAAAAACGAACAAAGTTTACAAAATTGGCAGTTTCAGTCCCTCAAGTTTCAAAACTTGTCAAAATTAGTCCCTAGGCATTTGTTTTGTAAGAAAAATCACCAAAGGTCCTTTTTTAAATCATAAGTTGTCATATTTAGACCTTTGGATGAAAAGTTTGAGGAAATTACAAAATTGGTCCCTACAGTTTTAAAATTGGCAAAAGTAGTCCTTGGAATTTCAAAAATGGAAATTAAAAATTGTGATCCTTGAACTATTCATATTTGGCAGGAAAGGACCTTTTAAGTATTTTGGAAGATGTGCAAGTTTGGTCCTCAAAATTTCAGGAATTACAAGAATGGTCCTTGTGATTTAACTATAACAAACCGGATCCAAAACAAATAACAAACCCATCATTAACCCAACCCATCCCATTTATCCTTGCCCAGCCCAACTTCTAAACCCCAAGCCCAAAACATAACCCGACCCAATCCCTTTTTAGCTAAGCCTGGGTTTGACTTCGGTCAAACCTTCCCTTTCCCACCAATACCGCCAAACCAAAACCACCATTGTCCACCGCCCTTCTGACACCACCCACCCCCCATCTTATCCCACTCACCTAACAATGCCAAAAGCTTTAAAAGCTTCTTCTCCACCTCCCTGAAATGCATTTATTGCAAAAAAAACCTGCTCAATCCACTACTATCAATTTTGGAGCCAAAAGTGAAATCAAAGGCTCAGATCAATTGAGGATAATTCAAGGGTGCAGAAGAGCTCAGAGATGTCGACTAGGGTTTTCCCATCTCAATTTAGTATAAATAGAACAATGTAATAGATAATTTAGTAGTAGTTAATTTTTAGATAATCGTATTTTACTTTTATTAGTTGTAATGTTGTAATTTCTTATTTCCAGTTGTAATCCAAGTTTATTTAAGCTATAAAAATCTTGTTTCAAGTTATCTTGTGTTTGAATTTATTGTTGTTCAAAAGTTGTATGTCTCTGTTGGGAATGTAAGTTCGAACCACCATCAAAAAGCTCTCATAAGCTCCAATTAACCTTGAAATAAGCTTATATAAGCTCTACATAGCTTTATGTAAGTTTGTTTAGTGTAATTCAGTTTTAAACTCAAGCAATGGAAAAAGTCAACAAAAAGTCAACATAAGCTCTTAAAAGCTATTCTGGATTTAAAAAGCTCTCAGGAAGGTTGCTTTGGTTTTCTAGCTTGTTGTTAACAAGCTAGATTGTTCTGTTCTGTTCATGCTATCCACATAGCCACACTCTCAGTTGTGATCTTATTCTCATTTTTAGCTTAATTTCTCAATTCACTGTTAAGTAGCTTATTAATAGCTTGTTATTACAAATATTAGCTTATCAGTAGTCTACAAACATATTTCATTCAGTATCTTAGTTATTAACCAGCTTGTTCTTCATTTTCACTTAAAAAACCTATAAAAGCCAAAAATAGCTTATATAAGCTAGCTTATTAAAACTGCTTCATATTCAGTCACAGGTCACTTTTAATAGCTTAATATACTTGCTTACACCATTAGAGTTCAATTCAGAGCTTAACTCAACCATCTCCAGTTAGAAAATACCAAAACAGTCCCCTAAAGGACTGTTTGGTTCAAGTAGACAAACAAGCCAAAAGTAGTTGTCACTGTTGATTGACCACTAGTCCAACTTTGTACAAGCTAATTACAGTCCTTAGAAGCTATTTTTACTCTTTGATCAGACCTATAGCAAGATATAGCAGTTTCACACCCCTTGTGTTCATAACAGTTCCTAGAAAGCTCAAATAAGCTCTCCAGAGCTTCTAGCTTGTTAAGCCCATGTTCTAGGCATTTTTTGAACTTCTTTCAGTCCATTTAGTTTGTCTACAAACACCTTAGACCCACTGCATAAGTGTGCAACAAAAACACACACCACATCAGATAGCAGACTGCTAGGCAGTTTTGTGAGGTTTTTGGAATTTTTGAGGAATTTTAATTCCCTCACCATAAGCTCTCATGAGCTGATTTTCTGGAATAATAAGCTCACCCAGCTTGTGTACATCTAGAATTTTTTGCAAGATTTTTAGAAACCATTTAAGGCACTAAATCAAGGCTGCAATACAGCCAAATTTGCCCTGTGCCTGCAAGCACATCAGCAGACTCAAAAGCCAAAAGCTCTTTTTGAGCTTTTCTGGCTTATCAAGCCAGCAATTTTTGAACTCATTGGCTTATTTAAGTGTAATACAGTCCTTAGCAACATAGTCCATCAGCTTTTAGCTTCTCAGCAAGCTTATAGCTTATTTGTTAAACTCAAGTTCTTAAAAATATAAAACAAGCCCAACTGATAAGCTCTTAGAGCTTATTCAGGCTTATTGAGTTAGATACAAAAATCATTCCAGTTATAAAAGTTGTTCATTATAAGCTGTTTAATAAGTTCCAAAAGAAAAAAGTCCAAAAAAATAAGATTTAGCAAAAAGGTCCTAGTGGGATTCGAACCCCTGACCTCTTGATCACAACACCAACACCCCACCCAGTGTGCCCGTAGGTCTTTTCCATTATACCTGTGCACATTTTAATATTTAAGTATCAATTAGCAGTTTAATTTAATTAGCTTAATTAACTAGTAGCTTATTTGCTTAATTGTAGCTTATTAGAAAAAGCAGTCACACCCATTTTAATTTTTTTAGCTCAGTAATCACTTAAAGTAATTTAGGAAAAAGTTTCAGATTTTTCTTAATAGTTTTAATATTTTTAATCTTTTAATTAGTTTTTAATAGTATTTAAATCATAATAAATGGAATATTAATCAGAAAAATATAAATCTAATTTTCATAATTTTCTTTTGTCATTTTTAATCTAGGAAAAATATAAATATATTTTTAGACCTTAAAAAAAAACCAAAAATAGAAATATAGTGATAGCTTCTATTTAATAGAATTTATCTTTTTAAATTTTAATTAAGTAATTTCCATTTTTATAATTTTCTTAGCTTCTTTTTACTTAGTAATATTTTTAGAAAAAGTTTTAGATTTTTCTTTGTCCATTTAGTATTTTTTATAAATTTAAATAGTTTAATAAGTAATTAAATAATAAATAATTAATAATAATTAAATAAAAAGTGTAAAAAAATATAATTTAAGTTTTTAAATAAGTTTTAAGTCATTTTACATTTTTAGGTTTTAAATTTCATAAATTTCAGTTTTTGTCCCATTTTAGATTTTCCCGTTGCGCGTTTGTAGTTTATTTTAATCACGTTTACTTTTCTTTTATATTTGTGTTTTAATTTGTTATTTAGAATTGTTAAAAAAGCAAAATCAAAAGCAATCTAAATCATCAATCACTCTAATCCTAGCTTTTCACAGTTTTCCATTCACACCTCGTTGGGAAACGATCCGGGTGATCACTTGCCTGGTTTCACACTACACACGAGCATTCGTTCTGAGGCTGCATATATTTATATATACATTTTCGGAACGGATCAAATTTTGGCGCCGCTGCCGGGGAGGTGTGCTGCGACTATTGTGAAGAATTTTAGCGATTAGTGATTCGAGATCCTTCTATCAGAAGTTCCCATTTCCCAAAAACAATATAAAATACAAAAATATTTTTCTTTTCTATATATATTATTATTATTATTATTATCATATAAAAAATAAAAACACCAAAAATAATTTCCGTTTTCTTTGTTAATAATAAATAACAATAAAAAATTACCATAGAAAATCAAGACAGACTACTACCTAACTGGGGGTACGACCATAATAAGTTCCCAAACCAAAGATTTAAAACTTTACCTTTGTATCACTTGCGAATATCGGCTCACCTTTGATCGATAAACAAACTCTAACGGAGGTTCTAGGATAGTCTGACATTAAATTGTCGGACTGAAAGAAGCGGGTTTTTAAGGAGCATTAAATTGCCCACCTTTGCTTCTCCGCCACTCTGTGCGTTTATCTTTTAGAGAGCTACCGTACGCTTGTTGATTATTGGTTTAAGTTCACTTGTGTTTTGATTCGTTCTTGATTTAATTAAAATATTTTACTTAGTGCATGCGCACTCGTTCTTCCACGTCATCAAGCCCTTTACGTGAACTCGTAGATATTCCGAGAAGACGTAATCGTAGACGTGCTGCCCAAATAGTCGAACCCGAGATTCGTACTGTTCTCACTGATAATATGGCAGACGAACGCACAATTACGGAGATGCCATCGTTTTACCAGTCATCGATTCTGATCATTTTGAACTGAAAACACATTTGATTCAGCTCGTGTCCACAAACCAATTCCACGGGTTTGAACGAGAGGATCCATATGCACACATTCGTTGGTTCAACAAGTTGACCTCTACAATCAATTACAAGAATGTGCCGCAAACAGTTATCAAATTGATGCTATTTCCATTCTCACTTGAGGGGGCAGCCCGGATTTGGCTGGATAAAGAACCCCCTCGATCCATTGAAACCTGGGAAGATCTCGTTAAGAAATTTGTAAATTATTTCTTCCCTCCATCAAAGACGACTAATCTAAAAAATGAAATTGCTGGATTTCGTCAAGGTTTTGATGAAAATTTCGGAGAGGCATGGGACAGATTTAAAGTTCTCCTAAGAAAATGCCCACATCACGATTTCACGGTTTTACAACAAATAAATACGTTTTATAATGGGTTAACCCAAAACGATCAAGATGCACTTAACGCAGCCGCCGGTGGCAATATCTTGAATCTTAAACCTAAAGAGGTGGTTGAAATTTGTGAAAATAAATCAAAAGTTCCTTTTTCGCGAAACAAAGTGAATGTTCCTGTCACTCCTACTGCTTCTTCATCCGGTAACTCCCCTGAGTTAGCCGCTCTAACGGACACAATGCGTTGCATGATGAGGGAAATAAAAGAAATGAAGAGTGAAATGCATAAACCGGAACAAATCAAAGCAATAAACAAAGTGTCTGAAACTTGTGGTGGCCCACATGCGTATTATGATTGTCAAGCAACCGATGCTTCTCTTTACCCAGCTCCAGTAGCTGCAGTAAACCAAAATCAATACCGTCCGCATGCTGAGACTCAGTACCGAGCACCGAATGCTATGGTCCCACCTGGTTTTCCACCCGTGCCAAATCCGAATAATCAAAATCGCTTTGTTCAAAATCAGGGACAAAATTTTAACAATTCTCAAAATTTCAATCAAAACCGAGGTCAGAATCAGGGTAATTTTAACCAAAACCGTGGTCCAAATTTTAATCAAAACCAAGGTTCAAACCGAAATCAGACGTCCTCAGATGAGTTGCTTAAGCAATTCATGAAAACCCAAGAGGAAACAAATAAGACACAATATGAGACAAACCAGTTATTAATTGCCCAATTAAACCAGATCAAAAAGTCTTTAACTGATATACCTTCTACCTCGGGAGGTCTCCCAAGTAACACTGTTGTCAACCCAAGGGGTGAACTCAAGGCTGTCACTACACGTAGTGGTAAAGCTCATGTTGAACTCAAGGTGAAAAAGGACCCGGTACTTCCCACTAACAATGGAAGTGCTAAATACGTCCAACCTTCGGTTATCCAAAAATCTACACCCACAATTGCTCCTCAACCGTCAAGAATCGATCCTACTCTTTCACGATTTACGGTTAAAAGTTTGTCAACCAAACTTAGTGAGCAAAGAACAGCCAGATATTATTCTGAGATGCTCAATGCTGTTCCTGTCAGTGTGCTTGATGATAGTGATGATGATGAAGATACCACTTTCGTCAAAGCTATCACCACCCGGAGTGGTGCTGCTTATGAGGGGCCAGCTGGCCCTATTCCTCCTCCATTGTTTGAAATGGAAAAAGAGACGGAGGATACAACGGACAAAGTGCAAATTCCAAGCCCACAAAGTACAGCACATGTCTATCCTCCGGTAGTCCCGAAAAAATCCAAACCAGGAGTTGTCTTTGAATCTGTTAAGACTCCTGAAGTCGTTGTCCCTAAATCCAAACCTTATATTCCTTACCCATCGCGCTTAAATGAGCAAAAGCTCTGTGAGAAGGCTAGTCAACAAATGGACAAATTCTTTCAAATCTTTAAAGAATTACATTTTGACATAAGTTTTGCGGATGCTATCATTCTGATGCCCAAATTCGCATAAACAATCAAACCCTTGTTAAGCAACAAGGAAAAACTGATTGAAATGGCTAAAACTCCATTAAATGAGAACTGCTCAGCGGTTATCTTGAAAAAGCTTCCGGAGAAGCTTGGAGATCCTGGAAAGTTTCTACTACCTTGTGTATTTCCGGGAATGGTTGAATGCTATGCCTTGGCCGATCTTGGTGCAAGCATCAACCTGATGCCTCATTCAGTATGGAAGAAACTTTCTCTTCCGGCTCTTACTACTACATGCATGACTCTTGAGCTTGCAGATCGAACCATATCTCATCCTTGCGGCATTGCCGAAGATGTGTTTGTGAAAGTAGGTAAGTTCCATTTTCCAGCTGACTTTGTGGTTGTTGAATTCGACGCAGATCAAAAGGTTCCTCTCATTCTAGGAAGAGGATTCCTAAAAACGGGCCATGCTCTTATTGATGTATTTAAGCATGAGATCACATTGCGTGTGGATAAGGAAGCTGTTACCTTTAACCATGATCAAACTTCGAGGTACTCCTCAAATTATAATTCTGCATCGGTTAACCGAATCGATGTCATTGATGTTGCTTCAAAGGAGTACTCTCAAGAAAGTGTTGATTATTTTCATAATTCTGTGAGTGGTAATCCCACCACATCTTCTCTACCTATCATTTCCGACTCTTCCCCTTCTCTCACTCCGTTTGAGGGAAGTGATTCCAATTTGGAAGAGATCGAGGCTTTTCTCAAGTGTGATTCATTTCTAGAAGGAATTGATAACGCTGAGATTGATCTGGAGGGAGATATTCTTCTTCTTGAGAAATTGTTGAATCAGGACAATTCCCCTCCTCTCCCTCCCGTTAAACTTCATAAAAAGGAAATTAAGTCAGTTGAAAAAACTGATAAATTTCCGGAGATCAAGTTTAAGGACTTGCCTCCTCCACTTGAATATTCAATTCTTGAGGAGGAAGTTCTTATCCTAATTGCTGTTCAGATCTCTCTTCTTCCCTTCACCTACCCGGTGATTTCCCCTATCTTTCACTCATTCGGGAGTGAGGATATTACTTTTGACCCCGGCATTTTCCATATAACATTGGTTTAATGCCAAATATATCTCTCTTGGTGTGGAACTTTCATGTACTTCAATGTTTTTACAAACATCTTGAATGAAAATCCGATGGAGATGGTCTCTTCCACTTACTTCCCCATAGACTTTTAAATTGCTTTTTCTCCCGGACTGTTCAGGAACCCTTTGTTACGGTTGACCGTTCACAAGCGGTTAGCTTGCGTGATAAACCTGACTGTTCGGGAGGAATCAACTCAATTCGGGGTCGAGTCAAGCTAGCGACTCGGTTAATAAAAACAGTAGCAAAATATGGGTTTTCACCCATGTTTCACCTAAGTGTGGGGGAGATGCCCCACATGTTGTATATATCTATATATAAAAAAAAAAAAAAAAAAAAGTGTGTGTATATAAAAATAATGGCTATTAGTATTTCCCTTTCACGTTCTAAGTGTTGGTTTAACAACCGATTCTTTGAATATTGAGGGCAATATTCAGTTCTAAGTGTGGGGGGGAATTCTAGCGAATTTGATCAAATGTACCATCTAGTACCCCCATTTTAGCCAAAATTTTAAATTTTTTTCTCACTTAGAACTCAATAAATGGTTATCAGTCCGCCATGTCTAACCCACATAAGGATTGGCTAATCCAGGAGCAAACGGCTCTTGGTAAAGATATATCAAATCCGTTTATGGCTTACAATTTGCCTAAAATTGTATGGTATTCGACTCACCATATCTTCATAAGTGAAGAGTTGGCTAGCCCGCAAGGTTATGGCTTGTGGTTAAGGCAGTGAAAATCCATGATTGGTAATCAGCTCACCAAAGATAATATTGATAATTTATCTAAGAGTTGGCTAGTCCAGAAGCAAATGGCTTTTGGTAAAGACAAATCAAAACCGTTGACAGCTGATGGTTTGCTCAAAATCATTTGGTTATCATTGTACCAAAGTATCACATACTAAAACATTGGCTACTCCAGAAGTAATGGCTTTTGGTAAAGAGAAAAATCCATTAAAACTTCATAAAAGATTGCTAGGGACTAGCAATATTTTAGTGTGGGGGATTGATGAGTGTCTAAATACTCATCATTTTTACCTAATCTGAGCTACCAAAACATCCAAAAACACTCAGAAATGCATCATAATACTGAAATTATCCCAAAATTGTGTTTTATATGTTTCAGATGCAAAATGAGTAAAAACAATTGAAAAACGAACAAAGTTTACAAAATTGGCAGTTTCAGTCCCTCAAGTTTTAAAACTTGTCAAAATTAGTCCCTAGGCATTTGTTTTGTAAGAAAAATCACCAAAGGTCCTTTTTTAAATCATAAGTTGTCATATTTAGACCTTTGGATGAAAAGTTTGAGGAAATTACAAAATTGGTCCCTACAGTTTTAAAATTGGCAAAAGTAGTCCTTGGAATTTCAAAAATGGAAATTAAAAATTGTGATCCTTGAACTATTCATATTTGGCAGGAAAGGACCTTTTAAGTATTTTGGAAGATGTGCAAGTTTGGTCCTCAAAATTTCAGGAATTACAAGAATGGTCCTTGTGATTTAACTATAACAAACCGGATCCAAAACAAATAACAAACCCATCATTAACCCAACCCATCCCATTTATCCTTGCCCAGCCCAACTTCTAAACCCCAAGCCCAAAACATAACCCGACCCAATCCCTTTTTAGCTAAGCCTGGGTTTGACTTCGGTCAAACCTTCCCTTTCCCACCAATACCGCCAAACCAAAACCACCATTGTCCACCGCCCTTCTGACACCACCCACCCCCCATCTTATCCCACTCACCTAACAATGCCAAAAGCTTTAAAAGCTTCTTCTCCACCTCCCTGAAATGCATTTATTGCAAAAAAAACCTGCTCAATCCACTACTATCAATTTTGGCGCCAAAAGTGAAATCAAAGGCTCAGATCAATTGAGGAAAATTCAAGGGTGCATAAGAGCTCAGAGATGTCGACTAGGGTTTTCCCATCTAAATTTAGTATAAATAGAACAATGTAATACCCGTAAGTCAATTTAAAGTATTAAAGATGATCATATTCGTTGCTTAGAGTTCATAATGTCATTCACATAAATTTAGGGTTCATAAGTAGTTTCCATAATTTTAGGGTTTGTTATGTAGTTATAACAAGTTTAGGGATTAATATGCAATTCTTATGAAGTTAGGGTGTAAAATGTAATTACTATAAATTTACAGGTTTTTTCCATAAGTTAGGTCCCTTAATTTAAAAGAGTAACACTTTAGACCCTTTACTTTAGAAAATAAACACATAACACCATTTTAATCCTTTTAACCCGTATCAGTCTTTTATACATACGAATTTAACACGTTTCCAATAATTTATGAATCACATTAATACTTTGAAATAAAATCTGTAAAAATTCAAAAAGGTTCCACAATGTCTTAAGTATTTTATTTAATTTTTCCAGATTTTATTAAGTTGTATAGGTACGTATGAAAAATCCATTTCTCTAACATGTTCCAGAATCGTATCTGATGAAACACCCGACAAGTTTATACCTTTTTACCCCTTCAGATAAATTTATAAAAATCTATTAAAATTCCAGTTATTATTAGACATATAGAATATGACTCAGTTCAAAGGAAACCTTCTAACTCGACACGGTTTGAAAATTAAAAATCATAAACACGGACTAATTTTCCAGACATACGAATTTGATTAGACACTTAATTTTCCAAAAATCAAAAAGTAACCTTCCATGCCTCTAAAAATTACAAGATTAATTTTACCAGATAGCTATTTCATTGAACTTAGTTTTAGACTCTGAAAACACCCAAAAACACGTTCACAGCATTTAGTTACATTCGATTTAAGTTAGACCATTTTTCTGGACAGCACTGTTTTGATCATATCATGTAATCTCTTAGGGTTTCTTCATTCCAATCTTTAGTTTTTGACACAAAACGATTATAGATGAGTTCATAGCATATTTAGGTCGATTTATAATAGGTCTTAACATATTCATAACCATTAAAATCATAAAACACACATGGATCTATTTTTACATATTAGGGTTTTAGGGTTTTCAACTTATGAAGATACTTATGATTTTATGTGGATCTTTTATATGATTTATGACCACAACTCGACAAGAACACCAACATATGACAAGGAATTGAACAAGGTGATGATACAATACCCTTGAAGATCACACGAATGACAAGGACACAACACAATCAAATCACCAACGAGCCTTCTTCCTTCTTCTCTTGATTCGATTGGCAGAAAAAAAAAAAGAAAACACAAAACATGGCTCGATTAGGGCTTGTTTTATGCTTCGAATGGATTTGTTAAGACAAGAACAAGATTACCTTGAATACACTAGAACAAGAACACACCAAAACCTTCACTTGCTGCTGCTATGGATCGAATAGAGGGCACAGGGAGAACCGAAATTTTTAGAGTGAGAGGAATTAGGGTTTGTTATGTTCGGTTATATGAAAAAAAAGAATGCCGTGTGTTTTTGATAGGCCAAATTAGGGAATGAATAGGGCTTCATAATGGGCTACATAAACCTTAGTTTACTCTTCTTGTTCTAATTCTTTGGGCCGAAATATATATGTGTATATAACACATCAAATGGGTCGAATAGATATAACACTAGATGAAGAGATTTTATTTGTACATATTATTTACATAATGTATAGTTTATGTTAACTTAATTTGTTTTATAATTTAGGTTATGTTCAAATGAGGTTACTTACTTATTTTCATAAGTTCTTAAAAGTTCAAATTCAGAGGGTATTTTCGTCATTTCGGATTATATTAATTTTGGGGTTTTACAACTCTTCCCCTCTTAAAAAAAAATTTTCGTCCTCGAAAATTGAAATGCGAAGTCGAAATGAAAGTGCGAAATCGAAAGCAATATCAAAATGAATACGTACCAAGTCGAAAAGAAAAATGCGGATAACTGGATCGTATTGATTCTTCGGTCTCCCAAGTAGTCTCGCTCTCAGGATGGTTCTTCCAAAGAATCTTTACGAACGGAATTGTTTTAGTTCTCATGACTCTTTCCTGACGCACAAACACAGCCTCAGGTTCTTTACTATACGGAAGATTTTCCGAATCTGATCGAATGGGCAAAACACAACATGAAGCGGATGATAATCATACTCACGAAGAAGTGACACATGGAATACATCGTATACGTGGAATAACTGGGAAGGTAACGCCAAGCGATGAGATACCTCGCCAACCTGATCAAAATCATCGAAAAGCCCTAGGCTTTCATAATTCACAACGAATTCGTTCCAAGGAATACGAAACAACAACGTAGCGGATAACGATTAAATCTCACACAGAGATGCATGAGACATTCATGCTTGTAAGCAATACGAAGGTAGTACTAAAGAGTAAAACCTTATCAACTCAGTCCAGATTCTTAACGAAAAGGGAACTAGTGCATCATTATAGAAGAACTCATCAATTTCAAACAGATACTGATCGAACTAAGGAACGTACCACCGGTCAATGAAGCGCGTGACGAATCATCAAATGTATCAAGAGTCTTATAAGAGATCGATAGTATAATTGTACGGATGATCAATCGAGTACAACTCGAAATATCAACTTGTATTGAAACGCATAATGAGATGGTTAGCATATTTGTACCGACGATCAATAGCGTATAAATCGGAGTATCAAAACGCATCAGAAAACAAAACAAAATAGGTCGAACAATCATACGGATAAAACACATCAAAGAGCTAACGTAGTCGTACAGACGATAAACTAAGCACATAACGGAGGATCGAAACGTATCAGAGTGAATAACGGAATAGGTCGGATAATCGTATGGACAACAACAACTCAAAGGATCAACGCATCGCGAACCAGATCTTCTTCATACGCCCAAAACGTCTAACTCTCTACAACGGGGACATCGTACGAAACGTATAATTTCATAGTCCACCATTCACGGTTTCTAATCCACAGGGATAACTAATCCACCAATCACAGTAATCAATCCCGGGCCTTAAACCAGCAATTCTCCAACTTAATCCAATCCAAAAGGTGTTCTACATCTCCATAGGCAAACTCAATCACGCCAATACACTTGTCGAACTCTCCGTCCCATACATCTTCAATTTCAACATAGTTGCTCTGTCCGTCCATCCATCTGAAGGTGAGTAGTCGCCATAAAATCCCGAACTGGTCTTGAAGGTATTCTGCATTTCTTCTGAAAGTGTGAAACAAAACTTGATTTTTCTGACACGATCACTGCAGGTGCGCCAAGGAGCTTGAATAATCTTCTGTTGAAATAAATCTCTACCGATCTTCCAAGTGAGCCACCAAGTTGAACGATTAGCTACAACCCACATCGTTTTTCCTTCCCAACGTGCGCGTAAATCCCGTTACAAAGTTGCTGACCTTCTTCTCAAGTAGGAAAATATCCCTCTTAACTTTCCAAAAGTTCTCCAACTTATTCTTCAACCCTACCAAAATTATACCCTTCGAGAAATTTACATCGAGCTCTTCTGACGTAGAAATTTTCAACACCAAGATACAAGGATGATTCCCGTGTTTCTCTTTCGTCCCTGAATATACTAAATCGTCATACTATGACAATTGTCCGAGCATTCATGAAATACACGGTTGATCAAGCTCACAGGAATTAGTCGGAGCAGTAGCCAATACGATTGGCATCACAATGCTCATAGAGATTATAACGGATACAAATCAACACTATGAACATCTTGCTCCTTCACATGAAAACGGGCATAATCAGATTACAAATCGATCATAGAGAAAACTTCATCCTGAAGTTGATTAGATTAGTCGTCGATAACGGTATCAGTCCTAATCACCATACTACTAAGATTCCAGAATTCCAAGAACAACCTCATACCACCCTCATTCTTCATCATAACTAAACTGAAACACAACACAGAGACGCACACAGACGGATAAACCACTTCCTCCAAGTAGGTCCTTCAATACTCTTCATTTAACGTATGTCGTTCGCAAGGGATTTCGTAAATAGGCAAAACGTCGCTTACACATGAATGGCGTTCTGATTCCAATAACACACTGACCTCAGGCACTCCTCAAGACATTCTATGACTCCAATAAGTTCAAGGTATATGATGTAACTATTATCATGCTGGCCAGACGTCATAATACTTGCATAATATACACATGCCTTTATTGCAATCACAGTCTACCTCAAGTTGTGACAAAACACATTCTAATAAACGGATCAAAACAATTACATTCGAGAGGAAATCTTGGTAGTCCACCAAGGAATACATCGCAAAATTTAACGTCGAAAACTCTCGAGCGAGTTACATCAATTGGAATATCTTCACAGACGCGAGGGATTAATATACGGATTTTCAAAGCAGAGGTGATCATAATAGTATGCCAGGTCAGAAACCTGGGCACGGAGTTTGAGTTTCATAAGTCGCCGGAGATGACAAAATCATAACTGGTGTTAGCATCTCAATGCTCAGTCAACAAGTACATGACCAGAATGAAATTGTATCGAACATTTTCAAAGAAATCAGATTAACAGAATAAAATTGATCTTCAGACATCCTCAACCGAACAGGATAATCTATACTCGTGATGGATAGTCACAAGATTCTCATAGAGATAGAATTAGGAATAGCAATTCAATAATGCAGAGGGGACTTAATGTGCTTAGTAAAAGCAAAAGACACCAAAGGATATGTCGTTCTCGCATCAAATCAAACCACGCAGCACGATCGCATAAGTAAGGAATACCCGAAATGGTACTTGATGTGTCAGCAGCCTGGTCCCTGGTCAGTGCGAACACTCTACCCTCGGCAGATTGCTGTCAATCATTCTCATTCTTACGGTTGTTACCATTCACTTTCGGACACTCTTTCGTCCGATGTCCACTCATACTACAACTGAAGCCGGCATCTAACGCCTTATAACACGATCACCCAGATGAAACTTCTCACAGTCAACACATGGAGGAGATGGAACCTGGTCCCACAACTTTTTCTACTCAGACGAACTCGAACATAGGGATCAAATCGAACAATGAAGACAAAGCAATCGTCAGGATCAAAATACGAAGGAAGAGATCGCGTCAAACGAGAAGCCTAATGTCTACTCAATATCCTCACAGGTCATTCTAAGGGAGGGAAACAAATCTTCCTATATTCGTGGTTAAAATTTATCAGAGTTCTCATAGGATTAGCAATGGATTATGCAGATTCAAGTACTATCAGATGATACATTCCATATCCAGCATAAGTAATGAATTCACAGAATGTGTCAAACACATGACGGTTGGATGACCTTCGAAATGGTCGGAAAGGTATCAAACTGTTTATCAAGCAAATCGGAGATAGAGGTCGGAATCAGGAAGTGAAACCTAAATGGTGTAAGGTATCCATGCGGTTCTTAAGGCATTCCAATCTTACTTGGTTACTAAGCTTAGGTTGCAAAACTTTCTAGCTTCTGAAACAAATGTTCTTACAAGGCATATCTAAAGGCATAGGCACGAATCAGAGTGATGCGGAAGCAATGCTACTTACATAGAAGTCCTAGCCTAACCATTCCTCACCGGTTATAACTTATGTTCCTATGGGGAGATCCTAAAGCAACTTCTCAAAGGTTGTCTTATGAGCGCCTTCAGTGGAAACTTAGTGGTCCAAACTTCACGGGTCAAGGGTAAATGCATTACAAGTCGCAGCTTGTCGCTCTGATACCATAATTGTAACACCCCAACCCGATAAGGGTGGAAGTATCACGTTATGGTGACGTATCAAAGCAAACAAAAGCATATGACTAAATAATACAAAATGAATTTCAAAGTTTACAAAGAGAAAATCTGAAACTACAAGGGTTACAAATGAATTACAATAATTACTAAGTCTAAATATCGTCTCTTCTATTCATCTCTAATCCGGAATGGCTTCTAAGTCAAAGACACTCTCCACTCATACCCAGCTTCCTACTAAAACCTGCCGCAGGAAAAGAAATGCGGCTGACCTTAAAAAGCCCAGTGAACAGATATATACAAAGCATAACATAATGGTAAAATAAGCATAAGCAACGAAGGAATAAGAATACGAAACGAATAACATAAACATGAAAGATAACGAAATCAAAATTAAGAGTGCATGAGAACTGAATAGCAACCGAATCAAGAAATGAAATGAAAACAAAGGAGGGTTCATATAAAGATGTGCCATAAGAACTCCATACATAATCCGTCAAATCAAATCTAGAGCACATATAAGTATACGAAGAGGGGAGACCTCTAAGTATTAATAAAAGTGTGAGAAGGAGTGCAAGGAACACACCACCTGGTCACCATAATACATATTCATAAAACCTAGGATGCATCCATACGCTCTCTAACACAAGTATGTATGTCAGCTCTAGACTAAGCACGCATAAAAGGTTGGCCAATAGTGAAATCGCGATAAATACATATACATAAGGGGGGAACGCCGTAGATCTATCACACCTCTACGGGAGTGTCATGCCTAAGGTGCCATCAAAGACATGGTCCTAGTACCTCTAGAACTAGTTAAGCTCAGGCACGGAATATCATATCATACATAATCAAAATCTAACATGGCAAGAGAAACAGAAAGTAACTCAAGTAATCAAAGCAAACATATAAACATAGCATAGCAGAGACATTTAAAATAAATGTCAGAGAGGATCATAGGAATGACAAACATACAATGAATGTCACGAATCAACTAAGGGAAACATAGCAATGGCTTAGGATCGAAAGAAAATATCCCTACTGAGAAGGGAAAGAATATCTGTGCCTTAACGAAATACGCAAACAAGAAAAATGAAAAGAAAATCAAATAGGAGATCACTCCTTCTTCAGCCGATCTACAAATAATCATAATGTACTTATAAGGTTCCATTTTAATTGTCTTTCTATTTTATGTTACTTTCCAAAAATAGCAAGTTTTCGTATTTAGTAACTTTGGTTATTAACATTCCCGTAAGTCAATATTAAGTATTAAAGATGATCATATTCGTTGCTTAGAGTTCATAATGTCATTCACATAAATTTAGGGTTCATAAGTAGTTTCCATAATTTTAGGGTTTATTATGTAGTTATAACAAGTTTAGGGATTAGTATGCAATTCTTATGAAGTTAGGGTGTAAAATGTAATTACTATAAAGTTACAGGTTTTTTTCATAAGTTAGGTCCCTTAATTTAAAAGAGTAACATTTTAGACCCTTTACTTTAGACAATAAACACATAACACCATTTTAATCTTTTTAACCCGTATCAGTCTTTTATACATACGAATTTAACACGTTTCCAATAATTTATGAATCACATTAATACTTTGAAATAAAATCTGTAAAAATTTACAAAGGTTCCACAATGTCTTAAGTATTTTATTTAATTTTTCCAGATTTTATTAAGTTGTATAGGTATGTATGAAAAATCCATTTCTATAACCTGTTCCAGAATCCTATCTGATGAAACACCCGACAAGTTTATACCTTTTTACCCCTTCAGATAAATTTATAAAAATATATTAAAATTCCAATTATTATTAGACATATTGAATATGACTTAGTTCAAAGGAAACCTTCTAAATCGACACGGTTTGAAAATTAAAAATCATAAACATGGACTAATTTTCCAGACATACGAATTCGATTAGACATTTAATTTTCCAAAAATCAAAAAGTAACCTTTCATGCCTCTAAAAATTACAAGATTAATTTTACCAGATAGCTATTTCGTTGAACTTAGTTTTAGACTCTGAAAACACCCAAAAACACGTTCACATCATTTAGTTACATTCGATTTAAGTTAGACCATTTTTCTGGACAGCACTGTTTTGATCATATCATGTAATCTCTTAGGGTTTCTTCATTCCAATCTTTAGTTTTTGACACAAAACGATTATAGATGAGTTCATAGCATATTTAGGTCGATTTATAACAGGTCTTAACATATTCATAACCATTAAAATCATAAAACACACCTGGATCTATTTTTACATATTAGGGTTTTAGGGTTTTCAACTTATGAAGATACTTATGATTTTATGTGCATCTTTTATATGATTTATGACCACAACTCGACAAGAGAACCAACATATGACAAGGAATTGAACAAGGTGATGATACAATACCCTTGAAGATCACACGAATGACAAGGACACAACACAATCAAATCACCAACGAGCCTTCTTCCTTCTTCTCTTGATTCGATTGGCAGAAAAAAAAAGAAAACACAAAACATGGCTCGATTAGGGCTTGTTTTATGGTTCGAATGGATTTGTTAAGACAAGAACAAGATTACCTTGAATACACTAGAACAAGAACACACCAAAACCTTCACTTGCTGCTGGTATGGATCGAATAGAGGGCACAGGGAGAACCGAAATTTTTAGAGTGAGAGGAATTAGGGTTTGTTATGTTCGGTTATATGAAAAAAAAGAATGCCGTGTGTTTTTGATAGGCCAAATTAGGGAATGAATAGGGCTTCATAATGGGCTACATAAACCTTAGTTTACTCTTCTTGTTCTAATTCTTTGGGCCGAAATATATATGTGTATATAACACATCAAATGGGTCGAATAGATATAGCACTAGATGAAGAGATTTTATTTGTACATATTATTTACATAATGTATAGTTTATGTTAACTTAATTTGTTTTATAACTTAGGTTATGTTCAAATGAAGTTACTTACTTATTTTCATAAGTTCTAAAAAGTTCAAATTCAGAGGGTATTTTCGTCATTTCGGATTATATTAATTTTGGGGTTTTACAACTCTTCCCCTCTTAAAAAAAAATTTTCGTCCTCGAAAATTGAAATGCGAAGTCGAAATGAAAGTGCGAAATCGAAAGCAATATCAAAATGAATACGTACCAAGTCGAAAAGAAAAATGCGGATAACTGGATCGTATTGATTCTTCGGTCTCCCAAGTAGTCTCGCTCTCAGGATGGTTCTTCCAAAGAATCTTTACGAATGGAATTGTTTTAGTTCTCATGACTCTTTCCTGACGCTCAAACACAGCCTCAGGTTCTTCACTATACGGAAGATTTTCTGAATCTGATCGAATGGGCAAAACACAACATGAAGTGGATGATAATCATACTCACGAAGAAGTGACACATGGAATACATTGTATACGTGGAATAACTGGGAAGGTAACGCCAAGCGATGAGATACCTCGCCAACCTGATCAAAATCATCGAAAAGCCCTAGGCTTTCATAATTCACAACGAATTCGTTCCAAGGAATACGAAACAACAACGTAGTGGATAACGATTAAATCTCACACAGAGATGCATGAGACATTCATGCTTGTAAGCAATACGAAGGTAGTACTAAAGAGTAAAACCTTATCAACTCAGTCCAGATTCTTAACGAAAAGGGAACTAGTGCATCATTATAGAAGAACTCATCAATTTCAAACAGATACTGATCGAACTAAGGAACGTACCACCGGTCAATGAAGCGCGTGATGAATCATCAAATGTATCAAGAGTCTTATAAGAGATCGATAGTATAATTGTACGGATGATCAATCGAGTACAACTCGAAATATCAACTTGTATTGAAACGCATAATGAGATGGTTAGCATATTTGTACCGACGATCAATAGCGTATAAATCGGAGTATCAAAACGCATCAGAAAACAAAACAAAATAGGTCGAACAATCATACGGATAAAACACATCAAAGAGCTAACGTAGTTGTACAGACGATAAACTAAGCACATAACGGAGGATCGAAACGTATCCGAGTGAATAACGGAATAGGTCGGATAATCGTATGGACAACAACAACTCAAAGGATCAACGCATCGCGAACCAGATCTTCTTCATACGCCCAAAACGTCTAACTCTCTACAACGGGGACAGCGTACGAAACGTATAATTTCATAGTCCACCATTCACGGTTTCTTATCCACAGGGATAACTAATCCACCAATCACAGTAATCAATCCCGGGCCTTAAACCAGCAATTCTCCAACTTAATTCAATCCAAAAGGTGTTCTACATCTCCATAGGCAAACTCAATCACGCCAATACACTTGTCGAACTCTCTGTCCCATACATCTTCAATTTCAACATAGTTGCTCTGTCCGTCCATCCATCTGAAGGTGAGTAGTCGCCATAAAATCCCGAACTGGTCTTGAAGGTATTCTGCATTTCTTTTGAAAGTGTGAAACAAAACTCGATTTTTCTGACACGATCACTGCAGGTGCGCCAAGGAGCTTGAATAATCTTCTGTTGAAATAAATCACTACCGATCTTCCAAGTGAGCCACCAAGTTGAACGATTAGCTACAACCCACATCGTTTTTCCTTCCCAACGTGCGCGTAAATCCCGTTACAAAGTTGCTGACCTTCTTCTCAAGTAGGAAAATATCCCTCTTAACTTTCCAAAAGTTCTCCAACTTATTCTTCATCCCTACCAAAATTATACCCTTCGAGAAATTTACATCGAGCTCTTCTGACGTAGAAATTTTCAACACCAAAATACAAGGATGATTCCCGTGTTTCTCTTTCGTCCCTGAATATACTAAATCGTCATACTATGACAATTGTCCAAGCATTCATGAAATACACGGTTCATCAAGCTCACAGGAATTAGTCGGAGCAGTAGCCAATACGATTGTCATCACAATGCTCATAGAGATTATAACGGATACAAATCAACGCTATGAACATCTTGCTCCTTCACATGAAAACGGGCATAATCAGATTACAAATCGATCATAGAGAAAACTTCATCCTGAAGTTGATTAGATAAGTCGTCGATAACGGTGTTGTTGGGTCATGTAAAACCCAAGAATGCTTCGAACATGATTTAGACACAAATTAACTAAGTGTTAACTTAAACCGAGAACAATTCAAGTCACTGAGAGAACAGCCTCTCAGTGAGTCATCTTCTGGATGCTTAAGGCGAATTCAAGAAGAAGGATTCACTACTCAGGAAGGCGGTACTCCCTGAGTAGGACTTAAGCCAAAGAAGAAGATGATGGGTTCAGTGAGTATTGGATAAGAGCTCACTGAACCCCAGTCTCCTCAACCAACAAAGTGATTGAATGACTGAGGAACCAACGCCTGAAGAAAAGGCGGGAACAATAGGGAAAAGATCTGAGAAGATAAGAGTGTAAACCCAACACTCTTCTCTTGTCAGACTCAACCTTCCCTATTGCGGCTAAAAGTCATGGAGTGTCAGCCAACAACTCCCAAAGACTTATTTAGCCCTTTCCTATTGGTTCTTGGAAATGACAATTACTATTTGTAATTGTCAGACACGCAACCTCAACAACTTGTATTATATTTAATCACTTATACTTAGAATACGTGTGTATAAATAGAGCAACTGTGAGAGAAGTTAAAGTGTGCTTTGTATAATTAAAGTCTTGAACTTTTACAAAGGAACTTCTCTCCTACAAAGAGTATACAACTCACTGAGATAGCTCAGTAGGGTATATTGTTACCACTCAAGCAAAACTTGAGTTTCGATAGGAGACACCCCATACCCTTGTCTATTCAATCCCAAGTGTTTGTTCCGCAAAACACTTGGGTATAGATTCTTGGAATTATTTCTAATAAGAATTTAAACGTTGAAAAATATTGTTGTTTTTACATTCACGTTTTATAACTGTTAGAATAATCCTTAAACATTGTATTCGTCATTAACACCAATAGATTAACTTTCTAGTTAATTCTAATCGTGTTAAGGGACCAACAAGTGGTATCAGAGCCTCTGGTTTATAAAATCTTTTAAACTAACCAAGAGTGCTCTAGGTTTTTAAAACCAAGATCCTACTATGGCTGATATCAATGTACCCCAGCTAGTCGACAAAAAGGGTGGCAGCTACTCAGCTGTTGCACCCAGACTTGAAACTGGGAAATTTAGCAAATGGAAGAAGCGTATGATTTGCTATCTTACTGGTATGGAACCCTACTACATCACCTGTATCAGGGATGGCCCATTTGTCCCTAAGACTGGCACAGGGCTAAACAAGCCTGAAGCCCAATGGACAATAGATGAGAGGAGGGTGGTCAATCAAGACCAACGCCTGAAAAGCATCCTTATATCATGTCTTCCTGACGATATAATGGAATCAGTCATCAACTGTCTAACAGCCAAGCAAACTTGGGATGACTTGGTAAACAGCTTTGAGGGTCCCTCAGATACCAAGGAAAATAGGGTCATGGACCTTAAACTTGAGTATAATACTTTCAGGGCAAAGGACTCTGAAAGTCTCTCACAGACCTACACCAGATACAAAACTTTGATAAATGAATTATCAAATGATGGTGTTGTACTGACCAAACATGAGACAAATGTTGGCTTTGTCAACAGTCTCCCTGAGAAGTGGCTCAACTTCTCACAAGGCCTGAGGAATGCTAACCACATTCAGACCCTTGAGCTCCCTGAAATTTATGGGAAGTTTGTCTATGAAGACAACTTGATCTCAAGGAGATACCCTGACTCAAAAACACATGAGTCCAAAAAGGCCTTAACCTCAACACCCATATCAACTGCTTTCTATTCTAATGGTGTTGTGCAGGATACTCAAGAGGTTTCTGAAGAAGAAATTGATGAAAGGACTGATGAGGAATACCTGAATGACCTGAACTTGGAATTCCAAGAGAGGGCACTCCTTGCTAGTTCAAAACGTTTCATCAAAAGAAATCAGTCCAACTTTACAAAATCAAAAGCAAATGAAATCACAGAATGCTTTAAATGTGGTAAAAAGGGTCATTTTGCTAAGGACTGTTATTCTAAAACTATCTCAGAACCCTCTTACAAATTTTCAGGAACTAGCAAGTTTCAACCTAAAATGTTTCAGTCCACCCAACAATACCAAAACAAGGGTCTAAAGGATTTTGAAACAAAATATAGGAATATCAAAGCTAAACTTGCACTTCTTGAAGCCAACCCCATATTGTCTCAGGCTGTTCAAACACCTAAACCTATTCAGACAAAGAACAAGGTTTTAATAGCTGAAGCATATGATTGGGATGATGAAGAAGTTTCCTCAGATGAGGAAATAAGAGTTAGTGCACTGATGGCACTTTCAGAAGAGGATCAGATGGCTGTGGGAAAAGGCCATGCTAGAAATGGAGAATGGGTCAACATCACCATGAAAAAGGTAAATACCTTACTTTCTATGGATGATGATTCTGATTGGCAGTCTTACATGAATTATATTTGTGTTGATTTAAAGTTTGTTGAAGAACAAAGACTTAACTTGCTTTCAAAATATAACAATATTGTGTCAGAATTGAACAAATGTAGAGATGAACTGCTTGTACTTAAGCAAGCCAAACTAGAAACAATAACTCTACAAATTCAGAACACTGAGATTTTGAAATAAAACCAAATCCTTCAAACTGAACTTAACAAAGAAAAGGCTATCATTCAAAGCTGGACCAAGAAGAACCCTAAGGTTTTTGACACTATGGGATTAATCTCTCAGAAAACCATTGGCATTGACCCTCTTATGGTTGATCCAATCATGTGTCAAAATGAATTAAACTTTGTTCAAGCTGGCATATCTTTTGAGCAAGAAATGCTTCCCAAGTCAAATGACTGGATTGTCAGGGACAACCCAGTCAGTAAGTTACCAAACTTTGAGACTGGAAAGATCTTGCTTCCTGAAAGTCAGGCCTTGAAAAATATGCTAGGACTCACTGAAAAACTCAGTAAGCTTGAACTCACTGAACCAATCACTGAGTCCTTGGATGAGTCTGAATCAGAATCATACCCTCCACTTCCTCCACTGAATACCCTTCAGGGTGCTACACCTAACCTAGGCCTCCCACCTATGGTCTTCTCACCACACTCTCCTAAGGAGAGATCAGGAAGGGGAACAACCATCCTGAAGAGAGCAAACCTTGATGTCTCAGTAAATACTGATGACTCATCAACTTCAGTCCCTTCTGAAGAAACAACCCATAGCCCTGACTCAAAAATTGATCAGTTGGCTGAAATGGTCAGGAAGCTAGGAGAGAAGATTGAATCTTCTGAGAAATCTTCTCAATCCAAGAAGGAACAAAAACCAACTTCCTCAAAAACCAAACCCAAACCCACCAAACCCCAGAAAAGATGTGAGCTATGCAACTATACAAATCATCTCACTGATGATTGCTATAGAGTCCTTTATTGCATGATTTGCAAAAAGGAAGATCACAGGACCTCTGATCATAAACAATGCTCAGTCATGTCAAACTTTTCAGGACTCAAGGCTCAGTGCCTGAACTACCCTTCTGATTCTAAGCAGAAACAGAAGCAAAAGCCCAAGCCTTTTCCTCCCTGCCCTTTGTGTGGGTTTAATGACCACCATCCTGACGATTGTCAATATGACAAACATGGTGAATCTAGTGGAAGCTCCACTCAGAAATCCTCAGGAAAAGACAAGGTCATTCAGTCAAGAAGAGGAATGAAGCAATCCTCTCAGACTACTGAGGCTACCCCTACTACCAAATGCAAAACATGTGGTAGCTCAATCCACTCAACCACTGACCATGAATCAATTAATACTTTCATAAGGACCTACAATACCAAAACCTCCATGAAATGGAGTCCTAGAAAGAACTGACCTAGTTTACTATTTGTGCAGAAACATGTTAGGGACCCTATTTGGCATCTAGATAGTGGATGTTCAAGGAGCATGACTGGTGTTAAGGAGTGTCTGCACAAATATGTGGAAGAACCAGGACCCAAAGTGATATTTGCTGATAACTCATCATGTCTCACTGAAGGTTATGGTTCAGTTAACTGCAATGGTATTGTCTTTACTAGGATAGCATATGTAAATGGTCTTAAGTACAATCTGATCAGTGTCAGTCAACTATGTGATGCAAAGTACATAGTTCAGTTCGATGATAAGCAAGGAACCATCTTCAATGCAAATAAGGAAATTGTCCTCATTGCACCAAGGAGACAAGATGTTTATGTATTAGACATGTCAAGTCTAACTCAGGATGGAACATGTCTCTTTGCTAAGGCCACTGATGCACTCAACTGGCTTTGGCATAAGAGACTAACCCACCTGAACTTTAAGAACATTAACAATCTTGTAAAACAAAACATGGTCCTTGGCTTACCATCACTTGTGTTTTCTAAGGATAAACCATGCTCAGCTTGTGAAAAAGGTAAACATCACAGAGCATCCTTTAAAACCAAAACCAACTTTTCCATCAGAAACTGCCTACATCTTCTTCATATGGATCTATTTGGACCTGTCAGTCCAAGGTCTATTAACCATGAGAAGTATACTCTGGTCATAGTGGATGAATACTCAAGATACACCTGGGTATTTTTCCTGATCAAAAAGAGTCAGGCAGCTGAAACAATCATGTCCTTTGTCAGGAACATTAAAAATCAAAATGACATTAAGGTCAAACAAATTAGAACTGACAATGGGACTGAGTTCAAAAATAATGAACTTGAATGTTTCTGTGATGAGAAAGGTATTTCCCAAAACTTTTCCTCTCCATACACACCTGAACAAAATGGTGTTGCTGAAAGGAAAAACAGAACACTCATTGAAGCTGCCAGGACAATGCTATGTGGATCAGTCCTTTCCAACCATTTTTGGACTGAAGCAGTCAAAACTGCCTGTTATACACAAAACAGATCCATAATTGTCAAGAGACATGGGAAAACCCCATATGAGTTATTCAAAGGAAGAATCCCTGACATCAGCTACTTTCATGTCTTTGGGTGTCCTGTGTTTATTCATAATCACAAGGATCACCTAGGAAAATTTGATGCAAAAGCTGATGATGGATACTTCCTGGGATACTCACTTGTCTCAAAAGCCTTCAAAGTGTTCAACACAAGGAGACAGCAGACTGAGGAAACATTTCATGTTACCTTTGATGAGAGCACTGATACAATCAGATTCTCAACTGCCTCAGTAGAAGAGATAGGAATTGATAATTCTTCTAGATATCCTCCTGATGAATATCTATCTGAAAACAACTCTTCTACTCAGTATCAATAAAATGCTAACCTCTCCTACTACATTATCCCTCACAACCTACCAAACCCAACCATCACTGAGTTTGTTGAAGCACATACAAGTACTGATGATATCCTTCAGTCTGAACAAAATACTCAGGACCCAAACAATCTCAGTGATGACTCAACCCACTTAGACACACAAGGAAATGGAAATCTTGTGTCTAATCCTGATCATACCCATCAGGCTTCTACAAGTTCTAACCCACTCCCAAGACCTCAGGATAGTTGGACCAGATCTCAGGATATAGAACTTGTCAATATCATTGGTGAGCCTTCTGAAGGCATGCTTACAAGAAGCATGGCTGCTGAACTGAGAGCAGCCTCATCCAATGAATGCCTATTTGTGGACTTCATTTCCACAATTGAACCCAAAAGTGTTAAAGAAGCACTTAAACATCCAAGTTGGGTTCAGGCCATGCATGATGAACTAGAACAATTTGACAGAAACAAGGTAATGACCTTGGTCAAATGTCCTGAGAATGTCTCGGTCATTGGCATGAAATGGGTATTCAAAAACAAAACTGATGAAAATGGCATAGTCATTAAAAACAAAGCCAGACTTGTAGCCAAAGGCTATAATCAACTAGAAGGCATTGACTATGAAGAAACATTTGCACCAGTAGCAAGGATGGAAGCCATCAGGATCTTCCTTGCTTTTGCTACATACATGAACTTCAAGGTATACCAAATGGATGTTAAAAGTGCATTCTTAAATGGTTCACTGAAAGAAGAAGTTTATGTTGAGCAACCTCCTGGATTTGAAAGCCATGAGTCTCCTGATCATGTCTATAAGCTTAACAAAGCCCTTTATGGACTAAAGCAAGCTCCCAGGGCATGGTATGAGACTCTCTCAGCCTTCTTAATCCAAAACAAATTTGTCAGAGGCAAGATAGACAACACATTGTTTATCTATAAGACAAATAATGATGTCATACTAGTACAAGTGTATGTTGATGACATCATCTTTGGCTCAACAAGTTTCAAACTTTGCAAACAATTTGAAAAACTAATGGCAAAGAAGTTTGAAATGAGCATGATGGGAGAACTGACATACTTTCTTGGTCTTCAGATCAAGCAGACTGATAGAGGAACCACTATCAGTCAAGAGAAGTATGTAAAGAATCTACTGAAGAAGTATGATCTCAGTGACTGTGCCTCAGTCAAAACTCCCATGGCTCCCCCAAACAACCTTGGTCCTGATCTAACTGGTAAACCAGTCAATCAAACTCTCTTTAGAGGAATGATAGGATCACTGATGTATCTACTTGCATCAAGGCCTGATATCCAATTCTCAGTATGTCTATGTGCCAGATATCAATCTGACCCAAGAGAATCTCATATCACTGCTGTGAAAAGGATATTCAGGTACCTGAAGGGCACTCCTAACCTTGGATTATACTATCCAAAGTGCTCAGGACTTGATCTCAAAGGATACTCAGACTCTGACTATGCTGGATGCAACATGGATAGAAAAAGCACATCAGGCTCTTGCCAAATTCTTGGTGGGAAATTAGTCTGTTGGAGTGCTAAGAAGCAACAGTCAGTTGCCCTATCCTCAGCTGAGGCTGAATATGTTGCTGCAGCTAGTTGTTGTGCAAATGTACTCTGGATGAAAAATCAACTCAGTGACTATGGAATTCAGTACAAGATGGTACCCATCTTTTGTGATAACACAAGTGCAATTGCAATCTCTAATAACCCTGTTCTTCATCAGAGAACAAAACATATTGATATCAGATATCACTTCATCAGGGACCATGTCATAAATGGTGACATTGAATTACACTTCATTCCTACTGAATATCAGTTAGCTGATATCTTCACCAAACCTTTGGATGAACCAACTTTCACAAGACTGAAAGCTGAATTAGGAATGTTGGATATAGAGAATCAGTCCACTGACTAAATTTTTTTTTTCTCTCTTCCAACTAAAAGTGTAAATTCTTAACATCTCAGGTCCCTGACTGAATATGTATATCAGTGAAAACATCTCACTGAAGCCTCTTCCTCAGGAACTAAACCCAAGTTCCTGAATCCTTGTCTCAGGAATCATTCCTCATTCCTGAGTCATCAGTGACTAATCCCAAGTCCCTGAAAACCAATCACTGAATGAAAAGTCATTCAGGACCCTGAAAAGGACATTAAATACTAACTTAAATGCTCTAAGTATCTAGTTAGTAAATGTCCGAGGTTGGTAACTGAACACATATTTAATTCAAGAATATTTGTTCTTTTTTAGCCTTTCTGGCTTCCACCTATGGGCCACCACATTCCCACTTGGCATTAAATGCCTCTCCAATCACATTTCAAATATGTGATGACTCATCTCTGCAAGTTGCACTTTTGCAGAACTGCTCAACTGTTCACCTCGACTGTTGCGCCAAACCAGGAAAGTGGAGTGTTGGCATTAAATGCGGATCCCAAAACTTATTATTCAAACCAATTTCCAAATAATTTTTTGAATAAATAAAGATTTGCTCAAATGACCAAAACACCCCCATCTCCTCTTTCCTATAAATACCCCAACCAGAAGAATACATACACACGTTTTTATAGAATTTTAAGCAAAACTCTGCCATTTTTTATTCTCAAAAACAAATTGTGTGTGCATTCTTAAGCTTTAGAACCCCTTTTAACCTTAGTCAAACCCAGACTTACCCATAAATGGCTTCTTCTAAAGCTGTGAAATATGCCCCCAACGTGGATTTCACAATGGAGGGTGTAGACCTAACCAAAAATAATGTGGTGGGAAATTTCTCATATCCACAAATCTACCCAGCCTACAAGAACGTTATGAAATATCTTCGTAATTGTTTTCTTGCAAAGGCTTTCACACATACCCCCTTAGTCATCTACCATGACTATTTGAGGGAATTCTGGTGTACGGCTGTGGCAACCAGCCCCAAAGACACCAAAGAGTCAATCATCACCTTCACGGTGATGAATGGGAGTAGAACCCTCTCCTTTGACTACTCAGCATTCATCAAAGCCACAGGCCTTGACTTTGCTGAAGCCTTTTCTCCCAACCCTACTGATCAGGACATAAAGAATGAACTGATCTTTCTTGCACCCCATGACCCCAGACGTCCAGGAATGTCTGTGGGAGGCTTACTGGAAAAGGCTCCAGTAGTCAAAACATGGTTCCACCCTATTTGGAGGATACTGATGACATTTGTCATTCAGGTCCTGGGTTGAAATAAATCCTCTACGGAACAGTTGAACTCATCACAACAATTGATGTTGTTCAGTCTCCTTGAGGGTACAAAAATAGACATCGGGGGAATAATCTTCCGAGACCTCGTTGCTAAGCTCTCAGGAAAACATAGGCAAAGGCACATGTCCTATCCTAGATTTGTTTCCTGTGTGCTTCAGGACCTACTCGGTTCTGACTATGTGAGGACTGATGCAGAAGGTACGAAGCCTGAGGTACTGCACAAGTCAAACTTCACTAGTGGCATCAGTGAGGTTACACTTATTGCCCTGACTGAATACATGCAATCAGTCATTCAGGGTAATGACGCTATCTCTCCAGTTCCTTCACCGACCAAAAAGGTAAAGAAGACAAAGAAGGGTCAGTCCAGCCAGGTGGTTAGACCCAAGCCACTCGCCACTGAGACTGATCCTCAAAACCAACTCAACCTTAAAAAGAGGTTGAAAAAGGCCGAGACCTCTGAGACACCCATTTCTGAGACCCTCTTGACCTCAAAACAAAGGCCAACGGAAGTCACTGAGCAATCATCCTCAGTGACCTCGGGCACACCCATTCCACATGGTCCAACTGACATAAACAAGTCAGAGGGATCAGGAAGCATTCCCCCCTCACATCCCGATGAAGGTACTGATAAATCACAATCAGTGCCCAAGGGAGGTAAGGGTCCTGAACCCTCGGTAGGGCAGCACCACCCTACTGGGAAGAGGACCCACACCCCCTCACATCCCGATGAAGGAGCTGTCAAAAAACAATCAGTTCCCAAGGGAGGAAAGGGTTCTAAATCCTCGGTAAGGCAGCACTACCTTACTGAGAAGGGGACCCACAAACACTCACATCCCGCTAACGTTCCTGAGCAATCACCCTCAGGATCTCAGGGAGAAAAGGATCCTAAATCCCCTGAAGGACAGTACAATCCTGATGGGAAGGGGGTCCACAAACTCTCACAATCAGTACCTAGTGATACTACTGAGAAGTACCCATCAGTAGTTGAAGGTGCTAAGGGGGACAAAGACTCAGAGGGAAAGAAACAACCCGCTGATATGGAACCCATCAACCCCTCAGGCGGATCCAGTCTTTCAGGAACTGCCCCCAAAAGCCAGGCTGGTGTTACCCCAGTTATTATGGCTAGTCAGGCTGAGACAACCCACTCAGTTATTATGACAAAGGGGTCAGGACCTGACCAAACCGAAGGCAAATCTTTTTATAAAGAGGAGCCGGTTGATTTTTTGGGTATTGAGTCCATGGGGGACTATCAGGCTTTTATGGAGTCTGATGAAGAGCTCAGGGAAGAGAGTGAAGAAGAAATTTTTGAGGCAGGAGAGGATATGGAAACTAATGTACAACCTGATCCATCACATCAGTCCTCTCCAAGCCAAAGTGAAGAGTCAGGCTCTCAATCTTCTGATTCATCTACTGACATTCTCCAGAAGTATGATAACTCTCTTCCCCTCACTGAAAGAAAGTTGGTCAAATTCCTACTGAAGACCAACAATGCTCTTTTCACTGGTCTCACTGATGAGATGTTTGATCAACACACTGAAGTAGCTGTTCACTATGCCAACCTGAAGGCAGATGTTGAAAGTTTTCATGAAGATGTGATCGAAATCCAATCAGACACCAAACATTCCCTGACAGCTATTGATCTTCATTTCCAGAAGTTCAATCTTTCTCTTGAAGGCATCACCAAAAGCCTTGGTACTATTCAGTCAGCTGTTAAGGATAACCCCATACTCACTGAAAAGATCCTTCAAGCTGCTGAGACTTATCAGAAGCAGTCAGCTGAAATCCATGATCTCCTCAGCTTACTGAAGGATTCTAAACTTCAGGGTCTTACTACCTCCTTGGACTCAATCAGGACTTCCATGGGTCTTCAGGAAAAACATCTTGGTACTTGGGCACAATCTTCAACATCCTTGGCATGGTCTCTTGGGTCAAGGATGTCAAGCATCGAGGCTTCTCAGGCTTCTCTGGCAGATCAGATCTCAAGTCTTCAAAAAGACACCTCGGACATCAAATCAATGATGACTGAGATCTATCAGGCCTTCAAAGGTCCTACTACTCCAGTGACTCCAACTCTTGCTATCACCGTGGCTCAAGCAACAGTTGAGGGGGAGAAAGACACTGGAGTCTCAAGCCAAAGCCAACAACCTTCTCACACTGAGGGGGAGATTCCTTCTCACACTAAGGAAGACATTCCTGAAGCCTCTTCCTCCCATCAAGATAAAGGCAAAGGCATTCTCACTGAGCCTGAGCCTCAACCAGCACCTATCACGGTTGCAAAGGATCCTGAATCACCACTCAGGATCCCATATGAAATTGATGGAGTTCTTTACCACTTCTCAGCTGATGAACTCAGTACTTATCTTCAGGAAGAGGAGGCAAAGAAGAAGTTGAAGGAAGAGGAGAAGGCAAGCAAGTCTGCCTTAATCAAGGTTGTTCATGAAGAGGCTGAGAAAATTGGTCTTGAGGCTAAGGATCTCTCAGGAAGAGAAGGTGGTATGACCTTTGTGAAAGCTCAGTCTGAGGAGATGACCACTCTCAGGCAGAAAAGGGAGGAAAGAGCCAAAAGGGCTGAAGAGATCAGGCAGAATAGGATTAAGAAATATCAGTGGTATATGACTGAAAGGATGAAGCCAGAACCAATCACTGATGTTCATATTCAAAGAAACACCAATCCTGCCGTTGTCACTGTCTACAGAGGTGCTAACAAGAGAAACTTTGACGTTCATTCACCTTTCAGATTCGCTGACTTTGGGATCACTGAATTGGACGAGTTGGGTCCATTAATAGCAAAGAAATCAAATGTTGTGGTCCCTAATCTGATGAAGTCATTGAGTCTGAGGTATGAAAGATTGGCAGCAGCACCTCAGGAACTTGGCATTCAATCTCTTCTCCCTGAATCTGCACAACCTGCTTCCTCTCAGTCTTCTTCAAGGAAAAGAAAGAAGATAGAAGCTGAGCCTGAGATCAAGATTCCTGGTCTTGACTGCAATAGGGCTCTCCCTGAAGGTGTTCCTTTCAGAAACAATATGGTCATTGAACAGCCTGAAAGAGGGTTGTTCTTCATTGATGAGTTTGGTGACAAAGCCTTCCAGAGGTGGAGTGATATAGATCTATCAGGGATCAAAGCAATGCTAGGCTTTCTAATGATGGCCTCTCCACTCAAGAGTCCTGAGAATGTGAGGTTTTGTCATGACCTGAAAAGAAAAATCAATGAACATCTTGACCAACATGAGCTGCAGTCGAAGAAGCCCAAGCTTGAAGCCCTTGGAATCAAGTTGAACTGATGACCTGCCTGAATACCCAACACTATCCCTTTTTGTACTTAGTCTTGTTAGGACTTGTAAATGATATTAATAAAATGATGTTTTTATTATTTCAGTGTCCTTATTTACATTCTAGTACATTCAGTATGAGCAGAAGTCGTTAGCTCACTCATATCTGATCAAAACACTTAGGAATAATTTATATCCAAATAGGGGGAATTGTTGGGTCATGTAAAACCCAAGAATGCTTCGAACATGATTTGGACACAAATTAACTAAGTGTTAACTTAAACCGAGAATAATTCAAGTCACTGAGAGAACAGCCTCTCAGTGAGTCATCTTCAGGATGCTTAAGGCGAATTCAAGAAGAAGGATTCACTACTCAGGAAGGCGGTACTCCCTGAGTAGGACTTAAGCCAAAGAAGAAGATGATGGGTTCAGTGAGTATTGGATAAGAGCTCACTGAACCCCAGTCTCCTCAACCAACAAAGTGATTGAATGACTGAGGAACCAACGCCTGAAGAAAAGGCGGGAACAATAGGGAAAAGATCTGAGAAGATAAGAGTGTAAACCCAACACTCTTCTCTTGTCAGACTCAACCTTCCCTATTGCGGCTAAAAGTCATGGAGTGTCAGCCAACAACTCCCAAAGACTTATTTATCCCTTTCCTATTGGTTCTTGGAAATGACAATTACTATTTGTAATTGTCAGACACGCAACCTCAACAACTTGTATTATATTTAATCACTTATACTTAGAATACTTGTGTATAAATAGAGCAACTGTGAGAGAAGTTAAAGTGTGCTTTGTATAATTAAAGTCTTGAACTTTTACAAAGGAACTTCTCTCCTACAAAGAGTATACAACTCACTGAGATAGCTCAGTAGGGTATATTGTTACCACTCAAGCAAAACTTGAGTTTCGATAGGAGACACCCCATACCCTTGTCTATTCAATCCCAAGTGTTTGTTCCGCAAAACACTTGGGTATAGATTCTTGGAATTATTTCTAATAAGAATTTAAACGTTGAAAAATATTGTTGTTTTTACATTCACGTTTTATAACTGTTAGAATAATCCTTAAACATTGTATTCGTCATTAACACCAATAGATTAACTTTCTAGTTAATTCTAATCGTGTTAAGGGACCAACAAGTGGTATCAGAGCCTCTGGTTTATAAAATCTTTTAAACTAACCAAGAGTGCTCTAGGTTTTTAAAACCAAGATCCTACTATGGCTGATATCAATGTACCCCAGCTAGTCGACAAAAAGGGTGGCAGCTACTCAGCTGTTGCACCCAGACTTGAAACTGAGAAATTTAGCAAATGGAAGAAGCGTATGATTTGCTATCTTACTGGTATGGAACCCTACTACATCACCTGTATCAGGGATGGCCCATTTGTCCCTAAGACTGGCACAGGGCTAAACAAGCCTGAAGCCCAATGGACAATAGATGAGAGGAGGGTGGTCAATCAAGACCAACGCCTGAAAAGCATCCTTATATCATGTCTTCCTGACGATATAATGGAATCAGTCATCAACTGTCTAACAGCCAAGCAAACTTGGGATGACTTGGTAAACAGCTTTGAGGGTCCCTCAGATACCAAGGAAAATAGGGTCATGGACCTTAAACTTGAGTATAATACTTTCAGGGCAAAGGACTCTGAAAGTCTCTCACAGACCTACACCAGATACAAAACTTTGATAAATGAATTATCAAATGATGGTGTTGTACTGACCAAACATGAGACAAATGTTGGCTTTGTCAACAGTCTCCCTGAGAAGTGGCTCAACTTCTCACAAGGCCTGAGGAATGCTAACCACATTCAGACCCTTGAGCTCCCTGAAATTTATGGGAAGTTTGTCTATGAAGACAACTTGATCTCAAGGAGATACCCTGACTCAAAAACACATGAGTCCAAAAAGGCCTTAACCTCAACACCCATATCAACTGCTTTCTATTCTAATGGTGTTGTGCAGGATACTCAAGAGGTTTCTGAAGAAGAAATTGATGAAAGGACTGATGAGGAATACCTGAATGACCTGAACTTGGAATTCCAAGAGAGGGCACTCCTTGCTAGTTCAAAACGTTTCATCAAAAGAAATCAGTCCAACTTTACAAAATCAAAAGCAAATGAAATCACAGAATGCTTTAAATGTGGTAAAAAGGGTCATTTTGCTAAGGACTGTTATTCTAAAACTATCTCAGAACCCTCTTACAAATTTTCAGGAACTAGCAAGTTTCAACCTAAAATGTTTCAGTCCACCCAACAATACCAAAACAAGGGTCTAAAGGATTTTGAAACAAAATATAGGAATATCAAAGCTAAACTTGCACTTCTTGAAGCCAACCCCATATTGTCTCAGGCTGTTCAAACACCTAAACCTATTCAGACAAAGAACAAGGTTTTAATAGCTGAAGCATATGATTGGGATGATGAAGAAGTTTCCTCAGATGAGGAAATAAGAGTTAGTGCACTGATGGCACTTTCAGAAGATGATCAGATGGCTGTGGGAAAAGGCCATGCTAGAAATGGAGAATGGGTCAACATCACCATGAAAAAGGTAAATACCTTACTTTCTATGGATGATGATTCTGATTGGCAGTCTTACATGAATTATATTTGTGTTGATTTAAAGTTTGTTGAAGAACAAAGACTTAACTTGCTTTCAAAATATAACAATATTGTGTCAGAATTGAACAAATGTAGAGATGAACTGCTTGTACTTAAGCAAGCCAAACTAGAAACAATAACTCTACAAATTCAGAACACTGAGATTTTGAAACAAAACCAAATCCTTCAAACTGAACTTAACAAAGAAAAGGCTATCATTCAAAGCTGGACCAAGAAGAACCCTAAGGTTTTTGACACTATGGGATTAATCTCTCAGAAAACCATTGGCATTGACCCTCTTATGGTTGATCCAATCATGTGTCAAAATGAATTAAACTTTGTTCCAGCTGGCATATCTTTTGAGCAAGAAATGCTTCCCAAGTCAAATGACTGGATTGTCAGGGACAACCTAGTCAGTAAGTTACCAAACTTTGAGACTGGAAAGATCTTGCTTCCTGAAAGTCAGGCCTTGAAAAATATGCTAGGACTCACTGAAAAACTCAGTAAGCTTGAACTCACTGAACCAATCACTGAGTCCTTGGATGAGTCTGAATCAGAATCATACCCTCCACTTCCTCCACTGAATACCCTTCAGGGTGCTACACCTAACCTAGGCCTCCCACCTATGGTCTTCTCACCACACTCTCCTAAGGAGAGATCAGGAAGGGGAACAACCATCCTGAAGAGAGCAAACCTTGATGTCTCAGTAAATACTGATGACTCATCAACTTCAGTCCCTTCTGAAGAAACAACCCATAGCCCTGACTCAAAAATTGATCAGTTGGCTGAAATGGTCAGGAAGCTAGGAGAGAAGATTGAATCTTCTGAGAAATCTTCTCAATCCAAGAAGGAACAAAAACCAACTTCCTCAAAAACCAAACCCAAACCCACCAAACCCCAGAAAAGATGTAAGCTATGCAACTATACAAATCATCTCACTGATGATTGCTATAGAGTCCTTTATTGCATGATTTGCAAAAAGGAAGATCACAGGACCTCTGATCATAAACAATGCTCAGTCATGTCAAACTTTTCAGGACTCAAGGCTCAGTGCCTGAACTACCCTTCTGATTCTAAGCAGAAACAGAAGCAAAAGCCCAAGCCTTTTCCTCCCTGCCCTTTGTGTGGGTTTAATGACCACCATCCTGACGATTGTCAATATGACAAACATGGTGAATCTAGTGGAAGCTCCACTCAGAAATCCTCAGGAAAAGACAAGGTCATTCAGTCAAGAAGAGGAATGAAGCAATCCTCTCAGACTACTGAGGCTACCCCTACTACCAAATGCAAAACATGTGGTAGCTCAATCCACTCAACCACTGACCATGAATCAATTAATACTTTCATAAGGACCTACAATACCAAAACCTCCATGAAATGGAGTCCTAGAAAGAACTGACCTAGTTTACTATTTGTGCAGAAACATGCTAGGGACCCTATTTGGCATCTAGATAGTGGATGTTCAAGGAGCATGACTGGTGTTAAGGAGTGTCTGCACAAATATGTGGAAGAACCAGGACCCAAAGTGATATTTGCTGATAACTCATCATGTCTCACTGAAGGTTATGGTTCAGTTAACTGCAATGGTATTGTCTTTACTAGGATAGCATATGTAAATGGTCTTAAGTACAATCTGATCAGTGTCAGTCAACTATGTGATGCAAAGTACATAGTTCAGTTCGATGATAAGCAAGGAACCATCTTCAATGCAAATAAGGAAATTGTCCTCATTGCACCAAGGAGACAAGATGTTTATGTATTAGACATGTCAAGTCTAACTCAGGATGGAACATGTCTCTTTGCTAAGGCCACTGATGCACTCAACTGGCTTTGGCATAAGAGACTAACCCACCTGAACTTTAAGAACATTAACAATCTTGTAAAACAAAACAAGGTCCTTGGCTTACCATCACTTGTGTTTTCTAAGGATAAACCATGCTCAGCTTGTGAAAAAGGTAAACATCACAGAGCATCCTTTAAAACCAAAACCAACTTTTCCATCAGAAACTGCCTACATCTTCTTCATATGGATCTATTTGGACCTGTCAGTCCAAGGTCTATTAACCATGAGAAGTATACTCTGGTCATAGTGGATGAATACTCAAGATACACCTGGGTATTTTTCCTGATCAAAAAGAGTCAGGCAGCTGAAACAATCATGTCCTTTGTCAGGAACATTAAAAATCAAAATGACATTAAGGTCAAACAAATTAGAACTGACAATGGGACTGAGTTCAAAAATAATGAACTTGAATGTTTCTGTGATGAGAAAGGTATTTCCCAAAACTTTTCCTCTCCATACACACCTGAACAAAATGGTGTTGCTGAAAGGAAAAACAGAACACTCATTGAAGCTGCCAGGACAATGCTATGTGGATCAGTCCTTTCCAACCATTTTTGGACTGAAGCAGTCAAAACTGCCTGTTATACACAAAACAGATCCATAATTGTCAAGAGACATGGGAAAACCCCATATGAGTTATTCAAAGGAAGAATCCCTGACATCAGCTACCATGTCTTTGGGTGTCCGGTCAATGAAGCGCGTGACGAATCATCAAATGTATCAAGAGTCTTATAAGAGATCGATAGTATAATTGTACGGATGATCAATCGAGTACAACTCGAAATATCAACTTGTATTGAAACGCATAATGAGATGGTTAGCATATTTGTACCGACGATCAATAGCGTATAAATCGGAGTATCAAAACGCATCAGAAAACAAAACAAAATAGGTCGAACAATCATACGGATAAAACACATCAAAGAGCTAACGTAGTCGTACAGACGATAAACTAAGCACATAACGGAGGATCGAAACGTATCCTAGTGAATAACGGAATAGGTCGGATAATCGTATGGACAACAAAAACTCAAAGGATCAACGCATCGCGAACCAGATCTTCTTCATACGCCCAAAACGTCTAACTCTCTACAACGGGGACAGCGTACGAAACGTATAATTTCATAGTCCACCATTCACGGTTTCTTATCCACAGGGATAACTAATCCACCAATCACAGTAATCAATCCCGGGCCTTAAACCAGCAATTCTCCAACTTAATTCAATCCAAAAGGTGTTCTACATCTCCATAGGCAAACTCAATCACGCCAATACACTTGTCGAACTCTCTGTCCCATACATCTTCAATTTCAACATAGTTGCTCTGTCCGTCCATCCATCTGAAGGTGAGTAGTCGCTATAAAATCCCGAACTGGTCTTGAAGGTATTCTGCATTTCTTTTGAAAGTGTGAAACAAAACTCGATTTTTCTGACACGATCACTGCAGGTGCGCCAAGGAGCTTGAATAATCTTCTGTTGAAATAAATCTCTACCAATCTTCCAAGTGAGCCACCAAGTTGAACGATTAGCTACAACCCACATCGTTTTTCCTTCCCAACGTGCGCGTAAATCCCGTTACAAAGTTGCTGACCTTCTTCTCAAGTAGGAAAATATCCCTCTTAACTTTCCAAAAGTTCTCCAACTTATTCTTCATCCCTACCAAAATTATACCCTTCGAGAAATTTACATCGAGCTCTTCTGACGTAGAAATTTTCAACACCAAAATACAAGGATGATTCCCGTGTTTCTCTTTCGTCCCTGAATATACTAAATCGTCATACTATGACAATTGTCCAAGCATTCATGAAATACACGGTTCATCAAGCTCACAGGAATTAGTCGGAGCAGTAGCCAATACGATTGTCATCACAATGCTCATAGAGATTATAACGGATACAAATCAACGCTATGAACATCTTGCTCCTTCACATGAAAACGGGCATAATCAGATTACAAATCGATCATAGAGAAAACTTCATCCTGAAGTTGATTAGATAAGTCGTCGATAACGGTGTTGTTGGGTCATGTAAAACCCAAGAATGCTTCGAACATGATTTGGACACAAATTAACTAAGTGTTAACTTAAACCGAGAACAATTCAAGTCACTGAGAGAACAGCCTCTCAGTGAGTCATCTTCTGGATGCTTAAGGCGAATTCAAGAAGAAGGATTCACTACTCAGGAAGGCGGTACTCCCTGAGTAGGACTTAAGCCAAAGAAGAAGATGATGGGTTCAGTGAGTATTGGATAAGAGCTCACTGAACCCCAGTCTCCTCAACCAACAAAGTGATTGAATGACTGAGGAACCAACGCCTGAAGAAAAGGCGGGAACAATAGGGAAAAGATCTGAGAAGATAAGAGTGTAAACCCAACACTCTTCTCTTGTCAGACTCAACCTTCCCTATTGCGGCTAAAAGTCATGGAGTGTCAGCCAACAACTCCCAAAGACTTATTTAGCCCTTTCCTATTGGTTCTTGGAAATGACAATTACTATTTGTAATTGTCAGACACGCAACCTCAACAACTTGTATTATATTTAATCACTTATACTTAGAATACTTGTGTATAAATAGAGCAACTGTGAGAGAAGTTAAAGTGTGCTTTGTATAATTAAAGTCTTGAACTTTTACAAAGGAACTTCTCTCCTACAAAGAGTATACAACTCACTGAGATAGCTCAGTAGGGTATATTGTTACCACTCAAGCAAAACTTGAGTTTCGATAGGAGACACCCCATACCCTTGTCTATTCAATCCCAAGTGTTTGTTCCGCAAAACACTTGGGTATAGATTCTTGGAATTATTTCTAATAAGAATTTAAACGTTGAAAAATATAGTTGTTTTTACATTCACGTTTTATAACTGTTAGAATAATCCTTAAACATTGTATTCGTCATTAACACCAATAGATTAACTTTCTAGTTAATTCTAATCGTGTAAAGGGACCAACAGGTATCAGTCCTAATCACCATACTACTAAGATTCCAGAATTCCAAGAACAACCTCATACCACCCTCATTCTTCTTCATAACCAAACTGAAACACAACACAGAGACGCACACAGACGGATAAACCACTTCCTCCAAGTAGGTCCTTTAATACTCTTCATTTAACGTATGTCGTTCGCAAGGGATTTCGTAAATAGGCAAAACGTCGCTTACACATGAATGGCGTTCTGATTCCAATAACACACTGACCTCAGGCACTCCTTAAGACATTCTATGACTCCAATAAGTTCAAGGTATATGATGTAACTATTATCACGCTGGCCAGACGTTATAATACTTGCATCATATACACATGCCTTTATTGCAATCACAGTCTACCTCAAGTCGTGACAAAACACATTCTAATAAATGGATCAAAACAATTACATTCGAGAAGAAATCTTGGTAGTCCACCAAGGAATACATCGCAAAATTCAACGTCGAAAACTCTCGAGCGTGTTACATCAATTGGAATATCTTCACAGACGCGAGGGATTAATATACGGATTTTCAAAGCAAAGGTGATCGTAATAGTATGCCAGGTCAGAAACCTGGGCACGGAGTTTGAGTTTCATAAGTCGCCGGAGATGACAAAATCATAACTGGTGTTAGCATCTCAATGCTCAGTCAACAAGTACATGACCAGAATGAAATTGTATCAAACATTTTCAAAGAAATCAGATTAACAGAATAAAATTGATCTTCAGACATCCTCAACCGAACAGGATAATCTATACTCGTGATGGATAGTCACAAGATTCTCATAGAGATAGAATTAGGAATAGCAATTCAATAATGCAGAGGGGACTTAATGTGCTTAGTAAAAGCAAAAGACACCAAAGGATATGTCGTTCTCGCATCAAATCAAGCCACGCAGCACGATCGCATAAGTAAGGAATACCCGAAATGGTACTTGATGTGTCAGCAGCCTAGTCCCTGGTCAGTGCGAACACTCTACCCTCGGCAGATTGCTGTCAATCATTCTCATTCTTACGGTTGTTACCATTCACTTTCGGACACTCTTTCGTCCGACGTCCACTCATACTACAACTGAAGCCGGCATCTAACGCCTTATAACACGATCACCCAGATGAAACTTCTCACAGTCAACACATGGAGGAGATGGAACCTGGTCCCACAACTTTTTCTACTCAGACGAACTCGAACATAGGGATCAAATCGAACAATGAAGACAAAGCAATCGTCAGGATCAAAATACGAAGGAAGAGATCGCGTCAAACGAGAAGCCTAATGTCTACTCAATATCCTCACAGGTCATTCTAAGGGAGGGAAACAAATCTTCCTATATTCGTGGTTAAAATTTATCAGAGTTCTCATAGGATTAGCAATGGATTATGCAGATTCAAGTACTATCAGATGATACATTCCATATCCAGCATAAGTAATGAATTCACAGAATGTGTCAATCACATGACGGTTGGATGACCTTCGGAATGGTCGGAAAGGTATCAAACTGTTTATCAAACAAATCGGAGATGGAGGTCGGAATCAGGAAGTGAAACCTAAATGGTGTAAGGTATCCATGCGGTTCTTAAGGCATTCCAATCTTACTTGGTTACTAAGCTTAGGTTGCAAAACTTTCTAGCTTCTGAAACAAATGTTCTTACAAGGCATATCTATAGGCATAGGCACGAATCAGAGTGATGCGGAAGCAATGCTACTTACATAGAAGTCCTAGCCAAACCATTCCTCACCGGTTATAACTTATGTTCCTATGGGGAGATCCTAAAGCAACTTCTCAAAGGTTGTCTTATGAGCGCCTTCAGTGGAAACTTAGTGGTCCAAACTTCACAGGTCAAGGGTAAATGCATTACAAGTCGCAACCTGTCGCTCTGATACCATAATTGTAACACCCCAACCCGATATGGGTAGATGTATCACGTTATGGTGACGTATCAAAGCAAACAAAAGCATATGACTAAATAATTGATGAAGCGAAAAGTGTACCACTTTTAGGGGGTCATTTAAGCCCTGAATCGTATTTATTTGATCAAATATTGCCCTAAATCGTTCCTTTTGTCATTTTAGGTACTTTGGAGAAGAAATCTGGAAAAGGAAGCATTTTGGACGTTTTCGGAGCATAAAAGTGAAGAAAATGACAAAGTCTCTAAATCTGCTGGAATAGTACCTGTGACGGCGTCAAGCCCCAGTGTGACGCCGTCAATCCTTGATAAGCCAGAGAGGATTTTGGAAGATTAAAGGGGGACGACGTCAAGAAGGCCATCAAGAAACCCTAACTGCGGCGAAGTGACGGCGTCAGGACTCAACCTGACGACGTCAGAAGCCATTGAGTGACGACGTCAGAATGACAACTTGCACAAGAAGAAACCCTAGTAAAACCGTCACATGCTGATCAAGACAATCACAACTTACGCGCGGAGTAGCTGTCACTGTTTTGGCCATAAAATCTTCATACAAACTCGGATTTGGGTGATTCAAAAGGCCACGCGAAGAGGACGAAAATATCTACAATTTGGTGAAAATGGGAAGTTGACGCCGTCACTTGTACGAGCTGACGCCATCAAGCCTTGCCGACAGAAATATTGCCTATAAATAAAACATCATAACTTCACTTTTTGTAAACCCTAAACCCTAAGTCCGATTCTAGGGTTTAGGTAGGTGTTTTTCCAGCAACTTAGAAGGTCTTAATCACTCCATAAACATCTTGTAATGGTGTGTTGATTCTATCTTAATTATGTCTTCCATTATTATTGTTGCTTGTTCTTCATTGATTATGTTTTACTAAATCACCTAGTGTTTACCTATGATTGTGTGAAACTTGTGTATAACTAATTAGATCTTATTGATTTCTTGTTGATATGTGTGTCCATCTCCATCAATTAGGGCGTGACAACTTCAATAGATCTAATTGGTTTAGCTTATAATTCTTGTTTCCTATTGTCTCTTGTATGATTGGATGATATCGATGTTAGGCTTAAGAAAACTGGCTAACCTCCTATACGGTAACTTGCTTGAACGTCTTAAGAAACATGAACCAAGGTGTACTAAGGTTATATGGTTGTATTTAATGCATGAGCGAATTCTAGTGATCCCATGTTAGGAGCTTCTTAGCCGGCTCGACATAGGAGTGAAGTAGGAGCTTATAGAGTTGGGGAAGATGGTACACACCCCCACGATTGGTATTAAGGAATACAACCCGTCAATTAAAACAGGGTGTGACAATTCAATAGGTAGAATTGGATAGCTAGCAAGGAGTAACATATCATAGGTAGACATGCTTCACTTCCCTTGTAGAACCCTAGTTTACTTTCCTGCACATTAGTTTAATTAGTAGCTTTTGGGTTAGTTGATTAGCAACTAATTCCGCCCACTCCTTCAAACCCGAGATTTTTACTTGCTTTCCATAAAATATAAAAATACAAAAAGAATCATCCCTCACCTCTAGACCTAGTAGATAAATTTCAATCCTAACGAACACTATTCTTTGAGTTGAACGATCAATCCCCCGGTACTTGCCACTTCACTATACTACATCGGTCAGGTACACTGCCTGGTGGGGATTGCAAGCTTCTCGAGATCCCTCGAGAGGTAAAACCTGTTGTAAGGTCGCAAAACCACGCATCAAGTTTTTAGCGCCGCAGCCCGGGGAGTAGTTATTGCTTAGGTTGAAATTTTATTTTTATTAGGTCTACTCACAAGATTCCTATCAAGTGAGATTTTTCTTTTTATTTTGTAGCTTTCTCGTAGTCTATCTTTTCTTTGTGATTTTGTTTGTAATTTGCTTCAAATGGACTTTTCACTTAGACTTCTAAGATTGCAAGACATGGTTGAGTGGCTAGAACACCAAGGAGTTCAAAATACCTCATTTAGAGACACCTATGAATCATATGAGCCTTCACCTAGGATAGATTCTTATGAACAACCTCCATGTTTAGGATCTCATTTTAGTGAGGCCAATAGGAAAAGCGACCTAGTTTACCAAGGAATTGTGGATAGAGCTGAAGCAATAAACCATAAGTTGGATGAAGAAGCTAGGTTTGTTATCATCACTACCTAAGAAAACAATTGATGAGGATATAGGTGATCTTGACACATGGAATGATGAGGTAAACACCATAAGCCCACAAAATACTCAACTATCATTTGAGGCACCCACACCGCCCGTGACTTACCCGGAAGAAGTAGAAGAGACTTTAGGAATCCCGATGGAGGTAGAACCCTTGGACCAAGCACAACTAGAGGATATAGGTTTGAACACTTTTAGTGATGACCTTACTCTTAGTTCTAGGGAATTTCCTAGTGTTGATGAGCCGGAACCTCAACCTTTGCACAACTTTTCATCCTTAGATTTACATCTAGGAGACAAAAGAGGAACCGACCCACCCATAAACCAATATTATCCGGGTAGTTTTAGGATGAAGGAAGCCATTCACTCACCCCCTTCACCTCACGTGGCATATTTCCACCCTAAGGGTGTGTATCGCTACTTCCACCCGCACTTAATCCTAAGTGTAGGGAAAACCTCCCCTATTTCTGTTAAATAAGGGTAGAGTCAGGCTCGTGACTCGAACAAAAACAAGCGCTTCTTGGGAGGCAACCCAAGCTTTATTTGTTTGTTTGTTTGTTTGTTTGTTTGTTTGTTTGTTGATTTTATTTGTTTCCGTATGCAAGTTTAATTGTTATTGTTTGTGCTCATGTTTCAAAGTAAATTGTGAAAATGCTTTATTTTGTTTGTAACTTCGTCTTAACTACATATAAAGGTATTTTGCAAAAGATAAGTGTAAGGGAATCCAAATTTGTTTACATGAACAAGATTGAACATGAATCACAACAATATTAAATGAGCATGCATACTAGTAATTGTTAGAGTCAAATGCTTGTATCGATTCATAATGAATATTTTGCAGGATTTCCAGGAAGTGAGGCATAAGTTTTTCCAGAAATTTTCCGGAAACTAACCCTAAAATTTCTGCAGGTCACTTCTGACGGCGTCAAGGTTAACACCTGACGGCGTCAAGTGTAAAATTCTGGAAATTTTGCAAGTTTTGTTTTTCTACCGGAGTCATAAAGTTTTTGTTAAATCTTTAGTTTTATAAACTCCAGGAAATCTGCAAATATTCGTTCTACAAGCATTATATCTTTAATCATTTTGTTTTTATTTCTAAGTCTGGAATTACATCTAGTTGTGAGTTGTCTTTGTTCAGGTTGATGCTTTGGGTTTTTTGTGTTTGTTTTCTCAGGTTTAACAGGTTATATTGGACAAGAAGATGATTTATATTTCGGAAGGGAAGCTTTCAACGTTCATTTTCTTGGAGGAGGATTTAACCATGTTACCGGATTATCCACACCGAGCGAATCGGGGAGTATTTGATTTCATTCTTTTACCTTATTTACTTTTACATCTTGTTATTTGAACATTGGGGACAATGTTCATCTTAAGTGTAAGGGGGGGTAAAGTACGATACCTTAGAGAATGCTATTACGCTTGATTTTTCGTTTGTTTAATGGTAGATGTGTAATAAAACAGAGAGAAATACCTGTTAAGGCAATTTTTGTGCCAAATTTAATTTTTTTTACAACATATAGGAGTGAAACTTTGGTCTTAATGAGCGTCTCATGGATAGGAAGTTATATGACTAGCACAAAACCGTACCACTAAAAAATTTTCCACCCCCAAATATGTGAGGTTCGCCCCTAGAATTGGTAGGAAAAGCATTTATGCTATGATGTGTGTACCGGTAGCACTTAGATTCTAGAACTTGAGTTAGGACCATTCCGAGGCCACAAGTGAGACTACATTCGTGTAGTTAGATTTACTACATGATAAGAGGCATTAGGATTAACCCATTGTTTTACACCTGTGTTTTTTGTTATAATTACGTTGGCTACATTGGTCAAGTAATTCTCCCACACCCTTTGCGTTGTACTCATTTTTAGTACACGATACCCCTAGTACACCCCTCAGAGCCTATCTTTTCGTTTCTAACTTTAAGCATTTTACTTAAAGGAAGAATTTGTTTACACCCCACTTAAATGTACACCCAAATCGCCTTAGCCTACCTTGTATGCACTCATCTTTAGTGCATTATTGTGACAACATTTGTTTAAACCCTTAGTTAATTATCTAATTGATTACATGGTTGCTAAGTCGAGTCATATCCTTGTACATATTGTTTTGGGACGATTGGGACTCATGGGTAAAGTACTAGTGTAATGGAGTAATGGGGAAGAACAACATTATTACCCCCATATGTGCTAAATATTTTAAAAGTACTCCAAGTGTTTCGATTATCTTAATTCGAGTCATTAGAATAGTTAATTGTAAAGTTATGTAAAAGTTCAAGTGTAAGGGGGATACAACCCCCCTACGATGTATTATTTTGGATGGTAGGGCAAGAGTGTATGTAAAAAAAATAATAAATAAATAAAAAAAAAGAAGAAAAAGAAAAGTAGAGAAAACATACGGACTACCATCCCGTTTCATTTTATGTTTATTTTATCTTTTTGTTATTTTTTTTTTCCTTAGCTTAAGTCGAGTCTAGTCTTGGCTTAGCAACGCCGTATTGTACATGTAATTAATCAAGATCTTTAACTCGCCACCAGTAAAATATCCTTTATCCAACAAAACCGTGTTTATCATATCCCTACACCTAACGTTATAACCCGTTTAAAAGCCCTCTTTGATAGTTTATCTTAGGTGCTTACGCCTAGTGGAGGAGGTTTTTGATCCTTTCCCAAGCCTATGGTAATCTATTCTCTATGACAGGTAGTGAGAGATATTATTCATTTTCATTTATGAGATATACTTTTATGACACCTGAGAGATGTGAGTATCTAAACACTACTTGTGAGGTGCTAGTCTGTAATCTCCGTGCTTATTATGATTAAAGTGGAACGACTATTTGTTGTAATTACTTTTATATTAGCGTTAAATGACCCCTAGCTTGTATTTTGATTAGAATAAAAGCGCATTTGCTTGAGGACAAGCAAATTTCAAGTGTAAGGGAATTTGATGAAGCAAAAAGTGTACTGCTTTTAGGGGGTCATTTAAGCCCTGAATCGTATTTATTTGATCAAATATTGCCCTAAATCGTTCCTTTTGTCATTTTAGGTACTTTGGAGAAGAAATCTGGAAAAGGAAGCATTTTGGACGTTTTTGGAGCATAAAAGTGAAGAAAACGACAAAGTCTCTAAATCTGCTGGAATAGTACCTGTGACGGCGTCAAGCCCCAGTGTGACGCCGTCAATCCTTGATAAGCCAGAGAGGATTTTGGAAGATTAAAGGGGGACGGCGTCAAGAAGGCCATCAAGAAACCCTAACCGCGGCGAAGTGACGGCGTCAGGACTCAACCTGACGACGTCAGAAGCCATTGAGTGACGACGTCAGAATGACAACTTGCACAAGAAGAAACCCTAGTAAAACCGTCACATGCTGATCAAGACAATCACAACTTACGCGCGGAGTAGCTGTCACTGTTTTGGCCATAAAATCTTCATACGAACTCGGATTTGGGTGATTCAAAAGGCCACGCGAAGAGGACGAAAAGATCTACAATTTGGTGAAAATGGGAAGTTGACGCCGTCACTTGTACGAGCTGACGCCGTCAAGCCTTGCCGACAGAAATATTGCCTATAAATACAACATCATAACTTCACTTTTTGTAAGCCCTAAACCCTAAGTCCGATTCTAGGGTTTAGGTAGGTGTTTTTCCAGCAACTTAGAAGGTCTTAATCACTCCATAAACATCTTGTAATGGTGTGTTGATTCTATCTTAATTATGTCTTCCATTATTATTGTTGCTTGTTCTTCATTGATTATGTTTTACTAAATCACCTAGTGTTTACCTATGATTGTGTGAAACTTGTGTATAACTAATTAGATCTTATTGATTTCTTGTTGATGTGTGTGTCCATCTCCATCAATTAGGGCGTGACAACTTCAATAGATCTAATTGGTTTAGCTTATAATTCGTGTTTCCTATTGTCTCTTGTATGATTGGATGATATCGATGTTAGGCTTAAGAAAACTGGCTAACCTCCTATACGGTAACTTGCTTGAACGTCTTAAGAAACATGAACCAAGGTGTACTAAGGTTATATGGTTGTATTTAATGCATGAGCGAATTCTAGTGATCCCATGTTAGGAGCTTCTTAGCCGGCTCGACATAGGAGTGAAGTAGGAGCTTATAGAGTTGGGGAAGATGGTACACACCCCCACGATTGGTATTAAGGAATACAACCCGTCAATTAAAACAGGGTGTGACAATTCAATAGGTAGAATTGGATAGCTAGCAAGGAGTAACATATCATAGGTAGACATGCTTCACTTCCCTTGTAGAACCCTAGTTTACTTTCCTGCACATTAGTTTAATTAGTAGCTTTTGGGTTAGTTGATTAGCAACTAATTCCGCCCACTCCTTCAAACCCGAGATTTTTACTTGCTTTCCATAAAATATAAAAATACAAAAAGAATCATCCCTCACCTCTAGACCTAGTAGATAAATTTCAATCCTAACGAACACTATTCTTTGAGTTGAACGATCAATCCCCCGGTACTTGCCACTTCACTATACTACATCGGTCAGGTACACTGCCTGGTGGGGATTGCAAGCTTCTCGAGATCCCTCGAGAGGTAAAACCTGTTGTAAGGTCGAAAAACCACGCATCAATAATACAAAATGAATTTCAAAGTTTACAAAGAGAAAATCTGAAACTACAAGGGTTACAAATGAATTACAATAATTACTAAGTCTAAATATCGTCTCTTCTATTCATCTCTAATCCGGAATGGCTTCTAAGTCAAAGACACTCTCCACTCATACCCAGCTTCCTACTAAAACCTGCCGCAGGAAAAGAAATGCGGCTGACCTTAAAAAGCCCAGTGAACAGATATATACAAAGCATAACATAATGGTAAAATAAGCATAAGCAACAAAGGAATAAGAATACGAAACGAATAACATAAACATGAAAGATAACGAAATCAAAATTAAGAGTGCATGAGAACTGAATAGCAACCGAATCAAGAAATGAAATGAAAACAAAGGAGGGTTCATATAAAGATGTGCCATAAGAACTCCATACATAATCCGTCAAATCAAATCTAGAGCACATATAAGTATACGAAGAGGGGAGACCTCTAAGTATTAATAAAAGTGTAAGAAGGAGTGCAAGGAACACACCACCTGGTCACCATAATACATATTCATAAAACCTAGGATGCATCCATACGCTCTCTAACACAAGTATGTGTGTCAGCTCTAGACTAAGCACACATAAAAGGTTGGCCAATAGTGAAATCGCGATAAATACATATACATAAGGGGGGAACGCCGTAGATCTATCACACCTCTACGAGAGTGTCATGCCTAAGGTGCCATCAAAGACATGGTCCTAGTACCTCTAGAACTAGTTAAGCTCAGGCACGGAATATCATATCATACATAATCAAAATCTAACATGGCAAGAGAAACAGAAAGTAACTCAAGTAATCATAGCAAACAAATAAACATAGCATAGCAGAGACATTTAAAATAAATGTAAGAGAGGATCATAGGAATGACAAACATACAATGAATGTCACGAATCAACTAAGGGAAACATAGCAATGGCTTAGGATCGAAAGAAAATATCCCTACTGAGAAGGGAAAGAATATCTGTACCTTAACGAAATACGCAAACAAGAAAAATGTAAAACAAATCAAATAGGAGATCACTCCTTCTTCAGCCGATCTACAAATAATCATAATGTACTTATAAGGTTCCATTTTAATTGTCTTTCTATTTTATGTAACTTTCCAAAAATAGCAAGTTTCCGTATTTAGTAACTTTGGTTATTAACATTTCCGTAAGTCAATTTAAAGTATTAAAGATGATATTATTCGTTGCTTAGAGTTCATAATGTCATTCACATAAATTTAGGGTTCATAAGTAGTTTCCATAATTTTAGGGTTTATTATGTAGTTATAACAAGTTTAGGGATTAGTATGCAATTCTTATGAAGTTAGGGTGTAAAATGTAATTACTATAAAGTTACAGGTTTTTTTCATAAGTTAGGTCCCTTAATTTAAAAGAGTAACACTTTAGACCCTTTACTTTAGAAAATAAACACATAACACCATTTTAATCTTTTTAACCCGTATCAGTCTTTTATACATACGAATTTAACACGTTTCCTATAATTTATGAATCACATTAATACTTTGAAATAAAATCTGTAAAAATTCACAAAAGTTCCACAATGTCTTAAGTATTTTATTTAATTTTTCCAGATTTTATTAAGTTGTATAGGTACGTATGAAAAATCCATTTCTATAACATGTTCCAGAATCGTATCTGATGAAACACCCGACAAGTTTATACCTTTTTACCCCTTCAGATAAATTTATAAAAATCTATTAAAATTCCAGTTATTATTAGACATATAGAATATGACTCAGTTCAAAGGACACCTTCTAACTCGACACGGTTTGAAAATTAAAAATCATAAACACGGACTAATTTTCCAGACATACGAATTCGATTAGACACTTAATTTTCCAAAAATCAAAAAGTAACCTTCCATGCCTCTAAAAAAAACACAAAACATGGCTCGATTAGGGCTTGTTTTATGGTTCGAATGGATTTGTTAAGACAAGAACAAGATTACCTTGAATACACTAGAACAAGAACACACCAAAACCTTCACTTGCTGCTGCTATGGATCGAATAGAGGGCACAGGGAGAACCGAAATTTTTAGAGTGAGAGGAATTAGGGTTTGTTATGTTCGGTTATATGAAAAAAAAGAATGTCGTGTGTTTTTGATAGGCCAAATTAGGGAATGAATAGGGCTTCATAATGGGCTACATAAACCTTAGTTTAATCTTCTTGTTCTAATTCTTTGGGCCGAAATATATATGTGTATATAACACATCAAATGGGTCGAATAGATATAGCACTAGATGAAGAGATTTTATTTGTACATATTATTTACATAATGTATAGTTTATGTTAACTTAATTTGTTTTATAACTTAGGTTATGTTCAAATGAGGTTACTTACTTATTTTCATAAGTTCTTAAAAGTTCAAATTCAGAGGGTATTTTCGTCATTTCGGATTAGATTAATTTTGGGGTTTTACAATAATTTAGTCTTACAATTTCATGAACCATTTATGTAATTTTGTGTTTGATATATATTAATTTATAGACTTGTATAATATTACAACACTTTTTAAGAAAATGACATTATAGTATGTTCTTAAGATCTTGACCTTATATTACGCTCTCGATATTTCAAAAGCGAAAACAATACTAAGCAGATTGTGATCTTAAAAACTTTGCCCGAGAGGATAAAATTTGGTGCAGTATCACATTTAAATGTTAACTATGAGCCACCATAACCGGTGCTCCAAGAAAAGTTAGCCTTAAATTAACATGACTTCTGAATCATACAAAATTATTGGTTCCTTGACTTGCTAATCTTCATAGTGTTTGTGCACATTCAAGGCTTATCTTTGACCTATACTCCTATAAGGCTTTAAGCTTTTAGCTTTTCAAAATTATATGCTAAAGCAAAATCGAACACAAAATTTCCCACTAGCCGCATATTCATCTTATTTAGTAAAACCCCAGTTATCAGTCCATTTCCATCAGCCTGTATTACTTGTTTCTTTGTTATGCCACATAAAAGGTCCAAAATTGCATATAGTGACATATAATGGCATGATAAGACTCAAAAGTGATGGCAATTATTGCCATTGTTGATATTAGGAAAATGTAGCTTAGACAATGAGTTTGTACTTGTTGGAATTTAAGTACCATAACAATTATATAAATAAATATAAACATCATCAAAGCACATAGAGGAAGCGTAAGAATCAAATACATGTAATTAATTAACTGAATATAAAAGAAACGCGTACCTTTTGATTCTAGCAAGAACAAGAATAAAACTTTAATCTTCTTTAAATCTTTAACAAATGGATTAACGAGATACCCCTTACCTTTTTGTATCTCAATCCAAGATATATAAACTATAATGAGTTTATATCAACGATCTTGTACACACGTACTATAACCGAATTAAAGATTATGCTAGTAATAGAACACAAATTAACCAAAACAATTTTTGCTTAATAAAAAACTTGAAATGAAAATCCCAAAGGGATATGTGGATCGATCTAGACAAAGAAGAAGAAGAAGAACAAGACTTTAGGGTTATAGCAAGAGTGCAAGAGTAAGAAACAATTAACCCTAGGTCTTGTATTTATAGACTTGGAAATCTTGGAGCACAAGTTGGCTTTGGATTGGGTTTCTAAGGCCCATAGCCGATCGGTTCTAGAATCCCTAAGGGATTCCGAAATCTTCTTGTCCCTCTAATTTCATCTATAGTCCTTCCTTTATCCCTAACGGTCGTTAGTCAATTCCCATTAATTACTTAACGTCCGTTAGTCGTTATTTTGTGTTCCAATAATTAAATACATAACAGTTTATATATTAATTATTATTACATTAATTCTTCATACGTAATGTGTGCAATCCCGTGGTCCCGAGTTCGATTCTAGACATACATGTTTAATATTTGTCCATCAAAACTAACAGCTCCCACTTGGACATCTGTTAATAGTGTAATGACATTGGTTAGCGTCTAGCAACACGCCAATGCCCCTAGTACAACTCGGGTGGTGGTTTCCTGGAAAAACCATTCGATGATTCATAATCATACTTATCCTTTTGTTTCTAATACTACGTTAATAAAGATATGGATCTTAGTCATTCTTTATTAACCATTCTGTTTCTCGTTGTTTCTGATTGAGCAAGATTACCAAATCTTTTGATCATATTCAGGGGAGATCTTGGGTGCGGCCGCACAAGCATCTTGTCAACCCTAGGATGGGCCCAGCTGTATTAAACTTCAAACAAATTTGAAGGAACAAATTCTCTCTTGACTACGAGCATAACCCATTAACTTTGCAACACTCCTGAAAACAATCCTTATAGCTACCAGTTACGTATAGTGGTAAATTGCTTCACATAAATGCACTACATCGATGACAGTTATCTGGTATCTCAAATATGAGGATAACTATATATACATGATTTACTTGATGACAAGATCCATAAAGTAAACTCATGAAGTTGGGATAAGTCTTATATTCAATTCATTGAATATCATGTGAAATTGACATGTCAACGCATCAATATACTTTCAAGTATATTCTACCAATACTCAGATTTGTCTTAATTTAATGATATTCCCATATCATTAATTGACAAGGGACAATTTAGAATAACATAAGTTATTCATAGATTTAAACATGCAAATATAGGATACAATCTATTATTAATGAAAACAAACATACCAAGTACTTTAATTCATTGAAAATAATAATTTCTTAACATCCCTTATCCAAATGCTAAATAGATCAATGCATGATAATTCTAGTTAATGAATTATGCCTCAAGTCATGTCAATCATACTTGTTGACAAGGCATAAATCAACTAATTTTGATCTATCGGAATTTTGAGAATACTTGTTTCAATAATTCAATTAGTGAAGTTCTTGTATGTATGCATTCAACTATCTTGATATTGCCACATAATATTTCATAAAATGCGTGACATCCTCAACCACCAATTTATGACAATTAAACTATCAAACCTTTTATAGTTTAAAGTATTCTAATTCTTTAATTTATAATGCAACTATGCTCATAGTTAAGCATAACTAGTACACGTGGCCATTAACAAGGATGAAATCCTACCATGACTAGTATTGAGTGTCATCTCAATTTCATTAGCATCATTGTATGCAAACAACAATATGCTCTTTAAAATAACGTATACTTTAATATCCATTGTGTAATGTTCGATGCCTTCCAATCTTTCAAGATTTATCGGCTATAACGATTACGCAACAATTTGCCATAAGGTTCATACTTAGAATTTAGGAGCAATTCCAGGATGAGGATGTATTTCTATATCCAACCATATTCATTACACTTAGTTATCTAATAAATTTCAATTAGATATCAATTTTGTCAAATCATCTTGCATCCAAGCATGATACAACAAATAACATGATGTTCATGAAAAAAATCCTTGTATGAAACTCGGATTTCATTCATGTTATATCTCTTCAAAGATATGTTTCTATTTAGACTTTTTAATAGTATATCATGTTCTATTAGAATCAACTATTTTACCGCTTATGTTTATAACAATAAACATATATTCCAAGGTTGTATGTTTATTTTCTAAAACTTCAAGTGAAGTTTCATTCCAAACTAAGACTTAACATTTAACGTTTATGTTATGTTACTTCCTATATGTTATACAACATATATGAAATAAGAAAATAAATATAACACTCCCACTAGCTATCAGGAATATTAGGAAATTATCTTATTTTAATTATAAATCAAAACTGAATTTAATAATTAAACATAAGTATATCTCTTAGATGCATGCATTAATCCATTCATGAATTATTGCAATTTGTATACTTCCAAAGATTATTTGAATTCAAATACTCCTTTCGATTACTTATCGTCCTCGCACAAGTAATTTACTCAAGAAAGAGTTTTGAGATTCCATTGTCAATTTCATATTAATGAAACTAAGAATCACCATCATAATCTTTATATATTCAATGTGCCTAGGAAGAATATTCAATCACAGTTAATTGCTTAAGTGTAATTGATAATCTTGTCATAAGACACACATTAAATATGTTTACAAAATTATCCATTTGATTTCTACTCAAAGATTTAAACCTCTAGGATTTTCATTTCTTTTGAAGAAACTCATCTTCACTCTATAGTCTAACTATAGAGTTCAAGATTAATTAATTTTCCAAAACTAGTTATCTTCATGGACTGCATCTAAACATTCATAGTATGAGTAACTTGTCAAATTCAATATTTACAATTCATCTTAATGACTTACAGGTTTACCATAATCGTGTAACTCATAATTCTCAACATATTATTCAAATATTTGAGATATCCCTTCGGATTTATGAATGAGAATTTCATCATCTTGAGATTTAACATTAACATGTTTAATCCTTATCATGACATTTACTAGTGTATTTTTAGAAGATTATGCATCTTGTAATTTTATATTTTCAAGATAAAAACTCCCACTTGCCTTTTGTAATTTATGGACTATCTATAAATACTTAGCAAGTGGAGCAACCCCATATTGTTCTCTTTTGGGACATTACAAATACACATTGACAGTTTCTTACATTAAGTTTGTTAATAACCTACTCATAAGTAGTTAAACAAATTTAGAACTTCAATTTTAAGACTTAATGTGATTCATCACATTCCATAATAAATGGTGTCTTATTAATCTTTTAGGTTGGAGTCTTATTGAGTATATACAACCTATACTCAATTTTCTAACCTTGATAACTTTTGGAAAAAAGGAAGTTATAGTTATCTTTAATCAAACAATACAAATAGAGTTTGATTCTCCTAACTGAACACACCACAAGCTTGTGGTATTTCATTAGAACTAATATTGTGAGACAATCAAACAATATGTAAGATGAACTCATACTCCTTCTGGCTTACCTATTTACCAACTAAGTCAATCTTAATGCTGAAATAAATTTTCCAAGCCAATTGCATGCTTTATAACACAAGTACTTTTTAACTAAGCCACTTATCGTCCATGTCTCAATCAAGAAGACATAGACTGTTATAATCCCACTATACGTTATAAATCATTGATCAACTCAATGACTTCTTGTATATGTCTTAACAAAGAAGACATAACAAGTTAACGTCTTACTTTATATTATAATAAGTCTTGTAACCATTAAAAGACTTTATATTTGTAACTTTACAATAAAGTATAAATATGTATAACTAAAGTAATCATGAACACCACAATTTGGTTTCAATAGTAATTTCAAGTTAATTTATTACTTCATAATTTATGACATTCTGAGAATACATAAATATTCAAATTTGAAGTAGTATTAGATTACTTCATTTTATTTATGTCATTTCAATAATACATAATTATTTAGTTTGAAGTAGTCTCATTATCATTATTGACACTTGTTCTAATAGGTATCTAATTTAGAAACAGTAATTATCCATGTATGGTCTCACGTAATCATGGAATTTCACCTTGTTGTTGTAATCTAGTCAAGGTCTCACTTAAGCTAAATTTCAACAACAAGTGTTTCTAGACTTAGAGGTGTATTAGTCATATTTAGAACATTAGTTTCTTACCTTGCGGTCAAGACAGTTCTTTAAATCATATTCCTATATGTTGTACCTTGCACACAATATAAGATTTGTCCCACTTGTGCATGGAACAACATCATGTATCAGATAAACAACACGTCACTCATTTGTTAATGTGATCAATATGATTGAATCATAGATATTAACATAATTAGTAGATATAGAACCACCTGTTCTAGTAAGGAAACGTACATGACTATCCTTAAAACCACAAGTGTCTACAATTGGAAAGTAATTATCTCAAGACATTCTAGAAATAATTTGGGTTACTACCAAGATGACAAAGCTTGTAGCTCCCACTGAATTATAGATCATTACAATAATTCATTATTCAGTAATTACAACACAATGCTCCCACTGGATTTGACAACATTGTAAGTGTTTCATAACCAGTAAAAGCAAATAGTGTGCTATTTACTTTCCTACACCTTTGAGAAGACCCATTCATAACAATTACTTAGGTATTAAAAATAGTGTATTCTACTATGTAGATGATGGACTATCCATCAATGCAATTAACTTGAAAATTGGGCATGCAATTTTTCCTTAATTAGTCTACCATCCCCACAATGGTATGTAGCATCTTTAAGTGGTCTAAGCACAACAACTAGATAAATTATGCTAGTTTACCTTTTACCAATTTTTGCGGTAATTAGTCTAGCTTCTAATTTAATAACTCATAAAATGTGCAATTTTCTTAACTATTAAAGTTTGCTATGAGTTATTTCTTAGAATTTAGACAATTCTAATTTTCATATCTTACCTTTCTCATTCATGAAAAAGAATAGGATTAAGTCTCACTCTTCTCTCATAGAAAGGAGACTAGGTTTATTCTTTTAGTAAAGTTGACTCTAGCCCAAAACCCTGCGGGTGTAGATCACTTTACCCATAAAGAATATCCCTCGTTTACGGTTTAATGTTGCATTAATACATTTAAAAAATTTACAAAATTCAATTTTAGTATTTTCGATAATACAATCTTTTCAAGAAAATAAAATACCCAAGGAAATATTCATATAACCATTGAATTTTCTTGAAACCTAGGATCCAAATTTTCAGAGTTTCACTACATCAGTTGTTCTACTAGTAGTGAAAGTACAAAATATGGTAATTTGTCGAACAATAATCGGCAAACAATTTCTGACTGCTAGATTATTATGGGATTTACATTTGCCAAATACAATTTGCAAAGTAAGCATGTTTCATCCCATCTCATGCCTTAAGTTTCTAGGCCTCACTAACAACTTAATTAAGTCGTCTAATTTAGAAACTGCAAATTCTCCATATATGGTCTCACACACTAACGGAAATTTACCTTGTCATTGTAATCTAGTCAAGGTCTCACTTAAGCTAAATTACAACTTCAAGTGTTTCTTATAATTAGATAGCATGAACTTAAATTTTAGGGTACTGATTTTGATGTGTTAATCAAAATATGTACGAATAAGCATGCACACATCTTCGTATCATAAGTTTTCAAAACAATTTTATTAACCAATTTTAAGCTAAGATTTAAATCAAAAAAGTTTTAATTGAGGTATTGGGTTCACCAATCAAAGAATTACCTACAATTATCGCCCACTATATCCTACTACTGCATGAGTCAAAAGACCCAAGTTATTCGGATAATTACCACAAAGTGGCGCGTGGAATTGATGTCAATTCACCCTTAAGATGATTTTGTACATAAAATAGCTTACTTGGTAGCTCCAATTTGACGCACAAAGGAGCGGAGAGACAAACGTCAGCACTAAATGCCAATTAAAAACGCGTCCCTTTCGGTTTGACAATTTAATGTCAATACTCTTTATGCCCCTCTTATAGCTTGTCAAAACTGGGTGAGCCGTTCACACTATTCGTACAAAACTCATCACCCAATCAAAAGTTTATGACTTTAAGTCTTAAAAGCAAAACCAATTTCACCCTTATTTAATCCGGTTTATTTTCTATTCGAAAAATTACCCTTGCTTACAATCATGTCACAATAATATTTATAAACAAACAAGTAATTAATAAAAATAAACGACAAAAAAAAATGAACATGCTAAATAAAACAACTATCATGTATATGTTTATCTAAAACTCCCATTGGTATTCGAGCTAATGGTACTAATAGACCACATATACCAAACAATTTGGTTGCGTAAGTTCTATGATAAATATATACACGAACACAAATAGTTCAAAATAAAACAATGCATAATCTAATAATTATATGCATAATTAAGCATGTTAACACAAATACACGTAACAATTACTACATAATAATCATATGATCCATGATCAAACATGCATGTTCATCATGGATCCTCATAAACATATTAACAATTAATCATGTTTCCCAAGATACGCATACAATTCCATGCCACATAACAATTATTCATGAATTAACACATAAAACATTGCATGCAACCTAGGGTTTCTACAATTTTTACAAAACCTAATTTTTTTTCGGATGAACAGTTTCGGGTGAACAGTGTCTGATGAACAGTGTTCGGTGAACAGTGTAGGGTGAACAGTAAAAAATTTTAGGTTTTCAAAAAATTAAAACCTAGAAACCTTAAAGCATGCAATAATCAATCAAGGATTCAATTTTATGTGTTTCAGTAATTAATTACACAGTATTAACGGCTCTTGATGCCACTGTTGGAATTTAAGTACCATAACAATTATATAAATAAATATAAACATCATCAAAGCACATAGCGGAAGCGTAAGAATCAAATACATGTAATTAATTAACTGAATATAAAAGAAATGCGTACCTTTTGACTCTAGCAAGAACAAGAATCAAACTTTAATCTTCTTCAAATCTTTAACAAATGGATTAACGAGATACCCCTTACCTTTTTGTATCTCAATCCAAGATATATAAACTATAATGAGTTTATATCCACGATCTTGTACACACGTACTATAACCGAATTAAAGATTATGCTAGTAATAGAACACAAATTAACCAAAACAATTTTTGCTTAATAAAAAACTTGGAATGACAATCCCAAAGGGATATGTGGATCGATCTAGACAAAGAAGAAGAAGAACAACAAGACATTAGGGTTATAGCAAGAGTGCAAGAGTAAGAAACAATTAACCCTGGGTCTTGTATTTATAGACTTGGAAATCTTGGAGCACAAGTTGGCTTTGGATTGGGTTTCTAAGGCCCATAGCCGATCGGTTCTAGAATCTCTAAGGGATTCCAGAATCTTTTTGTCCATCTAATTTCATCTATAGTCCTTCCTTTATCCCTAACGGTCGTTAGTCAATTCCCGTTAATTACTTAACGTCCGTTAGTTGTTATTTTGTGTTCCAATAATTAAATACATGACGGTTTATATATTAATTATTATTATATTAATTATTCATACGTAATGTGTGCAATCCCGTGGTCCCGAATTCGATTCTAGACATACACGTTTAATATTTGTCCATCAAAACTAACAATACTGGTATAAGTACGTATTATTAGTGCAAAATGTAGCTCTTACGATTTAATATGTATAAGCATACGAGAACTATCTAAATCAAATATATCAACTACTGTATAAGGTTAAAAACTAGGAATATGAAAGTAACAAGTAGGTCCTTCAACATTCTAGCTTTACGGCCTTTACCTATTGAGTCGTTTAATCTTATACTCGTCAATACCTTAAAAATATGATATAACAAAACAAAGAAAAACCTATGATTTTGCTTAATAAACATCCCAATGGCACCGAGATTCTTGTTAGTCCTTTTTAGCTTCGCTATGCAAGTTTCTTAGTGAGGAAATGTATTAAGAGTCGTAATTCATTTCAGTGATATATATATAATCCAAGTATTAGTTTTGTGCATGTGGTGAAAGAAAGTTTGGGCATGATGCACTCATTGAAGTATTAATTGACTTTCAGTGACATGATTCTATCTTATGTTTATATGCACAATGAAATGAATTATCATAAAACAATTTACGCTAACGAAAAGGCGAAGACTTAATGTACCGATTATGGGAAAAGATCTAGTGAGAAGAAAAATTGAAATGAGAAGAATGAGAAGAAATTTCAGTCACACATTTCAAATAAGAGGGAGGTATTTAATAGGAGATGCATCTATATTTCTAGTTCCATCTGAAATGTGCGATTGTGATTTCTGTTGGAAAATTTAGTGCATTTGAGGGATCAATTTACACCTGGTAATGGGCTTGGAGGTACGGAGTGTACACCCATCAGGTCCCTGACTACCCTGACTCTAATAGTGGTTTGGAGTAACTCATCAGAAGGTTTAATCCTTCACGGAGTTAATGCTGCTAGTACCAATGTTACTACTGTTAGTACTGCTGGGAAAGTTAGTACTGCTGGGCATACGTTAGTACTGCTGGAAGTTAGTGTTGCTCGTTTAACCATTGATTCCTGCTATTATGGAAACTATTATGGTATGATTAATGGGCCGTTAATCACTCATAATTTCATGGGCTAGGGTTTGAGTAATCTCTATTATAAATAGAGATCATAACATATCTGCATGGATATACAATATACAAACCCTAAACACTTGAATGCGAACAGGTTCTTGATTTGTGCCTAAAACAAGAACACCACTTGGTCTTATCCCATAGAGATATTCGTGTAACCCAGGCATAGGGTCGAATAGTTTCTATTAGAAAGTGATAACCCGATTTCAAGTGAATATCCGGTACTCATTGATTATCTACACCCTGTTCTGGGAACACATGCAAAACAAGAAACTAACAATCAATAGAATCTATTTAGTGATAATCAATGGCTGCTGCTATATGGCTGCTAACTTTTCCAAACTATAAAAGTTTAAAGGTGTCGATTTCAGAAGATGGCAAAAGAAGATGCACTTCTTGTTGTCAAGCATGAGTGTGGTGTATGTTCTGAGCACTCCTATTCCTGATGATGAGGATGATGCTACTGTGGAAGACATGAGGAGAAGGAACAAGTGGGAGAATGACGACTACATCTGCAGAGGTTTAATCCTCAATGGTATGTCTGATCCTTTGTTTGATATCTATCAAAATGTTGAATCTGCTAAAGAACTATGAGAATCCTTGGAATCTAAATATATGGCTGAGGATGCATCAAGTAAGAATCATTGATAAACTCCCTCCTTCTTGGAAAGATTTTAAGCATTATTTGAAACATAAGAAGGAGGAATTAACTCTTGTTGAGTTGGCAGTCATTTGCGTATTGAGGAATCTCTCAGGGCGCAAGACAGTGACAAGCCAAAGAGTAGCAATGCTACTGGTCCATCAGTTGTCAATATGGTGGAGCATAACAACTCCACCAGGTACAATGACAACAAGGGAAAACGTAAACATTAGGATAACACCAAAACTGGTCTTAACAAGAAGCCAAAAGCTACTTGTCGGAAGTGTGGGAAACCTGGACACTTCAGAAAGGATTGCAAGGGTGTTAAAGTTGGCAACAAAGCCAATGGATCAGGCATAAGTGGATCGGGGAATGGTAATACCAATTCTCTAAAAGGTCATAATATATTTAATAAGTCTTTTCAGATTTATTATGTTACATATATATCTGAGGCATACTTTGTGCAGGATGATGATGTTGCGTGGTGGGTTGACTTTGGAGCAACAATCCATGTGTATAAAGATAGAAGCTGGTTCAAGACCTATGAGTCACTAAATGATGGTTCTATTCTTCATATGAGAAATGAGTCAATAGCCTTGGTGCATGGAAGAGGATGTGTGGATTTAAGATTTAGTTCTGGAAAGATTGTTACTTTGTTTAATGTTTTACATGTTCCTAATATTAGAAAGAATTTGGTTTCTAGTAGTATTTGGAATAATTGTGGTTATAAACAAGTTATTGAATCAGATAAGTTTGTTTTGTCTAAACATGGTTTGTTTATTGGTTTTGGCTATTTGTGTAATCAAATATTCAGGCCTAATATTGTTAATGATATTGTTAATTCAGACTTTACGTCGACCTCTAAACTAAATGATTCAACCCTATGGCATGCTAGACTTGGCCATGTACACTTTAAGAGAATGCAAGATATGTCTAAGGATGGGTTAATCCCAGCCTTTGATATGGACACTGAAAAGTGTAAAACTTGCATGATGACCAAAATAACTAAGAAACCTTTTCAAAGTGTAAAACGTGAAACTGAAGTTTTGGAGCTAATTCATAGTGACCTATGTGATTTACATGCTACTCCCTCGTTGGGGAATAAGAAGTACTTTGTGACATTTATTGATGATGCTTTTAGGTTTTGTTATGTTTATTTGTTACATACTAAGAATGAAGCATTAGATAAATTTAAAGTGTTTAAAACTGAAGTTGAATTACAACAAGGGTCCCTAACCAAAAGGTTAAGGACTGATAGGGGAGGTAAGTACATGGATACTATGTATTTTCAGTCTGTTGTGTGGAAAACTAGAAGGGGGGTTGAATAGTTTTTACCGTTTTAAACTTTTCTTCGCTTTGTATACTTGACGTGATTTCAAAGTAAAGCAAACAAACAAGCAATATATATATAAAGCAAGTAAGGAAAGAAATGATCAAACCACACAACACATATGTTTATAGTGGTTTGGCTACAAGGACTCTCTTCCTTGCCCTACTCCACTCCTCGAGCCTCTAACTCGAGAGTTTACCTTCACTAAGAAACAAGCTCCCTTCTAGGCGGAGAAAACCTTTACGCGTCGCTTACTCTTTATCCAGTACTAAGCTAAACACCGGGTTCTTTACAAGGGTACAACTACTCCCGTTGGTTCTTTAACAAGGGTACAACCACTCCCGTTGGTTCTTTAACAAGGGTACAACCACTCCCGACACTCTATGTGTTTTGAGGACTAAACCACTAACCGAACTCTACTGAATGAATGGTATAGACAATGATGTGTGAACTAATACAATATCACATAGTAACTAAACTAAAGATTTACACCAGTGTGTTAAACCTTGATGCTTGATCTTCTTTGCTACAAAAGAGAGATCACTAAGAATGAAATGAATGAACGTAATGAGTTAGTAATATACAAATGAATGAGTGTATAATTTAAGCTATATGAGTGATGATTGTGCCTGAATGATCAGCTTGCTATTTATAGGCAAAGCTGATCAACAGGTGGCGGATCTGGCGGATCCAAAATATGGGATCCGCCCATATACTGGTTTGGTTCCGCCGGGACATGCCAGCTAAGGATTTCCCATATCTTTCCATATCTTGTGAGGTCTTGTTAAGATCTTGTAAAGTCAACTCTTTAGCTTCAAGATCTTTCCAAAATATATAACAAATCTTCCAAGATATATAAAGATTTCCTAATGAGGTATGCCATGATGTCGTGTGTGTATATATATATATATATATATATATATATATATATAGGGTAGGGATACAATGAGAAGGGGCTTAAAATGAGAAGGGTAGGAAGGATTGTGGGAGTGACATGTGTCATCCCCATGCCACATCATCATGCCGCATCACGGTTACTGCATCGTGATGCAGTAAAAATTTTGGCGGGAAATTTTTTTTTTCCCGCCAAAAAAAAAAATTTTTTTTTGGGCAAAAAAATTTTTTTTTTCCCGCCAAAATTTTTACTGCATTACGGTTACTGCATCACGATGCAGTATATTTTTTTACTTCATTACGGTTACTGCATCACGATGCAGTATAATTTTTTACTGCATCACAGTTACTGCATCACGATGCAGTAAAAATTTTGGCGGGAAAAAAAAAATTTTTGCCCAAAAAAATTTTTTTTTTTGCGGGAAAAGCAAAAATTTCCCGCCAAAATTTTTACTGCATCACGATGCAGTAAAAATTTTGGCGGAATGATGATGTGGCAAAGTGACACATGTCACTCCCACAATCCTTCCCACCCTTCTCATTTTAAGACCCCTTCTCATAATATCCCATCTCTCTCTCTCTCTCTTATATATATATATATATATATATATATATATATATATATATTATATATATATATATAATTTTAAGAAATAAAATTAAACATGTATAGGTATATATGTATGCAATGTAATTCCTAGTGATCATGTAATGAGAAAATGTGTTTTAAAAGACTTGTTACTATAAATGTAAAAGACTTTAACTTATATTTATGCTTTTGCAAAAGATAAACCTTATAATTGTCATTAACAAAATAAAGCGAATATCGTAAAATATAAATAACGTTTTTAGGACGATATTTGTATTAACAATCTCCCTCTTTTTGTTGATGACAAAACATAAAGGTTATTTTTAAGCAATGAAATAAGTAAAGTAAAAGTCTTTTAAAAATATAGACTAAGTTAGTTTTATGCATGTTTAAAAACTATTTTAAGCATGAAAACATGTACTGTGATGTAAAAAATATGTACTGTGATGATCACAGTGATGTATAAACTTAATCCTATCTCCCCCTTTTTGTCGAAACAAAAAGAAGATATGCGTAGCGGAATGTGGTGAACATTTCTTGGTTATTACTCCCCCTAAATTGGAGTACCAAGATTGTTTCAATGATTTTGAGAACTTTAAAAGCTCCCCCTTTGATAATACTCCTCCTAATTGGAGTGCCAAGGTTATGATGCATGATCCTACAAAACAAATGGTTAGAATATTATATGCTCCCCCTCGATGTATACTCCCCATTGCTAGGGTACCAACGTATACGTTTCAAGGATGAGAAATGCTTCAAAGTAATGAGTTAGTACATGATATACTCCCCCTCGATCTATACTCCCCGTTGCTAGGGTACCAACGTATATGATTCAAGGTTGAGAGAAGCTACAAAACAAAGGTTAGTTATGAATAATTCCAACCAAGTAGCATAATGCATATGTATAGGCTAACCAAGCATGGTAGTTCAGCCCATTTGACTTTAAAAAGTCAAAAATACGTGTCTAAACAAAAAATGCACCTAAATGTAAGTGTTCAAATCATTATGAGAATTCAAACCAAGCATACAATATAACATCCATTCATTGAAAATTTGTTTGTGACATAAGTCACAAAACATGATGTTACAAGAAAAACAACCTAAATAAATCCTAAAAAGTCCTAAAAGTTCCTATAAAAGGAAACTAGGAAGAAACTAAAGGCTCCTATTGAGGAGGGTGAGAAAGCGCATTAAGGCGCTCGAGAATGTGGTTCAAAATGAACCTCATTTCATTTTGTAGCTCATGGACCAAAATGTTAGTCCTTTGGGCCAAGTGAGCGGTCCTCTCGCATTGTGAGCAATCATGCCTTGGAAAGTCGGGAGGAAGAGTGGGCTCATTGTTTTGTGGTGGAGGTGGTTGGTTGTTTGGTGAGGGTGGTGGTGGTTGGTTGTTTGACGGTGGTGGTGGTGGTTGGTTGTTTGATGTGGGAGGGGTGATGGAGTTGAGCAAGATGGATTGAAGATCCATAGCTTCACCAAGGCAGGAATCTACCATATTGGAGAGAGCATAGAGGCGGGTGAGCTCCTCATTGATCTCCTCATGCGTTTGTGGTTGATTGATCCACTTTGCCTCATCAATGGCAATGAGTGTGGATGTTGGTGAGAGGGGTTGTGTTTGTGGTTGAGGTGGTGGTTGATCACGGTAGAGAGGACCGTGGATATCCCGATAAATGGGATGAAAGAGCATAGGTACTTGACCTTCAAAGGTCATGGGAGGAGGATTGGTGGACCTTGGTGGAAGGTCTTCCAAATCATCCAAATGTGGATGAGGTGATGAAGGTGGAGTTCTAAACAACTCTAGGGGTTGAAGTTGTGGTGAATGTGGTGGTGAAGGTGATCTAGTAGGTTGTGATGGAGCGGGTGGTGGTGTGGTAGCCACAGGAGTGATTGTTGGTGGTGGTGTATTGATGATGGTGTTAGGTGGTGTTGGAGTAGCAAGGTTGAGAAAATTCTCATTGGCTATTCGTGAGGATATGTTAAGTGGAGATGACTCCTCTGATGATGAATTGGCTAAGTTTACGAAGCAACAAGGACGGACACTTATACGAGTTGTCCTTCTTGCGGGTCTGCTTGTGGATGAGTTACTTGATTTTGTCATTTGAAAAGTGAGAAGATTTGTTCTAGTGTACAGGAATGATAGTTGGAGATGATGGTGAGTGAGTGAGTTGTGATGATCCTGATCATTCTAATTTATAGACAGTAAGAATATTGATCTTTGTGTTTGGATTTGATGTGAATCCAATGGGGAATGTTGGTTCCTAATGATTGGAAGCAAGTAAATGAGCTTGTCACATCTCCAAGGTCAATCCATACAAATGGAGCTGAGTAAGTTATGGAAGATTTGCAGTAAACGCAAAGAGTGAGTGGAAAATCAGTTGATGTGATGTTCCCACGGATTTCAAGAAACCAATTTGAGGGTTCCTTGATTGTTACAGAAAGGTAACTCACATGAAAATTTTGAATATTCAAATTTTGGTGGGAAATGGATTTCTTATGATTCTAAGTGTTCCTAAATCATCCTAATGGGTCTAATGATCAGTAGAAGAATTCTAAAAACTATAATCAATAATCTATGGATCGGGATTAGTCGGAATTTTTTTGAAAAGTTACTATTGGAGTTGGCGGATCCAACCGATAACAAAGGCGGAACCAAAATTTTGGTTTCGCGGAATCCACCGTATGTATTTTGGCGGAGCCAAAAATTTCAACTGACGGAACCCATAATTTGGTTCTGCCAAATCAGCCATTCAGAAGTGCTAATTTAAACAGAGAACATGTCAAATTTCGCGTTACCCGTTCAAATCCCGAAAATTCTCCTAAAACATATGTAACTACTAATATGTGATAGAATAAAACTAAAAACACATGTTCTAACACACGTTTATACATAGATTAATCCGATGATAATAACTTACCATATAAGAAGTTAAGCCAAACGGTGGCTTCATCTCAAAAAATCGATAACAATAAGTGTTATCATCCTGCAATGTTAAGTTAGTTCGCATACAAGTTAAATACTAACATAATATTCTAAGAAACACACAAGTTCATCACATCATTGTTTGAAAAAATCTAATACCAAACACTCCTTTAAATTTACTTCTTGCTAAGCTTCTTGTGAAGCTTCATTACCCATCGTCCAAGATTCTTCATCATACCCTTTGTTTGTCGAAATTCCGCTGATTCATTCAGGATAGGAGGAAGTTGGCGCAAGTACTCGGGTGAAGAGATTCTAGAGTTTGGCAAACCATCCTCTTCACTCATGGATGATGATGATGATAATGTAGGAGGATGAGGACGTTTTCCTCTTGCTACGGCTACCCTATGATCACTTAGAGGAACAAAGGTGTGTGGAATTTCGGCGTAGTCGGGAACGAATCCTAAAGCATTTTGAGGAATGGGTGCAAAAGCTCTATAGAGACGGGTCAAAAGCATCCCGTAGGGCATTGCGGTGGTGCCTTGAACTGGAATATCGGCCATTCTTTTGGCGATATAGTAGGCGAGATTGAATGGTTGCTGGTTAGACACACAATACATCATGTAGCAAAGACTTGCATTTACATGATCTTTATTTCCTATGGTGCTTATGACATTAGCCCTTAGAACTTTCAAGCTTCTTAAATTGGGGCCTAAGTTCATTTAGCTCCATGGAAAATGGATCTCGATCTACTTGACGACCTCGACTTAACCTAGCTTGGTTGTTTCTAGGCAAAAAGAGATTCTCACGAATGGTTTCTTTTGGAGTTAATGGTGTGTCATATGGTGCCAATCGATCAAGGTTGGATTCTAGAATGGACGATGACCATTTGTCCGAATAGAAGCAAGTTCCTTGATTCGGAACTCCTAAGACTTCTCCAAATTGGTTTAGAGGAATGTTGAATTGGGTTTCATTGACTTTGAAGTGAATGTTCATGTAGCCATTGTCATTTGAACTAAGACCTACACTAGCATAGAACTCTAGTATGAACCTAGGAATTATGGGTTCATCGATATCTAGAATACCATCGAAGTGGATAGCGGCTAGTTGTTCTCTAAGAATGTTTCCTTCATAGAATGAGGGGTCTATGGTGCTACCCTCGTGAACATAGCATTTTTCTAAGGCTTTGAAGATTTTGACTTGATCTTCGGTGAGACCTTTGGTTTTGTGGTGTTTGGGTAGGTATTTGGTGGTTTCTTTGTGATCATAATTTGTCACGGGAGGCATGATTATCCTAGACACAAAAATTTCAAAATTTAGTTAAAACTATCGAAACTACGTATATTAATTTCTAGTGTGTGCCTACATGGGGACAATATGGAGGTGCGGTTATCTCGACTCCTTTTGATGCATGAAAATTTCGTTTATGCAAGTTTTATGACAAAACAAGAGATAACCCAAACGCTCCTACTTCAATGTGGCTACGATTGAATGTACCCGAAAATACATATTAGTTATGTATTCCCTTTAGCATTCAAGAGACATTATGCAAGTGATGTTTAAAACATAAAGTTTTTGTATTTGTATGAACAATGTGCTAAAAATCATTTTTCCTAGTCGTGAGAAGATTTTTGCAAAAAGTTCTCATGGGGTTTTTGATGAATTATGATAATGTACTACAAGATGCAATTCCTAACTAAGGAAAACATGATTTGTGATGCAATTCAGTAAATATGTTTCATGATTTAGCTAAAAATATGCATAAACCCCAAGTTTTGATTTTGTGCATGAAATAGAAATCCTAGACTCAGATCAAGAATGTAGACGTGATTAGGATACTTATAGAGATGATTAGAGCACAAATTGATGGAAGGAGATGGCCTAAATTGTGAGTTGGGTGTGATAAGGGTCGAGTTCCAGTAGCTAGTATGTTTTTGGGAAGTGTGATGAGTAGTACAGGGTGTTTATTTAATAAACAAGAAAACTAGCTCAGCAAGCCGCGGATCCGGCGGAACCAAAACAAGGGATCCACCCTTGTTGTCGTTTGGATCCGCAGGATCAGACTTGAAATTTTGGTTATTGCCGTGTTTGGTTAATCTAAGGTTTAAGCTAATGTTTTATCTACTCACTAGGTTCCATTAATCCTAAACCAAGTCTAAGAAAGTTGAAAGGTTCTCTCTTAAGCGGTTTTGTGAGGATGTCGGCAGTGTTGTCCTCTGAGGATACTTTCTCAATTGAGATGTTTCCCATCTGAACATTTTCGCGTAGGAAATGATGTCGTATTTCTATGTGTTTGGTTCTAGAGTGTTGGACTGGATTTTTGCTGAGGTCGATAGCTCCTTTGTCGTCACAAAGAATGGGAATGTCGTTGAGTTCAATTCCATAGTCGATGAGAGCTTGTTTCATCCACAGTGCTTGTTGACACGCCTTTCCTGCAGACACGTACTCGGCTTCGATTGTTGATATTGCTAGGGCCGTTTGTTTCTTGGCAAACCATGAGGTGAGACAATGCCCTACAAAAGTACAAATACCACTTGTACTTTTTCTATCGACATAGTCACCGGCATGGTCTGAGTCGGCATACACTATGGTTTGCATTCCCGTTCCTTTGGGATACCATAATCCTAAGTGTGTAGAGCCTTTAATGTACCTAAAGATTCGTTTGATGGCTTCAAGATGGGATATTTTGGGATCTTCTTGAAAGCGTGCACATAGACATACACTAAACATAATGTCCGGTATACTAGCTGTTAGGTAGAGTAAACTACCAATCATTCCTCCTTATTTAGAGCTATCTATGGATTCACTTTCGTCATCCTTGGTGAGTTTGGTTTCGAAAGACATTGGTGTTTTCATGGGTTTGGAATCTTCAAGACCAAATTTCTTAAGCATATCCCTTATATACTTAGATTGGTTGAAGAATATCCCATCTTCTAATTGTTTTAATTAGAGACCTAAGAAAAAGTTTAGTTCCCCCATCATACTCATTTCAAACTCATCATGCATGATTTTCAAAAATTCATCGCATAACTCTTGACTAGTTGAACCGAATATAATGTCGTTCACATATATTTGGACTATGATAATATGTGATCCTATTTTTTTTGGTGAAAATAGTGTTGTCTACTAGGCCCATGGTATACTTATGGTCAACTAGAAAATTCTTAAGTCAATCATACCAAGCTTTTGGTGCTTGCTTAAGTCCGTATAAAGCTTCTTAAGTTTGTAGACATGATTAGGTTTTTCAAAATCGGCAAAGCCGGGAGGTTGTGTAACGTACACTTCCTCATTAATAAAACCATTTAGAAAAGCACTTTTAACATCCATTTGAAATAATTTAAAGTCGTGTGCACATGCATATGCAAGTAATATTCTAATTGACTCAAGCCTAGCGACGGGTGCAAATGTCTCGTCGTAATCTATACCTTCTTGTTGATTGTAGCCTTGAGCTACTAGCCTAGCTTTGTTTCTAGACACTACTCCATTTTCATCCATTTTGTTCCTAAATACCCATTTAGTTCCAATTATGGTTTGATTTTGAGGTTGAGGGACTAATGTCCAAACGTCATTTCTAAAAAATTGGTTTAATTTTGACCTTAAGGTTCTTTCGTTAATTTTTCCTATGACATTGTCTAATGGATGACTTTTGGATTCTTTGATGTTGACTATTTCTCTTTTTACCGGTTCGTCTTCTTTGTCATTTTCTATGTTTTCTTGGTTTTCAACCATTTGACTTTCAACTAAGTCATCATCTACCAAAGGTGATGTCTTAGAGGGAGGTGGACTTTCGTCGAATGTTACGTTCAACGATTCCTCGACTCTTGAGGTTTCTTTGTTCAAAACTATGTAGGCTTTACTATTTTGTGAATACCCAAGAAACACACCTTCATACGACTTTGGGTCGAACTTGGTGAGATAATCCTTTGTGTTTAAAATGAAGCACTTGCTTCCAAAAACTCTAAAATATCCTAAAGTAGGCTTTCATATTGAGTCTTTTTCAAGAATGGTCTAATTAAAACTCGATTTAGGATATATGTGGATGTATCTACGGTGTGACACCAAAACCTTTGAGGTATGTTTTGTTCATTTAACATTGTTCTACTCATTTCTTGAATTGTCCTATTTTTGTGTTCTACTACACCGTTAGATTGAGGAGTTCGAGGAGCCGAGAAATTATGTGTTATGCCATTAGCATCACAAAAAGCTCTGAATTGGGTTTCGTTATCAAATTCACGACCGTGGTCGGTCCTAATAGACACTATGCTATTTCCTATTTGGTTTTGAATTATCTTACTTAGAATTTCAAACTTATCAAAAGCCTCGTTTTGAGTTTTCAAGAACTTAGTCCAAGTATACCTAGAGTAATCATCTACTATTACCAAAGTATAGAAGTTACCCCCGTAACTTTGTATAGCGGATGGACCAAACAAATCCATATGTAACAATTCTAGACACCTAGATGTAGATACCATGTTTTTAGCCTTATGGCTGTTATGAACTTGTTTTCCAATTTTGCAAGCATTACAAAAGTGTTGGTCGTATTTCAACTTAGGTAGGTTCCTAACGAGTTCCATAGATGATAAGGATTGGATTAGCCTCATATTGGCGTGACCTAAATGTCTATTCCATAGAGTTGAGTTTTCATCCAGAGAGGTGAAACAAAGTTTGTCTTTAGATGTTTTGTCTAATTTCATAACGTAAACGTTATTCTTCAAAACACCTTTTCCTACAGTTATGCCATCCTTAAGTATTTTACTTCCATTTTCACTGAAAAGGACGTTATAATTTTTGCGGCATAATTGACTAATACTAAGCAAGTTAAATCCTAAATTATCTACATGAGCAACATCATTAATAGTGAGAGAGTCATGAGAGATTGTACTTTTTCCGATGATTTTACTTTTAAGCTTGCTACCGAATGTGACATTACCTCCATCATACACTTGGTATGTTGAGAAAAGGCTTTTGTTTCCCGTCATGTGTCTTGAACACCCACTATCTTTGATCCACTCGTCCGGTTCTAACCCGAATTTCAAGCACACCTAAGTTAAAGAAAAACTCAAGCGTTTGGTCCCCAATATCTCATGGGTCCATTTAGGTTAAACATTACATTATCATGGTTCATGTATGCAAATGGTGGACAAGTGTTCCATGGCATGTAGTTGGGACCTTGAAAGTTCCTAGACATGTTTTGGTTCCAACTATTTTGATGATGATGCTGTGAGTTAAGGTTACTCTTAGGAAAGGGGTGTTTGGGAAAACTAGTTTTAGGCCTCTGTTGAACCATTTTAGTCCTAAATTCATTTTTAACTTGACCTTTTCCTATAGTAACTGCTGGTTTTTGTTTATTAATAGTTGTACTAGTGCTAGGTTTTCTAGTGACCTTAACGAATTAAGTAGGATCCGAAATATGAGCCTTCTGTTCATCAACAGTACCTGCGGATCCTTTTGGTATAACTGGCGAATTCAAAATTTTGGGTCCGTCAGATCCGCAGGTGTCTGACTCAGTTGGAACAGGTTCTGGTACTTTCACTGTTTGTTTCATAAAGTCATTTAAGTTTCATGATTTCATGAATCCTAGTCCGATTTTATCATGAGGCGACTTTTGAATTTGCATTAACTCATCTACTAAACAAATGTTTTTATCAAACCTTTTAAACTTAGAGTTTTGTTTGATAAGATCTTCCTGTGTGGTTTTAAGTGTTTCTATTTCTAGTTTAAGTTCCTGACATGAGACACATGTTTCTTTAACACTTTTACCCTTTTCTGATCGTTTTTCTTTTTCTTTTAACCAATAGATTTCATTTTCTAAAAGTGTCGTTTTGGTTTTTAAGAACTTATTTTTGTTTATGATTTTTAGAGTAATATCATACAGTTTGTTATATTCTACTTCTAAGGTTTCATCATCAATAGAGGAATATGACGAGTCAGAATGTACCTCTTCTGAGTCATGAGCCATGAGAGCAACTTCGTCGTTCTTAGGCTCGTCGTCATCACCATCACTGTCACTCCAAGCTCCACTAACGAATGCTTTTTGAGACTTGTTCTTTGGAGGCTTAGGACAATCTCCTATTAGGTGACCGGAATCTCCGCACCTAAAACACTTCCTATCCATTTTTCCTTTCCAATCATCACGGTCTTTCCGGAAGGATTTCTTTTCTTCACGAGGTTGTCTTACGAACTTTCCTCATCTTCTAAAGAACTTTTTGAAATCTCTAACAGCCATGGCATACTCTTCGTCTTCACTACCCGAACTAGACTCTTCATCACTTGATTCTACTTTAGCTTTTAAGGCAATGGACTTCATCTTCTCCTTTTTGCCTTTAACTATTTCTGAATCTTTTTCCATTACCATTTTGTGAACTTTGAGATTTCCGATGAGCTCGTCAAGTGTCATGCTTGAAAGATCCTTGGATTCTTCAATAGCCGTCACCTTTGCTCTCCACTTCGGGTGAAGTACTGTTAGGAATATAAATATTCAGATGAAGGCTCGGTCACCCCGAGCATCTATTTAGCATTTACATAGCTCGTAGTCTTAGTAATATTTGTTTAGTACTATTAGTATTATTAGTATTATTAGTGTAGTTACATATATTTGTGGAGTGGGTCGGGGCTTTCCCCACTGTCAGCTCACTTTACAGCCCACTAGGGGCACAAGTATTAGGAACTATAAATAGCCCTCTCCACACAAGGAGAGGGTTGGAGCTTCACACATTTTCTAATCTAATCTTTCTTTGTTTTTCTCTCAACTCTCCCTCTCTCTAAAAGCTTCCCAACTTCTTCTTCATTTTCTTTTCTAAATTCATCTAATATATCATCATCTAATCCAAGCATATAAAAACAACAATTGGTATCAGAGCCATGGTTAGGTTCAATTGATTGTGCTTGGATTCGTGTTTTTTTTGTTCGAATCGTGGTTTCCATTTTTTCGGTTTTATTGTTTTTGTTTTGAACAGTATTCATTCTAGTCTACTGTTTGAAGTGTATTTAAGTAGTCTAGATCTGAATATTGGTTTATTTTATTTATAGCTCACGATCATATTGGGTTATCTAGATCTGAATATTAGTTTCCTATTTTCTCGCTTTATTTTTTTGGTTCGTACATTAGTTTGGATTATAAGTCATTTACAAGTCCATTAACACTTATACAAGCCCACTTATCTTCTGTTTAAGGATGAACTTTGCCTGCTTAATTTTTTGTTTTGGTTCGAACTATAGTGTGGTTTAAGAAGTCGTGTTTGGTCTCGAAAATATTTGCGTTCTTGGTTGGAGTTTAGTGGTGTTCTTGGTAGAGGGTTGGCTTAATTTCTTGGTAGCGGTTTGCATAAAGTGTTGCTAGCTGTTTGTACTCAAAAAGGGAGAAAACATTTGCTGGGGTTTGCCTTGGTCAGGTTTGGAGCATAACTAAAAGCGGAAAGAAAACAAAGTTAATGAAAGAGACTGGTTTGGCTTGATGTTCCAGCGGCTTGACTGTTTGACCAGTCAATAGCAGTTTGACCTGCCCTAGCGGCTTAGCGATCTGGCGGTTTGCCTATTAATTATTTTTTATTAGCAAATCCAAAATGAGATGCTGCCAAAATTTCAACAAAAGTAGCGGCTTGTCATACCTCTAGCGGTTGGAGACATATCAATTTTACAGTTAACTTAAAAAGAAAGTGCAAGAAGAAGCAACAACCAAAAACATTAACAAATCCACAGCAACAAAATCATTTTTTTTCTTTCATTTGACACGAATTCAAAAATGAAATTACAACTACTAATCTGTTCGTTTCATTTCACTACAACTCATTTCACAACTAACTTTTACATCTAATCTAACTCTCTCGATCTCATCTTCATTCTTCGGTTACAACAAAACGAAAACAAAAGGGTAACTTACCCGAAGCCTTGTTACAAGATCTTAACAGAAACAATATCAAAGAGGGTATTGTGATTTGCTTTAGGTGGTTATTTATCACTAGTGGCGAATAACAAGGGTCGATTTGAATTTTTGCGTTGTTTGTCGTGAGTGGCTGCTCAAGTAAGAAAAGAGGCGTGATTAAAGTGAGATTAGGGTTCGAGTGTGTGAGTGGTTAGTATTTTATATCCAAAAGATTAGGGTAAAGGTTTGCAGAATTGAGCTTATTTGGTTTGTAGTGTTCTTCGAATTTTTGTTTTTTTCTTCATCTGTGGAGAAAGGGGGCGGATTTTTGTTGAAGATTAGGGTTGGTGAGAAGATTTTTAATTTTCTCTCTGTGGCTGCGTTCTTGTGATAAGGATTAGGGATTAGGGATCAAGTTAAGTGTAAACGTGTCTCTTATACTCAAATCCGGGTATAAGTTTAATTTTGGGCTTATGAATTGAATGTTGGACTTGGGCCGACTCATATTTTTTCCTTGGCCTGTGTTAAACTTTTCTGCTAGTGGGAATTAGAAGTTGGTCATTGGGCTTAGTTTTTTTTTAAACAGTTAGCACAAGGACGATTTGTCTTTTGTTTTGTTTCGTTTGGATTAAATTGTGTTGGGCAAATTGTTCACAAGGACGAGTTTGTTGTGTGTGACAAATTGTTGTGGTGTAACTTTGGTCAACAATTTAGATTGGGCTTCCATTAACTCGGGATAGTGAATTAATTTTTGGGTGAAATTTTTCGGGTTCATTGAATATAACTACCGTGCTAGTTATTAGATATTTTCAAGTGTATTGGACAAAACTACTGTGGTTATTTGAATTCACTCAAACCCTTTCAACCAAAATCCAACAACAGTTCATATTATCATTATCATTTCACGGTTCATTCTTGATTTTTATAAAATCCCGCGAAAGATTCTATTTCTCGGTTTAAATCATAGAATTGTAAAATCCCGTACACGTTTACATCATGACTACTACTTCAGATTCCTTCATATCTGAGGTACTCAAGTTGTACGACACATATGATAAACAAAAGATTTCCAGTTCTGTACAACAAATAAACGTGGGTGATTCTGATAATACTAATGTGGAATCTTCGTGCCCGAATTCACAAGAGAAAGAGTTGATTCAGTCACTAATGGTGTCAAATGAGAAGGAAAGTCACATTGAATGTTTTCGATTACTTCATTCACATCTCAAGGTTCTGTTTGAAAAACCTGAATACGTGATGGGTTACACACGGGCTTTCGCAACACTCTTTGGTCAAGATGTTCATGATTTCACAGTCAAAATAACTCTATATTTGGATCAACTTGAACAACAACTTGACAAAGGAGAATTTTCTGAAGACAGATCCATGGCTGCTTTTTGTGTGATCAACAACCAACTCCAAGTGTTTATTGATTCGCATTTCACTTTGGATTATGATGATTATAGTCAAATGGCGCAAAAGTGTTTTGCTAATCACACTGGAACTGAGGTTGACGTGTTCAGAAGGGCATTACTCCAACTTATGAGTAATGTTAAGGGGTTCATTAATGAAAGGGCTCAACTTATGGGAAATGGGACAGAATCAGACAAGCATGATGATAGAAACAGCTCAGGAGCTGATATCTCACTGAGTGTGGATGCAGCTTTCAAACCAGAAAATCATCAAGTACTATCTGTTGAGGTACATCTGTCTGATCAAGATAATGTTCTTTCTAATGAACAACAACATACTGATCAAGTTAAACTTACTTATGACACATATCTGTTGGAAAAGACTGATAGTAATATCACCTCTGATTCAACAAATATGAGTCATAAGGGGGGAGAAATTGATCAGGATGCTGAACATAATGAAGCGTTAAGTTCTTCGCTTACTGCTGAACTTTTCAAATCAAACGATATGGTTGAAAAAGAAGTTTGTAATGAACTTTCAAACAGATTTTTACAACTTGAAAAACACTGCATTGATCTTGAAATATCAATGCAACAAAAGGTAGAAAGTCTTCAAACTAACCAACCATGTGGGAATCCGGAATTTCCTGAATTTCGTGAATTTTTTATTATAAACGATTTGAAAGCTCAGCTACAAGCCAAAAACTTGACGATTAACAAACTGAAAAACCGTATTGCTGAGATGTGTGATATGCTTAATGAAGTTAAGGCTAAACATGACAATGATGTTAGTTCAACGAAAATTACAGAATTAGAACACAAAGTGACTGAATTGCTTAATGTAAATGAGACTTTGAAAATTCATTGCAAAGAACTATGTGACTCAATCAAAGAAGTAAAAACTAAGACTGTAGAGCAAACAACCTCTTTGATTGCCAAAAATGATGAATTCAAAGCTCAACTTTAGGAAAAGGGTTTTGCAATCGCAGCATTGAAAAACGAGTTAAGAAAATCAACAAGAAATAGTGTGAATACTAAGTTTGCAGAACCATCAATCTTGGGGAAACCACCACTTAGGAACCAATCAGTTGTTAGACAACTGACTGCGTTTAGATCTGAACGACCAAAAGTTTCAAACACACGGTCTGCCTCCCAAGTTGATGCGGAAAAAGTTTTGTCAAAACCAGTCACTTCACAGTCTAGACCTAGTGAAAAGGAATATGCTGTTGCAAAACCACATCACATGAGTGCATCTAGTTCTTCTAGGATTAGTTCAACGCGTGTGTCACTTGTGACACCAAAGGAACATGTTAGACGTAAAGACATTGTTCAGAATCAAATCCTAGTGGATGCTAAGAAAACCACACATGAAAAGACTAGAAATTTGCCTGTTTCTAAGAGTAGTTGTGTGCCAATTAAGGCAATTCCTGTAGCAGATCACTCTAAGAAACCTAGATCTTTCTCTGACTCCAAACACTTTGTTTGCTCAAATTGTCAGAAATGTGTTTTTAATGCAGCCCATGATGAGTGTATAACAAAACTCCTGAAGGAAGTGAATGCACGTGCTAAGGTTCAATCATCTAAGACTAGAAACAACAATATGCCCGTAGAACCAAAGGGTTATACTCAGAAACCTGGTAGGCAGATTGATGCAGAACAAAGGTCTTCTCTAAACAAGTCTTCCACTGTACATATGAAACCAAACACTCCTAGATCTTGCCTTAGGTGGATACCGACGGGTAGAATTTTTAAGATAGTTGGTCTTAGATGGATACCTATTCGAAAGATGTTCTCTAAGGGCGAAACCAAGGTTGATAGTGAAACCCCAAATAGTCTAGATGTTGATATTACTAACCCATATAAATGCAAACAAACTCGTAATGTCAATGCAGGAAGTCTTTACTTAAGTGCAGGTACATCGTTCAGGTCTCGTACTAAGGAAAGACTCAGAGTTTGGGTGCCGAAAAGAGTGATATCTCATGATGAGGGGGTTCAAACAATTCAAGCTTGATGAACATCAACGACTATGACGTCTGTACACTTCAGTGCAGGCCTCGTTCTTCAATGTCTATGACGTCTGTACACTTCAGTGCAGGCCTCGTTTTTTCAATGTCTATGACGTCTGTACACCTCAGTTCAGGCCTCGTTCGTCAACATTATGGTGTCTGCTGACATCTCTTCAGGCCCCGTTCATCAAAGAAAAGAAAGGCGTACGCTTGAGTGCGCTTTATCTTCGGAAGAAGAGGAATCTTCTTATTTATGACCATTCTCATCAAGCTTCATGTTCTTCAAATGCTCATTCAGTCACCAAAGGGGATAAACATACATTGGAGTATATTCTTATTCACCTGATCTATCAAAAATGGCAGTTGGTCGTCATATGTAATTTTTGAGGGGGAAAAGGGTGAATAAACTACATGGTGATTGAGATTTGCGAAATGGTCATACGACTCTTCTTGTTTCTGACTATTCTCATTAAAAGGCTTCATACTTGCTCCATGCTCGTTCAGACATCCAGTGGATCTACTTCCATCACAGTTTGGACGTTTATTCATTCGATCAAAAATGGCAACTTCAAATGCAATTTTTGAGGGGGAGAAGTGTGAACAGTGGATCAACCTCATATACACTTGTTCAATCAAAAATGGCATTCTCATATGCAATTTTTGAGGGGGAGAAGTGTGAACAAGTGAGCGAACAAACAATCACTTGTTGGGCATCTAAGTGTGACTACGAAATTGATCAGGTATCACTTATTTAGGGTTGAAGTTGACTTTCTCAAAGGCGTGATCTTACTCTATCTTGAAGTCGGGGTTGGTTGGATGCATGACCTTCAATGATAACTTGCTCGTACTTAAGATTTAAGTTGAAGACTTAGGTTATCTAGTTACCAGCAGTCGGGGTAACTATCACTTAAAGGAGTTACGTTGTAGTACTCAGTGTCACACGCCGATGTCGTTGAGGATAATCGTAAGAGGTGTTAATGTCTCATACCTTGGTTGGGTATTGAGTACTAAGAGATTTGCTTGGAGCACTAATTCTCTACACCGTTCTTCCAACATTAGTGCAAGCGTAAGTCACAAGAATGGGGAATTCTTTCTTCAAATTCAAGTTTGGTATATTGGGTTTGCTCCATCAGTTATCACTTCAAATAGCCTTCTTAAGGGTTGATAAAGATAGTCAGAAACGGTTTCGGCAGCGGTTAATTCTCACTTGATCTACTTGAGCCTAATTTGTTCTTCTCACAAGATTGCAACAATATGTTCGTAAAAAGTGTTGCTGATTTTGAGGTATCAAAACCAGCAAGGGGGAAGGAGACATACATCTGAATGCACAACGAGTACACATGATGAGCTTAATACTTCTTCTTAGTTGAAGTTATTCCGGGAAGAAAAATGTCATATCCGCAGAGAAAATCAGTGTTTTGACTCGCTCCTTTGGTGTATCATTCCAACTACGTGGGGGAAGAGAAAGTCATTTTCTGATGATAAAAGAGGTACACAATTGTATGATGGTTCCTATGGTTAGTCGGTATCCTACTGAAGGAAATGTGGACATCTGGTACTCAGCTGCTTTTATGGTACTGTCTTGGTGTTACCATGTCGACTACATACGGGATTGAGTGTGTACTTCGGGTTTTTGGGCTTCATATAATGAGACTGGCTGCATCACTTCAACTACTTGGGGGAAGTGGTCTCTGGATACTGTTCGTATACGTTTCCTCAGACTTCAGCGAGAGGAAATGTGAGAAGTATCATTCAAGTGTGAGATGATTCGTTGCTGATCTATTTGATGACCCCCGAACGGAGAATCACGATGATTATTTGTAAAAAGAGCAGCAATATTTGATGTGGTTTGCTACGGATTTCTCTGTACACTTACCTTCATAAGCTTGAAAGAGAGCTTTGAATCTGCTCAAAAGGGAGATTGTCGGTTTGGGGGGAAGCTATCAAAGCTTCACATTGAGAAGGCTCAAGCTCAGACGATTACTTTGGAGCCGTGAAAGCTTTGGTGGTGAAAGTTTAAGAGATGTTGATTTCAGATTTCTACCACATGCTGAACGTATCCTCATTTTGGTATTCATGTCATCATCGTCTTAAACTGAGTAACATATTTTGTACATATCTTATAAAAATTTGTAAATAGATATATAGAATACATGCAATTTGTAAATAGAGAAACGTAAAACCAGAAAAACCAAAAAAAAAAAAAAAAAAAAAAAAAAAATTAAAAAATAGAAAATAGCAAAAATAGTTTCACCTAGGCATGTCTTCTCTTTATCGATAACATTTACGGACTTAGAAATGTCATTCAATAATGGCACGGGTCTTTAAATGAAGCTCGAGCAGAAGTTAAAATGGATTCTTAAAACATGTCTAAATGGCTTGCTATTACTTCAGATAGCAACCCGCGCTTCAAACTGGGGAAAGCACGTCGCCAAAAAGACGGCTGTTCCTCCAACTGGGTGATGTTCACCTGGGCATGGATTACTTTATATCCATGTTTCTTTGATCTGATGTACGTTTCAGTGCATCATTTCTGGTTAAGGAAGAGAAATCTTCTTTGTATACAAATAGTTTTCATTCAATGATTCTTCTGAAAATTATTTGTGAGACACTTGGTGATTATGTGTTGCCTGAAATTCTTTTAGACTTGGATTGTGCATAAAATTTTTCACTCAATCAACGACTACAAATCTTTACTAGAATACGGGTCAGTGATTGAGGGGGAGAGTGAATTCAAATTTTATATCATCAAACGGGTTTCTTGATTAATTCATAACTCTTTGAAAAGGTTTTGTAGTTAATGGGGTATTAGTTGAAGAGGATCTTGCTAAAACTTTATATCAAATGGCCAAATGTGTTAGTTGCTAGAAAGTGTAGGACATTATGTGCAACTTGCTTATAGTTTCCTAGCTTGATGTATCTAGAAGGTTCATTTGTGTTACTTTGGTATCCTCGTTTAATCCCCTATATACTTTAAGACTCAAAACCTAAAAGAAGTAAGAAAACCAGTTGTGTTTGATGTTCTTGAATACTCCTATGACATTTGTATGATCTGAATGAATGAGTTTCAAATGTTGTTTGACTCTTGTTGGTCGATTGCTTCTTAATTGTTGTTGATATTGTGCATATGTTCTCAGGATTCGCTTAGGTATATAGCTATCATGTTAGAATCATGTTCCTAAGATCCTGAATTGAATATTGATATCTGTGTGAATTGCCATGTGCATGATTGCTAATTGCTCTTCATGCTAGATAGTAGTTTGACGTATTTCCTGACTGTGGTTTGATTAAATGAATTTGGTATTATAATGTGGCAAGCTGCTGAAGGGTAGCTGTTAAGGAATAGTGTATCTATATGTATGTATATCTGTGTTGATATTCTTATGCAGATTCCATAGCCAAAATGAATGTGCCAGTTCCCATTCTAACCATTTGATCAGACGTTCAAACTCTATTGATTGGCTCGAAATTCACCACAACAACAACGTCGGCAATAACAACAACAACCACACTTTCACCACCGCCACTACCATTCATCTATTTTGGTCTCGCCAAGTGGGGATCAACGACATTTGCGAAAGATTTGTTGGTGGATGGATAATTGATGTTGACTAATAACTCAGAAAAGTGGGTGATTACATCATCTGCGCAAAAAGGTCAATATCATTTGTGTCATAATTGTCGAATTGTGCATAATAAGCAGTGAATCTCCCTCTTAGTTTAAGGGGGAGCATAGTATGTTCCATCATCAGACTACATTAAATCGGACACATTTTCTCCCACATTTTCTAACTTATTTAAATCAATTGGGATCACAAATCTCAAAAGGTTTGAAATTCTTGATCGGGGGAGAGAATGTGATTTAAATATGAAACCTGATGAAAATGTGATGTTTTGGACTTAAACGTTAGGCTCTCCCATATGTGCTAAACTCTTTCGTATATCGATGCACATATTGAGGGGGAGCAAATGGACAAAAAGGATTTGGCCTCGCAAGCGATCGTGACTCAGACTTGACAAATGAATTGACGATAGCTAAAGTCAGTAGTCGAAAGGACATGTCCTGGACGGGTAATAATTTCAAGCCAGTTTATCTGGTGATGTAAGCGTGTCTCGCAAAGGACGTGTCTGAGTAGAATGTACCGATTTCGAGCGATTTTCCTTGAATGTGATCTGGACGGGTAATAATTTCAAGCTAGTTTACTAGTGATGTAAGCGTGTCTCGCGATGATCATGTTCTTGAAAAATCAATCAATTCAAAAGTGCGAGCTTCACCCGACATGTGCAAATTTATAATTAAAACACTTAAGCACGTGTTGAGGGGGAACATTTGAAAAATTCAAAACTCTCAAGGTGTTACTAAAATGTGTTTCTTAATCATGAACACTTTGAGAGATTTTTTCAAAGATTTGGTTTGGCAATCGTGGATGTACACCAAAGACCGACCATTTTATTTAATGCATGGAGTTATAAGGATGGTAAGGTTAGGTTCAAGTTCCCACGATCCCGCCAGAGCCGGAGGGATCTACCCAGGGACAATCCACTAGATAGTGTAGAAGTCCTTAGGTATGATTAAAAAAGGAGAAATGTGAATTAGGGAAGAGTGCCGACTGAGATGGAGCTAGTACTGGAACAAACCCAACAAGGTTCTAGTAATGAAGTCTCGGTAAGCACTGAAGGGGTTGAAGAATGAAAAAGAATTGTAAAGATAAGGGGTGAAAAGAAAGAAGCCCTCCTTACAAACTTAGGCAGAAACCGGGTCAATTCATATGCTGTCAGAATCACTTAGTTGATTGCTGACATTGAAGACAAAGTATCATGGACCCAGTGATACGCTGCACAACCCTCCCTAGCCACTCAAGGTCCCTCAAAGGATTCTTGTTTCAATTGCCACAGAGTTCAATACATTTCTATCGTCTCTCTCACTCCGAGTTAGATGATATTGAAAAGGTGGCAGTCCTCTCCAGCCTCCGCTCACTAAATCAAAACGCACTATCGAGTCTAGAGCCACGAGATGCAAAATAAGATCTCATAGGAACACATGCTACTTCTACACTGGTTGGTCAACATTAAGGACACCAGTTGTAAACTTAAGAGTCCTACGCAGATCTTAGCAATCTGCCAGAACATTTATGAGAGAATTTACGAATGTAATTCTCTATGATTGAATGGAAATTCCTGCCAGGGTCAACATCAAACAGCCCTGAAAGCAGGTCACTTCGGAAATTCCCTATGGATTACGCTTAGTGATCGCGGCGGTTTCAAACGGTCTACAGTCGTGGAGTGATCTCCAACGACTCACCTAATCGTTGATATACTGCGGTACGATCTTAAAAAACCCTCTGTGGGTTTTTGATTAGGAACGGTCTTGGTAAGGATTAGAGAGAGTTTTCACACTATGCTGTTAACAATCTCGAAGTCCAAACCTGTAAGTACCGGACGTTTTATTGCTAACTGTCGTATGCAGGAACACCTGGTGGTTGTAGCTGTGGAATGCTGTAGCTGGTTGCTGTTGTAGCTAGTTGCAGAAAAGATGCCAATCCAATACCACATGCTCATACTACATCATCATATTCAAAGAAATCATGATTAAACTAAAAGACCTTCAACACAGCTTCTGCAAACTTTGATGCTGAAAGATCATGACACTAAATAGTGTGAGCATGTCGGTTCAAAGAATATCACATCACATGGAGACAATACTGCAAATGAATGATTGGAAGACATATGTTGGATGTTAATTTCAAAGAATGCTCAGAGATCATCCAAGACAAAAGATCATTCATCAAAAGTTCGCTGCTGAATGCACAAATTTTCAAGACATTGAAGAATCGAAGACTACGAGCTACGAAGTCAATCACACAAGACAGAATGCTAGAATTCAAATTATTATTTCCGGGGTGACCTCCCTTAGGGGGAGATTGTTAGGAATATAAATATTCAGATGAAGGCTCGGTCACCCCGAGCATCTATTTAGCATTTACATAGCTCGTAGTCTTATTAATATTTGTTTAGTACTATTAGTATTATTAGTATTATTAGTGTAGTTACATATATTTGTGGAGTGGGTCGGGGCTTTCCTCACTGTCAGCTCACTCCACAGCCCACTAGGGGCACAAGTATTAGGAACTATAAATAGCTCTCTCCACACAAGGAGAGGGTTGGAGCTTCACACATTTTCTAATCTAATCTTTATTTGTTTTCTCTCAACTCTCCCTCTCTCTAAAAGCTTCCCAACTTCTTCTTCATTTTCTTTTCTAAATTCATCTAATATATCATCATCTAATCCAAGCATATAAAAACAACAAGTACTCTAAGAAATTTCCTGACAAAGTTCTTACTAGAAAAATATTCGTCAAGTGCTTTAAGAGAACTAATTATAGTATTAAACCTAGCAAAAGCACTATCAATGGTCTCATCTTCAGAGATAACAAGTTGTTCATATTGTTGAACAAGAAGATCAATTTTGTTATCTTTGACTTGTGAGTTCCCTTGATGAGTGATAATCAATGATTTCCAAATATCCTTAGCCATTTTACACATAAAAACTCTTTCATATTCTTACTTAGGTAAGGCATTATAAAGCATCATTTTGGATTCATTATTTTTGGCAATCAACTTCTTTTGCTCATCACTGTGACGAGTAAGAGAAGTAACTTCATCCCGACCACCTAATACATTTGATATAGGTTTATAATCACCTTCTACGATAATATACCATAGATCTATATCCTTTTACTTCACATAAGTTTCAAAGCGATTTTTTCAATATATGAAACAATTTGGTTCAAATAGTGGTGGTCTTTGCATAGATTGCCCTTCTTTAAAGTTTTCAAAATCCATTAATCATTTCAAGTTTTAAAATACAATATATTTTGAAAATCTTGAGTAACGTAGCTCTGATGCCAATTGTGGAAAACTAGAAGGGGGTTGAATAGTTTTTACCGTTTTAAACTTTTCTTCGCTTTGTATACTTGACGTGACTTCAAAGTAAAGCAAACAAACAAGCAATATATATATATATATATATAAAAAAGGCGGGTTTGGATCGGTAAAAAGCTCGCACGAGCTCGAGTTTGAACTCGAGCCTAAGTTGCGGCTCATTTAATAATCGAGCTCGAGCACCGAGCTTTATATACAAAAGATGAGGCTCGCGAGCCTAAACGACACTAGGTTATTTTAAATATTAAACATATATAATATGTTACATTTGTATTATAGGCGAGACTATTAACGAGCACAATAACAAGCTTATTAACGAGCTCAAAAAAAGATATGCTACGAGCCAAACTTTAATTTTTTATTGGTGCATCGTAAAAACGAGTTGAGCCCAAGCATGCATTATATTCTACGAGCGGAGCTCGAGCTCTAGCAAGCTCAGTTCGACTTGTTTCCACCTCTAATTGCACTTGCATCGCCCCTCCGTGTTATAGATGCTTCACCAATACGATTATGATCGTAAATGTGTGTGTGTGTGTGTGTGTGTGTGTGTGTGTTTTCGAGTGTTAATTAGACAAATGTTGTAAGTCTCATATACCTATAACTTGTTATGGCTTGTGTTATACTGTTGAGGCTGTTTTTTTGGTTTTGTTTTGCATGAATGTTATAAGGTAAAAAGCGGGTGTGCGGTGTGGATAACACCCCTAAAGCCACCACTGTACGTTACACTCTAAGAGAGCTAGGTGCAATACATGTTATAGACTTATAAGTGTATACAACCTGTCGCGTCAGCTTTTATCCTATAATATTACTATAACATACAACCAAAAAAGCATTTGTCTTAATAGCATAGCTATAACACTCAACCAAAAACTCACTCACTTCACTTTTACATTAAAAATAAATAAATAAATAAATAAATAAATAAATAACTGATAACTTATGTTGTGCGCATGGCAATGGTGCTATAACATGGAGGGCCGGTGGAGCTATAACGCACAAGGCCCCGCTATACAGAACAAAAAAGATATAATGAGGGGTGCTACCATTGCACCATGCCCTCAATGGAGTTACGGGTAACTTTTCTCGATGAGTTTTACCTTGGACATTTGTGATTATATTACAATACATGATAGACACTAACATGTAAGATGATTAGTTTTGCTACTCAGGTATCGTAATACAATTACAAATTGTCCTACAGGGACGTTGTCACATTGATAAACAAAAGTCCCTTCTAACTCGTAGTTTAAAAACCCACAATCCGATTATTTGTTGCGTTCATATGCTGATAAGTTGAATAAGGCATTAGGTTAAGTATTATGGTAACCTGCGAACCACTACCACCTACCACAACCACCCGCGAATCTCATAGTGGGGGTGCAGCACCGCGCACGGTGGTTGCATTTTCGTCCCTTTTTGGTGATCTGCACCACCGACTGAATCCAAGTAAATGGGAAGGAAATTGGGGTGTTATTATTATTATTATTATTTTGGTTTGTGTGTGTGGATATATTGTGGGGTATTTTGTGTAAGTGGCTTATTTTTATATTTTTTGTTTGGTAGTGACCATAGCAACTAAAAAGTGATGGTTTGATAGTGTTTTGAATAGTGATGTAGTGCTGACATAAAAGTATTGAGTTTGGTGACCAAAGTGCGCAACTTTAGAAGATAGACATGAGCTAACCAAATGTTGTAAAATCAACAGGTCATAAGTCAAGCCTATCACCAAACTCGCATCCACCTTATTAGCATTAAAACCGCACAAAGTAGAACTACTCAGTTTGATACCGCTGTTAAATAAAATAACGCATACACTCGTGTACTTGCATCCTCCCAATTGATGTCAATTATGTGGTCATTTTGCGTGTCATGGTTATTTTAGGGGTGGCGTTTGTATTGTTTTTAAATAGCTTTATGTAGAGTCATTTGTAGTTTCTCATGTGTATCACATGTTTTTTGTAGTCGCTTTTTATAGTTTTTTTCTACATCTCTCGTAGGGTGTTTGTTCCTAGATAGCTTGTGGGTAAGTGTTTTATTGTAATTTTTTCTCCTATATTATTTAGCTGGAATATTGTTTGTGCCAATTAGATATAATGCCCGCGCACGCGCGGGGTTTTTTCTAATCATTTAAATAAATTATTATTTTTAATTTCGGGTTTTAATTATTATAACAGGACCTTCAAAATCATTGTACTTTGATTGAGGTATTTAATTATGGTTATTTACGAATGTAGTGGGTTTTAATATTAATTAGATTTGGAGGAGATGTTCTTGCGTCAATGATTGTGCGTGAATGAATGATAAGAGATCGAGTTTGATTGATGGAGGAGGAATTTGGGAATGTTGGGACTTCAAATATTTAGTGGGAATGATACTGAATTTTAAGTTTCAGCCCAAATCTTTGAAAAACTTGCTCCACCGTTTTCAAGTTTTAATTTTTTATATTTTGACACATATATTTTTGTAAGTTTTTATTGAATGATTACAAATCACATTCTTTTTTTGTAGAATATGGATAAATTTAGAAGTATTTAGGCTTTTCTTATTTAATATTTAAGAAAATAATAATAATAATAATTTGATTATTACTTAATAAGGTATGATTTGATTTTTTTGAAATGTAAAAGTCCCCACTAGGGGTTTTGTTTTATTATATAAAAGATTAGTTTGTATTTATTCAGTTTCTTTAAAACCGTACCAAAAATATTTACAAAAAGTGATTTAGTAACATGTTTGGTTTTAACAGCACCTAACCAAACCTAGTTTATAGTGGGATTACAAGCAACTTTTCATCTGCTAAAAGTCGAAGACTGCAATGCAGTCAAATTAAACGTTTGACTTGATTTAGTTTATAAATCTAGTTCAAGCTAATCTTCATTCGGAGTATATGTATTTTGAAGAGGAGAGTCTTTGAGCCATTAGTTGCGGAGACTTGAATCCGAGCCGGCCCCGGTTTTCATCTGGCTGTTACTCCAGCGAGTATTCTCGTGTGGAGGCAGTACGGTTTCCGGGCTGAAGTCGTTGAAGCCCCACTGCGCCAGCGTGGTACCGGTTAAGACAACATAGTCTGGGTATGTGGTGGTTGAGGGCCTGCCTCGCAGGTGTGACTCTCTAAACCAAAAATTGAAAGTCACCTTCCAAAAAAAAAATATGTATTTTGAAGAAGTATCAAACTCAAAAATAATATTCCCCAACTGTATGTTTGACTTGGGTGATAGACATGACTAGTGATATATTGTGATGAATTGACAATAGTATAATGGGTTGAGGCAGTTTATAAGGACCACTTATAAGAAGGGTTTGGTCAAATCGTACAACCTGCGATGTACACCGTATAACCCGCTAATTCGTGCAATGATTGGAAACCCTCCCTATGGAGGTCCAAATAACTTGCCCCTAGTATAATTTGTAAAATCAAAAGGTTATAATCATATGAGTTATACGATCAAATTTGGTGCCTTAGTCACAACATGTCCTAGAACATATCAAATCATCCAAATAAACACATGAGCGTCAAAACCCCATTTAGAAACATGCTGTACTTAATTAGCTTGATACCCCTACAAAATACAATATGCACACCAAGCGGTGTCATTACCCATGGTTAAACTTTCACTCACTGACACGTCAGCGCCATATCAGCTTTAATCTTTTCACCTTTAAGTAAAAAAAAACACCCCTTATCATAACTCAATCATAACACCAATCTACAAATTAACCCCTTAACTATTTTATTCATTCAACAACCTAGTATTTCATTAATAAACTTAAAAATTCAATACAAAATAAAAAAACGTTACGAATTAAAAAAAATAAATAAATAAAAAAAATAAAATAAATGTTATTAAATTAGAAAAAAAAAAAAAAAAAAAAAAAAAAACTGCTACTTAAACCACAGGGACTAAAGTGTAACAACCACACTATCACAGGGACTAAACTGCAAAGTTATCTTTATATATCATCTTCCTCCTTTACCACAACCCGTACACACACAATGACAACATCCAAGACAAGAAGGCATCTTAGAGAAGGACACCATCGACACCATCCAAACCGAGTGGGCCTTTATGTAATTTTTTTTTATTCAACATACCCTTAACGTTGCGTTTGCAGCTTAACGCAGGCCTTAACTCAGAAGCTTAACGCAAGGGGTCGGTGTGGTAACGTGGGTTTAACGCACGTTAAATAGACTCCACGTCACCCTTAACGCAAGAGCTACTTTAGAATACTGTATGCTCTTATTCAACTAGAATTTTGGTCATTCCATTTAGTTCTATCAGCAAAAACATAAAAAAGTATTAAAAGTATGAAATGTTTAATGAATGTTGCAAAGTTTGAGAGGGCTTAATTAAAATTAAAATCATACATTATTTTAAATCATACATTTGAGAGGCACCGTTAGACGTTATTCTGATTGGCAATTGATATCTACACATATGAATTCGATTCATACACATAAATAACATTGTATATTGACCATTATGCCCTCCAAATAATATATGACTAAAATATAAAGGAGGGCATAATGGTAAATTTAAAATGATATTTATGTGTATGAATCAAAATCATATGTGTAGATATCAACACCCATTCTGATTTCGCAAACCTTCAATAAAATGTTTTCGAAGTTTCAATCCAAACCGACCACAAACAAGCAGGATAATCAAACTAGCTGTACAGTTCAGCATGACTATTTTGAGGGGCCGCTTGGTTAAGGGTCATGATGTGTAGGTAATGGTAAAGGAAAAGAAAAATATGCTTGGTTAAAGGAGTATAATGCAATCAATACCCAAAACAGGCCCATACTCCATTACCATCAAATTTGGGGGTATTGGGAATTTATAATCCACATGACCACGTGTCTTCTTTTATTCTCATCTGCCCTCACTCATATTTAATGATCAACTGCCACGTGCCCTTCATCATATAATCATATAATTATATACACACCATTAGTATTCCTTTGCATTCCTTTAGCATTCCTTTAGTCTTTCCTTATCCTTTTACTTAATATGACCAAGCAGCCCCTGGGTCTAGGCAATATATAATCGTTCTTCTAACAATAAAAGTCTAAAATTAAGTCTTAGTTCAAATGATGTAAGTTGGATGCGGTTTTAGATGATAGACATGACCCAGGACTATTTTACAAAGTAACAAACTCATAAATTTAGTCTATGGGGTTTTTTCATGACAGTAAGTCGGATGCGGTTTTAGATGATAGACATGACCCAGGAAACGGTGTAACATCAACAAGACGTAAATCACGTCTGTCACCCAACATAGTAGTATTAAACTTGAAATAAATGTTGCGATTTGTTCGAGGCCGTATTCAGTATCAAATATCTGAGAGGCACGGAGAATCGCTAGATGTTTTTCTGATTTTGCCAACCTTCAATGCAAATTTCGTCACATTTCATAAAACGTCTTTGCTCTGCAAATTGGCTTATAAATCTCAAATTTAAATAGTAGTACTCGTATATAAGTCAAATTTAATTCAATTCAAATAACTATAGCATGTTACATATATCACTTCTCACAAAGTTATCAAACTCATCAATGTTAAACTAACAAGCAGAAGCAACAAAGAAACTGAACAACCTAAGACACTGCAAAGTAAAAAAAATAAAATGTAGGGATTTGTTCGAGGCCTTATTCAAAATTAAAGTTTGATAGGCACGGAGAATCGCTGGATGTTGTTTTGATATAGCCAACCTTCAATGCAAGTTTCGTCACATTTTTTAGGCGTCCTTGCTCTGCAAATTGGCTGTTTTTTTATATATATATATAACTATGCTAACAAAAAGGTATAAAGTACAAAATTAATGAGTGCAAAATACTAGACACAAAAAAAATGGAGAACTGGATCTAAGGTTGAAGAAGATGATAGCAAGAAATGATATAGGGCGAAGAATATATAGCATTCATAATCCTAACCCTAAAGGTGTAAACATCCAAGAGTCCAAATACCATGGGCCTAAATTTGCATGGATTTGTAAAAGCCCAAATATGAAATTTGAGCACATAGAATTAGGGGTGAGTAAAAAAACCGAAAAGAGCTGAAAACCGAAACCGAAACCGAACCGAACTGAAAATAATTGAACCGAACTAATAACCGAACCGAATTTGCTAAAACCGAACCGAACCGAACTACTAATTCGGTTCTCTGGTTGGATATGTGTTTGGCAGTCTGAACTGAAAACCGAATTCATATAAATATATATTTTGTTTATATATTTATATATATAAATATATTTTTTAATATTCTATATATATATATATATATATATATATATATATATATATATTTTTTTAATATATATATATATATATATATATATACTATTAAAATGTTATCTTAATATAAAAAAACACTTTTTATGCTTGAAATTATTATTTTTTGCTAAATATCTATGTAATTATTAATTTTTTAAAAATAAATAGTGAAATTCGGGTTATTCGGGTCAACCCAAGAACCGAACCGAATTCAAATTTGGTTTTCGGGTTGACCAAAAAAAAAATATTAACGGAACTAACCGAACAACCCGATAACCGAATCGAACCGATCAACACCCCTACATAGAATATTGTATCAAATCAAACTATATAGTTAAATTTAAGCACAAAAGATTAAAAAGGAAAGTGAGTATGAGGTTGTTAGTTACCCAATCTTGCGTGTAGAATTGTTAAAATTGTCGTTTCATATAAAAAATGCCCCATCTCATTAATAGAAAGGGGTTCTTACTTAACCATTCCACTTTATTTGTATCAGTTTGTTTTATTTTTTACTTTTTCATTTTTATTGGTTACGGGAAGTTTAATCCAACTACCAATAATTAATTAGATTAAAAAACAACATGTCTTGATATGATAACTTGACTGAACTTCTAGTTGATAAGCAAAACAACAAGAGCAAAGTAACAATATTTTTTCACCAAAATAAAACAAAACATTTGATAACAACATAATCATCATTCTTTTTCTTGCGTGCAAGCAGCCTTCTTTCGTTTACATCAAGTGATGTTGCGACATGATTCGTGACAAAAAGAACATGTTACAGTCTTCTTTTGCTTGACCTCTATAGTATTAGCCAAGGCTCTCAACATCGCGTGTAAACTCGTAGGAACGTACGAGTTTACGTGTTCACTAGCTAAAACCGTGTAGGATCGTAAGTAAGATCGTAGGATTGCACGTAAGATCGTCACGCGATCCAAGTTTTTTTTTTATTATTTTTTTTCTTCTTTTAAGTCCGTCTCACTTGCTTAGACAAAAAAACAAACGTGTGTTTTACTAATGTCTAATAAGTAAACCACTGTTGTTTCATTTTCTAAATAGATTATAGTTTATACCTAGTTTTCTACTTTCTAAATAGATTATAGTCTAAAAGTGTTCAATAATTCAATTTACTTTACTTGATTGTGATTAAACTAATCAAATGGTACATTTTGGAATGCCACCAATGAAACATTTGTTTCCTTGAAATCATGTAGATGGCTCGTATGTTTGGGACATTTAGGACGCATGTTATGTAATATTATTCCGCTAAATCGTTAATGTAACGATTTAAACTTGATTTTTTTTGTGTTTTACTATTACTTTGGTGTTTAAAATTTGAACTTTGTCATTTTCAAAAGGATATTATATGAATTTATCTTTGACGTTGAGTAGAAATGTAAAACAGTTTGACTCGTTTATCATTTGTTTACAAACTATGACAAATTGGTAGGATCGTAGGATCGCGATCTGATCCTACGATCTCGATCTTGCAAAGACAAAAACGATCTCACGCAGGATCGCGATCTTGACAGCCTTGGTATTAGCGAATGATTTATGTTATTGGGCCTAGCCCGGGTTTAGTCTGAATACAATTTTAGTCAGATTCCAATTCAGTTATATTTGTGTATATATGCGTTGCATTGGTGATTAATAAAGTTTATGGGAAATTCATTATTCAATATGGTATCATAGCCTAAAGATCCTCTTCAAAAAAAAATTAAAAATTAAAAATTAAAAAAAAAAAAAAAAAAAAAAAAACTCGACTCTCTTTTTGCCTGCTACAGTACACTTCCTCCCTGCCATTTTTTTTACTTATTTCTTTTTACCTGGTTTTGCTTGTATTTTGCATACTTGTCATAGCATCATGGTGGGGTCAACTAGTCAAAACAACAACAATCCAACATTAAAGTCCCATGTGTCATCCACGACTAACCCGGTGAATAGCACTTCTATTTTTGGTTTGCGTCATATGTCTTATATGCTAGCCCAGTAGGTCCCATTCAACCCAATATAGGATATATGTTTTTTCAAACTGGCCTTGGGTCTTCATTGCTAACAAGTCAACACGACTTGTCCTGCTCCTAAAATACAACCGGCTAATATTCCACAACAGGCCCAAATCGCAACATTACAGACTATGTTTTATATTGTACCACATGCCCAATTCACAAGTCCAAATGGGGTTCGTTTTATGTACCAGGGAATTATGCGTATATGCCGAATGCGTTTCAGTCTCAAGCAACAATGTTCCGCAAGCATTTCAGACTATGAATCCTCAAGATCCCTCTTGGAACATGGACACTGGAGCATCTTTTCACTTGGCGGACAATACATGTATACTCACTTCCTTTAGTAATTCGAGCACTTATCCGTCTGTATTTGTTGGCAATAGTATGTTGAGTCAATATTTGACCAAATTATCCCTCAGAAGTATTTGAAGCATAAAAACAGTCTAAGTCACTAGCTGATAAAATCAGAGAGCCAGTCCACTCTCTGATAAAGTCAAGATGTAAACCATGAGCAAGTTTACTCCCTGACAAGGATCAGCACAGCTCAGCTATCAAAAGACTCGCAAAGGTATACACCTCAGCGAGCAATCTCAGGAAAGTTAAAGTTAGACCACTTGATATATATTCAACCACTGATGTAAAGAAAAGCGGTTCTGATAAAGGAACTCATTGGGTGTCTTCACATATCAGAGCATAACAACTCAGATATGTTTTATACTTCTTGGTGAATACAGTCAAGCTTCGAGGAAGTCGAAGACCAAAATGAATAAACACTTTGTAACCTGATGCGGAATCAGCTAGCAAAGTACAAGGAGTTACTAACAACCAGAGTCTTGGGGGACTGACAAATGTCTCTTGGACTCTGAAAGACTTGCCAACAGAAAACCATCCTGGAGATCTACGCAGCCTAACTAGTTAAACACTGATCAGATATACTTAGCGAATACCTTTCAAATGAGTTAAGTATTTGCTAAATATGAAGAAGGATCTAGCTGAAATTCTCAGACACACTTAGGCGGAAGTAATTTGAGATAGCAAAGCAGGAAAACCCTTGGGAAGATAAGAACTCATTGATATAAGGGAAAGCAACTTGCATGTACAAATAGTTGTCAGCACAGTAAGGCAACCCTAGCCACACAAAGGCACGTGCACCTTACTTCTAGTTTGCAAGTTACTATTGTCTCGTAACTACTAAGAGTGTATCTCCCTAGTATATAAAGGGAGGTTGGTAGAAGTGATAAGCAATCGATTCCGCCACTAGAATCTTCCTTTTCTAGTGTAGAATCTTCCTCTTAAAAACTGAAGAGTTTTCATTTGTCATTACCAGGGATAGTATTCCGCAACAATCCCTCGTAAAGCCTTCACCTTAACTTCTAAGTGAGACTGAAAAGTTGTAATGTACAAATGAGTATTATTAGAAGTAGCAGGTCAAGATTGTGTAAACATGTTCTCACTTCTAATGTTCATTAGTTATCATCATATGCTCAAACCGTTGTTCATATGTTTCATGGTTTTACTCAAAAATATCGGACCAACAAGTGGTATTAGAGCGGGTGGATCAATTCCGTGATCTAGATCCGTTCTTGAATGACTGCTAATAATACAAAGCCGCTCTTGAATGACGGCTAATAACATTCAAACCCGATCCTCATCAAAGTACCACACAAGTATTCCCCCTCCGTAACATCTTCGAGCGTCTTTTCGAACAAGATCGTTTACAACAAATCGTTCTTGTGCGAAAAGTAGTTCCATCTGCCTACTCTCAACCCATTTATCCATACCACTCTTAGCGCCACTGTTCCTCTAGAGTTTCAAGTACCTTTGATCAGAAACATGTTTATCTGGACATACAAGTCCTGAGTAAATGTTTTAATCTTCAAATGTAACATAGATGGCGAGAGCTTCATGTAAATTCAGTCTCTCACAAGCCCTAAGAGTGGTAATACTTAGGAATGTTACATGGTTGATCCCAATAACAACTAATAATGGAAGCGGGTCATCAGAGGCTATTGAAAAAGGGGAAGAGGATGCGTCTTTAGGATAGGTACAAATTGTATATCAGAGAGTATTCAGAAACTAGAATAGTCCTTGTTCTTCCACCACCTAAGACGGAAAGCAACAAAGGATGAAAATCAATGATTTTCTCTAAACTTTGTTGAAACTGGCTTGTAAGCTATATACTGGAAATCTTGCTTACAGCTGGGTAAAACTAAGGCTATTCCATATTTAAACAGGGAAAGACTGGGAAATGCTAACCAATCATTCCTAATCATCATTTGGAATAGCCTGCTAACAAAACAGTCCCTGAACCTAGGATCTTTGATCTTGAATCAGATAGTGAATAAGATTATTTAGTTCTGGGATTGGGATATACTATGAAGTCTCTGACCAGAGTGGTTGCTGAATAATCAGAGATGAGTACTATTTCAAGCTGTTGAACCACTAAGACTCTGAGAAAGTTGCGGAACTTAAAAGAATCAAAGGCTCATAATCTATATTTTTCAGCGACATCAAAAGAATCAACTTTGTATTTCATAGTATAATAATTCTTTGATGTAAAAGTCAGTGTGTAAGAAGAAGCTGTTATGCTCAGTTGCTCACTTACTACTGATTTAAATTAGGCTATTTATACATCTAGATAGAGGGAGATTTCTGAGTCAAATTGTGACCCAATCACCTCTTACATATATTCAAGTATAAAGCAGTCTAAACTCATTCACTGACTCTCAGTGAATCAAATAATATCACTCACTGATACTCTTTTTAAAGTATCAGTGCATCACTCTCTAATAAACTATCAAAGAAAATAAATTCTCTGATAGTATAGAAGTCTATCAATATGATTGTTAGGGATAAGTGTAACCAAGATACTTATCAGATCAATGAAGAAGGGCTATAGGCATATACACCAATGATATCTCTAATATCTCAATCAGGTACCATCACAAATAAGACCAGGCTTCAATCAGTAATAGACAAAACATGGTCTTTGAGTACCAGTGATCAGTTCAAAAACTTGAGAACAAACGAACTTCAAAGACACACCCCAATATTAGGTAGTCTCTGAAACATACAAGACAAAATAAAGAACTCAAAAGCTGATCCAAGCATCAGAAAACCTCAGAAGAATCAGACATCTATTTATGTTTATATATATACTTGGTTATAATTCAGAGTGTAAGAAGAAGCCGTTATGCTCATTTATCTCTGATAAATTTAAGACCAACTTAATCAGATATTTATTTTGTTTTCATTCTTGGTTGTAATTCAGAACGTAAGAAGAAGCCGTTATGTTCACTTACTTCTGATAAACTTAGGCTACTTTTATATTCAAATATGGGGAGATTGCTTAGTCAATATTTGACTAAATTATCCCTTACAAGTATTTGAAGCATAAAAACAGCCTAAGTCATTAGCTGATAAAATCAGAGAGCGAGTCCACTCTCTGATAAAGTTAAGATATAAACCATGAGCAAGTTTACTCCCTGACAAGGATCAGCACAGCTCGGCTATCAAAAGACTCACAAAGGTATACACCTCAGCGAGCAATCTCAGGAAAGTTAAAGTCAGACCACTTGATATATATTCAACCACTGATGTAAAGAACATCGGTTTTGACAAAAGAACTCACTGAGTGTCTTCACATATCAGAGCATAACAACTCAGATATGTTGTATACTTCGTGGTGAATATAGTCAAGCTTCGAAGAAGTTAAAGACCAAACTGAATAAACACTTTGTAACCTCATGCGGAATCAGCTGGCAAAGTACAAGGAGTTACAAACAACCAGAGTCTTGGGGGATGATGAGGCGAAAAGTGTACCGCTTTTAAGGGGTCATTTAAGCCCGAAATCGTATTTATTTGATCAAATATTGCCCTAAATCGTTCCTTTTGTCATTTTAGGTACTTTTGAGGAGAAATCTGGAAAAGGAGGCATTTTGGACGTTTTTGGAGCATAAAAGTGAAGAAAACGGCAAAGTCTCAAAATTGTGCTGAAAGTCACCTTTGACGGCGTCAACATTAACTCCAGACGGCGTCATGCTTTGGCAAGAAAAGTTGGATGTGAAATTTACTCATGACGGGCCAGTGAGTTTGCATGAGAATTCTGACGGCGTCACGCTTTAACTAAATCAAGGGCGTCACGGCTTAAATCAAAGAGGGACGGCGTCACGTTATAGGTCCGACGGCGTCAAGCCTTGATAAGCCAGAATGGATTTTTGAAGAGCTAAAGAGGGACGGCGTCAAGAAGGTCACCCGGGAACCCTAAAAGCGGCGAGGTGACGGCGTCACAATGCATAATGTGACGCCGTCAGATGTCAAAGTCTATATATAGTTTTCTAATTTTTTGTCATTAGAGGAGAGCTTAGTGTGTGGAATTTTGGGATAAAACCCTAAGACGATTTTAGCTACTTTTTCAGGGCTTCTTGCCTTGAGATCTTCCATGTTTTATTGAAAGATAAGTTATCAATTAATCATTCAATATGTCTATGTGTTGTTTGATTCTATCTTATGCTTGTCTTTTGTTTAACATGTTAGGCTAATTTTATCTTGTGTTTGCTTAGATCTAATGAAACCTAGCTATTGATTATTGGTTGTTAGTGTGTTGTTAGTTGTATTGGATGATTGTTTATCTATGTTAGGCTTAAGAAAACTGGCTAACTTCCTATTCGGTAACTTGCTTGAACGTCTTAAGAAACATGAACCAAACGCGTACTAAAGGTTTTTATGGTTGTATTTAATGCACAAGCGAATTCTAGTGATCCCATGTTAGGAGCTTCCTAGCCGGCTCGACATAGGAGTGAAGTAGGAGCTTGTAGAGTTTGGGGAAGTAAGTACGCCACCCCACGAATGGTATTAAGGAATACACCCGTCATCCACGCGACTAATACACACTAATTAACCGGTAAAAGATAGTTAGGGAGTAAGAAAATCTAAGTAAACACATTTCTCCACACATAAGTTTCTCACCACTTTTCATTTTTGTTATTTTATTTTATTTGCATTTGTAGTAATTTGGGTTAGTTGACTAGCAACTAATTCCGCCCACTCCTTCAAAACCCGAGATTTTACTTGCTTTCATAAAAATATAAAAACATAAAAAGAATCTTCCTCAACCCTTAGACCTAATTAGAGTAGCCTTTCATACCTAACGAACACTATTCCCTGTGGAGAACGATCAATCCCCCGTACTTACCACTACACTATACTACATCGGTCAGGTACACTGCCTGGTGGGGTTGTAAGCCTCTTGAGATCCCTTGAGAGGTAAAACCTGTTGTAAGGTTGCAAAACCCACGCATCAAGTTTTTGGCGCCGCTGCCGGGGAATAGTTATTGTTTAGGTTGAATTTTTATTTCTATTAGGTCTACTCACTAGATTCCTTTCTAGTGAGATTTTTATTTTATTTTTCTAGGTTTTCTTTAGTCTATCTATTTTCTTCGTGTCTTTGTTCGTAACCATACCGTCCGACATCATGGAAGATGGTAATATCCTTAACCCCCACAACCCACCACCACAACAACCACCACCACCTCCTAGAGCCCGTACTTTAGGAGAGTATTCCCGTCCTAGCCACCACGGCTATCGAAACACCATTGAGCTCACTCAAGGAGCCAATATCACACCCTTGCGATCCGACACCATCCGGTTGGTGCAAAGCGGATGCGCATTCCATGGACTTCGTTCTGAAGATCCTAATCAACATCTCAAGGACTTTCTTAAAATCGTTGATTCTATAGACCTTGATGTTGCCACTCGAGAGACGACCCGATTGCGTCTCTTCCAATTCTCTCTGCGGGACCAAGCTAGTCAGTGGCTAGAACGTCAACCCGCAGGATCCATCACCTCTTGGGATGATCTCACCACTCGTTTCCTTGCTCAGTTTTTCCCACCGGGAAGAACTACCAAGCTAAGGAATGATATCTTGATGTTCCAACAACGTCAAGGCGAAACTCTCTACGAGGCATGGACTCGATTCAAGGACTTACTCCAAAAAGTCCCTCACCATGGCATAGAACTTTGGCTCCAAGTCCAAATCTTCTATGACCATATCAATCTCTCCACAAGGCAAACCATTGACCAATCGGCCGGTGGCAAGCTACGTGATCTAAGTGCGGAACAATCATGGGCTCTCCTAGAGGATCTTGCTCTTTATGACAACGAAAGTTGGAGTGATCCCCGTGATTTGAATAAAACGGTCAAGGCAATATCTTTGCCTTCTAACACTTCAAGCACTTCCGACCGTAGGATCATAGAACTTGAAGACCAAGTCAAGTTTCTCATGAAATCCTACGAGGCTCCTAAACCTTCAAGCCAAGTGAACAAAATCACTTCTTCATGTGAATTATGTAGTGGTCCCCACGACACTCGTGATTGCATGGAACTCCCCGAACAAGCTTTTGCGGACTACGCATCCTCGCGTACCGACGGAGCGGGAGACAAGTGGTACACTTTCAAGCCCGAGCCAAACCATTATGGTGATTCATACAACCCCTCATGGAAAAATCACCCGAACCTTAGGTGGAAACAAAACCAAAACTCACAACAAATCAATTCTTCCAACCCACCTAATCGTTTCCAATCAAGCGGTTCCAACTCGAACCGTACTTTCAACAACAATCCTTCCGGCAATGGTAGTACCAATAACTTTGAAGGATTGATGTCTCAATTTATGGCATCTCAAGAAGCTCGGATAGCTAGATTCGAGACCGAATTCAATCAACAACAAACTGAGATGACCAATAAAATTGACAACTTGTTGAAAGCCCTCCATAACCAAGTGTTATCACCTCCACATAAGGACGCTAGGAACACAAATAGCGGACCCCAAGTCAAAGACCCTTCTTCATCCAAACATGTCCACTTCGTCAACATTGTCACTATTAAACCAATCGATAGGAGCATGGAAGAAAGTGAACCAAAGGATGAGGATAGGAAAGTCGAGGTTGATAAGGAAGTTAGGACAAGTGAGATTGAAGAAGTAGATGATGATGAGGACTACTTCAATAGGCTACCCACTAAGGAAGAGCGTGCATATCATACAAACTTATTCGATGACCCCGAGACACCATACTTCCTAGGTAGACCAATCATAGAAATAGGCGACCCTTCTAATCTCAACATACCATGCAACATAGGGCATCTACATGTGTGGAAAGCTTATATCGACCTTAGATCACCCATAAACGTCATGACTAGAGCCCACTACAACTTGATAATGAAAAATCAACTTGGGTATAGGATGTTCCCTGACAAGGGTTGGATGAGTAACTTCACGGGAAGAGTTAAGGGATTACCGGTTATTGTAGGAAACTTCACCTATGTCACCGACTTTGTAATTGTAGAAGATATCCGTCCAATAGTCGATGCATCCTTGACTCAAGTGGTTTTTGGAAAACCATTTGTTGAGGTCTCTAGAATGACTTATGAACCTTCCTTGGGGATAGTTAGATTTAAGGATGAGACCGATGAAGTAAGCTACCAAATGCCATATAAGATAGAACAATTCCAACACTTGTCAAATGTTGAGAAGGAGCTTAAACAAGCAGTCTACTATAGGAATGATAAGGATAGAAGTAAAGGAGTAGACTATGTTATGGAAAGGATATTCGGTTTCTACAAGGATTGTTTGAAATTAGGACCGGAATATAAAACCGGGAAGGAGAATGGCCTAGGAACCGTGACCGAGGATGGAGTCACGTAATGTACGTGACTTTGAGTCTAGCTACAAGACTCGTTAATAAAGAAAAGCGCTTCTTGGGAGGCAACCCAATCTTTATTTGTTTTATTTGCTTTGTGTGTTTATTTATTTGTTTATTTGTTTTTATTTGCTTCGTATGTGTGTGTAATTTTTATTCTTATTGATTCGTGTTCAAAACTAATTTGTGAAAATGCTTTATTTTGTTTTTAACTTCGTCTTAACTACATATAAAGGTATTTTGCAAAAGATAAGTGTAAGGGAAATCTAAATCGGTTTATTAGAACACATATGAACATGAATCGTAATAATAATAAATTAACATACATATTCGTATTTGTTTGAGTCAAATGCTTGTATCGAGTCATAATGATGTTTTGCAGGATTTCCAGGAAGTAAGGTAAAGGTTTTTCCAGAAATTTTCCGGAAACTTAAAACGAAAATTTTTGTCAGGCCATTTCTGACGGCGTCAGGGGTTATAACCTGACGGCGTCAGATTTAATTTCCAGAAATTTTTGAAAATTTTGTTTTCATAAAAAGTTTTTATTAAAATCTCCAACTTATAATCTCCAGGAATCTGCAAAGTTATCATTCCACAAGCATTATATCCTTATATATAGATTTTATCCCGCCGAAGTTATGCAGGTTTTCGTGTTTGTTTTCTCAGGTTCAACAGGTTATTTTGGACAAGGAAATGTTTTGAATCAAGCTTATGGCGATGCATTAGTCATGGAGCTTCAACATTCTCTTTGGAGGAAGATTTAACCGTGTAATTTCATTATCCAACGAGCGAATCAGGGGAGTATTTGATTTCATTCTTTTACTTTTTCTTTTACATCTTGTTATTTGAACATTAGGGACAATGTTCATCTTAAGTGTAAGGGGAGGGTAAAAGTACGATTTTAGAGAATACAATTGCGCTTGATTTTTTGTTTGTTTAATAGTAGATGTGTAATAAAACTGAGAGAAATACTTGTTAAGGTCATTTTAGTGCCAAATTTAAATTTTTTTTACAACATATAGGAGTGAAACTTTGATCTTAATGAGCGTCTCATGGATAGGAGTTATATGACTAGCACAAAAACCGTACCACTAAAAAATTTTCCACCCCCAAATATGTGAGGTTCGCCCCTAGAATTGGTAGGAAAAGCATTTATGCTATGATGTGTGTACCGGTAGCACTTAGATTCTAGAACTTGCGTTAGGACCATTCCGAGGCCACAAGTGAGACTACATTCGTGTAGTTAGATTTACTACATGATAAGAGGCATTAGGATTAACCCATGTTTTACACCTGTGTTTTTGTTATAATTACTTTGGCTACATTGGTCAAGTAATTCTCCCACACCCTTTGCGTTGTACTCATTTTTAGTACACGATACCCCTAGTACACCCCTCAGAGCCTATCTTTTCGTTTCGACCTTTAAGCATTTTACTTAAAGGAAGAATTTGTTACACCCCACTAAAATGTACACCCAAATCGCCTTAGCCTACCTTGTATGCACTCATTTTTAGTGCATTATTGTGACAACATTTGTTTAAACCCAAGTTAATTATCTAATTGATTACATGGTTGCTAAGTCGAGTCATATCCTTGTACATATTGTTTTGGGACGATTGGGACTCATGGGTAAAGTACTAGTGTAATGGAGTAATGGGGAAGAACATCATTTATTACCCCCATATGTGCTAAATGTTTTAAAAGTACTCCAAGTTTTTCAATTATCTTAATTCGAGTCATTAGAATAGTTATTTGTAAAGTTATATAAAAGTTCAAGTGTAAGGGGATGCAATGCCCCTATGATGTATTATTTTGGATGGTAGGGTAAAAGTGTATGCAAAAAAAAAAAAAAAAAAAAAAAAAAAAAAAAAAAAAAAAAAAAAAAAAATCAAGAAAAATACAAAAAAAATGAGAAAAAGAAAAATAGAAAAAACATACGGACTACCATCCCGTTTTATTTTATGTTTATTTTATGTTTATGTTTTGTTATTTTCTTTCATTAGCTTAAGATCGAGTCTAGTCTTGGCTTAGCAACATTGTATAGTACATGTAATCGATCAAGATCTTTAACTCGCCACCAGTAAAATATCCTTTATCCAACCAAACCGTGTTTTCCTTTTCCCTACACCTAACGTTATAACCCATTTAAAAGCCCTCTTTGATAGTTTATCTTAGGTGCTTACGCCTAGTGGAGGAGGTTTTCGATCCTTTCCCAAGCCTATGGTAATCTATTTGCTATGACAGGTAGTGAGAGATATTATCCGTTTTCATTTATGAGATCTATTTTGATGACACTTGAGAGATGTGAGTATCTAAACACTACTTGTGAGGTGCTAGTATGTAATCTCCGTGCTTATTATGATTGAAGTGGAACGATTATTTGTTGTAATTACTTTTATGTTTGCATTAAATGACCCCTAACTTGTATTTTGATTAGAATAAAAGCGCATTTGCTTGAGGACAAGCAAATCTCAAGTGTAAGGGTATTTGATGAGGCGAAAAGTGTACCGCTTTTAAGGGGTCATTTAAGCCCGAAATCGTATTTATTTGATCAAATATTGCCCTAAATCGTTCCTTTTGTCATTTTAGGTACTTTTGAGGAGAAATCTGGAAAAGGAGGCATTTTGGACGTTTTTGGAGCATAAAAGTGAAGAAAACGGCAAAGTCTCAAAATTGTGCTGAAAGTCACCTTTGACGGCGTCAACATTAACTCCAGACGGCGTCATGCTTTGGCAAGAAAAGTTGGATGTGAAATTTACTCATGACGGGCCAGTGAGTTTGCATGAGAATTCTGACGGCGTCACGCTTTAACTAAATCAAGGGCGTCACGGCTTAAATCAAAGAGGGACGGCGTCACGTTATAGGTCCGACGGCGTCAAGCCTTGATAAGCCAGAATGGATTTTTGAAGAGCTAAAGAGGGACGGCGTCAAGAAGGTCACCCGGGAACCCTAAAAGCGGCGAGGTGACGGCGTCACAATGCATAATGTGACGCCGTCAGATGTCAAAGTCTATATATAGTTTTCTAATTTTTTGTCATTAGAGGAGAGCTTAGTGTGTGGAATTTTGGGATAAAACCCTAAGACGATTTTAGCTACTTTTTCAGGGCTTCTTGCCTTGAGATCTTCCATGTTTTATTGAAAGATAAGTTATCAATTAATCATTCAATATGTCTATGTGTTGTTTGATTCTATCTTATGCTTGTCTTTTGTTTAACATGTTAGGCTAATTTTATCTTGTGTTTGCTTAGATCTAATGAAACCTAGCTATTGATTATTGGTTGTTAGTGTGTTGTTAGTTGTATTGGATGATTGTTTATCTATGTTAGGCTTAAGAAAACTGGCTAACTTCCTATTCGGTAACTTGCTTGAACGTCTTAAGAAACATGAACCAAACGCGTACTAAAGGTTTTTATGGTTGTATTTAATGCACAAGCGAATTCTAGTGATCCCATGTTAGGAGCTTCCTAGCCGGCTCGACATAGGAGTGAAGTAGGAGCTTGTAGAGTTTGGGGAAGTAAGTACGCCACCCCACGAATGGTATTAAGGAATACACCCGTCATCCACGCGACTAATACACACTAATTAACCGGTAAAAGATAGTTAGGGAGTAAGGAAATCTAAGTAAACACATTTCTCCACACATAAGTTTCTCACCACTTTTCATTTTTGTTATTTTATTTTATTTGCATTTGTAGTAATTTGGGTTAGTTGACTAGCAACTAATTCCGCCCACTCCTTCAAAACCCGAGATTTTACTTGCTTTCATAAAAATATAAAAACATAAAAAGAATCTTCCTCAACCCTTAGACCTAATTAGAGTAGCCTTTCATACCTAACGAACACTATTCCCTGTGGAGAACGATCAATCCCCCGTACTTACCACTACACTATACTACATCGGTCAGGTACACTGCCTGGTGGGGTTGTAAGCCTCTTGAGATCCCTTGAGAGGTAAAACCTGTTGTAAGGTTGCAAAACCCACGCATCAGGGGACTAACAAATGCCTCTAGGACTCTGAAAGACGTTTCAATTTACAAGCATCCTAGAGATCTACGCAGCCTAACCAGTTAAACACTGATCAGATATACTTAGCGAATACCTTTCAAATGAGTTAAGTATTTGCTAAATATGAAGAAGGATCTAGCTGAAATTCTTAGACACACATAGGCGGCCGTAATTTGAGATAGCAAAGCAGGAAAACCCTTGGGAAGATAAGAACTCATCGATAGAAGGGAAAGCAACTTGCATGTACAAATAGTTGTCAGCACAGTAAGGCAACCCTAGCCACACAAAGGCACGTGCACCTTACTTCTAGTTTGCAAGTTAATATTGTCTCGTAACAACTAAGAGTGTATCTCCCTAGTATATTAAGGGAGAATGGCAGAGGTGATAAGCAATCAATTCCACCACTAGAATCTTCCTCTTCTAGTGTAGAATCTTCCTATTCAAAACTAAAGAGTTTTCACTTGTCATTACCAGGGATAATATTCCACAACTATCCCTCGTAAAGCCTTCACCTTAACTTCTAATTGAGACTGAAAAGTTGTAATGTACAAATGAGTATTATTATTAGTAGCAGGTAAAGATTGTGTAAACATGTTCTCATTTCTAATGTTCATCAGTTATCATCATATGCTCAAACTGTTGTTCATATGTTTCATGATTTTACTCAAAAATATCGGACCAACATAGTCACTCTATTCCTGTAACTCATACCGGACATAGCTTCTTGCATACATCTCATAAGCCTCTTCTTTTAAATCATATTCTTGTCACGCCCCACATAATTAAGAACTTAATTTATGTTCGTAAATTTACCCGTGACAATGATGTTTCTGTTGAATTTAATGCTTATGGTTTTTTGTGAAAGATTACCAAACCCAAAGGCTTCATCTCCGTTGTGATAGTACGAGCAACCTTTACCCAGTTACTCAGCAACCCCCGTTTTAAACCCTAGTTATTTTCAAGGTTGTAAAAATCGCTAGGCGCTAGTGAGGCGGTCGGGTAGGGCCTAATGATTAATCGGTTAGGCGGGGATTAATCGGATTGAATATTTTATGCACAAAATTGTAATTTTAGATATTATACAATATTATATGTATGAGATAAGCATACTGCATCAAAGTTCAAATATTTCAAGTGTTCAAATATAAACATAATACATAATTCTTCAAAGTTTTAAGTCAAACATAGATATTACTCGGTTTGTTGACCATTTTTAAGCGATCTTTGACCAATTTTGTCCGATTAATTGGTATGTTGACCAATTTTTAAGCGATTTTGTTGACCCATTTTTAAGTGATTTTTTCCGATTAATCTGATTTGACCGATTTTGTCCTATTAATCGGTTTGTTAACCGATTTTTAAGCGATCTTTGACCAAACCGATTAAATAGGCCGATTATGATAAATCCGGGCGCTTAGTGACCGATCAGCAATTATGCGCCGATTAATCGGCCGCCTGGGCCAATTTTTACAATAGAGGTTATTTTTCTTTTATTTAGTTCCACTACATGGCACAGACGCCTTGGTCATCCCGGGGAAGATGTGCTTCATCGTTTAGAGTCAAGTAATTTAATTTCGTGTAATAAATCAAAGTGCCCGCTTTGTGTCATGCTTGTCAATTAGGTAAACATGTTAAACTTCCGTTTTATAGTTCTAAGTCTTTTGTTGAGTATGCGTTTCAAATTATTCACTCGGATTTATGGACATCACCAATTCCGAGTGAAAGTGGAATTAAATATATGCTATTTTCTTAGATCACTTTTCGCACTTTGTTTGGGTCTACCATTTGCATAAAAAATCTGATTTGTTTGATACTTTTGTTGCTTTTCGTGCTTATGTCAATAAACAATTTAATGTAGACATCAAGGCTTTGTAGTGTGATCATGGGGGGTGAATATGACAACACCCGTTTCCATGACCTTTTTTGCCAATATCGCATACAATTTCGCTTTTCTTGCCCTCGCACTTCTCAACAAAATGACAAATCCAAACATATGCTCTGTACCATTAATAACCTTATCCGCACATTGCTTTTTCAAGCAAAGATACCTCCCTCATATTGGGTGGAAGCTCCTAGTATGGTCGCTCACCTTCGGAATATGTTACCTTCTACCGCCATTAGCAAAGAATTTCCATACACCAAACTCCATAACCAAACACCCACGTATGAACTAGCTGTACAGTTCAGCGGGACTATTTTGAGTCAATATTTGACCAAATTATCCCTCACAAGTATTTGAAGCATAAAAACAGCCTAAGTAATTAGCTGGAAAAATCAGAGAGCCAGTCCACTCTCTGATAAAGTCAAGATGTAAACCATGAGCAAGTTTACTCCCTGACAAAGATCAGCACAGCTCAGCTATCAAAAGACTAGCAAAGGTATACACCTCAGCGAGCAATCTCAGGAAAGTTAAAGTTAGACCACTTGATATATATTCAACCACTGATGTAAAGAACAACGGTTCTGATAAAGGAACTCACTGAGTGTCTTCACATATCAGAGCATAACAACTTAGATATGTTTTATACTTCTTGGTGAATACAGTCAAGCTTCGATGAAGTCGAAGACCAAAATGAATAAGCACTTTCTAACCTGATGCGGAATCAGCTAGCAAAGTACAAGGAGTTACTAACAACCAGAGTCTTGGGGGACTGACAAATGTCTCTTGGACTCTGAAAGACTTGCCAACAGAAAACCATCCTAGAGATCTACGCAGCCTAACTAGTTAAACACTGATCAGATATACTTAGCGAATACCTTTCAAATAAGTTAAGTATTTGCTAAATATGAAGAAGGATCTAGCAGAAATTCTCAGACACACTTAGGCGGAAGTAATTTGAGATAGCAAAACAGGAAAACCCTTGGGAGGATTAGAACTCATCGATAGAAGGGAAAGCAACTTGCATGTACAAATAGTTGTCAGCACAGTAAGGCAACCCTAGCCACAGAAAGGCACATGCAACTTACTTCTAGTTTGCAAGTTACTATTGTCTCGTAACTACTAAGAGTGTATTCCTAGTATATAAAGAGAGGTTGGTAGAAGTGATAAGCAATCGATTCCGCTACTAGAATCTTCCTCTTGTAGTGTAGAATCTTCCACTTCAAAACTGAAGAGTTTTCATTTGTCATTACGAGGGATAGTATTCCACAACTATCCCTCGTAAAGCCTTCACCTTAACTTCTAAGTGAGATTGGAAAGTTGTAATGTACAAATGAGCATTATTAGAAGTAGCAGGTCAAGATTGTGTAAACATGTTCTCCTTTCTAATGTTCATCCGTTATCATCATATGCTCAAATTGTTGTTCATATGTTTCGTGGTTTTACTCAAAAATATCGGACCAACAAGTGTGTTGGTCCACGATTTGTATGGATCTCTAAGTAGCCTTTGATTACTTAGTGGATGAATTGAATAAATCCAAATCAATCCAAGTGAGAAACTCTTACACAATTGTTAGTGTTAATGTGGAAAATTAACAAGAACAATGAAGAACACAGAGTTATCACTAACTCACACAATTCATACTACATAATAATGATCCCTTAGGGTTCCTTTTATACTTGAAGGAAACCTTAATTACAAAACCATGTGAAAAGATATTTACATATCTTCTATAAAGATACCTAACTCGTATATATCCTTTCCTAACTTAATACTAACAAACTTTCCTATTTTCACTGACCCGACTTAACATAACTACCAGACTTAACTATTACAAAACCAGACTTAACTAACACCAGACTTAATATCATAGCTACCAGACTTAACTTAAGTCTGTTCTTCATTAAGTCTTCTTCGAACCTTGTAATAATTCCCAACAATCCTCCCCTAACTTGATCTTCATGTTCCATGAACTTCAAGTTCGTTCTGTGTAAGCTCTTGAGGATTAAACTTTAAACACTTGGAATTATCTTGATCTTCAAATGACTTTAAATCTGCAAATTTGATTCTTTATGCAACAACTTGATCTTTTCACCATCTGATATGCCATCCACTTGATCTTTCCAGCAACCATGACATTTTGTACATCAATTCCTGTTAAGTTTCATATCTATTCTCATCACTTCCAGGTGTGTAAACTCCTGTGAGAGGTGAATCATTGAAAATTAATGGATTTGATGTCTCTTTACCAATAGCCATCACTACTGGAGTAGCCAAATGTTTTGGTGTGTAAGACCATGGTACATTGATAACCATATAATTTTTAGTAAATCATCAACTATCAACAGATTTGTGATGTCTTTACCAAAAGCTGTACCCTTTTGGACTAGCCAATTCTTTGATGGAATGCACCACATCATGGTGAATTGATTACCATTTATGGTTTTCCACAGCCTTTACCACAAGCCATAATCTTGTGGGCTAGTCAACTCTTCACAAACTCGGATATGGTGAGTTGAATACCATATAATTTTTGGCAAATTGTCAGCCATAAACGGATTTGAGCTATCTTTACCTGTAGCCGTTTGCTCAGGATTAGCCAGTCCTTATGTGGATGAGACAAGGTGGACTGATAACCTTTTGTTGTGTTAGTGCTATGCACCTCCACCAAGTGAGAAGTTCCAATAGTCTCACTTATCAACTTAAAAATTCTTTCAAACACCCTTAAGCCACATCCTTCAAAGACTGTCTCTTTATCAAATCCAATAACATCTCATATCCTTCATCCTTCTTACCAGCATACAACTTTTTGCTCATCATTTCCTTGCAAACACTCGATGATAAAGGATATTCCACTTCTGCAAGCATATAAATATCAGCATTCTTTAATGAAACACAATGTACCTTGCAGGTATGAAAGTATCTCCAGCTGACAATATTTTGCTCTTCAGGAAGTTTCCACACTATATCTGACTCAGTTGGTGGCTCAAACATCACCTTCAAATTACCCCAAAAGACTCTTTCAAATTCATCTTCAGGTGGATTATCTCCAAATTTAATGTTCACCAACTGATAAAGTGCTTAAAGATCCTCCCTATTCACATCATTTAGGATTCCAGCAAAATTCATATAAACAATGTCAGAATTATCCTCCCTTATAATCTGATATGTAGCTCTTTCACCAGTCATGATGAATTGATACTTGACTACCTTAGTTGGTTCCTTTATGCTTTCAATAGTCCCCATGGTAGCTCCTTCAGATGAAGGTTCTTCCTCTAATTCATCTTCTTCAATCACCTTCTTGTGTTTACCTTTTCTTTCCATACTTTTTCTTCTTGTAAATACTGTGACAGACTTCTTCATCTCTTCTTCTTTTCTTACTTCAGTTGAATCCATTTCAACCTCAACATCTGTTACTTTCTCAATCATCTTATCTGCTTTAATAACATGATCACTTTCTTTCACCTTTTTACTCTGAAAACAAAATCTTTGTACATCCTTATAATCAGCAGCTTTGTAACCTTGATCTCTTTCAAATGCATTGAGATATGCAATTTGAATCTCCTCATATGACTTTCCTTTCATCTTTTCCCAAGATAGATTCATTTGATTCTTTAGATACATTTTCATGTCATGCCTCTTTTCTGCCATAGTCTTTTTCTTAGGAACTTTTGTTTTCTTCCGAGTTTGTCTGATCTTTTCCAAAAATCCACCTAAAGTATCATCAGAAGCTCTTGAATTTATAAACTCTGCTAACTGTTTGGACTTTTCTTCAGCAGTCAATCCTTCAACAGCTTTGATCTCCTCATACTTAGCTCTTACTTCATCATCAACATTTATCAAGTGTGTAAATGGATCATCAGACTCTTCAGCTAGTCTTCTTGCATAAAGTGCATCTGCTTTCTTTTGTTGTTCCTGTCTTTCTTTCTCAGCAAGATCTTGTGCTTTAATCCTCTCAATCTCAGCCAAGCTAGCTTGTTCTTCCCTTTCTTGACTTTTCTTTTTCTTAGGTCGAGGATTTTCAAAAACAATCTCCTTCCCTTTTCTCTTATTACCAGCAACAGCCTCAGAACTTTCTTCACCAGACTTATCCTGACCAGACTTAATTTCATTACCAGGCCCAAAAGAACCAGACTTTTCACCAGACTTTGCATCAGACTTATCAACTCCTTCCTCAGCAGAATCCTTGTCATTTAGAATTAGTTTTCTCCCCTTTTTCTTCTCTTTGATCTTGCCTAAGGATTGAGCCAATGTCTCTGCCACTTCCATTGCTTCTGGACTAAAATTTGTGCCTTTCTCTTGAACTGGTGTTTGAAATCTGTGCTCTGCTTCTAAATTCCTCCCCTGTTTGGAAGAATTTTCAGCTTCTCCTTCCTGGTCATGAAATTGAACACCCTGATCCTTCATAACCTTTTCCAGTTTCTTCACTTTCCTCACCAAAGTGATGACAGCTTCACTGAGTGCTTTGTTGGACTTCTCCAAAGTAGTCACCTTCTTAAGCAAAGTTGGAACTAAGGTTTGAAGCTCTTCCACAGACATTGAGGCACGTTCCTCCTCCTGTGCAGGACTTGGAACATGTGATGGAGGGGACTGTGGAATAGGTGTAGGTTGTCTCTCAACAGATGAAGGACTGTGTTGTGGTGAAGATGTTGGTGTAGGAATGGGAGTGGGAGTTGGGGATCTTGGTTGTTCCAGAGATTGCTCCTCATCAGATGACTCTTGTATATCCTCAGATGTACCTGCATTGTTAGTACCAACAAGCATAGCAGGAAGTAAAGGCCTATGGGCCCCTTTGAAATTTCTCTTCATGTTAGCAAATAATTTTCATGTGAAAACCACACACTCATATGTTTGCACTTTGTTTGAAGTTTCAAAGTTTAAAACCACTTGCAGAAACCTAGGATACATCAAAAACTTTGGCTTTTTAGCATTGGACTCCATGCCTTCGAAAATAAGTTTTGAAAAGTTAAATTTCCTTCCAAGTGATAGACAAACCAATGCAGAAGCAATTTTGCTTCCAAATTGATCCCATCCACCACTCTTGGGACTTAGGCATTGGAGCAGGTGATGAACTAAAAACCTCCACTGTGGTGTAAAATTGTTTTTCCAAAAAGTAAATGAACCATCAGTGGGATAACCTATGCTTTTCAGTCCTTCTAAAATTTCCTCACTTGACAAATTAAATTCCCCTGAAGCATCATCCAATTGAAGACTACTCCTAATGGAAGCTTCAGTAACAGTAAAAGCATGAGTATCTAATGTTGCCCTTAAACATGGTGTCCCATCATCAAGAGTCTCAGAGGTAACCGACCTCCAGAACTGCTTGACAAGGGACACATAAATAGTGGGATTATGAAGTAAAGCATACCGAATATGTGAGCCACGCATAAAATCCACAATTTGTTCGAAGCCCTCACTTTGAGTTGGTTTCTTCAAGAAGCCAACCTGATTGTGCTTGTCAACAAACTTTAGAGAAGCCATTGATAAGTAAATGATTTGAGTCTGGTTGAGAACTTGATGTGCCCGGTTCGGTGCAAGTTTTAAATTTATAAGGGGTGAATTACCGAATCTAATAAGAACACATACGAGCAAGTATACTCATCCGTTGTAGCAAGATTTTGATGGTAAGTCGGGATCGTTCGCAGGGATTTGTGTAGTGAATCGAATTATAAGTTAAAAGCAACTATCTCAAACAAGTAGTAATGATATTATGAAAATTCAAATGATTAAAAACTACACTTGCTTAGACTAGTGTACTACAATTGACTAATATGATTGTGATAACTTTGGATAACATGTTGGTTGTGATAATCAGTTTTGACACTAATCTATTGTTTCTACAAATTAAACCTTCGTCAAGATCTTGGTTTATAAAAACAAGCATTACGTTTAACCAATCAATTCAATATCAATTCAAGGTTCATGAGTTGGTGTTCCTCAAACACAAAAATAATCTTTTGTCTAATCAAACAAGCTTAGGAAATGGTCAATACAAAAGGTAACCGATTATAGACAAAAGGTCACAATTGAAAGCAAACTATTAATCTCTCGACCTTTAAAGTGGTTTACAATCAATCCGTTTTGATAGACAAAAGCATTTTCATTACAATCACAATTAAGTTCCTTTGTTTAATCAAGAATAGTGGAAGACAACAATCATTCATAGACAAATGATTATAACTAGTGGAATAACAATAGTTCTTTCGACCCTTAAGATTACTAGCACTAGTTAAACTTGATTACCCAAATGTCACTATGAAACTTAATCACAATTGGTTCTTAGAATCGACTTGAAATTGAATTAAAACATGTTATCACAATCATATGCCAATCAATGAATAATACACATCATCTAAGCAAGTGCACAAAGGCACTAGCCGCTCATAGCAAACATAAATGTAAACTCAATACTTTGAACATTAGAAACCATGATTGAAAGTCTTACAATGATTGGAAATAAGATTACAAGTGAAAGACAATGATTCCACAAGCAATGGAAATGGTGTAATCGACTTTCTCCCTTCTCCTGGACTTATGGACGAATTTCTTGAGTATTTTCTGTGAATGGTTCTCTCTTCTAACAAGCAAGCACTCCCCTAGCATACATATATCTCTCTAGATTGATTGGTATTATAAATACCCAACAAATGGTTCAATAAATTGCTCTAACCAAGGGTCTAAGTGCATAAATGCTTCTCTTGCTCTCCAAGTAGTATTGAATGGTTAGAATACTGAAAAGAAGGACCTAGAACCGGATTTATAAAGTCACAATCCTTAATAAAGAAGTCTTGGGTCAACAACGACTTCCAACCGATCGGATAGAATGGTCTACCGATCGGTTGGTCTTCTCGGTAAATCCAAATCTCTCCATCCGAATCGGTTGCGGGCGGCGACCGATCGGATGGCTACTGCTGGTGAACCTTTTTCTTGGACTTTTTCCGTATGACTTGTTTCTCGGTCGTAGCTCTTGATTCTTTGATCTTTCTCTTCATCCTTAAGCTTATTACTCGACTACTTGGACTTTAACTCATTGAAATACCTCACGGAGCAGAACTTGACACAAAATTCACATGCAATCATAAATATTTCCTTTTTCCTCATTTTTTTGTATCTATTCCATCCATTTTCCTGTCTTTGGCTACAAATGCTTTGCAAACACACTTTGGTACGATTTAGTAACAAAAGCATATAAATATAACCACAAAACATATATAAAACTACCAATAACGCTACTAAAAACATGTTAGATTTAGGCGTTATCAAATCCCCCACACTTGAACTTTGCTTGCCCTCAAGCAAATCTAGAAATAAAAACAATTATCCACATGGTATACACAAATGATTAGGAAAATGAGATGCAAATCTATCAAGCACTAGTACAAGCTAGATTCATCGTTTTAAGCTTTTATGGTTGAATCATCGAGATGTTTGACAATACCCAAATGATTTTCTTGCATGATACACATTACTAAACACCTCACGAAAGGAAAATGAAATATAATTCACTCAAACACTCAGTTGTATGATTGGCGGAGTATTTAAGAGGAATGACACTCATTTGCTCAGTCATGATCTAAATATTACCATAGGCTTGTACACGAAACAAAACTACACCGAAATGGTGTGAGCGCCAAGTATACATATCAAAGAGGGCTTTTATTCGGGTTTAAGGCTAAAGGGTTATAAAAGACTAATGTGCCACTATCTCATGCAAAACATAATAGCTCGCTAACAACGAATTCTTGCATTACCAAATAACGGATGGTCACTAGATTGTACCTTGGTTCGCTAACGACGTTACTTGCATAACGGATGGTCGCCAAAATACGCCCTAGATCGCTAACAACGTTAGTCAATTCCTCAAGAAATCGGATGGTCACTACATGTCCATACACTTAATAATTTCACAAAGTCAAAAAGGGTAGGATAAGGCATGGGATATGTTTATGAAATTGGTTGAAAATAAAAACAAAATTAGTCAAAGTCTACGAACCAAATGTTACTAGCTATTTCAAACCACTATCATGCCATTTTGCGAAAAACTCCATACTTCCTTTATTCATACTTGATTCACTTAGCCTATTGGCTTATTCTTGTCACCTTATAGTTGCAATGACTTACTTTTTTTTTTTAACTTGTCATCTTATAGTTGCGATGACCTTACTTGGATAACAACTTTCGGAGCTTACGCTTTCTTTGAACTTTCATGATTTCCACATAACATCCATCTTGCCAAATAGCTAGCAACCAACCAAGACTTGACTATGGATAAGGCTAGGCTAAAAAGGTGTAAAATCTTTTTGAATTTTTCTGGATTGTATCAAAAGAAAAGATAGGCTCGGCGGGTGTAACTAGGGGTATCTAGCATTAAAGACAAATGCTAACAAATGGGTCCATATGAGTGGTTAACTAGCCAATGTAGCTAGCTAATATAGCATTATATGAAAATGGAAGGCCATTTGGGATAAAACCTAAGGTTGCCTCTTATCACGCATATACACTTATATCACAAATGAAATGTGATCTCACAACGGTCTCGTAATGATTTACAAGTACAAGTTCTAGAATAAATAAAATCACCGGCACACTCATAGCAAAAGATCTAAGCATAAAAGATGTATGCTATATATAGAACAGGCTCAAATCCTCACACTTTAGTGGAAAGGGCTATAATCTGTGCTAGCTAATGTTATCGATCCCAGAATGGATTGCAATATTAATCGAGACACATCTCAAATTTTCAAAATTACAGATTTCACCAGTGCAATCATAAATATTTCCTTTTTCCTCATTTTTTGTATCTATTCCATCCATTTTCCTGTCTTTGGCTACAAATGCTTTGCAAACACACTTTGGTACGATTTAGTAACAAAAGCATATAAATATAACCACAAAACATATATAAAACTACCAATAACGCTACTAAAAACATGTTAGATTTAGGCGTTATCAGAACTTATTAGGGTTTGGCGTGTTTATAAGCAGGGTAGTTAGCCAAAAATAACGATGTTCAAATTTGGAAGTAAGTAAAGATAATAGTGAAAAAGATTTGTCAATTTTATCCTTATATATCTCTTATTCTCGAAAATTCTTAACGGTAATATTGTTATATAAAAATACATTATTTTGACTGACCAGACCTAACGGTAATATTTAATTACCAGATACACTACCAGACTTAAAGTTGGTCAACCCGACTTAATCATCCACTTACCAGACTTAACCAAGGAAGTTGACTTACACATTGATTTAGCAATCGCCAGACTTCACATCATCACCAATCTAAGTTTTTCTGCAAATGTTAGTTCCAACAGCCAGAAAAAGAGACAAACTAAGCAAAATTACAAGAGAATGCAATTATAAAATCTACCAGATTTAAAAAGTAAAGCTACCCGACTTAAGTAAACTGTACATTTAACCTCCCCTTAAATGTACATTACCTCCCCTTAATTGCACACATTTTTTTTATCACTAAAACTAACAAAGATACTTAATCTAAAAACAATTAAGACTATGGTCAACTTTCCAAAAGTACCATAATTAACTCAATGCCTGCAAGGAGTTAATTCATACACCAACCGAGCATTTAAGTGCCTTAAACCTTGATATTCTCTATAAAAGGCCCCTTATAGTCAACACCAAACCATCTTATATCAAAAAGAAAACTTGTTCAACATAACGGATTCTTCCCCATCAAACATCATGGAGATTTCATCCGACTCATCTTCTGAGTCATCTGATGGAGGATGGGAAGGCTATTTTCCACCTGGCTACACTTCACGCCTAAGGAACAAGTTATCAAAGAAGACAATGCTTTTACGTTGGCTAGTTTCTTATGATCTTACAGCAAAAGAACCAGAGGATGAAGCAGCAGAGGCTTCAAAAGAAGTGTCTTCAAAGAATAGCATTGTGTTGCCGCATCTAAAACCAAACAAGCAGGTTCTAGGACTCTTAAACCCAAAAGTGAGAGATCTACTTGGGGAGAAAGGGACCAAGAAAACCATGCCTGATTTGAAGGACAAGGGAAAAAGGAAGAACTAGATGTTGGCGTTTTGCTTGTTTATGTTTAGGCTTTTTATCTTGTTTTGTGTTGTAGGCTGCATCCTTGAATGTAACTTGATGGTTATGAATAAAAACTCCATGATCCTTTTGTTTTATTTTGCCAAACATAAATTATTAGCAACAATAAAGAGTTGACAACTGTAAAACAAAGTTAAGCACAAAACACAAAGAAACAATCGTACTAGAAAAGTTGAAAACCATTAAACTAAGAAGAACCAACCAAAAAAAAAAATTAAAACTTCAAGACTTAAAAACAATTCCAAGGACTGGAAGTATACAAACTTTACAAAACATAAGAAGAGAAATCAATTTCTCTTAACAACCCAGGCCTGAGTAGGCTTGGGTCTGCCTTGTGGATCAACATACTTAAAAGTCTTATATGAAACTGATCCACTGTTGCTTTGGGATTTATAGGTATATTCATTCTTGAATGGATCCCAAGACCAACATGCTGAGGTCTTAACAGCAGAACCCCCATTACCCTTTACAGCATTTGAAGTTGAAGGTCTTACTGTATTCTTAGCAATTGGTCTCCTCACAGGTGAATGAGGTTTATAAAATTGGTTTCTTTGATTCACCTATGGTTTTTGGAAAGTCTGTCTGGGTCTCACTTGATTAATATAACCAGAATTTACATAAGGCCTCATAGAATTAAAGTTTTGCCTACCCAAATTAAGGTTCCTCAAACCAGTCTTAATATTTGGTACCAGAATTAACATTGATGTTTGGTCTACCAGAATTAATTTGTTGTCTACCAGAATTAAGGTTTGGTCGGGTAGAATTAACATGTTGGGCTGGTCTGGGAGCAAATTGGTTGGCATGATTTATTCTGTTAGCATTATTCCACACTGGTTTATTATTAACATGACCCATATTCACATTCCTTTTAAGCTCAGCTTCCCTTTTCATTCTCTTCTCATGGAAGTCACAATCTCTAATCAAATGACTTAAACTTCCACCAACAAAACATCTCTTAGGAGTGTAAGTGTAGCTACTCCTAACTTCTCTGTGAACACTATTACTTTTAGGTGACTCATTCATATTAACAGATTCCCTAGGATATTTTATGTGGTTGACACAACTAGGTTTAACTGTTTGGGGTTTTGGTTCAGTCACAACATGTTCACTTTCCTTAACAATCTTAGGTTCAGGACTCTCTTTTACTTCACTTTTTGACTCAGACTTAGAGTGGTCAGAGACATCACTAATGGATCCTTCATTGTCATTAGATTGACAAGTAGAATACACACTAGTTTTGTCCTCTGAGGTGGTTGACTCAGGTATTTGAGGACCTCTTTTTCCATACACAAATAGAGAGTCATCTAACTCCTCTTTTTCAAGAGGAGTGTAGTCTCCACTCAATGGATGTGGAAATCCCTTGAAATCATCAGCCTTAACAAACCGATTATACAAAGGTTTACCTTCATAGTCATCCTCTCCATGCTTAAATATAGCCTTTTTCTCATCCTCCTCATATCCTAAGCCATGTTTCTTGTTTGACTTCACTTGAGAATCCCAACATTTAAACAGATTGTTATTTGAATTATTCCACTGATCTACACATTTTTGCAAATCATCCCTTTCCTTTTGTATTCTTAGGCCAATTCTTCTATATTTTTTAAGTTTTTCATCTTGCTCATATATTTTATTAGCCTGAAAGAATAGTTTTTCATTTAAATCAGCATGTTGTTTCTGAAGGGTGCCTTTTTGTGCTTCTAATGTTTTTAAATCATTTTTATAAGCTAAAATTTGTGCTTCTTGGTCACCTATTAGTGTTAACTGTTCATCACACAAAGCCTTAACATGATTATAGGAATCAGTACATAATTTGGAACATAATGATACCTCATTACTAGAACCAATGGCCATGAGTGCATGACTGGACTCTTCAGTCTCCTTTGTGTGCTCATTCCAGTTAATAGCTCCAGCTTCCAATGTCACCATACTCATCTGGTTTCTTTCCAGCTTGTCATCCTCTGCATCACTCTTCCTATACCCATCAGTAGAGTTTTTCTCCGGGCAATCTCTAGAAAAATGTCCATGCTTATGACAATTGAAGCATTCAACTGTCCTCCTAGTGTACCCAACTGGAGACTTGTTGTTGAACTTAATAGACCTCCCATACTGCTTTTGAAACCTCTTTACCCTTAGAGCAATCATGGCAATGTGCCATTTGATGTCCATCTCTTCTACCTCAGCATCATTTATCTGCTCCAAATCTTCACTGATAAAGCTCTCATCTTCTTGTTGATTGGCGAAGAATGAGTGAATCACCTCATCTGCAAAGCCTGTAGAAGCAGTTCTTTCTCTTGTAGAAGCTTCATAAACACCAGACTTAACACTGCCAGACTTAACCTTGTAAGTGCTGCCTTTGCTTTGAGACACAAAAGCAACATTTGAAGAACTAGGAGATGTCTGAGTGGTTTCATTGATGTCCCTTTCAAAAATCCTAATATTGTTGTACAGGTCATCTGGGGTCATTGAGTCAACTTCATCCTTTATCCTCATAGTCATAGACACATTTACCCATTCTGGTGGTAGAGACCTAAGAAACTTGTGATTGGCATCCTCATTAGATACAGCAGCACCATGTACTTCTAGTTGTGACAGAAGATGTTGAAATCTGTCATAACCCTTTTCCAATCCTTCAGCCTTTGACACACTGAATGTTTCAAATTGCTGTTTGAGAACAGCTTTTTGCATCTTTTTAGAGTTTGCATTCCCACCAAAACGTTTCTTAATGGCCTCCCAAATCTCCTTGGCATCTATCATACCATGAAACCTTTGTAGATGCTCCTTTGGAATAGCCATAAGTAGCAAGGTTCTAGCCTTCTTCTCTTTTTCCACAGGCCGTATCTCCTCAGCAGTCAATGGTGGTAATATTCTAATCTGCCTATCAGTACCAACTGAAACCCTTTTCTTAGAATTTCCCTTCTGAATAACCTTCCAAACTTCATTGTCAATGTACTCCAAGTAATGTTCCATCTCCATGGCCCATATGTCGTATTCTTCTCTTTTCAGTATTGGAAGCTTAATGTTGGATATGGTGGTGGTTGTAGGGATGGTTGGTTGTGATTTAGAGGTGCTGGTTTCAGGATTTTCTTCTTCATGGTTTGATCTCTCATCCTCACTGTTATGGTTTGAAAAAGTTTCAGTATTGATTGGTTGCTCAAGGCCAGACATTGTGTAGGGTAAATTGATTGAGAATTTGTTTGTGGTGTTGTATTCTTCGAACTCAGAGTCTCTCTAAAGGCTCTGATACCACTTGTTGGTCCACGATTTGTATGGATCTCTAAGTAGCCTTTGATTACTTAGTGGATGAATTGAATAAATCCAAATCAATCCAAGTGAGAAACTCTTACACAATTGTTAGTGTTAACGCGGAAAATTAACAAGAACAATGAAGAACACAGAGTTATCACTAACTTCGTATATATCACTAACTCACACAATTCATACGTACATAATAATGATCCCTTAGGGTTCCTTTTATACTTGAAGGAAACCCTAATTACAAAACCGTGTGAAAAGATATTTACATATCTTCTATAAAGATACCTAACTCGTATATATACTAACAAACTTTCCTATTTTCACTGACCCGACTTAACATAACTACCAGACTTAACTAACGCCAGACTTAATATCATAGCTACCAGACTTAACTTAAGTCTATTCTTCATTAAGTCTTCTTTGAACCTTGTGATAATTCCCAACAAAGTGGTATTAGAGCGGGTGGATCAATTCCGTGATATAGATCCATTCTTGAATGACTGCTAATAATACAAAGCCGTTCTTGAATGACGGCTAATAACATTCAAACCCGATCCTCATCAAAGAACTACGCAGATATTCCCCCTCCGTAACATCCTCGAGCGTCTTTTCGAACAAAATCGTTTACATCAAACCATTCTTGTGCGAAAAGTAGTTCCATCTGCCTACTCTCAACCCATTTATCCATACCACTCTTAGCGCCACTGTTCCTCTAGAGTTTCAAGTACCTTTGATCAGAAACATGTTTATCTAGACAAACAAGTCCTGAGTAAATGTTTTAATCTTCAAAGGTAACATAGATGGCGAGAGCTTCATGTGAACTCAGTCTCTCACAAGCCATAAGAGTGGTAATACTTAGGAATGTTACATGGTTGATCCCAATAACAACCAACAATGGAAGCGGGTCATCAGAGGCTATTGAAAAAGGGGAATACAAAGACAAAAAGGGGAAGAGGATGCGTCTTTAGGATAGGTATAAATTGTACATCAAAGAGTATTCAGAAATTTGAATAGTCTTTTTTCTTCCAGCACCTAAGAAGGGAAGCAAAAAAGGATGAAAATCAATGATTTTCTCTAAACTTTGTTTAAACTAGCTTGTAAGCTATATACTGGAAAGCTTGCTTACAGCTTGGTAAAACTAAGGCTATTCCATATTTAAACAGGGAAAGACTGGGAAATGCTAACCAATCATTCCTAATCATCATTTGGAATAACCTGCTAACAAAACAGTCCCTGAACCTAGGATCTCTGATCTTGAATCAGAGAGTGAATAAGATTATTTAGTTCGGGGATTGGGATGTACTGATCAGGTAAGAAAATACCACCTCATTCAATGAAATCTCTGACCAGAGTGGTTGCTGAATAATTAGAGACGAGTACTATTACAAGCTGCTGAACCACTAAGACTCTGAGAAATTTGCGGAACTTAAAAGATTCAAAGGCTCATAATCTATATTTTTCAGCGACATAAAAAGAATTAACTTTGTATTTCATAGTATAATAATTCTTTGATGTAAAAGTCAGTGTGTAAGAAGAAGCTGTTATGCTCAGTTGCTCACTTACTACTGATTTAAATTAGGCTATTTATACATCTAGATAGAGGGAGATTTCTGAGTCAAATTTTGACCCAATCACCTCTTACATATATTCAAGTATAAAGCAGTCTAAACTCATTCATTAATGAATCAAATAATATCACTCACTGATACTCTTTTTAAAGTATCAGTGCATTACTCTCTGATAAACTATCAAAGAAAATAAATTCTCTGATAGTATAGAAGTCTATCAATATGATTGTCAGGGATAAGTGTAACCAGGATATTTATCAGATCAATGAAGAAGGGCTATAGGCATATACACCAATGATATCTCTGATATCTCAATCAGGTACCATCACAAATAAAACCAGGCTTAAATCAGTAATAGACAAAACATGGTCTTTGAGTACCAGTGATCAGTTCAAAAACTTGGGAACAAACGAACTTCAGGGACGCACCACTATATCAAGTAGTCTCTGAAACATACAAGACAAAATAAAGAACTCAAAAGCTGAGCCAAGCATCAGAAAACCTCAGAAGAATCAGACGTCTGTTTATGTTTATATATATACTTGGTTATAATTCAGAGTGTAAGAAAAATCTGTTATGCTCATTTATCTCTGATAAATTTAAGACCACCTTAATCAGATGTTTATTTATTTTTCATTCTTGGTTGTAATTCAGAATGTAAGGAGAAGCCATTATGTTCACTTACTTCTGATAAACTTAGGCTACTTTTATGTTCAAATATGGGGAGATTGTTGAGTCAATATTTGACTAAATTATCCCTCACAAGTATTTGAAGCATAAAAACAGCCTAAGTCACTAGCTAATAAAATCAGAGAGCCAGTCCACTCTCTGATACAGTCAAGATGTAAACCATGAGCAAGTTTACTACCTGACAAGGCTCAGCACAGCTCGGCTATCAAAAGACTCAGAAGTTATACACCTTAGCGAGCAATCTCAGGAAAGTTAAAGTCAGACCACTTGATATATATTCAACCAGTGATGTAAAGAACATCGGTTTTTACAAAGAAACTCACTGAGTGTCTTCACATATCAGAGCATAACAACTCAGATATGTTGTATACTTCTTGGTGAATATAGTCAAGCTTCGAAGAAGTTAAAGACCAAACTGAATAAACACTTTGTAACCTCATGCGGAATCAGCTAGCAAAGTACAAGGAGTTACAAACAACCAGAGTCTTGGGGGACTAACAAATGCCTCTAGGACTCTGAAAGACTTTTCAATTTACAACCATATTCGGAAGATAAGAACTCATCGATAGAAGGGAAAGCAACTTGCATGTACAAATAGTGGTTAGCACAGTAAGGCAACCCTAGCCACAAAAAGGCACGTGCACCTTACTTCTAGTTTGCAAGTTACTATTGTCTCGTAACTACTAAGAGTGTATCTCCCTAGTATATAAAGGGAGAATGGTAGAAGTGATAAGCAATCGATTCCACCACTAGAATCTTCCTCTTCTAGTGTAGAATCTTCCTATTCAAAACTAAAGAGTTTTCACTTGTCATTACCAGGGATAATATTTCACAACTATCCCTCGTAAAGCCTTCACCTTTACTTCTAAGTGAGACTGAAAAGTTGTAATGTACAAATGAGTATTATTATTAGTAGCAGGTAAAGATTGTGTAAACATGTTCTCATTTCTAATGTTCATCAGTTATCATCATATGCTCAAACTGTTGTTCATATCTTTCATGATTTTACACAAAAATATTGGACCAACATAGTCACTCTATTCCTGTAACTCATACCGGACATAGCTTCTTGCATACATCTCATAAGCCTCTTCTTTTAAATCATATTCTTGTCACGCCCCACATAATTAAGAACTTAATTTATGTTCGTAAATTTACCCGTGACAATGATGTATCTGTTGAATTTGATGATTATGGTTTTTTTGTGAAAGATTACCAAACCCAAAGGCTTCATCTCCGTTGTGATAGTATGAGTAACCTTTACCCGGTTACTCAGCAACCACCTTTTCAAACTCTAGTTATTTTCAAGGTTGTAAAAATCGCTAGGCGCTAGTGAGGCGGTCGGGTAGGGCCTAACGATTAATCGGTTAGGCGGGGATTAATCGGATTAGATTTTTTATGCACAAAATTGTAATTTTAGATATTATACAATATTATATGTATGAGATAAGCATAGTGCATCAAAGTTCAAATATTTCAAGTGTTCAAATATATATATAATACATAATTCTTCAAATTTTAAAGTCAAACGTAGATATTACTCGGTTTGTTGACCATTTTAAGTGATCTTTGACAGATTTTGTCCGATTAATCAGTACGTTGACCAATTTTTAAGCGATTTTGTCTGATTTTTAAGCGATTTTGTTGACCAATTTTAAGTGATTTTGTCTGATTTATCTGATTAGACCGATTTTGTCCGATTAATCGGTTTATTGACTGATTTTTAAGCGATCTTTGACCAAACCGATTAAATAGGCCGATTATGATAAACCCGGGCGCTTAGTGACCGATCAGTAATTATGCGCCGATTATTCGGCCGCCTAGGCCGATTTTTACAATAGAGGTTATTTTGCTTTTATTTAGTTCCACTACATGGCACAGACGCCTTGGTCATCCCGGGGAAGATGTGCTTCATCGTGTAATAAATAAAAGTTGCCCTTTTTATGTCATGCATGTCAAGTAAGTAAGCATGTTAAACTTCCATTTTATAGTTCTAAGTCTTTTGTTGAGTATGCGTTTCAAATTATTCACTCGGATTTATGGACATCACCAATTTCGAGTGAAAGTGGAATTAAATATATGTTATTTTCTTAGATCACTTTTCGCACTTTGTTTGGGTCTACCATTTGCATAAAAAATCTGATTTATTTGATTCTTTTGTTGCTTTTCGTGCTTATTTCAATAAACAATTTAATGTAGACATCAAGGCTTTGTAGTGTGACCATGGGGGTGAATATGAAAACACCCATTTCCATGACCTTTTTTGCCAAAATGGCATACAATTTCGCTTTTCTTGCCCTCGCACTTCTCAACAAAATGACAAATCCAAACGTATGCTATGTATCATTAATAACCTTATCCGCACATTGCTTTTTCAAGCGAAGATACCTCCCTCATATTGGGTGGAAGCTCCTAGTATGGTCGTTCACCTTCTGAATATGTTACCTTCTACCGCCATTAACAAAGAATTTCCATACACCAAACTCCATAACCAAACACCCACGTATTAACATTTGCGTGTTTGTGGATGTCTTTGCTATCCTCACGTCGATGTTGAACATAAACTTCAACCTCGTTCCACACCGTGGATCCAATAAGATTATTATTTTGAGACATGTGCGGTTTGACGAAGAGGTTTTCCTTTTTGGTACAATAACGCTTTCACCTCAACCCACATACAATTTTCTTTTGCCTCTACCCATCACTAATCTTCAGCCGAATACTACCACCAATTTACCCTCACCCAACCTGTCAACTCCCGCATCACAACAACCCACTACTACTCCTCTCCATACACAAGACCAACCGACCACTTCATATCCCACACCCAACATGTTAAACTCTGAAGCCCAACATCTACCTACCCCACTTTCACATGCTCCACCTCAATCCAATATACCTCCATCTACTAGCCCAACAAACTCTTTGGCCCAACCTATTCCCACAGTCGAGCAAATAGTCACCCAAACTACCATTCCAACAGATAACCAACCTCAAACCGTTTTCTCCCATCCCATGGTTACTCGTGCTAAAGCTGCCATTTTTAAACCGCTTAAACGTATGAATTGTCATGTTACCACTACTTCATCGCTTCCTCGCTCTTATGTTCATGCTCTTCGGGACTCTAACTGGAAAGAAGCTATGTTAGATGAATATAATGCTTTAAATACTAACGGAATGTCCCTTCCAGCTAATGTTAATGTTGTTTGTTCTATGTGGCTTTTCAAATATAAGTTTCATGTAGATGGCTCATTAAGCAAGTATAAGGCTCGTCTTGTTGCCAACGGACGTAGTCAACAGCAGGGTTTTGATTGTGATGAGACATTAATCCGGTGGTTAAACCGACTACCATTCGTACTGTTTTGAGTCTCGTGGTTTCTCGTAACTGGCCTATTCATCAGCTTGATGTGAATAATGCTTTTCTTCATGGTCATTTATCTGAGATGGTTTATATGCACCAGCCTCCCGGGTTTGTTGATTCTGCCAGACCTGATTGTTTATCTCACTGGCAGAAATCACTATATGGCCTTAAGCAGGCTCCTCGAGCTTGGTTTCAGCGTTTTGTTAGCTTTGCTACTCGGATTGGTTTTCAACACAGTAAAACCGATGCATCCTTATTTGTTTATCATTTTGGATCTGACATTACTTATTTATTATTATATGTGGATGATATTATACTTACTACATCATCTTCAGCATTGCTACATCGTATTATTGGCTCTCTTCATGGCGAGTTTGCGATGATAGATCTTGGCTCTCTTAATTATTTTCTTGGTATTCCTGCTCAGTAGACTGCATCTGATTTATTTTTATCACAATCCAAATTTGCTAAAGAGATTCTTGAGAGAGCTCAAATGCAGCACTGCAATCCGTGTAGAACTCCTGTTGATACCGAGTCCAAAATTAGACCGGAAGGCGATCCTGTTGCTGATCCAACTTTATATCGTAGTCTTGCGGGGGCTCTTCGATACCTTACTTTTACGCGCCCTGATTTATCTTATGCCGTACAACAGGTATGTCTTTATATGCATGATCCTCGGGAACCACATCTTCTTGCTTTGAAACGCATTCTTCGATATGTTCGTGGTACTCTTGATTATGGTCTTCAGCTACATGCCTCCTCTATGACTCAACTTGTTGCTTATACTGATGCTGACTGGTCAGGTTGTTCGCTTACTCGCCGGTCTACCTCTGTGTTAATACAAATATCGTCCTAAAAACGTTATTTATATTTTACGATCTTTGCTTAATTTTGTTAATGACAATTATAAGGCTTATCTTTAGCAAAGCATAAGTATATGTTAAAGTCTTTTACATTTTAGTAACAAGCTTTTAAAAACTCATTTACATATCATATGATCACTAGGAATTACACATTACATACATATATACATTTACATGTTTATTTTTATTTCTTAAAAATGGAAATACACATGACATCATGGCATACCTCATTAGGAAATCTTAGTTGACTTTACAACATATTTTGTAAAGATCTTGAAGCTAAAGAGTTGACTTTGTAAGATCTTGACAAGACTAGACAAGATATAGTAAGATTTGGAAATCCCTTAGCTGGCTTATCCCCGCGGAACAAAACCAGTACAAGGGCGGAACCAATTATTTGGGTCTGCCAAATCCGCGAGCTGTCTGGTCAGTTTTGCCTATAAATAGCAAGCTGATCATGCAAGCATGACACTGGACGAGCTCATCAGAAATCTCAAAGTTCACGAGATGGTAATGGAAAAAGACTCAGAAATAGTTAAAGGCAAAAAGGAGAAGATGAAGTCCATTGCCTTGAAAGCTAGGGTAGAGTCAAGTGATGATGAAGAGTCTAATTCGAGTAGCGAAGACGAAGAATATGCCATGGCCGTAAGAGATTTCAAGAAGTTCTTTAGGAGATGAGGAAAGTTCGTAAGACCACCTCGTGAAGAAAAGAAATCCTTTCGGAAAGACCGTGATGATAGGAAAGGAAAAGTAGATAGGAAGTGTTTTAGGTGCGGGGATTCCAGTCACCTAATAGGAGAATGTCCAAAGCCTCCAAAGAACAAATCTCAAAGAGCATTTGTTAGTGGAGCTTGTAGTGACAATGATGGTGATGAGGACGAGCCTAAGAACGACGAAGTTGCTCTCATGGCTCATGACTCAGAAGAGGTACATTTTGACTCGTCATATTCCTCTATTGATGATGAAACCTTAGAAGCAGAATATAACAAACTGTGTGATATTACTCTAAAAATCATAAACAAAAATAATTTCTTAAAAACCGAAACGACACTTTTAGAAAACGAAAACTATTGGTTAAAAGAAAAAGAAATACGATCAGAAAAGGGTAAAAGTGTTAAAGAAACATGTGTCTCACGTCAGGAACTTAAACTAGAAATAGAAAAACTTAAAACCACACAGGAAGATCTTATAAAAAAAAACTCTAAGTTTAAAAGGTTTGATAAAAACATTTGTTTAGCAGATGAGTTAATGCAAATTCAAAAGTTGCCTCATGATAAAACCGGACTAGGATTTATGAAATCAGGAAACATAAATGACTTTATGAAACAAACAGTGAAAGTACAAGAACCTGTTCCAACTAAGTCAGACACCCACGGATCTGGCGGATCCAAAAATTTGGTTCCGCCAGTTGTACCAAAAGGTTCCGCGGGTACTGTTGATGAACAGAAGGTTCATAATTTGGATCGCACTGAATTTGTAAAAGTCACAAAGAAACCTAGCACTAGTACAACTGCTAACGAACAAAAACCAGTAGTGTCTATAGGAAAAGGTCAAGTTAAAAATGAGTTTAGAACCAAAACGGTTCAACAGACACCTAATACTAGTTTTCCCAAACACCCCTTTCCAAAGAGTAACTTTAACTCACAACATCATTATCAAAATAATTGGAACCAAAACATGTCTAGAAACTTTCAAGGTCTCAACTACATGCCATGGAACACCTGTCCACCATTTCCGTACATTAACCATGATAATGTTATGTTTAACCCAAACGGACCCATGAGATATTGGGGACCAAACGCTGGAGTTTTTCTTGAACTTAGGTGTGCTTGAAAGTTGAGTTAGAACCAGATGAGTGGATTAAAGATAGTGGGTGCTCAAGACACATGACGGGAAACAAAAGCCTTTTCTCAACCTACCAAGTGTACGACAGAGGTAATGTCACATTCGGTAGCAAGCTTAAAAGTAAAATCATCGAAAAAGGTACAATCTCTCATGACTCTCTCACTATTGATGATGTTTCTCATGTAGATAACTTAGGTTTTAACTTGCTTAGTATTAGTCAATTATGCCGTAAAAAGTATAACGTCATTTTTAGTGAAAATGGAAGTAAAATACTTAAGGATGGCATAACCGTAGGAAAAGGTGTTTTAAAGAATAACGTATACGTTATGAAACTATACAAAACACCTAAAGACAAGCTTTGTCTTACTTCTTTGGACGAAAACTCAACTCTATGGCATAGACGCTTAGGTCACGCCAACATGAGGTTAATCCAATCCTTATCATCTAAGGAACTCATTAGGAACCTACCCAAGTTGAAATACGACCAACACTTTTGTGATGCTTGCAAAATTGGGAAACAAGTTCATAATAGCCATAAGGCTAAAAACATGGTGTCTACATCTAGGTGTCTAGAATTGTTATATGTGAATTTGTTTGGTCCATCCGCTATACAAAGTTATGGGGGAAACTTCTATACTTTGGTAATAGTAGATGATTACTCTAGGTATACTTGGATTAAGTTTTTGAAAACTAAAAATGAGGCATTTGATAAATTTGAAATTCTAAGTAAGATAATTCAAAATCAAATAGGAAATAACATAGTTTCAATAAGAACCAACCATAGTCGTGAATTTGACAACGAAATCCAATTTGGAGCTTTTTGTGATGCTAATGGCATAACTCATAATTTCTCGGCTCCTCGAACTCCTCAATCTAACGGTGTAGTAGAACGCAAAAATAGTACAATCCAAGAAATGAGAAGAACTATGTTAAATGAACAAAACATACCTCAAAAGTTTTGGTGTCACACCGTAGATACATCCACATACATCTTAAATAGAGTCTTAATTAAACCATTTTTGAAAAAGACACCATATGAGTTATATAGAGGCAAAAAGCCTACTTTAGGATATTTTATAGTTTTTGGAAGCAAGTGCTTCATTTTAAACACTAAGGATTATCTCACCAAGTTCGACCCAAAGTCGTATGAAGGTGTATTTCTTGGGTATTCACAAAATAGTAAAGCATACATAGTTTTGAACAAAGAAACCTCAAGAGTCGAGGAATCATTGAACGTAACATTCGACGAAAGTCCACCTCCCTCTAAGACATCACCTTTGGTAGATGATGACTTAGTTGAAAGTCAAATGGTGGAAAACCAAGAAAATGTTGAAAGTGACAAAGAAGACGTCAAAGAAACCAAAAGTCATCCATTAGAAAACGTCATAGGAAAAATTAATGAAAGAACATTAAGATCTAAAGCTCAAAACCAAAGTAACTTCTTTTGTTTTTTTTTTCAACCGTTGAGCCTAAAAATATAAATGAGGCCATAAAAGATGAATCTTGGGTCATAGCGATGCAAGAGGAATTAAATCAATTTGTTAGAAATGACGTTTGGACATTGGTCCCACAACCTAAAAATCAAACCATAATCGGTACAAAATGGGTTTTTAGAAATAAAATGGATGAAAATGGCGTAGTATCTAGAAACAAAGCTGTTGGAGTATGCTCGTGTCGTAATAAATAATTATATGGCTAGACATATGTGAGCCTATGGGGTCACACACATATACACTGAGGTACCACTTTATATATCGTGTTTATTGTATTTACGATATATAAATAACCTAACGTAACTCGGGATCACTATTGAGCTTCTAATGGCTAAGTGTTGGGTCCTTCAGTACCCAAGAGTCGTTAAACAAGATTTGAATACAAATTAAGCTAAGTGTAAATTAAACCAAAAACATTCTAATTCACTGAGTGAACAGTCACTCAGTGAGTTACCTTCAAGATGCTCAGGACGAGTCTTAGAAGAAAGATTCACCACACAGTGAGGCAGTACTCACTGAAGTGTTACTTGAGACGAAGAAGAAGCTAATGGATCAGTGAGCGTTAGACAAGAGCTCACTGAACCCCAGTCTCCTCAACAACAATAACTGAAGACTGAAGACAAATGCCTGAAGAACCTATAGCCTGAATAAAAGGTGGGATAAAGAGGGAAGGGTTTAAGAAGATAAGAACAAGTCTTATCGGGGTTAGACAAACCATCCCTCAAGTGGCTAAAAGTCGAAGAAGTGTAAGGTCTGACACTCGAAGACTTTTTAGCACAATCCCATTGGTTCTTGGAAATGACAACTACTGTTGTAGTTGTCAGACACGCTCCCTATTTGTTTATCTAGTTTTAATCTTAAGTACCCTTGATCTGTTTGCCTATAAATAGCAAACAGATGGAGAAAAGTGGGTAAGGTATTCTTGTGCAATTAAAGCTTAGACTTACACAAATACCTCTTTTCTCCTACAAAGAGTAATGTATCTCTGAGATAGCTCAGTGGGTCAAATTGTTACCACTTAAGCATAGCTTAAGTTTAGATAGGAGACACCATACCTTGTCTATTCAATCCCAAGTGTTTGTTCCACAAAAAACTTGGGTAATAGATTCTTTGATTCATTTCTAATAAGAATTTAAACGTTGAAAATACTTGTGTGTTTTTATATTTACGTTTCATTAACTGTTAGAATTAATCAATACATTGTATTAGTCATAAACACAAATATATTAACTTTCTAGTTAACTCTAAGCGTGTTAAGGGAAGAACAAGTGGTATCAGAGCCTTTGGTTTATAAAATATTTCAAAATTAACCAAGAGTGCTCAAGGGTTTTAAAACCAAGATTCTACTATGACTGATGCAAATGTGCCCCAGCTAGTCGACAAAAAGGGTGGAACCTTTTCAGCTGTTGCCCCACGACTTGAAGCTGGTAAATTTAGCAAGTGGAAAAAGCGAATGCTTTGCTACTTGACTGGTATGGAACCATACTACATCTCTTGTGTCAAAGATGGTCCCTATGTCCCAAAGACTGCTGAAGGGCTAAACAAGCCTGAGGCTCAATGGACCATTGATGAGAGGAGGGTGGTCAATCAAGACCAACACCTGAAAAGCATCATTATATCATGTCTTCCTGACGATATAATGGAATGAGTCATCAACTGTTCAACAACCAAGCAAACTTGGGATGACTTGGTCAATAGCTTTGAGTGTCCCTCAGATACCAAGGAAAACAGGGTCATGGACCTGAAACTTGAGTATAATACTTTCAGGGCAAAAGACTCTTAAGTCTCTCACAGACCTATACCAGATACAAGACTTTGATAAACGAACTATCAAATGATTGTGTAGTGTTATCTAAGCATGAGACAAATGTTGGCTTTGTCAACAGTCTCCCTGAGAAGTGGCTAAACTTCTCACAAGGCCTGAGGAAGGCTAATCACATTCAGACTCTTGAGCTCCCTGAGATCTATGAGAAGTTTGTCTATGAAGACAACTTAATCTCAAGGAGATACACTGACTCAAAAGCTCTTGAGTCCAAAAAGGCCTTGACCTCCACACCCATATCAACTGCTTTTTATACTAATGGTGTTGTGCAGGATTTCCAAGAGGATTCTCAGGATGAAATTGATGAAAGGACTAGTGATGAGTACCTAAAAGATTTAAACTTGGAATTCCAAGAGAGGGCACTCCTTGCTAATTCAAAACGTTTCATCAAAAGAAACCTGTCCAACTTTTCTAAAGGAAAAGCAAATGAAACCACTGAATGTTTTAATTGTGGTAAAAGGGTCATTTTGCTAGGGACTGTTATTCTAAAACCATCTCAGAACCCTCTTACAAATTTTCAGGAAATAGTTCCTCAGGAACTAGCAAGTTTCAACCTAGAATGTTTCAGTCGACCCAACAATTTCAAAACAAGGGTCAAAAAGACTTTGAAGCAAAATATAGGAAAGCTAAGGCTAAGCTTGCAATTCTTGAAACTAATCCTTCTATGTCTTAGGCTGCTCAAACAGCCAAACCTGTTCAGACAGAGAACAAGGTTTTAGTATCTGAAGCTTATGATTGGGATGAAGAAGAGGTCTCCTCAGATGAGGAAATTAGAGTGAGTGCACTGATGGCACTCTCTGAAGGTGATCAGGTGGCTGTTGGGAAAAGCCATGCAAGGAATGGAGAGAGGGTAAACATCACCATGAAGAAGGTAAACACTTTACTTTCTATGGATGATGATTCTGATTGGCAGTCTTACATGAATTATATTTGTGTAGATCTTAAATTTGTTGAGGAACAAAGGCTTAACCTGTTTTCAAAATATAACTACATAGTGTCAGAATTGAATAAATGTAGAGATGAATTGTGATGTGTTTTTTTAGGTCTATAATAAACTACCAAGTTTTAAATTTATATTTTGCCGAACTAACCTATAGACTCTAAACACTAACGGGCAGTGTACCCGGTCAATGTAGATAGTTTCTAGGTAAGCAAGGGTCGTTCACTAGGAGCGAAGCTAAAGTGATCTAAAGGTATTCTAGTCTCTAATCTAACTAAACTAAACTAGAAAGCAATTAAAGATAGATGGGGGTTTAGCCTGAGAGGCTATCACGAGTTTGTGTGTATAATTAAACTAAATACAGGAAAGTAAATAACTAAACTAAAGATAGATCGATATATAGAAGAACGGGTTAGCCAAGCCTAATCCATCTAATAGTTATACATGCTTATGTCTACTTGTTTTAATTCATTCAATTGTTTTGCCATCAATCCGATTATTAATCCTGTCACAATTGAATAACCTACCATCGTGGTGGGAAAGATGACATGATCATAGTGACCTATCTAGCATCAATACTAACTTATTGCTTTAAACCGTCTAACCTAGTTTGGCATTACGCGCTACTAGTCCTAATAGTGGCATAAGGCACGGTTCCGGTGTGTTCCCTCTAAGCCGTCTAATAGGATTCGGATTACTACACTTTATGATCAATTAAAGTAACCACAATTACAGATAGTTAAGTTACCACATTAAACCAATAAGTTCATAATCTAGTTACATAGACTTTTACTAGTTATAAGCAATAAACGAGTTTTTATCGATAAGCACCCAATCCAATAACAAAGTAAACACATCAACACAAGCATAAAAACTATAAAACTTCATAAACATGGCTAACACCTAAGGGTGTTAGCCCATAATCTCAGTAACAATACATAAAGTTGTAATCAAAGAAAACGAATAAGAATTCATAATGAAAACGATACGCTAACCGAACGATTACACTTAATATAAGGTTCTTGAGATGATCTTCTAGGATGTTTGGATCTTCAAGGAGGTCTTCTGCTGTTTGGAGGGGTTTTTGGTCTTCTGGGAACGACCCCAAGGGTCCCCAATGATGCCCAAATTCGTTAATGAGTTCGGTATTTATAGATTCTGAAATCTGGGTCGATACGGCGCATCTATAGAGTTAGATGCGCCGCATCTATAAGTAAACGTAGCCTCCAAGTCTGAAACTGACCCAATACGGCGCATCTAAAGACCAGATGCGCCTCATCTCCCAATACGGCGCATCTAAGGACCAGATGCGCCGCATCTCCTTCAGATTCAGATAGATTTTCTTTTTCTCTTCGCGTGGCCGCTTGAATCAACTAAATCGGAGTCCGGATGAAGATTTTATGGCCAAAATACGAAAGCATCTTCAAGTGTCGACTTGTAATCTTGACTTCTTCATTAAGCTTCTAATCTCCACTTGATTTCTTTGGTAAGGATTGTGTATGGCCAATACGGCGCATCGGATTGGTCCGATGCGGCGTATCTGGAGTAGAACAATTTGGTTCTTCTTCGTTGACCAAAGTTTCATATGCGACGCATGATAAAATCAGATGCGGCGCATGCTTCAAAGTCAGGCAATGGTCTTTAATCTCTTCAATTCAGCAGACTTTTCCAACTTGATTCATTTTGCTCCAATTTCCGTCCGAAATCATTAACTTTCTCCAAATGCTTGTTTATACTGAGAATTACAAAAGTAAACGATTAAGTATCAATTCTCATATAAAGTGATATAAAACAAGTCATTAATATGGGATAAATGATGCTAATAATATGTCGTTATTTGATGTCATCAAATATCCCCCCACTTGAACTTTACTTGTCCTCAAGTAAACCTTAGATTAAACTTATGAAAATGTATCCTAAAAGATATTAGGATTTATTTTTATATTTAAGCATGTATTCGTTTCATCATAATCACACAACCAAACACTTAACGAATTAGAAATAAAATAAAATGTTTTTGATAAAAGCAAATCTAATCGTTTAACTGTCCAGTCGTGACGAATATTCTATCATAAGCTTGGCAAGTATACACATCTCCCCCACTAAAGCCAAGGAATAACAAGTCTAAAGCGGTAAAAAGGGTTTTTAGGCTTAAGGGTTAATCATTCTCCTTAATCTCTATCGATCTCAAATTCCAGAAAAGGCGACAAAATCACAAATACATGATCGAATCCACGAACACGATACTTGCAATTGCTCAAATCCTTAACTCGAATAGGCTAAAGATAGGTCCAAACTTCACCAATAATAATATATCAAAAAGGGCGACAAAATCATAAATACATAGCCGAATCCACGACTACGATACTTAAGATTGCTCAAATCCCTAATCTCAATAAATCAAAGGTTTGGTTGGATAAAGAATAATACAGGGTATGGATAATATTTGGGATATAAATTGGTGTAAAATGAAAAATAAACAAAACAAATAGATTAAAATCCTAAGTGTGGTTAATCACTATCCCAACCATCCCATGAATAAGACTCATATCATTGAATAACTCACGCTTTAACACTTGAAACACACGCTTTAGGTAGACACGAATTATACTCAACAAGATCTCAATCAAAGAATATCCTTAGTTGGCGTTCCCATAACGGCCAACTCCCATTCAATCCATAAATATAGTACAACAACAATAATGATAACTTTACATAACTTTACAATGTTGATAAAAACAAACCTCCAACTTCTTCTTTCTTTTTCTTTTCTCATTTTTTCGATTTTTTTTTTTTTTTTTTTTTTTTTTTTTTTTTTTTTGACATCAACATATGTGTAAAATTTCACAACTTTTCTATCACTTTCTTTCCGGATAATTTTTCCATACTTTTCATACTTTCAGAAACAACTGTAATAGCGAAAGTAGTAAACACACGAAAAATAAACTCAAAGATATACAATATTTACTTTCATACCAATTGCATTGTGCAATTTCCTGACTCAACCAAAGATAATGAATTACGCACGCGAACACAGGTAATGTAAGGAAACACACTTTGCCTAAAGCAATTAACCAAACCACGAATTCTAATCTACAGGGTAGGCTAAGGTGTAAGGGTGTAACGAAACATTTTAACAAAGGTGTAAGAAACGAAAGGAATGGCTCTGAGTGTTTTTCTAGGGGTATCTTACTCTAAAAATGAGAGTAACAAAAGGGTTTATACGGGGGTTAACTAACCAGTGTAGTTAGTTAATAACACATAACATATAATAGGCTATTTGGGTGTAATCCTAGAAATTTACCAAGTTAGACAAGAAATTCCAATTATATAAAATAATACTTATTATGGTGGTCTCGAATAGTATACAAGCCAAGTTCTAAAGTTTACAAGTCACCGGCACACTCATAGATTTGTGAATTTTGATAAGTTCACAATTTTTAAAAATAAGGTTATGTGTGCAGCTATGCAACTTAGATTAAACAAAAACATGCTAAAAAAAATAAATTTTGATAATTAAGCATAGATTAAAGCATATTTTTGAAAATTTTAGGACAAGTAAACGTTCTAATTCTCCATCCCCCCATTTAAGATAAACAACGTCCTCGTTGTTTAATTTGAAATTAAAAACAGGAAATTAAAAGAATTAGAACGGAGAACTCCCCTGAGATTTGCTCGGAATGATCCTCCATGTAAGAATGCGAGCATATAAAATGTGGGAGTTCATCAACATCTTCAATCGTCCAGACCTGTAAAATTATAGAGACCACAGAAAAAAGAATCTCGAGAGCATCTCATTAATCATTGGTTAGGAAAATAAAAATACGAAAAAATTACAGGTCAGAGTGTCGATGCGCCGCATCCATGGAATATTGGATACGCCGCATCAACAACCTGTAGGAAATATTAAACTGCATGCAATGGGATAATACGCCGTATCGATAGAAATTGATGCGTCGCTTCATATTTTATTAATTCGAAGTCTGTTTTTAACAAATAATTAGATACGCCGTATCTGTACAACAGATGCATCGTATGTCGGTTATGGTTTAAAATTTTTTTTGATTAAAAACAGAATACGGCGTATCTAGGGATAGATGCGCCGTACTCGAATTATTAAATGCGCTGTATATTAAATGAAAACGCCATACGCCGCATCTAGAATACAGATGCTCCGTATCGTTTGTATCAGCAGAATACAGCGACAGCAGTCATGCAGAAAAATCAAATAAAAATAAACACAAGAAAATAAAATAAACTAAAAAGAAAGTAAAAGACAAGCATGGGTTGCCTCCCACGAAGCGCTTGTTTTTGTTCGAGTCACGAGCCTGACTCTACCCTTATTTACTATGTAATAGGGTATTGTTCCCCCCACTTGGGATCAAGTGCGGGTGATAGTAGCAATAAACACGAAGAGAGTGTAAATTTGCTAGTAAAGATGGAAGAAATAAATAAAAATCATACCTTGGCAATATATGTACATCTTTCCTATCCTTACCCGGTTTGGTTGATAAATTGGATGATTTGACCATTCCATCTGAAAGAGTAGTGTGTTGAGGAAAAATGAGTCTCCTTTCTTCATGGTTAGTCTCTTTGGTAGTAAGGCGTCCCTTGACTTCCGCAGAAGATGAGAAAGGGTCTTTGGCAAGTAAAAGTTCGAGTTCCTCTATAACCTTCATAGGGTCGAAATCATCATCTTCATCAATCGTAGCAATGTTTAAGAGCTCATCACCAAATTCTTCCTCGAGCTCCACCAAATACGGGTTGATCACAGGTGCTTCATGTGCTTGAATAGGTAGTGTAATATACTCCACCTCATTATCCTTTTGTTTTGCAACCTGTTTAGGAAAACTAGCAAGATTATTAGTAACGGGATCAATAGTATTAAATAAATTTGTACCACTTTTTGTTGTAAGTGACTCCAATTCATCTTGTGAGTCTCCTTCTTCAACTAATGGTCTTGCAATTTCATAACCGTCCCGAATTTCATCCTTAAATAATTCATCCCAGATTTCTTCAAAATCCCTCGTTGGGTCAAAATCTGGTTGAGGTAAGTCATCATAAACTATGGCGTCAAATGGTTCGAAATCAAAATCAGAATACTTTTCATCTTCATCCGATGGATTGTCTAATGGTGGTAATACGATTGCAGAATATTCTTCAACGTAAGGTTCCGTATACACATCATCTTGTGCAATCTCCGGAGAAAAAGCACCATCGAGAACAATTGCAGGAATTTGTTTCATATTAAATACATGGGACACTTCCTCATCATTATCATCGAGAAGATCATCTGATATAGTCCAAGTATGTCGAAACGGCAACCCGTTTCTTTCTTTCTTTGACTGAACCTTTTCCAGCAACAAGTATTCTTCCATAGTGATTTCTTTTGTCTCAGTGACTTGTCCACCATTTCTTGCTCTTTCCCAATCGTAGATCCCATTATTGCTCAAGGCTCTTTCCTCTTCAAGTCTCATATATTCTTCCATAGTAATGTCTGGATTGTCCATCTTCATTATTACCTGAAAGATAAGCAACCAAGAACAGCAGTAACCTAAACAAAAATAAAAACTAAACTAATAAAAATTTAATAAACACAAAAAATAAAAAACAAAAAATATTTTTGGTGTCACAGAAAATCGATGCGCCGTATCCAATAGACAATGGATACGCCATATCGACACAAGATAATATGCCGTATCCAACAGACAATGGATACGCCGTATTAGCTTTCTGTAACAGATTTTTCAAATTATATAATACTAAAAAAAAATCACACAAACTAAAAAAAATTGTCGCAGAACGTCAATGCGCCGTATTCACAGACAAGAATACGCCGTATTGAAATCAGACAGATGCGCCGTATTCACAGACAAGAATACGCCGTATTGCCTTTCTGAGACAGAAACACAGAATGACAAAAACACACAGAAACTAACGAAAACAAATAAAAACTAAAATACCAATAAATCAAATTAAACAATCACTCCCCGGCAGCGGCGCCAAAAACTTGATGTGTTTTTTTAGGTCTATAATAAACTACCAAGTTTTAAATTTATATTTTGCCGAACTAACCTATAGACTCTAAACACTAACGAGCAGTGTACCCGGTCAATGTAGATAGTTTCTAGGTAAGCAAGGGTCGTTCACTAGGAGCGAAGCTAAAGTGATCTAAAGGTATTCTAGTCTCTAATCTAACTAAACTAAACTAGAAAGCAATTAAAGATAGATGGGGGTTTAGCCTGAGAGGCTATCACGAGTTTGTGTGTATAATTAAACTAAATACAGGAAAGTAAATAACTAAACTAAAGATAGATCGATATATAGAAGAACGGGTTAGCCAAGCCTAATCCATCTAATAGTTATACATGCTTATGTCTACTTGTTTTAATTCATTCAATTGTTTTGCCATCAATCCGATTATTAATCCTGTCACAATTGAATAACCTACCATCGTGGTGGGAAAGATGACATGATCATAGTGACCTATCTAGCATCAATACTAACTTATTGCTTTAAAACCGTCTAACCTAGTTTGGCATTACGCGCTACTAGTCCTAATAGTGGCATAAGGCACGGTTCCGGTGTGTTCCCTCTAAGCCGTCTAATAGGATTCGGATTACTACACTTTATGATCAATTAAAGTAACCACAATTACAGATAGTTAAGTTACCACATTAAACCAATAAGTTCATAATCTAGTTACATAGACTTTTACTAGTTATAAGCAATAAACGAGTTTTTATCGATAAGCACCCAATCCAATAAAAAGTAAACACATCAACACAAGCATAAAAACTATAAAACTTCATAAACATGGCTAACACCTAAGGGTGTTAGCCCATAATCTCAGTAACAATACATAAAGTTGTAATCAAAGCAAACGAATAAGAATTCATAATGAAAACGATACGCTAACCGAACGATTACACTTAATATAAGGTTCTTGAGATGATCTTCTAGGATGATTGGATCTTCAAGGAGGTCTTCTGCTGTTTGGAGGGGTTTTTGGTCTTCTGGGAACGACCCCAAGGGTCCCCAATGATGCCCTAATTCGTTAATGAGTTCGGTATTTATAGATTCTGAAATCTGGGTCGATACGGCGCATCTATAGAGTTAGATGCGCCGCATCTATAAGTAAACGTAGCCTCCAAGTCTGAAACTGACCCAATACGGCGCATCTAAAGACCAGATGCGCCTCATCTCCCAATACGGCGCATCTAAGGACCAGATGCGCCGCATCTCCTTCAGATTCAGATAGATTTTCTTTTTCTCTTCGCGTGGCCGCTTGAATCAACTAAATCGGAGTCCGGATGAAGATTTTATGGCCAAAATACGAAAGCATCTTCAAGTGTCGACTTGTAATCTTGACTTCTTCATTAAGCTTCTAATCTCCACTTGATTTCTTTGGTAAGGATTGTGTATGGCCAATACGGCGCATCGGATTGGTCCGATGCGGCGTATCTGGAGTAGAACAATTTGGTTCTTCTTCGTTGACCAAAGTTTCATATGCGACGCATGATAAAATCAGATGCGGCGCATGCTTCAAAGTCAGGCAATGGTCTTTAATCTCTTCAATTCAGCAGACTTTTCCAACTTGATTCATTTTGCTCCAATTTCCGTCCGAAATCATTAACTTTCTCCAAATGCTTGTTTATACTGAGAATTACAAAAGTAAACGATTAAGTATCAATTCTCATATAAAGTGATATAAAACAAGTCATTAATATGGGATAAATGATGCTAATAATATGTCGTTATTTGATGTCATCAAATTGCTTGTACTGAAGCAAGCTAAATTAGAAACAATTACTCTACAAATTCAGAACACTGAAATTTTGAAACAAAACCAAGCCCTACAAACTGAACTTAACAAAGAAAAGGTTGTCATCCAAGGCTGGACCAAAAAGAACCCCAAGGTCTTTGATACTGTGGGTTTAATCCCTAAGAAAACAATAGGAATTGACCATCTCATGGTTAACCCCTATGTGAGTCCCAGTGAATTGACCTTTGTTCCAGCTGGCATATCATTTGAGCAAGAAATGCTACCCAAGTCAAATGACTGGATTGTCAGGGACAACCCAGTCAGTAAGTTACCAAACTTTGAGACTGGAAAGATCTTGCTTCCTGAAAGTCAGGCATTGAAAAATATGCTTGGACTCTCTGACCAACTCAGTAGTACTGAGTTAGTAGTGAGCCTGAATCAGATTCATATCCACCACTCCCTCCACTAAATACCCTTCAGGGTGCTGCACCAAACTTAGGCCTCCCACAAATGGTCTACTCCCAACACTCTCCAAAGGAGAGGTCAGGAATGGGAAAAACAATCCTGAAAAGACCAACCCTTGAAGTCTCAGTAAGTACTAATGACTCATCAACTTCAGTCCCTTCTGAAGTAATAACCCAAAGCCCTGACTCTAAATTTGATCAGTTGGCTGAAATGGTCAGGAAGCTGGGTGAGAAGATTGCATATTCTGAGAAACCTTCTCAATCCAAGAAGAAGGAACAAAAACCAGCTTCCTCAAGCACCAAACCCAAACCCTCAAAACCCCTAAAAAGATGTGAGCTGTGTAACTATACCAATCATTCCACTGATGATTGCTATAGAATCCTTTACTGCATGATTTGCAAAAAGGATGATCACAGGACCTCTGATCACAAAACACACTCAGTCACATCAAAGATGTCAGGCCTTAAAGCTCAGTCTTTAAACTACCCTTCTGATTCTAAACAGAAACAGAAACAAAAGGCCAAGCCTTTTGCACCTTGCCCCTACTGTGGGTTCAATGATCACCTTCCTAAGGATTGTCAAATTGACAATTGTTGTGAAAATAGTGGAGGTCCCACTCATGACACCTCAGGACGTGATAAGGTCATTCAAGCCAGAAGAGGTATGACAAAGTCAGCCTCTCAGTCTACTGAGTCTACATCTGCAATCAAATGCATAATTTTTGGTAGCTCAGTCTACTCCACCACTGACCATAAATCAATTGTAAATGTTAAAAAGACCTCCAAAGCTAAGCCCTCCAAGAAGTGGAGTCCTAGAAAGAACTAACCTATTTTACTATTTATGCAGAAACATGCCAGGGATCATGTTTGGCATCTAGATAGTGGATGATCAAGGACCATGACTGGTGTGAAGGAGTATCTGCACAAGTATGTTGATGAATCAGGACCCAAAGTGATATTTGCTGATAACTCATCTTGTCTAACTAAAGGTTATGGTTCAGTAAACTGTAATGGTATAGTCTTTACTAGGATACCTTATGTAAATGGTCTTAAATACAATTTGATCAGTGTCATTCAACTTTGTGATGCTAAATACATAGTTCAGTTTGATGATAAACAAGGAATCATCTTCAATGCTAATAAGGAAATTGTCCTTATTGCACCAAGAAGACATGATGTTTATGTGTTGGACATGTCCAGTCTAACTCAGAATGGAACTTGTCTCATTACCAAGGCCACTGATACTCTCAACTGGCTTTGGCATAAGAGACTCTCCCACCTGAACTTCAAAAACATAAACAACCTTGTGAAACAAAACAAGGTCCTTGGCTTACCATCTCTTGTGTTTTCAAAGGATAAACCATGCTCAGCTTGTGAAAAAGGTAAACATCACAGAGCATCCTTTAAAACCAAAACCAACTTTTCCATCAGGAACTGCCTACATCTTCTCCATATGGATCTATTTGGACCAATCAGTCCTAGATCCATTAACCATGAGAAGTATACTCTGGTCATTGTGGATGAGTACTCAAGATACACTTCCTGATCAAAAAGAGTCAGGCAGCTGAAACAATTATGTCCTTTGTTACGAATATTGAAAATAGTCAAACAGATTAGAACTGACAATGGAACAGAGTTCAAAAATTATGAACTTGAATGTTTCTGTGATGAGAAAGGAATTTCCCAAAAATTTTCCTCACCTTACACACCTGAACAAAATGGTGTGGCTGAAAGGAAAAATAGAACCCTCATTGAAGCAGCCAGGACAATGCTAAATGGATCAGTCCTTTCCAAACACTTCTGGACTGAAGCAGTAAAGACTGCCTGTTACACACAAAATAGATCCATCAGACATAGCAAAACACCTTATGAGTTATTCAAGGGAAGGATTCCTGACATCAGCTACTTTCATGTCTTTGGGTGTCCTGTGTTTATTCATAATCACAAGGATCACTTAGGAAAATTTGATGCCAAAGCTGATGATGGATACTTTCTTGGATACTCCCTTGCCTCAAAGGCCTTCAGGGTGTTCAACACTAAGAGACAGCACACTGAGGAAACATTTCATGTTACCTTTGATGAGAGCACTGATGCAATCAGTGTCTCTAACAACTCAGTGGAAGAGATAGGTATTGATGAATCATCAAGATACCCTCCTGATGAACATCATCCTGAAAATGGTCCTTCCACTCAGTACCAAGCAAACGCTGACATCTCCTTTTACATTATTCCCCACAACCTTCCTTACCCAACCATCACTGAGTTTGTTGAAGCACAAAGAAGTACTGATGATATCATTCAGACTGAACAAAATACTCAGGAACCAAACAATCACAGTGATGAGTCTACCTACTCAGACACTCAAGATGCTGAAGATCATCATGTGTCTGATCCTGATCCTACCCATCATGCTTCTACAAGTTCTAATCAGTTTCCAAGACCTCAGGACAGTTGTACTAGGTCAATGGATATAGAACTTGTCAATATAATTGGTGAGCCTACCGAAGGCATGCTCACAAGAAGCATGGCTGCACAACTGAGAGCAGTGATCCGTGCTAAAACGTTTATATAAATATTATGCAATGACGGATACACGTGAATAAATACAAATCACCCTTTTGTGAAAAAGGATACTTGCAAAAACTCACGTTCGTGTATAGTGTGAAACCAGGTAAGTGATTACCCGGATCGTTTCCCAACGAGGTGTGAATGGGCAAACTGTGGAAAGCTTTGGATAAGAGTGACAGATGATATAGATATTTTGGATTTTGCTTTTTTATATCTAATTAACAAATGAGAAATAAATATACAAAAGAAATTTAAACGCGATTTAAATAAACTAAAAACGCGTAACGGGAAATCTAAAATGGGACTAAAAAGTGAAATCTATGAAATTAAAACCTAAAAGTGTAAAATTATTTAAAACTTATTTTAAAACTAAAATTATATTTTTTATACTTTATATTTAATTATTATTAATTTATTTATTATTTAATTACTTTTTAAACTATTTAAATTTATAATAAATATTAAATGAACAAAGAAAAATCTAAAAATTTTTCTAAAAATATTATGAGGTAAAAAGAAGCTAAGAAAATTATAAAAATGAAAAGTTATTAATTATAAATTTAAAAAGATAAAATCTATTAAATAGAAGCTATCACTTATTTTATATTTTATTTTTCTTAAGGTATAAAAAGATTATTATATTTTTCCTAAATTCTAATTAATAAAAGAAAATTTTTAAAATTAAAATTATATTTTTCTGATTATTATTCTATTTATTATGATTTAATTACTAATAGAAATTAATTAAAAAGATTAAAAATATTAAATGACTTAGGAAAAATCTGAAAAATTCAAGATAAGTCTAAATTAATATTATTAATGAAGGAAAATTAAAATCAAAAGTTCACTAAACCCTAATAAGCAGTTGGGCAGATAAGGAGTTGGGCAAATAAGCTAAAAATAAGCTAATAAGCTCAAAACTTTACCAAAGGCTCAGGACAAGTTTAACCAACTTATATAAGCACAAAACAACTTAAAAACACAAATAAGCACTATGAATAAGCAAGATAAGCACTGGAACAGTACAAGTAGTTATGCAGAAAACTCAGGTAAACACCCTAACTTGCAGAGCACTTAAAGCACTTCAAATAAGCTAATTTGTGGAACTTAATGGGGGAAAAAGCTAGGTAGTACTACTGGCTACTCTAAAAACCAAAAAGCCCCATCTCAAACAAACCAATTGAAGTCCAATTGAACCCTAGAACAGGTGGCCTAGGAATCAAAAACTGAATCAGCAGAATTAGTGAAATGGGTGGAATTTCAGGCCTATTTTTAAGCTATTAAATAAGCTAGGAAATGGAATCCAAGCTCAGAATCTTAAAGCCTACTATATGAACTACTTATATACCAAAAATCAAAGCCTCAGCTTATTTGGATAAGCCACAAATAAGCTGAGAAAAAGGGCATATCTGCTCAGTATACACTGAGCTTGTTAGTGCAGAGTTGGTGTGCAGAGGGCACAAATCAAAATGACCTTAAACCAACTTCTGTGTTTACTCTAAATGAATTCAAAAGACCTCAGTTGAGCCAAGAAAAAGGCCAAAAAGAGCTTATAGCTTAAAATGGCTTATTTGGACTTTTTAGGTTCTAAAAATTGCACAGAGGTCTCAAAACTATGAAATCCTTTTAATCTGCTAATGTGAACTTAAAAATAGCTTAATATGGTTAAAATAAGCTGGTTTGAAGATGGGCTTTTGGTAAATGTACAGTAACACTGGGATTGACCAGTTGACTGCACAAAACCAAACACTCCTTTCAAATGGTCTGATGTGGATTAGCAAATGAAACACAATATTCTAAACTATAAGTCTTGATTTTACTGATTAAATAACTTAGTTAAACTCTAATAAACTACTTTTAACAGGAAAATAAGCAATTTAACAAGCTAAGCCTATATTTGTCTATTTTTGGATTTTTAAAGGTTTTTTAAGTAAAGCAATGCAAAGCTATTTAACTACTGATAAAATAGACCAAATATGATTAAAAACTAATAATAAGCAATAAATATTGAAGATAAGCTATAAATAAGCTACTCTACAGTACTAGAGGAAATTAAGTAAAAGTTAAGAAAAAGCTTACAACTGATAAGCTTATGGAACAAGAGAACAAGGACAGAACCAAACCTAGCTTGTTCACACAAGCTAGAAAACCCAGAAAAGCCTTCCTAGATTGCTTATCTCTTCTGCATAGCTTATTATGAGCTTATGTTGACTTTTGTTGACTTTTCTTCATTTCTTGATTTAGAACAGATCCAAACTAATATAAACTTACCACAAGCTATAATAAGCTTGCATAAGCTTATAGAAACAACTGAGAAGTTATTTCAATTATCAATTAACTAGGTTCGAATTCTCAGTACACATGGAATTTAAGAAATTTGGAATTATCATTAACTACTGGAAATTATACAAAGATTAACAACAAACACACTAAATTTAACTTGTATTGATTGTTAAAACTTGAGATTACAATTTATTGCTACTGAAAGTGAAATTACGATTATGCTAATTTATCTACTTGCCATAAAAGGCTTACAAACGGTTCTATTTATACTAAACTATTAGGGTTTCCTTTGTCTTCATTCTCTGAACAAATCCCAGCCTTTGGATGGTCTTGAATCGATCTGAGCCACTTAAACCACTTTTGGCGCCAAAACAAGATAGTGGGAAAATCCACTATCACTGGACTGAGGTGATGGGGAAGAGGCAATTAATGCCTTTTGGCATGTTAGGTAAGGTGGATAGGTGGAAGGTGTAGGATTCCACGAAAATCCCTTATGATAATCTTTGTTAATTAATGATAACCTCGACTGACTGTTTACCAAAACCCATTTTTCGGGGAAATTTTAAAATTTTCTTGATACATTATTTTCACCACGTTACAACAACACAACAATTACCGAATGTCATCACTGGACTACGAATTATAACCACTTTGCAAGGATTAATATTTCATAAATCACACATTACAAATCTCACTAATTACAAATTATACAAACAAAATTTTACACTAATCACGCTCCATTATTCATTAATCACAATTAACTTCTTTCACTACAAAACCAAGCGGGCCACATGAATTGTCCAAGCCCAACATAGACCTCCATCAGTCCATCACCATCATCGATCCAAGCCTACATCCGAAAATTCATTTTTCATTTTGTGATTTCATGTGATGCTCGATCAGCCACACCCCCTTCAAAATGACTCGAGTTCTCCCAATTTGTAAATGCAACTACCTAATATTTTTACACCATTATACTCACCACCCACTAGGCTAATATAGTGTCGAATCTCATTACTAGGTGTCGAACTTTAATAAGGTTTTGAAGGCCAATCTTTTGTCCCATTTTAACCCAACCCGATATACGTAACTTATCGAGACTCAACCAAATCTTTCCCCGCTTTTTCCTACGTACTCTTAATAATATTCTCAACATGTTATAATGATCAGAAAATGACTAGGACCACGGAAGCTCAGTATGGCACGCTAACTTCATATTTGGAGCATATATTAGAAACACAAACCGAGTGTATGAATACATATACACAACACAACAAACAAAAATAGATCTTATCTATCAAATATCTTATACTTTCGGTAGAAAACACTTAGGTGTCCATTTGGCTACAGTCTCCTCCAATGATTGAAATGGGAAGTCAAGAGTCAATAGAAAACAGGTAACATTCCTTCTATAAATCCTACCCATTCTAGCTACCTTGCCTACCTACCCTTCACTCCTTTCACTCTCAATACTAACATCAAAATCACAACAACTCTCTGTCGCACATTTGGAAGCAGCAACATAAGAAAATACGTGAAGACGAGTTGTGATGTCTAGCGAGTAGGCTGCCTTCATCCTAGTGTTTCGTTCGACCTTCACTGCTTTTCTTCACCACCTTTCTAAAGGGTAGTAAGTATCCTATAACTCTCATGCTCTCGTTTCTCATATCTACACATACATGCATGTTCTCTTTTACTTTCATACTCGAACGTATTTTTTTTATATTGTATTCATGCATGACAAGTTTACAAGGGATGACAACTCCACTGTGAAGGCTTAAGAGTCTTGAGAACACAACTCACACCACCTCTCACTCTATTTTTAGTTTCACATACCACGTATATATATATTCACTCGCATGTTTTACATGCATTCAATATTCTAGTGTAACCCACGACGAGGCTCCATCTTGGAAGCCTCGACAACCATTCCACACACACACTCACACGTTAACTTTTCGTTTCATGCATCATTTCACTCGAAAGAATATACATTCATTTCATGCAAACCCTATATGTCACGCTATAAATGAAACTGGGAAAAAAATAAATATGCTAAGTGTTTTATACTTATACAAACAGTCCCAAGTAGCCTTCAAAATGTCTTCATATCTCACGATATAATTTAATAACCATGCCCTCTCCTTACACGACCCATTTCACCACGTAACTGACTACATTTTCGTTTAAAAACCTTGTAAAAACAAGCAAGAAACAACCATTTAAAACAGTCGAACCAATCACAGAAACACTAGATCGTTTCTTAGAAAATATAATCCAAAAACTATTTTCGGTAATGGGCTAAATTAAAGCCCATTAAGCATCGGTGTTAGGACAGCCCACTAGGCCCATGTGATATATTTTCAGGATCCCAAAAATAGCCCAAATTCAAACCCAAAACTATTTTCACACCCTCGCCTCTATATTTCTTAACGGGCCTTAAGTTAAAACGTTAATTGGCCCATTGATACAAAAATAAGCTCTTTTCGGGAATAAGCACTTGAAATAAGCTAAAATGAACTTAATAAAGATATAGAAATTTTCAGAATATTTTTCTCGTTATTTTTATGCAAAAAAGGACTAAAAATGTAACGCGAACTAACTAGAGGGACCAAAACTGCCAAACTATGAAACTGATGGACTGAAGCTGTGAAAACAGTTTATAAGGGACTTAAATTGACATACCATTGAACTCCAAGCCTTATGTGGACATATGGACAAGATTTGGACTATTATGGACTATGGACTTAACCGAGGACTAACGACGTAACGCAATTATAGTTAGACTAAAAAGTATAAAATCTGAAAAGGACAAGGACCTATTTAATTTCACTTGACATTCTTAGTTTATTTTCATTTTGCACCCTTCATTTCATATGCATGTTTCATTTTAAGTTATGCATATTTTGAGAAAGTAATATTTTGGGTCAATTGAAATAAGAATCAGGATGATATTATAGAAATATCATATTTTTAACTTGAGGCATTTTAAGCATATCACACTCATATCACCAATCAAATCGTTATACGATTTATCCTTTCCACATTCGTTACTAGTAGTAAGTTAGACTCTTAGACTTCCTTATATTCAGGTCTTGTATTGAAGAAGTCTTCGTGATCGTTTACTTGACCTTATAAATTCATCTTGTCAGATACGCTCCAGGTGAGTCGTGGCCCCTACTTTTAACTCTTGTTTTCATAACTCTTTTGGGGGAGATACATGCTTTAACTGTTTTAAGTTACTTATATAAAACTCTCATGATTTACTCAAAATCATCCGCTATGCTTTACATGTTTGAATCACCTTTGAGAGGAATATATGTTCGTTATATGTACAAATTGCTTGCTTAGCATAAACACTGAATTTGAAAGATAACAACTTTAAACTACTTGATGTAACATGATACTGAGACTTATTGTATGCATTCATATAACAAATGAATGTAATGTTACTTTATTATGATATTTCTATATTTCACTAGAAATAATTTCCAAGACTAAAATTACGCATAATTCATGCACCCAGAAACCTGTATTGCCTAAGTTTACTTTATTTCCATAAAGTCCCTTGATCATGAGCCATTAATCACTGCGGTGAGCGCGAATATAGTGAACAGCTTCGAAACCTGTTAGAGGCTGACGACCTATCCCACTAAATACTTGGACGGAATGCCTACGTGGTTAGTCGTATTTAGTCGCGATGCACTATATTTGAGAAAAATAGGAATTGGCAAGTCACCTATTACATGAGGGCAAAACTTTCGTCATTAATTTGATGAACAATCCGTTTTCCGGTACAATGTTAACGTTTTGCGTGTCATGAGGCTTAGGGCAATATAACTTTATGAATATATGAATGTTTCATATATATCCTAGGATACAGCTGTATTTAGAAGACCACCACTTTACAACTGATAGATTTCAAACTCTAAATTACTATTCCCACTATGTGATATGATTTTGAATCCTATACTTGAACTTTAATTATTATCATATGTGACTTAAATGAGAATTCTACAAAAGACAACCCAAAATGCTTGGTATATCATTACATTTAAAAGCTGACTCAACAGTCTATATCGAGCGTATAACAACGTAGCTCATCTGCATTTATAACTTGAAACTTATGATTTTTGAGATCATACATGATTTATTTGTAGGTTTTTATACAACACAACTTATTATTTATTTCATGAAGAATTATTATTTACTTCGACAATCACTATACACTTTCGAAGAAAGTTATTTTCTATAAACTCCACGAACTCACCAACCATTGTGTTGACGTTTTAAGCATGTTTATCTCAGGTAATTAACGGAGCAGGACAAGACACGAAGCGGGCATCATATACTCTGATAAATAAACTGGTGTAAAATCAAATATGTCATTCTTTCCAAATTATCACACTGTTGTGGGAATTTCAAATCAGATACCTTCCTTTTATACCAAAACTATTAATTCAAATGACATATAACTTTCAAAACGCCTATTCTGGGCCGTTTTTCTGAAATTTTAACTCGATCCTCACCGTAACACCCTAATTACTTTTCCGCTGCCACTAAAACAAATTAGGGGGTGTTACAGATTGGTATCAGAGCCTAAGGTTATAGAGAATCAAACTTTTTAAAACATTGAACTATAACCACACTTTTAAAATAAATGATTTTACACCTTATCACCTTATGCCTTCCGTGTCTGCAGACTGTCGTGCTCAATACATTACTTACTAAGATTGTTTTGTACTAATCTTTACATGCTTGATGTATACTCTTCACACATTACACACTGCATTAATCCACACTCAACGTTACATCTTGAACGTATAAATACTCATAATTATTATTTTCGATTGCTACAGTAACATGTCTTCCCTACCAGTTGACATCGCTAAGACTACCTCTCCTACTACCCATGTATCACCTAGCTATCATATTACACCAAATACTGAAGATCCTTATGTACAAATGTCACAACCTCAACCCGACATAAAACTTACTCAGAAATCATCTTCGTCATCACCTACTCACTCACCTCCACGTCAGAAACTTAGGAGAGCAACTGAATCCTATTCAGATCCGATTGGTGGTCAACCAACATTTGAAATTGGACAAAGTTCACATCAAGAAATGACATGGGAAAATATCAACCTAAATTCTCCCTTACCTAATACCTCAGATTTCTCCATGCCAGATGTCCCAAACAATGTATCCTCACCCAAATCTCCTGACTACAATATAGACACCCGAGACTCCATATGGATTCACCTTCACCAACACACCATCATACTAAACGCTCACTTGAAACAGCTAAAAGAGTTAAAACCATTACGATTCGAATGGTATGACCGTAACATTGATACCCTGTTCAAGAGGACAGATGCTGAGAGACGAGAAGTGTTTGGTTTAGGAGTGAATATTGGTAACATGAAGGACAATTACGAACAAGAACTTAGAAACTTGGATGCCAGAACCCGCTGTTTGGGCAGAGGCCATACTCAAACCCACATTAGGATTGAAGACATTGAAAGAGCATTATGGTTAGCTAGAGACGCAGCAAGGACCCAAAGCCAAAAGATTGCAGCCTTGGAAAATATGTTAGCTAATCAGATGAATGCATGCCAGGAACGTTTCTCAGCCATGGAAGCTGCACAACTGGATCTTGAGGCAGAAGTTAGACGTCTACGTCAGAGACGTAACTTATCTTAAGTATCGTTGTTGTACTAAATAAACCAAATAGTTTGGGTTAGTAGTTCATGTAGTTCCAATAATTCTGTAACTTTCAGAGCTTGTACCCGACTTTTAATGTGTAATGGTTTTCTTTCCGTTATACTCTTCTATTATAAACAAATTCCTCCCACCGAACCTTATTATGATGCTATAAGTGCAAAGCGCCATGCAGAACCTTACCATTTACTACTCTCGTAGGTAAACAAATAACCCACGTAAACCAATGAGACATTAACAAAAGACCTTGTGTTGATTGTTTTGCAAAGATCGATCAAACAAGTTATTAGAGTTATGTCAATTTTGATGATTGTATTCAAACTTACTACGACATTATCGGTGATTGTACAACAAATGTACCACAACTAAACGATAAACCCTAGAATTTCAAGAACAAATTTTCAGAAAAAAAAAAAAAAAAAAAAAAAAAAAAAAAAAAAAAAAATGATGAATGAAGAAAAAGTTGTTGAACTTCAACTCTTGTAAAATAATCAGTTTGTTCCTTAACAATCCCATATCAATAGATGATTATTATTTTACGATGCTACCCAGACACATCGTATTTCTATGAACCTCAGTTGGTTTGATTATGTATTAAGATCACATTGTTAGCAATAATATGCAAATACCTTATTATTTGAAATTATTCTAATGATAAAGTGAATACTAAATCAGTGTTTCTTATTGTAGTCATTGAAGATGGCCAACATGAGCAACAACCATACCCCCTCAGCACTTACCACAACCATGACTCCTAAAACCATCGGGGAATTTGAAAACAATATCATTACAGTAGTACATGAAATGACTACAATAGTTCATCCGAGAAACAACGACATAGACAAGAAAGAGAAAAGAATGGCTAAACCTTGCAAGCGTAACCATGAAAGTTTCATGGGATGTAGGCCAGTTTGCCTAAAGAATTCAAGAAAAATAGCCAAACCTATCCGCACATGTGCCCAAAGGATTAGGCAAGATTTTGCACTTAAGAAAAATAACCAAAAGCGAAAACTCACGAAGGAAAGGACCTTTATCCTCAACGAATGCGAATTTCACAACGACACCTGTACCCGAAATCACCTACAAGATCGCATCGACTACCAACGTCAACAAAGGTCCAGACAAGAAGTCGGAGAGAACAACCTAACAGCCCTTACTACTCGGGACAACTACCATGGGAAGCAACCCTTGTGTCAGAAGTGCAAGATGCATCATACCGGACAATGCATTGCAAAATGCGGGAAATGCCAGAAAACAGGCCACAAGACGACTGATTGCAAAGTTATGGAAGGAAATGAGCAACCCTCATCCATAAAATGCCACGAATGTGGTGGAATAGGGCATTACAAGAGTCATTGCCCAAACTACAATGTCAACTGGAAGGCCAAGATGGATGCAAGAAAATGAAGACTCGTTAAAAGGCCCCAGTAGTACCAAAGAATGACCTCTGTATTAAGCAGATGAATAGATTCCTGCTGTAAAATAAATAAACTCTAGTCTAGGATTATCTAAGTTGTATTTCCGTTTGTATTTACCTTAGGTACGAGGGATGTAACCTAAGTGTAACAGTTATCTTTCTACCGTGTGAAAAATCTACCTTGTAAAATTTCCATGATAATAAAAATCTACGTCTATTTCCATTTCCATTACACCTCTCTACTCGTAATCATTATGTATCAACACACTAATATTATCTCAAGGATTTAATTAATTTTATTGTGATCAAACCATAAATTGTTACCACATTGTAAGAAATTCTCACCCAAAACCTAAGTTTATATCCAGGATGTCCAAATGCCATCTTAGAAATTTCTGACTTATCCTCGAAAAATGAACAAAAACTTTATAATAATCAGAGAGTGTCTGACTTTGTGACAAATCATCGTAACTGAACCATATAAAACTCTTTGAAGAAACATAAATACTGAACCAAGAGTTACATCATTTGGTCCTCAATTATACATAGCCTAGCTAACTATGTATAATTTAGGAAGAATCATGTTATAAATGGAACAGTTATCTTTTCGAAGCTTTTAATAACAATTTTCATTCCAAAAACAAAATCTTGAGACAAAATAATTTGCTCATAAACTTTACTTTTAACCAACCCCAGTCAGATCCACACTTATTACTCGTTACTCTATTATACGAAGTTAAGAAAAATACGAAATTAGGAACTATAAGAATTCACAACAATACTTGGAAAACACAAATAACATAAATTTCATTAGAACACATGGAAGTTAATACATAGCGAGATGATTAACATCGGAAGTGCTAATAGTACAATAAACACAATATAAGGCATACAATCTTCAATAGGTTGGCCCACCATAGAAACAACAACCCCCACCAACCCAGCGATAGCAAGAGCCACCATAGGATGAAGCACCTTAATTATTCTGGAAGACGGATAAAAGAGAACTATTAAAAACGATAACTAAACATAAAGACACAAGAGATTTTATTCCACATTCATTAAAGGTTACATCGACACACAACTAAGATACATTCTAAACACACTAGCTCGAGATCTTCATCCCAAAAACTTATCCACGTAAATCGCTAAGATTGTGAGGGGAACGATGAACACCAAGGATGCGATGTAGTAATCGGAGTTTTCGTCAAGGAAGAAGGCTAAATACACGGCAACAAGGACAATGTACAAGGTAGCAACAACTATGGCGATCGGCGGCATAGTGATTTCTTTTCGGAAGAGATGAAGTGAATGAAAGGGACGAATCGAAAAGGTGAAAAGGAATAAAGTGGAGGAAAAAGGGGAAAGTTAAATAGGGAATGTAGGTGGAGAAAGTACCCGTTATTTTACTATTCACTATCATTAAATTTCAAACCGCTACCATTAAAAATCCACTAGTCTCGACCGTTAGAACACTAGACATTAAGTGTTAAATACTTCCTACTCTCGACCGTTATTTTCACTATTCGTAGTCTATGAATTTAATTATTGACCAAACATTCGAATTTAACTCGTCTGGTACGAATAAATCTAGTTGGAATCTCGCTTCTTTGATATTCAAATAAGAAATATCTCGACAACACCTTCCATAAACTCTCACCTCAGTACATCACACTTTTCAATACCTATCATGGACTGAACTTCGGGACGAAGTTCAAAATTTAGGGGTAGATACTGTAGGATTCCATGAAAATCCCTTATGATAATCTTTGTTAATTAATGATAACCTCGACGAACTGTTTACCAAAACCCATTTTTCGGGGAAATTTAAAAAATTTCTTGATACATTATTTTCACCACATTACAACAACACAACAATTACCGAATGTCATCACTGGACTACGACTTATAACCACTTCGCAAGGATTAATATTTCATAAATCACACATTACAAATCTCACTAATTACAAATTATACAAACAAAATTTTACACTAATCACGCTCCATTATTCACTAATCACAATTAGCTTCTTTCACTACAAAACTAAGCGGGCCACATGAATTGTCCAAGCCCAACATAGACATCCATCATTCCATCACCATCATCGATCCAAGCCCACACCCGAAAATTCATTTTTCATTTTGTGATTTCATGTGATGCTCGATCAGCCACACCCCCTTCAAAATGACTCGAGTTCTCCCAATTTGTAAATGCAACTCCCTAATATTTTTACACCATTATACTCACCACCCACTAGGCTAATATAGTGTCGAATCTCATTACTAGGTGTCGAACTTTAATAAGGTTTTGAAGGCCAATCTTTTTGTCCCATTTTAACCCAACCCGATATACATAACTTATCGAGACTCAACCAAATCTTTCCCCGCTTTTTCCTACGTACTCTTAATAATATTCTCAACATGTTATAATGATCAGAAAATGACTAGGACCACGAAAGCTTAGTATGGCACACTAACTTCATATTTGGAGCATATATTAGAAACACAAACCGAGTGTATGAATACATATACACAACACAACAAACAAAAATAGATCTTATCTATCAAATATCTTATACTGTCGGTAGAAAACACTTAGGTGTCCATTTGGCTACAGTCTCCTCCAATGATTGAAATGGGAAGTCAAGAGTCAATAGAAAACATGTAACATTCCTTCTATAAATCCTACCCATTCTAGCTACCTTGCCTACCTACCCTTCACTCCTTTCATTCTCAATACTAACATCAAAATCACAACAACTCTCTGTCGCACATTTGGAAGCAGCAACATAAGAAAATACGTGAAGACGGGTTGTGATGTCTAGCGAGTAGGCTGCCTTCATCCTAGTGTTTCATTCGACTTTCACTGCTTTTCTTCACCACCTTTCTAAAGGGTAGTAAGTATCCTATAACTCTCATGCTCTCGTTTCTCATATCTACACATACATGCATGTTCTCTTTTACTTTCATACTCGAACGTATTTTTTTTATATTGTATTCATGCATGACAAGTTTACAAGGGATGACAACTCCACTGTGAAGGCTTAAGAGTCTTGAGAACACAACTCACACCACCTCTCACTCTATTTTTAGTTTCACATACCACGTATATATATATTCACTCGCATGTTTTACATGCATTCAATATTCTAGTGTAACCCACGACGAGGCTCCATCTTGGAAGCCTCGACAACCATTCCACACACACACTCACACGTTAACTTTTCGTTTCATGCATCATTTCACTCGAAAGAATATACATTCATTTCATACAAACCCTATATGTCACGCTATAAATGAAACTGGGAAAAAACTAAAATATGCTAAGTGTTTTATACTTATACAACAGTCCCAAGTAGCCTTCAAAATGTCTTCATATCTCACGATATAATTTAATAACCATGCCCTCTCCTTACACGACCCATTTCACCACGTAACTGACTACATTTTCATTTAAAAACCTTGTAAAAACAAGCAAGAAACAACCATTTAAAACAGTCGAACCAATCACAGAAACACTAGATCGTTTCTTAGAAAATATAATCCAAAAACTATTTTCGGTAATGGGCTAAATTAAAGCCCATTAAGCATCGGTGTTAGGACAGCCCACTAGGCCCATGTGATATATTTTCAGGATCCCAAAAATAGCCCAAATTCAAACCCAAAACTATTTTCACACCCTCGCCTCTAGATTTCTTAACGGGCCTTAAGTTAAAACGTTAATTGGCCCATTGATACAAAAATAAGTTCTTTTCAGGAATAAGCACTTGAAATAAGCTAAAATGAACTTAATAAAGATATAGAAATTTTCAGAATATTTTTCTCGTTATTTTTATGCAAAAAAGGACTAAAAATGTAACGCGAACTAACTAGAGGGACCAAAACTGCCAAACTATGAAACTGATGGACTGAAGCTGTGAAAACAGTTTATAAGGGACTTAAATTGACATACCATTGAACTCCAAGCCTTATGTGGACATATGGACAAGATTTGGACTATTATGGACTATGGACTTAACCAAGGACTAACGACGTAACGCAATTACAGTTAGACTAAAAAGTATAAAATCTGAAAAGGACAAGGACCTATTTAATTTCACTTGACATTCTTAGTTTATTTTCATTTTGCACCCTTCATTTCATATGCATGTTTCATTTTAAGTTATGCATTATTTAAAGTTTCGTTATTAGAAATTTAGTAACTTCACTTGCATATTATTTCAACATATTTTGAGAAAGTAATATTTTGGGTCAATTGAAATAAGAATCAGGATGACATTATAGAAATATCATATTTTTAACTTGAGGCATTTTAAGCATATCACACTCATATCACCAATCAAATCGTTATACGATTTATCCTTTCCACATTCGTTACTAGTAGTAAGTTAGACTCTTAGACTTCCTTATATTCAGGTCTTGTATTGAAGAAGTCTTTGTGATCGTTTACTTGACCTTATAAATTCAACTTGTCAGATACGCTCCAGGTGAGTCGTGGCCCCTACTTTTAACTCTTGTTTTAATAACTCTTTTGGGGGAGATACATGCTTTAACTGTTTTAAGTTACTTATATAAAACTCTCATGATTTACTCAAAATCATCCGCTATGCTTTTGATGAAGCGAAAAGTGTACCGCTTTTAGGGGGTCATTTAAGCCCTAAATCGTATTTATTTGATCAAATATTGCCCTAAATCGTTCCTTTTGTCATTTTAGGTACTTTGGAGAAGAAATCTGGAAAAGGAAGCATTTTGGACGTTTTTGGAGCATAAAAGTGAAGAAAACGACAAAGTCTCAAAATCGGCTGAAAAGTACCTTTGACGGCTTCAGGGATTGCCCTGGACGGCGTCATGGCTTGGCAAGAAAAAGGTGGATATGAAAATTACTCATGATAAGCCAGAGAATTTTGCATGAAAAATCTGACGGCGTCACCCTTTGAAGTGATCAAGGTCGTCACGGCTTAATTTAAAGAGGGACGGTGTCAAGCTTATTTCTGACGGCGTCAAGCCTTGATAAGCCAGAACGGATTTTGGAGGTCTAAAGAGGGACGGCGTCAGGAAGGCCATCCGGGAACCCTAAAAGCGGCGAGGTGACGGCGTCAGAATCTATAACGTGACGCCGTCAGCCCTTAATCTCTATATATAGTTTTGCAATTTTTTGTCATTAATGTGGAACTTTGTGTGTGAAAAACCCTAAGACGATTTTAGCAGCTTTTTCAAGGCTTTTTGCCTTGAGATCTTCCATGTTACATTGAAGATAAGTTATCAATTAATCATTCAATATGTCTATGTGTTGTTTGATTCTATCTTGTTCTTGTCTTTTGTTTAACATGCTAGGCTAGGTTTTCTTTGTGTTTGCTTAGATCTAATGAAACCTAGCTATTGATTATTGGTTATTAGTGTGTTATTAGTTGTATTGGATGATTGTTTATCTATGTTAGGCTTAAGAAAACTGGCTAACTTCCTATTCGGTAACTTGCTTGAACGTCTTAAGAAACATGAACCAATGCGTACTAAGGTTTTTATGGTTGTATTTAATGCACAAGCGAATTCTAGTGATCCCATGTTAGGAGCTTCCTAGCCGGCTCGACATAGGAGTGAAGTAGGAGCTTGTAGAGTTGGGGAAGTACGTACGCCACCCCACGATTGGTATTAAGGAATACACCCATCATCCACGCAACTAATACACACTAATCAATCGGTAAAAGATAGTTAGGGAGTAAGGAAATCTAAGTAAACACATTTCTCTCCACATAAGTTTTACCACCTTTTCATTTTCAGTTATTTTATTTTATTTGCATTCGTAGTTATTTGGGTTAGTTGACTAGCAACTAATTCCGCCTACTCTTTCAAACCCGAGATTTTACTTGCTTTCATAAAATTATAAAAACATAAAAAGAATCTTCTCTCACCCTTAGACCTATTAGAGTAGTTTTTCATACCTAACAAACACTATTCCTTGTGGAGAACGATCAATCCCCCGTACTTACCACTACACTATACTACATCGGTCAGGTACACTGCCTGGTGGGGTTGTAAGCCTCTCGAGATCCCTCGAGAGGTAAAACCTGTTGTAAGGTTGCAAAACCACGCATCAAGTTTTTGGCGCCGCTGCCGGGGAATAGTTATTGTTTAGGTTGAATTTTTATTTTATAGGTCTACTCACTAGATTCCTTTCTAGTGAGATTTTTATTTTTCTAGGTTTTCTTTAGTCTATCTTTTTTCTTCGTTTCTTTGTTCGTAACCATTACCATCCGGCATCATGGAAGGTGGTAATATCCTCGATCCCAACAACCCACCACAATAACCACCACCTCCTAGAGCCCGTACTTTAGGAGTGTACTCCCGTCCTAGCCACCATGGCTATCAAAACACCATTGAGCTCACTCAAGGAGCCAATGTCACACCCCTGCGATCCGACACCATCCGGTTGGTGCAAAGCGGATGCGCATTCCATGGACTTCGTTCTGAAGATCCTAATCAACATCTCAAGGACTTTCTCAAAATCGTTGATTCCAGAGACCTTAATGTTGCCACTCGAGAGACGACCCGACTACGTCTCTTTCAATTCTCTCTGCGGGACCAAGCTAGTCAATGGCTAGAACGTCAACCCGCAGGATCCATCACCTCTTGGGATGATTTCACTACTCGTTTCCTTGCTCAGTTTTTCCCATCGGGAAGAACTACCAAGCTAAGGAATGATATCTTGATGTTCCAATAACGTCAAGGCGAAACCCTCTACGAGGCATGGACTCGATTCAAGGACTTACTCCAAAAAGTCCCTCACCATGGCATAGAACTTTGGCTCCAAGTCCAAATCTTCTATGACCATATCAATCTCTCCACGAGGTAAACCATTGACCAATCGGCCGGTGGTAAGCTACGTGATCTAAGTGCGGAACAATCATGGGCTCTCCTAGAGGATCTTGCTCTTTATGACAACGAAAGTTGAAGTGATCCCCGTGATTTGAATAAAACGGTCAAGGCAATATCTTTGCCTTCGAACAATTCAAGCACTTCCGACCGTAGGATCATAGAACTTGAAGACCAAGTCAAGTTTCTCATGAAATCCTACGAGGCTCCTAAACCTTCAAGCCAAGTGAACAAAATCACTTCTTCATGTGAATTATGTAGTGGTCCCCACGACACTCGTGATTGCATGGAACTCCCCGAACAAGCTTTTGCGGACTACGCATCCTCGCGTACCGACGGAGCGGGAGACAAGTGGTACACTTTCAAACCCGAGCCAAACCCCTACGGTGATTCATACAACCCCTCATGGAAAAATCACCTGAACCTTAGGTGGAAACAAAACCAAAACGCACAACAAGCCAATTCTTCCAACCCACCTAATCGTTTCCAATCAAGCGGTTCCAACTCGAACCGTACTTTCAACAACAATCCTTCCGGCAATGGTAGTACCGATAACTTTGAAGGATTTATGTCTCAATTTATGGCATCTCAAGAAGCTCGGATAGCTAGATTCGAATCCAAATTCAATCAACAACAAACGGAGATGACCAATAAAATTGACAACTTATTGAAAGCCCTCAATAACCAAGTGCTATCACCTCCATATAAGGACGCTAGGAACACAAATAGCGTACCCCAAGTAAAAGACCCCTCTCCATCCAAACATGTCCACTTCGTCAACATTGTCACTATCAAACCAATTGATAGAAATGAGAATAATAGTGAACCTGAGGATGAGGTTAAGAAAGTCGAGGTTGATAAGGAAGTTAGGAGAAGTGAGATTAAAGAAGTAGATGATGATGAGGACTACTTCAATAGGCTACCCACTAAGGAAGAGCGCGCATATCATACAGACTTATTCGATGACCCCGAGACACCATACTTCCTAGGTAGACCAATTATAAAGATAGGCGATCCTTCTAATCTCAACATACCATGCAACATCGGACATTTGCATGTGTGGAAAGCCTACATCAACCTTAGATCACCCATAAACATCATGACTAGAGCCCACTACAACTTGATAATGAAAAATCAACTTGGGTATAGGATGTTCCCTGACAAGGGTTGGATGAGTAACTTCACGGGAAGAGTTAAGGGATTACTGGTTTATGTAGGAAACTTCACCTATGTCACCGACTTTGTAATTGTAGAAGATATCCGCCCAATAGTCGATGCATCCTTAACTCAAGTAGTTTTTGGAAAACCATTTGTTGAGGTTTCTAGAATGACTTATGAGCCTTCCTTAGGGATAGTTAGATTTAAGGATGAGACCGATGAGATAAACTACCAAATGCCATATAAGATAGAACAATTCCAACACTTGTCAATTGTTGAGAAGGAGCTTAAGCAAGCGGTCTACTATAGGAATGATGAGGATAGAAATAAAGGAGTAGACTATGTTATGGGAAGGATATCCGGTTTCTATAAGGATTGTTTGAAATTAGGACCGGAGTATAAAACCGGAAATGAGAATGAACTAGGAACCGTGACCAATGAAGGAATCACGTAATGTACGTGACTTTGAGTCTAGCTACAAGACTCGTTAATAAAGAAAAGCGCTTCTTGGGAGGCAACCCAAGTTTTATTTGCTTTGTGTGTTCATTTGTTCGTTTGATTTTATTTGTTTTCGTATGTGTGTTTAATTTTTATTTTTATTGATTCATGTTCAAAACTAATTTGTGAAAATGCTTTATCTTGTTTTTAACTTCGTCTTAACTACATATAAAGGTATTTTGCAAAAGTTAAGTGTAAGGGAAATCCAAACCAGTTTATTAGAACAAATGAACATGAATCGTAATAATAATAAATTAACATACATATAAGTATTCGTTTGAGTCAAATGCTTGTATCGAGTCATAATGATGTTTTGCAGGATTTCCAGGAAGTAAGGTATAGGTTTTTCCAAAATTTTTCCGGAAACGTAACTTGAGAATTCTGTCAGATCATTTCTGACGGCGTCAGGAGTTACAACCTGACGGCGTCAGGTTTAATTTTCTGAAAATTTTTGAAAGTTTTGTTTTCATAAAAAGTTTTTATTAAATCTATAACTTATAATCTCCAGGAATCTGCAAAATTATCATTCCACAAGCATTATATCCTTATATATAAAGTTTATCCCGCCGATGTTATGCAGGTTTTCGTGTTTGTTTTCTCAGGTTTAACAGGTTATTTTGGACAAGGAAATGTTTGTTGGATCAAGCTTATGGCGATGCATTAGTCATTGAGCTTCAATATTACCTTGGAAGAAGATCTAACCGTGTTACCACATTATCCACCGAGCGAATCAGGGGAGTATTTGATTTCATTCTTTTACTTTATACTTTTACATTTTGTTATTTGAACATTGGGGACGATGTTCATCTTAAGTGTAAGGGGGGGTAAAAGTACGATTAGAGAATGCTATTACGCTTGATTTTTGTTTGTTTGATAGTTGATGTGTAATAAAACTGAGATAAATACTTGTTAGGGCAATTTTAGTGCCAAATTTAAAATTTTTTACAACATTTAGGAGTGAAACTTTGATCTTAATGAGCGTCTCATGGATAGGAGTTATATAACTAGCACAAAAACCGTACCACTAAAAAATTTTCCACCCCCAAATATGTGAGGTTCGCCCCTAGAATTGGTAGGAAAAGCATTTATGCTATGATGTGTGTACCGGTAGCACTTAGATTCTAGAACTTGCGTTAGGACCATTCCGAGGCCACAAGTGAGACTACATTCGTGTAGTTAGATTTACTACATGATAAGAGGCATTAGGATTAACCCATTGTTTTACACCTGTGTTTTTGTTATAATTACTTTGGCTACATTGGTCAAGTAATTCTCCCACACCCTTTGCGTTGTACTCATTTTTAGTACACGATACCCCTAGTACACCCCTCAGAGCCTATCTTTTCGTTTCGACTTTTAAGCATTTTACTTAAAGGAAGAATTTGTTACACCCCACTAAAATGTACACCCAAATCGCCTTAGCCTACCTTGTATGCACTCATTTTTAGTGCATTATTGTGACAACATTTGTTTAAACCCCAAGTTAATTATCTAATTGATTACATGGTTGCTAAGTCGAGTCATATCCTTGTACATATTGTTTTGGGACGATTGGGACTCATGGGTAAAATACTAGTGTAATGGAGTAATGGGGAAGAACATCATTTATTACCCCCATATGTGCTAAATGTTTTAAAAAAGTACTCCAAGTGTTTTGATTATCTTAATTCGAGTCATTAGAATAGTTATTTGTAAAGTTATGTAAAAGTTCAAGTGTAAGGGGAATGCAACGCCCCTATGATGTATTATTTTGGATGGTAGAGCAAAAGTGTATGCAAAAAAAAAAAAAAAAAAAAAAAAAAAAAAAAAAAAAAAAAGAGAAAAAAAGAAAAGTTGAAAAAACATACGGACTACCATCCCGTTTCATTTTATGTTTATTTTATGTTTTTGTCATTTTGTTTTTAGCTTAAGATTGAGTCGAGTCTGGGCTTAGCAACATTGTATAGTACATGTAATTAATCAAGATCTTTAACTCGCCACCAGTAAAATATTCCTTATCCAACAAAACCGTATTTTCCTTTTCCCTACACCTAACGTTATAACCCATGTAAAAGCCCTCTTTGATAGTTTATCTTAGGTGCTTACGCCTAGTGGAGGAGGTTTTTGATCCTTTCCCAAGCCTATGGTAATCTATTTGCTATGACAGGTAGTGAGAGATAATATCCGTTTTCATTTATGAGATTTATTTTGATGACACCTGAGAGATATGAGTATCTAAACACTACTTGTGAGGTGCTAGTATGTAATCTCCGTGCTTATTATTATTAAAGTGGAATGATTATTTGTTGTAATTACTTTTATATTAGTGTTAAATGACCCCTAACTTGTATTTTTATTAGAATAAAAGCGCATTTGCTTGAGGACAAGCAAATCTCAAGTGTAAGGGTATTTGATGAAGCGAAAAGTGTACCGCTTTTAGGGGGTCATTTAAGCCTTAAATCGTATTTATTTATTCAAATATTGCCCTAAATCGTTCCTTTTGTCATTTTAGGTACTTTGGAGAAGAAATCTGGAAAAGGAAGCATTTTGGACGTTTTTGGAGCATAAAAGTGAAGAAAACGACAAAGTCTCAAAATCGGCTGAAAAGTACCTTTGACGGCGTCAGGGATTGCCCTGGACGGCGTCATGGCTTGGCAAGAAAAAGGTGGATATGAAAATTACTCATGATAAGCCATAGAATTTTGCATGAAAAATCTGACGGCGTCACCCTTTGAAGTGATCAAGGTCGTCACGGCTTAATTTAAAGAGGGACGGCGTCAAGCTTATTTCTGACGGCGTCAAGCCTTGATAAGCCAGAACGGATTTTGGAGGTCTAAAGAGGGACGGCGTCAGGAAGGCCATCCGGGAACCCTAAAAGCGGCGAGGTGACGGCGTCAGAATCTATAACGTGACGCCGTCAGCCCTTAATCTCTATATATAGTTTTGCAATTTTTTGTCATTAGTGTGGAACTTTGTGTGTGAAAAAACCTAAGACGATTTTAGCAGCTTTTTCAAGGCTTTTTGCCTTGAGATCTTCCATGTTACATTGAAGATAAGTTATCAATTAATCATTCAATATGTCTATGTGTTGTTTGATTCTATCTTGTTCTTGTCTTTTGTTTAACATGCTAGGCAAGGTTTTCTTTGTGTTTGCTTAGATCTAATGAAACCTAGCTATTGATTATTGGTTATTAGTGTGTTATTAGTTGTATTGGATGATTGTTTATCTATGTTAGGCTTAAGAAAACTGGCTAACTTCCTATTCGGTAACTTGCTTGAACGTCTTAAGAAACATGAACCAATGCGTACTAAGGTTTTTATGGTTGTATTTAATGCACAATCGAATTCTAGTGATCCCATGTTAGGAGCTTCCTAGCCGGCTTGATATAGGAGTGAAGTAGGAGCTTGTAGAGTTGGGGAAGTACGTACGCCACCCCACGATTGGTATTAAGGAATACACCCGTTATCCACGCAACTAATACACACTAATCAATCGGTAAAAGATAGTTAGGGAGTAAGGAAATCTAAGTAAACACATTTCTCTACACATAAGTTTTACCACCTTTTCATTTTCAGTTATTTTATTTTATTTGCATTCGTAGTTATTTGGGTTAGTTGACTAGCAACTAATTCCGCCTACTCTTTCAAACCCAAGATTTTACTTGCTTTCATAAAATTATAAAAACATAAAAAGAATCTTCTCTCACCCTTAGACCTATTAGAGTAGTTTTTCATACCTAACGAACACTATTCCCTGTGGAGAACGATCAATCCGCCGTACTTACCACTACACTATACTACATCGGTCAGGTACACTGCCTGGTGGGGTTTTAAGCCTCTCGAGATCCCTCGAGAGGTAAAACCTGTTGTAAGGTTGCAAAACCACGCATCAGCTTTACATGTTTGAATCACCTTTGAGAGGAATATATGTTCGTTATATGTACAAATTGCTTGCTTAGCATAAACACTGAATTTGAAAGATAACAACTTTAAACTACTTGATGTAACATGATACTGAGACTTATTGTATGCATTCATATAACAAATGAATGTAATGTTACTTTATTATGATATTTCTACATTTCACTAGAAATAATTGCCAAGACTAAAATTACGCATAATTCATGCACCCAGAAACCTGTATTGCCTAAGTTTACTTTATTGCCATAAAGTCCCTTGATCATGAGCCATTAATCACTGCGGTGAGCGCGAATATAGTGAACAGCTTCAAAACCTGTTAGAGGCTGACGACCTATCCCACTAAATACTTGGAAGGAATGCCTACGTGGTTAGTCGTATTTAGTCGCGATGTACTATATTTGAGAAAAATAGGAATTGGCAAGTCACCTATTACATGAGGGTAAAACTTTCGTCATTAATTTAATGAACACTCCGTTTTCCGGTACAATGTTAACGTTTTGCGTGTCATGAGGCTTAGGGCAATATAACTTTATGAATATATGAATGTTTCATATATATCCTAGGATACAGCTGTATTTAGAAGACCACCACTTTACAACTGATAGATTTCAAACTCCAAATTACTATTCCCACTATGTGATATGATTTTGAATCCTGTACTTGAACTTTAATTATTATCATATGTGACTTAAATGAGAATTCTACAAAAGACAACCCAAAATGCTTGGTATATCATTACATTTAAAAGCTGACTCAACAGTCTATATCGAGCGTATAACAACGTAGCTCATCTGCATTTATAACTTGAAACTTATGATTTTGGAGATCATACATGATTTATTTGTGGATTTTTATACAACACAACTTATTATTTATTTCATGAAGAATTATTATTTACTTCGACAATCACTATACACTTTCGAAGAAAGTTATTTTCTATAAACTCCACGAACTCACCAACCATTGTGTTGACGTTTTAAGCATGTTTATCTCAGGTAATTAACGGAGCAGGACAAGACACGAAGCGGGCATCATATACTCTGATAAATAAACTGGTGTAAAATCAAATATGTCATTCTTTCCAAATTATCACACTGTTGTGGGAATTTCAAATCAGATACCTTCCTTTTATACCAAAACTATTAATTCAAATGACATATAACTTTCAAAACGCCTATTCTGGGCCGTTTTTCTAAAATTTTAACTCGATCCTCACCGTAACACCCTAATTACTTTTCCGCTGCCACTAAAACAAATTAGGGGATGTTACAGAAGGTGGTGAGGTGTGGTGGTATTGCAGAGAGGCGGTGGAAAATGGTGGTATTGGTTTGTGGTTTTGGCGGGTTTAGTGGTATAGAAGAAGAGAAGTTTGACTTTGGGTCAAACTTCTGTGTTTTAACTAAAGGGTTGGGTCAGGTTTATGTTTATGGATTGGGCTTGTGGGCTGGGGTATGTAACTGGGTTTAGTATTTAGTGGGTTGGGTTTTATTATATAAGGGTCCGGATTGGTTTGTAGATATTTAAGCACAAGGACCAATTTTGTAATTTCTGAATTCTTAAAGGGTTGAAAATGTAATTTCACCAAAGTTATCAAAAGGGCTAAATTGTAACATGTGAATAGTACAGGGGTATTATTTGATAAATTATACTTTTTAAGTACCCGAGGACTAAATTTGCCAATTTTGAAACTTGAGGGGTAAAAGTTGCCATTTTTAGAAAACTTTCATCCAGGGACTAAAAGTGAACATGTTTGATATCCCAAGGACTGATGTTGACTTTTCTTTCATTTTAAACCTTCAGGGACTAAATCTGCCAATTTGTGAAACTTCAGGGACTGAAAATGACAATTATGCAAACTTTGTTCGTTTTTCACTTGTTTTCAATCTTTTTGTTCCTGAATCATATAAAAACACATTTTATGATATTTTCTGTATTTTGAAGCATATTTGCATGTTTTTAAATGTTTTTGCAGATAAAATGTGACAGAAATGATGAGTATTTAGACACTCATCAATCCCCCACACTAAACTATTGCTAGTCCCTAGCAATCTTTTATGAAAATTTAGTGGATTTTATCTCTTTACCAAAAGCCATTACTTCTGGAGTAGCCATGTTTTAGTATGTGATACTTTGGTACAATGATAACCAAATGATTTTGAGCAAACCATCAACTGTCAACGGATTTGATTTGTCTTTACCAAAAGCCGTTTGCTTCTGGACTAGCCAACTCTTAGATAAAATACAGTTATTATCATTGGTGAGCTGATTACCAATCATGGTTTTCTACTGCCTTAACCACAAGCCATAACCTTGTGGGCTAGCCAACTCTTCACTTATAAAGATATGGTGAGTCGAATACCATACAATTTTCGGCAAATTGTAAGCCATCAACGGATTTGAGACATCTTTACCAAGAGCCGTTTGCTCTCGGATTAGCCAATCCTTATGTGGGTTAGACATGGCGGACTGATAACCATTTATTGCGTTCTAAGTGAGAAAAAATTTTAAAATTTTTGCCAAAAATGGGGGAACTAGATGATACATATGATCAAATTCGCTAGAATTTCCCCCACACTTAGAACTGAATATTGCCCTCAATATTCAAAGTACCGGCTATTATGCCGACACTTAGAACGTAAAAAGGAAATACTAATAGCTTTTTTTTCTTTTTTTTTTTTTTTTTTTTTTTTTTTTTTTTTTTTTTATATATATATATATATATACTATATACAACATGTGGGGTATCTCCCCCACACTTGGGTGAGACATAGGTGAAAACCCATGTTTTACTACTGTTTTTATTCACCGAGTCGCTAGCTTGACTCGACCCCGAATTCTTTTGTTCATGGGGAAGTAAGTGGAAGAAACCATCTCAATCGGACTTTCATTCAAGATGTTTGGATAACCAATTGAACATAAGAAAGTTCCACACCGATGAGATAAATCCGGCATTTAAACCAATGTTAGATGGAAAATGCCGGGGTCAAAGGTAATATCCTCACTCCCGAACGAGTGAAAGATAGGGGAAATCACCGGGTAGGTGAAGGGAAGAAGAGAGATCTGAATAGCAATTAAGATAAGAACTTCCTCCTCAAGAATTGCATATTCAAGTGGAGGAGGCAAGTCCTTAAACTTGATCTCAGGAAATTTATCAGTTTTCTCAACTGACTTGATTTCTTTCTTATGAAGTTCAACGGGAGGGAGAGGAGGAGAATTGTCCTGATTCAACAATTTCTCAAGAAGAAGAATATCTCCCTCCAGATCAATTTCAGCGTTATCAATTCCTTCTAGAAATGAATCACACTTGAGAAAAGCCTCGATCTCTTCCAAATTGGAAACACTTCCCTCAAATGGAGTGAGAGAAGGGGAAGAGTCTGAAATGATAGGCAGAGAAGATGTGGTGGGATCACCACTCACAGAATTATGGAAATAACCAACACTTTCTTGAGAGTACTCCTTTGAAGCAACATCAATGACATCGATTCGGTTAACTGATTTAGAATCATAATTTGAGGAGTACCTCGAAGTTTGATCATGGTTAAAGGTAACAGCTTCATTATCCACACGCAATGTGATCTCATGCTTAAATACATCAATAAGAGCATGGCCCATTTTTAGGAATCCTCTCCCAAGAATGAGAGGAACCTTTTGATCTGCGTCGAATTCATCAACCACAAAGTCAGCTGGAAAATGGAACTTCCCTACTTTCACAAACACATCCTCGGCAATGCCGCATGGATGAGATATGGTTCGATCTGCAAGCTCAAGAGTCATGCAGGTAGGAGTAAGAGCCGGAAGAGAAAGTTTCTTCCATACTGAATGAGGCATCAGGTTGATGCTTGCACCTAGATTGGCCAAGGCATAGCATTCAACCATTCCCGGAAATATACAAGGTATTAGAAACTTTCCAGGATCTCCAAGCTTCTCCGGAAGCTTTTTCAAGATAACCGCTGAGCAGTTCTCATTTAATGGAGTTTTAGCCATTTCAATCAGTTTTTCCTTGTTACTTAACAAGTGTTTGATTGTTGATGCAAACTTGGGCATCAGAATGATAGCATCCGCAAAACTTATGTCAAAATGTAATTCTTTAAAGATTTGAAAGAATTTGTCCATTTGTTGACTAGCTTTTTCGCGGAGCTTTTGCTCATTTAAGCGCGATGGGTAAGGAATATAAGGTTTGGATTTAGGGGCAATGACTTTAGGAGTCTCAAAAGATTCAAAGACAACTCCTGGTTTGGATTTATTTTTCGGGACAACCGGAGGGTGGACTTGTGCTGTACTTTGTGTGCTTGGAATTTGCACTTTGTCCGTTGTATCCTCCGTCTCTTTTTCCATTTCAAACAACGGAGGAGGAATAGGGCCAGAGGGTCCCTCATAAGCAGCACCACTTCGAGTGGTGATAGCTTTGACGAAAGTGGTATTTTCATCGTCATCACTGTCATCAAGCACACTGACAGGAGTAGCATTGAGCATATTGGAATAAGCTCTGGCTGTTCTTTGCTTACTAAGTTTGTTTGACAAACTTTTAACCGTAAATCGTGAAAGAGTAGGATCTATCCTTGACGGTTGAGGAGCAATTGTGGGTGTAGAATTTTGGATAACCGAAGGTTGGACGTATTTAGCACTTCCATTGTTAAAGGGAAGTACCTGGTCCTTTGTCATCTTGAGTCCATCATGAGCTTTACCACTACGTGTAGTGACAGCTTTGAGTTCACCCCTTGGGTTGACAACAGTGTTACTTGGGAGACCTCCCGAGGTAGAAGGTAGATCATTTAAAGACTTTTTTATATCATTTATTTGGGTAACCAATAACCGGTTTGTCTCATATTGGGTCTTATTTGTCTCCTCTTGAGATTTTATGAATTGTTTAAGCAACTCATCTGAGGACGTCTGATATTGGTGTTGGACATTCCATGGCTTTTGGTTAAAACTCCCCTGATTCTGACCTCGATTTTGATTGAAATTTTGAGAATTGTTGAAATTTTGTCCCTGATTTTGAACAAAGCGATTTTGATTATTCTGATTTGGCACGGGTGGAAAACCAGGTGGTATCATAGCATTAGATGCTCGGTACTGAGTTTCAGCATGCGGTCGGTACTGATTTTGGTTTACTGCAGCTACGAGAGCTGGGTAAAGAGAAGCATCGGTTGCTTGACAATCATAATACGCATGCGGGCCACCACAAGTTTCACACACTTTGTTTATGGCTTTGATTTGTTCCGGTTTATGAATTTCAGTCTTCAATTCTTTCATTTCCTTCATCATGCAACGCATTGCGTCTGTTAAAAAGGCTAACTCCGATGAGTTATCGGATGAAGAAGCAGGAGTGACAGGAACATTCACTTTGTTTCGAGAAATAGGAACTTTTGATTTATTTTCACAAATTTCAACCACCTCTTTAGGTTTACGATTCAAGATATTGCCACCGGCGGCTGCGTTAAGTGAATCTTGATCGTTTTAGGTCAGCCCATTATAAAACGTATTTATCTGTTATAACTCCGTGAAATCGTGATGCGGGCATTTTCTTAGGAGATCTTTAAATCTGTCCCATGCCTCTCCGAAGTTTTCATCAAAACCTTGATGAAATCCAGCAATTTCATTTTTTAGATTAGTCGTCTTTGATGGAGGGAAGAAATAATTGACAAATTTCTTTACGAGATCTTCCCAGGTTTCAATGGATCGAGGGGGTTCTTTATCCAGCCAAATCCGGGCTGCCCCTTCGAGTGAGAATGGAAATAGCATCAATTTGATAACTGTTTGCGGCACATTCTTGTAATTGATTGTAGAGGTCAACTTGTTGAACCAACGAATGTGTGCATATGGATCCTCTCGTTCAAACCCGTGGAATTGGTTTGTGGACACGAGCTGAATCAAATGTGTTTTCAGTTCAAAATGATCAGAATCGATGGCTGGTAAAACGATGGCATCTCCGTAACCCTCGGTGGGTGCTTGGAGCATTTCAGCCATTGTGCGATTGTCTGCCATATTTGGGCAGCACGTCTACGATTACGTCTTCTCGGAATATCTACGAGTTCACGTAAAGGGCTTGATGACGTGGAAGAACGAGTGCGCATGCACTAAATAAAATATTTTAATTAAATCAAGAACGAAGCAAAACACAAGTGAACTTAAACCAACAATCAACAAGCGTACGGTAGCTCTCTAAAAGATAAACGCACAGAGTGGCGGAGAAGCAAAGGTGGGCAATTAATGCTCCTTAAAAACCCGCTTCTTTCAGTTCGACAATTTAATGTCAAACTATCCTTAAACCTCCTTTATAGTTTGTTTATCAATCAAAGGTGAGCCGATATTCGCAAGTGATACAGAGGCAAGTTTTAAATCTGATGTTTGGGAACTTATTATGGTCGTACCCCCAGTTAGGTAGTACTCTGTCTTGGTTCTCGATGGTAAATTTTATTGTTGTTATTATTAAACAAAGAAAACGGAAAATGTTTTTGGGTTTTTATTTTTTATATGATATTATATATATAAAAGAAAAGAAAAATATTTTTGTATTTTATATGGTTTATGGGAAATAGGAACTTCTGGAAGAAGGATCTCAAATCACTAATCGCTAAAACTCTACACAATATTGTCGCAACACAACCTCCCCGGCAGCGGCGCCAAAATTTGATCCGTGCTAAAACGTATATATAAATATTATGCAATGACGGATACACGTGAATAAATACAAATCACCCTTTTGTGAAAAAGGATACTTGCAAAAACTCACGTTCGTGTATAGTGTGAAACCAGGTAAATGATTACCCGGATCGTTTCCCAACGAGGTGTGAATGGGCAAACTGTGGAAAGCTTTGGATAAGAGTGACAGATGATATAGATATTTTGGATTTTGCTTTTTTATATCTAATTAACAAATGAGAAATAAATATACAAAAGAAATTTAAACGCGATTTAAATAAACTAAAAACGCGTAATGGGAAATCTAAAATGGGATTAAAAAGTGAAATCTATGAAATTAAAACCTAAAAGTGTAAAATTATTTAAAACTTATTTTAAAACTAAAATTATAGTTTTTATACTTTATATTTAATTATTATTAATTTATTTATTATTTAATTACTTTTTAATCTATTTAAATTTATAATAAATACTAAATGAACAAAGAAAAATCTAAAACTTTTTCTAAAAATATTATGAGGTAAAAAGAATCTAATAAAATTATAAAAATGAAAAGTTATTAATTAAAAATTTAAAAAGATAAAATCTATTAAATAGAAGCTATCACTTATTTTATATTTTATTTTTCTTAAGGTCTAAAAAGATTATTATATTTTTCCTAAATTCTGCTTAATAAAAGAAAATTTTGAAAATTAAAATTATATTTTTCTGATTATTATTCTATTTATTATGATTTAATTACTAATAGAAACTAATTAAAAAGATTAAAAATATTAAATGACTTAGGAAAAATCTGAAAAATTCAAGATAAGTCTAAATTAATATTCTTAATGAAGGAAAATTAAAATCAAAAGTTCACTAAACCCTAATAAGCAGTTGGGCAGATAAGCAGTTGGGCAAATAAGCTAAAAATAAGCTAATAAGCTCAAAACTTTACGAAAGGCTCAGGACAAGTTTAACCAACTTATATAAGCACAAAACAACTTAAAAACACAAATAAGCACTATGAATAAGCAAGATAAGCACTGGAACAGTACAAGTAGTTATGCAGAAAACTCAGGTAAACACCCTAACTTGCAGAGCACTTAAAGCACTTCAAATAAGCTAATTTGTGGAACTTAATGGGGGCAAAAGCTAGGTAGTACTACTGGCTACTCTAAAAACCAAAAATCCCCATCTCAAACAAACCAATTGAACCCTAGAGCAGGTGGCCTAGGAATCAAAAACTGAATCAGCAGAATTAGTGAAATGGGTGGAATTGCAGGCCTATTTTTAAGCTATTAAATAAGCTAGGAAATGGAATCCAAGCTCAGAATCTTAAAGCCTACTATATGAACTACTTATAGACCAAAAATCAAAGCCTCAGCTTATCTGGATAAGCCACAAATAAGCTGAGAAAAAGGGCATATCTGCTCAGTATACACTGAGCTTGCTAGTGCAGAGTTGGTGTGCAGAGGACACAAATCCAAATGACCTTAAACCAACTTCTGTGTTTACTCTAAATGAATTCAAAAGACCTCAGTTGAGCCAAGAAAAAGGCCAAAAAGAGCTTATAGCTTAAAATGGCTTATTTGGACTTTTTAGGTTCTAAAAATTGCACAGAGGTCTCAAAACTATGAAATCCTTTTAATCTGCTAATGTGAACTTAAAAACAGCTTAATATGGGTAAAATAAGCTGGTTTGAAGTTGGGCTTTTGGTAAATGTACAGTAACACTGGGTTTGACCAGTTGACTGCACAAAACCAAACATTCCTTTCAAATGGTCTGATGTGGATTAGCAAATGAAACACAATATTCTAAACTATAATTCTTGATTTTACTGATTAAATAACTTAGTTAAACTCTAATAAACAACTTTTAACAGGAAAATAAGCAATTTAACAAGCTAAGCCTATATTTGTCTATTTTTGGATTTTTAAAGGTTTTTTAAGTAAAGCAATGCAAAGCTATTTAACTACTGATAAAATAGATCAAATATGATTAAAAACTAATAATAAGCAATAAATATTGAAGATAAGCTATAAATAAGCTACTCTACAGTACTAGAGGAAATTAAGTAAAAGTTAAGAAAAAGCTTACAACTGATAAGCTTATGGAACAAGAGAACAAGGACAGAACCAAACCTAGCTTGTTCACACAAGCTAGAAAACCCAGAAAAGCCTTCCTAGATAGCTTATCTCTTCTGAATAGCTTATTATGAGCTTATGTTGACTTTTGTTGACTTTTCTTCATTTCTTGATTTAGAACAGATCCAAACTAATATAAACTTACCACAAGCTATAATAAGCTTGCATAAGCTTATAGAAACAACTGAGAAGTTATTTCAATTATCAATTAACTAGGTTCGAATTCTCAGTACACATGGAATTTAAAAAATTTGGAATTATCATTAACTACTGGAAATTATACAAAGATTAACAACAAACACACTAAATTTAACTTGTATTGATTGTTAAAACTTGAGATTACAATTTATTGCTACTGAAAGTGAAATTACGATTATGCTAATTTATCTACTTGCCATAAAAGGCTTACAAACGGTTCTATTTATACTAAACTATTAGGGTTTCCTTTGTCTTCATTCTCTGAACAAATCCCAGCCTTTGGATGGTCTTGAATCGATCTGAGCCACTTAAACCACTTTTGGCGCCAAAACAAGATAGTGGGAAAATCCACTATCACTGGACTGAGGTGATGAGGAAGAGGCAATTAATGCCTTTTGACACTCATCAAGCAGCCTCAGCCAATGAATGCCTATTTGTGGACTTCATTTCCATAATTGAACCCAAAAGTGTTAAGGAAGCACTTAATCATCCAAGTTGGGTTCAGGCCATGAATGATGAGCTGGAACAATTTGACAGAAACAAGGTAATGACCTTGGTCAAGTGTCCTAAAGATGTTTCAATCATTGGCATGAAATGGGTATTCAAAAACAAATCTGATGAAAATGGCATAGTCATTAAGAACAAAGCCAGACTTGTAGCCAAAGGCTATAATCAACAAGAAGGCATTGACTATGAAGAAACATTTGCACCAGTAGCAAGGATGGAAGCCATCTGGATCTTCCTTGCTTTTGCTACATACATGAACTTCAAGGTGTACCAAATGGATGTTAAAAGTGCATTCTTAAATGGCTCACTGAAAGAAGAAGTTTGTGTTCAGCAACCTCCTGGATTTGAAAGCCATGAGTTTCCTGACTATGTCTGCAAGCTTAAAAAAGCTCTTTATGGACTGAAACAAGCTCCCAGGGCATGTTATGAAACTCTTTCAGCCTTCCTGATTCAAAATAAATTTGTTAGAGGCAAGATAGACAACACACTGTTTATCTACAAGACAAATAATGATGTCATACTTGTACAAGTGTATGTTGATGACATCATCTTTGGCTCAACAAGTTATAAACTTTGCAAACAGTTTGAAAAACTTATGGCAAAGAAATTTGAAATGAGCATGATGGGAGAACTGACTTACTTCCTTGGGCTGAAAATCAAGCAGACTGATATTGGAACCTCTATCAGTCAAGAGAAGTATGTCAAAAAGCCTACTAAAAAAGTATGAGCTCAGTGACTGTGCCTCAGTCAAGACTCCCATGGTACCCCCAAACAACCTTGGTCCTGATCTTACTGGTAAACCAGTAAATCAAACTCTTTTTAGAGGAATGATAGGATCACTAATGTATTTACTTGCATTAAGGCCTGATATCCAATTCTCAGTCTGCTTATGTGCCAGATATCAATCTGACCCAAGAGAATCTCATATCACTGCTGTGAAAAGGATATTCAGGTACCTGAAAGGTACTCCAAACCTTGGAATATATTATCCAAAGTGTTCAGGCCTTGATCATAAAGGATACTCAGACTCTGACTATGCTGGATGCAACATGGACAGAAAAAGCACTACAGGCTCCTGCCAAATTCTTGGTGGAAAACTAATCTGTTGGAGTGCTAAGAAGCAACAATCAGTTGCCATGTCCTCAGCTGAAGCTGAATATGTTGCAGCAGCAAGTTGTTGTTCAAATGTAATTTGGATGAAAAGTCAACTCAGTGACTATGGAATTAAGTACAAGATGGTTCCCATCTTTTGTGATAATACAAGTGCAATTGCCATCTCAAACAACCCTGTTCTTCATCAGAGAACAAAACACATTGATATTAGATATCATTTCATCAGGGACCATGTCATGAATGGTGACATAGAATTACACTTCATTCCTACTGAATATCAGCTAGCTGATATATTCACCAAGCCATTGGATGAACCAACTTTCACAATACTGAAAGCTGAACTAGGAATGTTGGATATTGAGAATCAGTCCACTGATTGATTCCATCCAAATAAGTGTAAATTCTAAAAACCCAGGTCCCTGACTCAATGTGTTCTTCAGTGAAATGGATCACCGAATCTCAGGAACTAAACCCAAGTTTCTGAAATTTTGGAACTCAGGAACTAAACCCAAGTTCCTGATCCATTAAACCTCAGGAACTAAACCCAAGTTCCTGAACCTTTGAACCATCAGGAATAAACCCAAGTCCTGAATAAACTGGTTCACTAAATGAAGAGTCATTCAGGGCCCTCAGAAGACATTCAATGCTAACTTAAATGCTCTAAGTATCTAGTTAGTAAATGTCCGAGGTTGGTAACTGAATTCTTATTTTATATAAGAATATTTGTTCTTTTGCCTTTCTGGCATGCACCTTTTGGGCCACCACATTCCCACTTGGCATTAAATGCCTCTCTAATCACATAACAGATATGTGATGACTCAGCTCCGCAAAATACACTTTTTGCAGACGGCGCAACTGTTTGCCTTGATTGTTGCGTGATGAGTGTCTAAATACTCATCATTTCTGTCACATTTTATATGCAAAAACATTTAAAAACATGCAGATATGCTTCAAAATACTGAAAATATCATAAAATGTGTTTTTATATGACTCAGGAACAAAAAGATTGAAAACAAGTGAAAAACGAACAAAGTTTGCATAATTGTCATTTTCAGTCCCTGAAGTTTCACTAATTGGCAGAAATAGTCCCTGGTGTTAAAAATATCATTCAAGGTCCCTGAACTATTTAACTTTTACAATAATGGTCCTTGGATGAAAGTTTTAAAGAAATTGCAAAACAGGTCCTTCAACTTTTAAAAATGACATTTATGGTCCCCGGGTGTTTTAAAATGGAAAATTGTCTTTTATGGTCCTTGTACTATTGACACTTGGCAGGAAATACCCTTTGTGATAACTTTAAAACAGTTTCAGTTTCAGCCCCTAAAAATCCAAAAATACAAAAATGGTCCTTGTGATTTAACTACAAACCAAACCGGATCTTAAATAAATAAAACAAACCCAACCCTTATTACATACCCAACCCACTAAAATTAAACCCAGCTACTAAACTCAGCCCACAAGCCCAAACATATACCCGACCCAACCTTTTATTAATAAAACCCACAACCCAGAGTTTGACCGAAGTCAAACTCTTATCCCTTTCCCTTAAACCGCCAAAACCAGTCATCACCACCACCTCACCCCCCAGCTGGCTACTTAATCCACCACCTCATCCCCCCTCCAAACACGCTACCTAACATGCCAAACTCAATTAATGCTTCTCCCCCACTCTCACTAACCAAACCATGACTTATCCCACTTTTCCTGTTTTCCCGCCAAAAAGGAGATTGGACGATAGAGATGATGTCAGGAGCAATCAAGGGTGCTAAAAGATTCAGAGATGTCGACTAAGGGTTTCCCATTTCAATTTTGTATATATAGATAACAATGTAGCTCATAAAGAGCAAGTAGGTAATAGTAGCATAAATCGTATTTCATTTTCAGTAGTGATAATTTGTAATCCCATGTTTCAGTAATCAATACAAAGTAAATTAAGCTTGTTTGATGTCAATCTTTGTACAATTTCAGTAGTTAATGATAATTCCTAGTTCCATGTTGTACTGAGAAATCAAACCTAATTAAGTAGTAATTGGAACAGCTTCTCAGTTGTTTCTATAAGCTTATACAAGCTTATCATAGCTTGTTGTAAGTTTATTTTAGCTTAAATCAGTTCTAAACTAAGAAATTCAAGAAAGTCAATGAAAGTCAACCTGGTGGCCAATAAGCTGTTCTAGGTGATATAAGCTGATCTTGGAGGATTTTCTGGGTTTTCTAGCTTGTTTCTGACAAGCTAGATTGGTTCTAGTTCCTTGTTCTTTGTTCCATTAGCAAATACAGTTGTAAGCTTTCTAAATTTTTAGCATTAAACAATAGTGTACTGTGCAATAGCTTATTAGTAGCTTTTTATTGTTATTTATTGCTTATCATTAGTTTTTAAGTTCATTTCTTCTGTTGTATCAGTAGTTTAATAGCACTTTCTTTATTTTGCTTCAAAACACTTAAAAAGCCAAAAATACCCATAAGTAGCATAACTTATCAATCTGCTTAATTTTGTTTTAAAAGTTGTTAAATATAGTTAATATAAGTCAGTAAATCAGTTAATAATCAAAAAATCATAGTTTATAGCTTGTTTCTATTGAAAAAGTCATCACAGACACCTTGAAAGGGGTGTTTGGTTTAAGTTAGTCAACAAGGTCAAACATAGGAGTACTATTGATTGACCATTATCCCAACTTCAACCTAGCTTATTTTCACTGATATAAGCTGTTTACAAGTTATAATAGGCCATTTAGATAGATTTGGTAGATTTGCATAACCTGTGGGAATTTTAGAAATTCAAAAGACCAAATAAGCCATTATAAGCAACAAGCTTGTTTTGGCCTTTTTATTGGCATTCCTGAGTTCCTCCTGGTCATATTAGAGTAGTCAAATAGAGTTGAATTGGTGTGCACTCTTCTGCACAACTCTGTGCAACTAAGCAGAACACCATTTTGTGCCCTCTGTTTTAAGCTAATTTCTGGCTTATTCCATGGAGCTTATTTTCTGAAAATCATTTTCCAAGTAGTTCACCAAGCTAGTTTTTAGAATAACATCTGGTATTCCACTTTTCACCTTATTTCATAGCTTAAATTAAGGCCTGCAATTTGCCCATTTCCCTGATTCCACTCTGCATTCAGATTTGCTTTTCAAGTAGTACCTGTTCTAGTGCTTAATTGGAATCTAATTGGGTTGATTGAGATGGGGATTTTTGGTGTTTAGTATAGCCAGTAGTATAGAGAAGCTTTTGCCCCCATATTATTCAACTTTTCAGCTTATTTAGGTGCTTAAATCTGCTCTGCTAGTTTGCCATATTTCTGCTATTTCTGCATAAAATTGTGCAACTGTACATGTGCTTATCTGCTGATCCTTAGTGCTTATCTGGTCATATTAAATTGTTTTGTGCTTATATAAGTGTATTGAACTTGTTCTGAGCCTTTGGTATAGTTTTGAGCTTATTAGCTTATTTTTAGCTTATTCGCCCAACTGCTTATCTGTCCAACTGCTTATCAGAGCTTATTAAACTTTTGATTTTAATTTTCCTACATTAAGAATATTAATTTAGACTTATCCTGAATTTTTCAGATTTTTCTAAAGTCATTTGATATTTTTAATCTTTTTAGTTAGTTTCTATTAGTAATTAAATCATAATAAATAGAATATTAATCAGAAAAATATAATTCTAATTTTCATAATTTTATTTTATTAATTAGAATCCAGGAAAAATATAATCATATTTTTAGACCTTAAGAAAAACAAAAATAGAAAAATAGTGATAGCTTCTATTTAATAGAATTTATCTTTTTAATTAAGTAATTTTCATTTTTATAATATTCTTAGCTTCTTTTTACTTAATAATATTTATAGAAAAAGTTTTAGATTTTTCTTTGTTCATTTAGTATTTATTATAAATTAAAATAGTTTAAAAAGTAATTAAATAATAAATAATTAATAATAATTAGATATAAAGTGTTAAAAATATAATTTTAGTTTTAAAATAAGTTTTAATTAATTTTACATTTTTAGGTTTTAATTTCATATATTTCAGTTTTTGTCCCATTTTAGATTTCCTGTTGCGCGTTTTTAATTTATTAAATTCGCGTTTAACTTTCTTGTGTATATCTGTTTTTAATTTGTCAATTAGAATTAATAAAAAGCAAAATCAAATATCTAATTCATCAGTCACTCTAATCCAAAGCTTTCCACAGTTGCCCATTCATACCTCGTTGGGAAACGATCCGGGTAATTACTTACCTGGCTTCACGCTACGCACGAACGTGAGTTTTTGCAAGTATCCTTTTTCACAAAGGGGTGATTTGTATTTATTCACGTGTATCCGCTGTCTGCATTTATTTAATAGTGTGTTCGCGACGGATCATTGCGCAATACAGGGATAGTGGAGGGGTTGGGCATTAAATGCGGATTTGAAACGTTTTATTCAAAACAATTTTCTAAATAAAATCTTTTGAGAAAATAACCGCTTAAATGCCTAAAATACCCTCCACTTCACTTCCCTATAAATACCCCACAAACAAAAAACACACACACGTTTTTTTTTTTAAATTTTAAGCAAAATTTTGCCCTTTCTTCTTTCAAAAACAAAATTTTGTGTGTGTGTTCATAGCTGTTAGAAACCCAGATCATTTGTTAACCCAGACTTCCCAACACAAATGGCTTCTTCTATGGCTATAACCTACGCCCCAAATGTGGAGTTTACAATGGAGGCTGTAGACTTGACCAAGAATAATGTGGTAGGCAATTTTGCCTATCCCTAAAAGTTTTGGGCGTACAGGAATGTAGTTAAGTATCTACAAAAATGCTTCCTTGCTACGGCATTTACTAAGACCCCCTCAGTCATATATCATGACTACTTGAGGGAATTTTGGTGTACAGCAGTGGCTACTAGCCCTGAAGACACCAGGGACTCAATCATAGCATTCACAGTGATGAATGGGAGAAGGACCCTCTCCCTAGATTACAAAACCTTTATCAAAGCCACTGGCCTTGATTTCGCTGTGAATTTTGAGCCCAACCCCACTGACCAAGAAGTTAAAGCAGAATTGCTTTTTCTAGGGCCACATGACCCCAAACATCCTGAAGTGGCCCCAGGACAACTATTGGCAAGGGCACCAATAGTTTAGACTTGGTTTCACCTTGTCTGGAGGATCATGATGACATTTTTCATTCAGGTCCTTGGAGGGAATAAATCCTCCACGGAGCAATTGAATTCATTACAACAATTGATGCTATTCAGTCTCCTGGAGGGTAGAAAAATTGACATCGGAGGTATAATGTAAAACCCGAAATCTTAACATAATATCAAATGACTAAAATGCCCTCAAATTTAAAATTTTAATAACTTATGAATATTATATAAGTAACATCATTTGACGTTTAACCTAAGATAATTAGGTCATAAATTATTTAATGACTTAAGCTATTAAATAAACCATACATTATGAATTTGAAAATCACAAAATAAAAATCCTACAACTACACTATGCTAGGCGATTTTCTTTTATGTGTTACAACATGATTTTCGGCCCATAAAGAATTAAAAGAAATAATCATGCAATTAAATGGATTAATTAAGCCCATTATGATAATTCATTCTTGCCCTAAATATACCAATCAACAAAACACGGTTTTCTCCCCTTATTCCTTAACACCGAAAATCAAAAGCCCTAATTCCCTCTCCATCAAAATTTCGGCTGCCTCTTATTCTTGCCATTCGATCCATAGAAAAAAAAAAAAAAAAAAAAACGAAAACCCTAAAGCTTTCTGGTGCTATTCGATCCAAGGGAAGAAGGAGAAGCTAGGTTTGATCATTATTCTCATTATTCCATTTGTATCATCAAGGTAATCTAATGTTTTATACATCAATCTCTATATCGTGTTCTTGAGCAAACCCTAATCGACCCTTGTTATCTTTTTGTTTGTTCGATCGCCACAAGAAGAAGGAAAGAAAGAGGCTTGGTGATTTGAACTCGTTGTGTTCTTGATTCTTTGTTTGGTCTCCAAGGGTAATCGTATCATTCTCGTTGATTCTTGTTGTCTTTTGATGTGCTTGTCGATTTATATTTCACATGAAATCATAATAAGAAAACCACATAAAATAATAAGAAAGAAACCCTAGATATGAATCGATACATGAATTGATGTGATTTGAATTGTTATGATTATGTTAAGAATACATATGAATCGATCTAGGGCTATGTTAATGGTTATCTTAATTGTTTTGTATCAAAAATTAATCATTGGAATATGAAAACCTAAAGGATTACATGAAATAATAAACCCAGATTCTGAGCAGAAATTTAGTCCGACTTTAATTGGCTGTAATTAAATGATGTGAACGTGTTTTTGGGTGGTTTTTGAGTCTAGAATTAATTTCAATGAAATATCTTTCTGTATAAATTAACCTCATAATTTTTAGAGGCTTGGAAGTCACTTTTTTCGAATTTATGAGATCGGGTGTCAAAACTGTATTTCGGATTACGAAAATTCACCTGTAGCTTATGATTTTTAATTTTAAATTTATAAATAGTGATGATCTAAAATTTTAGCATGATAATATTTGGAATATAGGTGAATTTTTGGAATTTTTTCAGATTTTTATAAATTTACTTGATAGGGCTTTGAACTGCTTACTTTTCGTATGTTAAAATTTATCAATAATCTGGACGACTTGGAATAAAGGATTTTTAAACTATAGTTATACTTAATAATAAATTCTGGAAAAAATTAGGGTAAATTCTTAAGACATCTGGGCACCTTTATAAATTTTTGGGAATTTTATCTCTGAGTTCTTTTAAGGATTAAAAATCGGGGGAAACATTACTAAATTGAGTGTAAAATCTGTGAGAAGTGTAAAAGTTGTTAAAAGAGTGTTATGTGTTTATTTTATAAACTAAAGGGTTTAAATTGTTATTTGCTAAAACTAAAGGACCTAACTGGTGTAAACCTGTAACTTTACAATAATTACACCTTATACCCTAACCTTATGATAATTGCATAATTGGTTCTTAAACTTATCCTAAATACTTTATAAATCTTTAAATGTACAACACTACCATAATAACCTTAATCATGTGTAAATAACCTTATGAACCTTGAAGTACTTAAAATGGAGAGGTAAACTAAATAGTAATCTGAGTTAGAATCCCTTGTAATTCCGTCTGCTATTCCCTAGGTGTGAAGAAGGAGAGACTTTGATCCGTTCTGTGCTTCTATTTCTGTGACTCGTATTTGCATTCGTAATAAGGTACGGATATTCTGACCTTCTCTGTAAGGTTTCCTATGATCTCTTCATGTTCTGATCTGTTTAGCCTCTGATTTGATACCTTGCTATGATTCCGTTGCTTTGAACCTTTGATCTCTGATATGAACCTAAACTGTGAGACCTTTTTAATTCTGACCTGGAAATGATTTGAGAAAAAGCTATTTTAAAATGATGTTTACAAATATGATACAATACTCTTTAATTGGGATCTTACTGACTTTGATGAAAACTGTTTTAAAAGACTATATTTATGAAAAACCGTTTGAAAGATCATTTTATGAAAACTACTCTGAAGGATTATTTTTATGAAAACCGTTTTTAAAAGATTGTTTTTAAATGAACTCTTAATTAGAAACCCTTTTAAATGAACTGTTGCTATGGAACTTGGATTATTGACCTTCTGATATTGACCTTCTGATATTGGCCTCCTGATATTGACCTTCTGATATTGAACCTTCTGAGATGACACCCTAATTATGATATGAACCTTTGACCTTTGACCTTTGACTCTCAGTTTGATACCCGAGCCAAAATATGTTCCCTAGCCATGAAGGTAACATGGCCGTGTCTGTGATGCACCACTGGCATGACTAGTGTGTGGCCCTAGTGATTTGGTCACACCGTCCCCATTCTGATTCTGTTATGCGCGCTTTATATTATATCTGTTATGGCCAATATGATTTGTTCTGGGGGGCGTATGGATGCATCCTAGATTTGTTCTGTTTAGTGGATTTAACATGATTTGATATATCTGATTTCTGGTGACTGATGATGGGTGCAATCCACGTCTTTCACATTTCTGGGAGCTGATCACTCCATATATATCTGTTTGATACATGAGGTCACCCCTCATATTATCTGGTTACTTGATAGGCATCCCCTCTAGATTTCTGATATGGTTACATGGTATGATATTTCTGTTTCTGGGCTCGTAGTGGATTACTGTCCTAAACCTTACCCTTTATACCTTTTCATATATCTCTTTCATTATGATATGCCTGTTTATTTCCGTTTGTTTTCGTTTCCGTATATTATATATCTGTTCACTGGGCTTTTTAAGCTCAGCCGCACGTTTTCTTTTCGTGTGCGGTAGGTTTTAGTTGGAAGCTGGGTTATTAATAGAGAGGACCTTGGACTTACAAGACTTTACTAGCTAAATTGGATTAGAGATTATTAGAAGAGTTATTTTCAGACTTAGTGATTACTGTATATCTCATGTGTAGCCTTGTAATATCAGATTTTCAGTTGTAACCCTTGGAATCCTATTGTATTATGTATGTCATATGCTTGTGTTTGTTCTGATAAGAATCCGTATTTTTGACACCTTTGCCCTTGTCGGGTTGGGGTGTTACATATAATCTTCCGCGACCTCGTGGCTAAGCTCTCAGGAAAGGCTAGGCAAAAACACATGTCCTATCCTAGGTTCATTTCCTATGTGCTTCAGGACCTACTTGGCGCTGATTATATTAGGCCTGATGGTCAAGGTTCTAAACCTGACATCCTCCACAAGGCCAATTATGTCAGTGGCATTACCGAGGTACAACCAATGGCCCTGACCAACTACATGCTGGTAGTTACTCAGGGTGATAAGAAAATCTCACCCATTCCTTCTCCTGAAAAGCAGGAGAAGAAGAAAAAGAAGGGAGGGGCCAAGAAGGTGGTTAAACCCAAATCACTCGTCCTTGAGACCTCTTCATCAGAACCCAAAGAAGGGGAAACAATGGCCAAGACCTCCGAGACACCCATCATTGAGACCCTCTTGACCCTGAAACAAACGCCAACGGAGGTCACTAAGAAATCATCCTCAGTGTCCTCGGGCAAACCCCAGTTTCCTCATGGCTCTACTGACATAAACAAGTCATTGGAGTAAGGAACCTCAACCCATTCACATCCCGATGAAGGCACTGGCAAATCACAATTAGCGCCTGAGGGAGAAAAAGGTCCTAAATCTTCGGTAGGGCAGCACTACTCTACTGGGAAGGGGACCCACACCTAATCACATCCCGATGAAGGAACTGATAAATCACAATCAGTGCCTGAGGGAGTCAAGGATCCTGAATCCCCAAAAGGGCAGTAAAACCTTGATGGGAAGTGGGTCCATCAACATTCACAAACTGTGCCTCATGATAGTGCTGGAAAACACCCATCAGTACTTGAAGGCAAAAAGGGGGATAAAGACTCAGAGGGATATAAACCACCCACTGATACGGAACCCATAACCCCCTCAGGCGGATCCATTCTCTTGGGAACTGACCCCAAAAACCAGGCTGAGAAATCAGTTATTATGGTTAGCCAGGCTGAGACAACCAACTCATTTATTATGGCGGGGTCAGGACCTGGCCAAAACCAAGGTAAGTCTTCTTATGAAGAGGAGCCGGGTAACCTTTTGGGGATCGAGTCTATGGTGGATATTCAAGCTCTTCTTGATTATGATAATGAGCTCAATGACGAGAGTGAGGAGGAAGTATTTAAGTCAGGTGATGATATGGACACTGATGCACAACCTACGGAACAATCACATTAGTCTTCTCTACATGGTGAAGACTCTGAATCTCAGGCTGATCATTCTTCAGATTCTGAATCATCCTGCCCTCTCGGACTCAGGAAGTATGACAACCTTCTTTCTCTTACTGAAAGGCAATTGGTCAAGTTCCTACAAAAGGCCAATAATGGTCTCTTTACTGGGCTAACTGAAGAATTATTTGACCAACACTGTGAAGCTGCTGTTCATTATGTCGACCTAAAGGAATCAGTGGAATCCTATCATGATGATGTTAATGGGCACAAGTCATCTATCTCCTTCTCCTTGAAAAATCTTGATCACAATCTTAAACTGTTCAACGAGTCTCTCACCAACATACACAAGAGCGTTGAAACTATTCAAGAGTTAGTAAAAGATGACCCTGAGCTTATCAGGAAAATTCTTCAGGCTTCTGAGACCTTCCAGCAACAATCTACTTAGTTGGCTGAGCTGGTAAACATGCTGAGATCCTCCAATCTTCAGGGACTCAGCTCTATTTTGGACTCCATCAAGTCTTCCCTGGGTCTTATGGAGTCACACTTGGCATCTTTGGCAAATTCTTCTTCTTCCTTGGCTTGGAATCTTGGGCCAAAGATGACAGCAATAGAAGCCTTTCAGGCTTCTCTTGAGGCTAAGGTCTCAACTCTTCAGAAGGACACATCATACATCAAGTCAATGATGACTGAGATCTATCAAGCCTTCAAAGGTTAGGCTGCTCCCTCAACTTCAGTGAGCGCACCAACTCTTGCTCTCACCATGGGGCAAGCAACAGTTGAGGGGGAGAAAGTTACTGAAGATGAAGAACCTGAACAAGAACAACCTCCTTCTCACATTGAGGGGGAGAATCCTGAAGAAACCCCATCATCATCCCGCCAAGACAAAGGCAAAGGCATACTAACAACCACTGAGCCTGAGCATACAATCTTGGTGCCTGCTTCCAAGGAAAGAAGGCCAGACCCTGATGAGCTAGTCAGGGTCCCTTATGAAGTCAATGGGGTGATACAACTTCTCACTGAGGCTGAAATTCAGGCTCACATGGCGAAGGAAAAAGGGTTAAAGAGGGCTGCTGAAGAAGAGAAGAAAAAAAAGTCTGCCCTCATTCAGGTTGTCAGAGAAGAGGCTGAGAAACTGGGAATTGAGCCTAAGGAACTGGCTGGAAGGAAGGGTGGTCGGAGCTTTGTAAAAGCTCAGACTACTGAGATGATTGCTCTTAGGAAGAAAAGGGAAGAAAAATTGAAAAGGGCTGAAGAGATTAGGCAGAACAGGATTGAGAGATATCAGTGGGTCATGACAAACAGGTTAAAGCCAGAACCAATCACTGATGTCAAGATTCATCGAAACACCAAGCCTGCCATTGTTACTGTCTACAGAAGTGCTGACAAGAGAACCTTTGAGGTTTATGACCCCTTCAGATTCGTTGACTTCGAGATCACTGAATTGGATGAATTAGGTCCAATGATAGCAAAAAAGTCAAATGTTGTGGTCCCTGGTCTGATGAAGTCCCTGAGTCTGAGGTATGAAAAACTAGCAGCAACACCTCAAGAACTTGGTATTCCCTCTCTTCTTCCTACTTCAGCTGAACAACCTGCTCTCTCTCTCTCAGTCTTCCTCAAGAAAAAGAAAGAAGATTAAAGTTGAGCCTGAGATCAAGGTCCTTGGTCTGGATTGCAACAGAGCCCTCCCAGAAGGAGTTCCATTTAGGAACAACTTGATCATCAAACAACCTGAAAGAGGTTTGTTCTTCACTGATGAGTTTGGAGACCCAGCCTTCCAAAGATGGAGTGATATTGACCAATCAGGAATCAAGGCAATGCTGGGTTTCCTCATGATGGCCTCACCAATCAAGACTCCTGAAAATGTGAGGTTCTGCCAAGACCTGAGAACAAAGATTCAAGAGCATCCTGATCAACATGAGCTAGAGTCCAAGAAGCCAAAGCTTGAAGCCCTAGGTTATAAGTTCGACGGAATGAATCTGCCAACACCACCACTATCATCGTACTATGTATAGTTTTGTTAGGACTTGTAATAATATTAATAAGATGATGTTTTTATTATTTCAGTGTCCTTATTTACTTTCTAGTACATTCAGTATGAGAAGAAGTCATTAGCTCACTCATAACTGATCAAAAACACTTGAGCATAATTTATATCCAAATAAGGGGAGATTGTTGGGTCCTTCAGTACCCAAGAGTCGTTAAACAAGATTTGAATACAAATTAAGCTAAGTGTAAATTAAACCAAAAACATTCTAAGTCACTGAGTGAACAGTCACTCAGTGAGTTACCTTCAAGATGCTCAGGACGAGTCTAAGAAGAAAGATTCACCACACAGTGAGGCGGTACTCACTGAAGTGTTACTTGAGACGAAGAAGAAGGTAATGGATCAGTGAGCATTAGACAAGAGCTCACTGAACCCCAGTCTCCTCAACAACAATAACTGAAGACTGAAGACAAATGCCTGAAGAACCTACAGCCTGAATAAAAGGTGGGATAAAGAGGGAAGGGTTTAAGAAGATAAGAGCAAGTCTTATCGGGGTCAGACAAACCATCCCTCAAGTGGCTAAAAGTCGAAGAAGTGTAAGGTCTAACACTCGAAGACTTTTTAGCACAATCCCATTGGTTCTTGGAAATGACAACTACTGTTGTAGTTGTCAGACACGCTTCCTATTTGTTTATCTAGTTTTAATCTTCAGCACCCTTGATCTGTTTGCCTATAAATAGCAAACAGATGGAGAAAAGTGGGTTAGGTATTCTTGTGCAATTAAAGCTTAGACTTTCACAAATACCCCTTTTCTCCTACAAAGAGTAACGTATCCCTGAGATAGCTCAGTGGGTCAAATTGTTACCACTTAAGCATAGCTTAAGTTTAGATAGGAGACACCATACCTTGTCTATTCAATCCCAAGTGTTTGTTCCGCAAAACACTTGTGTAATAGATTCTTTGATTCATTTCTAATAAGAATTTAAATGTTGAAAATACTTGTGAGTTTTTATATTTATGTTTCATTAACTGTTAGAATTAATCAATACATTGTATTAGTCATAAACACAAATAGGTTAACTTTCTAGTTAACTCTAAGCATGTTAAGGGAACAACACTAAGTAAAGTACTTAATCCATTGGACTTGGAAAACAAATGGCAAGCCCATTTTAGCCCATATAGGGGCCGGCCAAGTTGGGATTCAAAGGGGGTTTTGGTTTGAATTTTGGTCAAATATATCATGATAATCTCCTCATTAAGAGGATATCAATTTACCAAATATTCTCCCCTCCTCTCTTTCTCTTAATTTACACGGCATAAAACATTTTCCCATCTAGGGTTTTTGTTTTCTTGATCTCTTACTTTGAATCTTGTTCATTCAAGGCGATTCCAAGGTTACCGGGTGAAGGACTAGCATCCAAGAGGTATACGGTGAAGTGTAGTGTGGACTATCATAGAGGTGATCTACTTTGGTCACTTGGTTTCAAGGGTAGATTGGTGTGAAGAAGGTCTCCATTGAATTCTACCGATCACGCTACAAAGGTATAATCTTGTTTGTTTTACTTTGATTGATCATATGACTCTATGGATCCATTGATAGGTGATTTATCCGCTTAATTTGTTTATTGATAATATTTTATTTATATTCACAATCACCAATAGTGGTATCACGAGCCATCATATGATGTCATATGATCATCATGTATGCGTAAAAATGGCCAAAAATGCGTGTTTTTAATGTAATCAAAAGGGTAACTTCAAAACAGCCCCTAGGGCTAATTTTTTGAATTTAATTTGACCCATATGGGTTCTTATGATCTGGACTTTTTGACTACATGGCCATTTGTTATGCATAGTTTAATTGGTATACTTGTTGGGTACCCGTAAATGGCTAAAAACTCGTTAATTTGATCGATTTGTGAAACGATTTCAAATTAGCCCCTATGGCTTAATTTTCTGTGGTAATATGATTATTAGAAGGTCCTAAAATCAATGGGTTTTGAACCTGAGGCCATTTGACACGAGTACCAATCGGGGTTTTAATTCTTGTTAATTAATTTCTTCGATTTCGTTGGCTAACAATTTATTTCTTGTCATTTATTTTGTATCCATGGCAAATACATGCATGTTTTTCCATGGAGTTAGCCAACACCTTGTTTTGTTCATAATATTATTGTATTATTATGTGTATATGCAAATCCGAAGAAAACCTAGACCACTTGTGCATTGTGTTGTTTTGATTTGTTGATTGGTTTCTTGTTTTTGGGGTTGCCATTGTTTCGGCACTTATGTAATGTAATTCATTTTGGTTTTGCCATTGTTTGGGAATTTTTACAATATATAGGAAGTATATTAGTTTTATTTACTTCATGTATTATGTAATCAAAAGCATGTAATCAAATGGCAAAAGAATGAAGGACTTTGGACCAAAGAAAGCTGCTGGACACACTGCTGTAAAAGGCCATTTCCAGGAGCTACGTAAGGTATTTTGGGCTAATTTTTTCGTGTAGGTTCACAAGATATGGGCCTACAACTTTGTCAACTGGGCCGAAGCATGAGGAGGTCTCCTTCTAGGTGTTTTGGGCCTCCAAAGACAGAAAAACTGATCGGACAGAACCAATTTTCCATGTGCATAATGGGCTTTCACTTGCTCATGATCGTCTTGGAGCAAGTGGGAGCCCTCCGTGTGGTTGTGTATCATGTCCCTAGTTGACTCTTGGTTTTTGTGATGGCTCACAAGACCAAGCATAGGATTTTCATCGGTTGATGCTTTGCATATTGTGGTTGTGTGTTTGTTTGGTTGCTTTTATATATGCTTCGATTATATGTAAAACGCAAAATATTTTCTAAAAACTTGAAACGAAACACAAGCCAATTTAAACTAAGTCTTATGATTTAGTTTAACTAAATTTAAAATTGGATTTGAAACTTAAAATAATTGTTTCCTAAATAACACTTAAACTTGTTAAGTTTGTTTATGTATTTATTGTATTGTCCAAACTTAATTGTAATCCACTTAGGATTTATATTAGTCTTGAAAATGGAAAACTTGACACACATAAATTAAAACAATGATTAGACTTAAGTTAAGAAAAGTTTTTAACTTGCACTACGAAGAATGAATGCATGCTTCTTTCGTACACTTTTTGATTCACATCAAATATTTTACCCGTCAAATTTAAGTCATGCCGTCCAATCGTTGAGAACACTTGCAATTACCTTTTGCCTATGCGTGGGACCTAGGTTGAATTGTAACCCAAGGTGACTATTCTCTATGCGTGGGACCTAGATATATTCTCACACGTTTTCAAATTAGATGACTTAATTGAGTTAAGCGGTGAGACCTTGACACAAGGCAAAGATGGGACTAAACATGCCTACATGACACTAGTTGTTTGACACTAGATGCCATGAGTCCCATAAGGATTTAAGAGTTATACATGTAATACAATTGGTGATCGTCGCCTACCAATTGAATCTACTATTGCTAGCAGATAAACTGATGTGATAGTAGAAGCACAATGTGGATCTTAGCCTTTTTGTAAATTAATTGTTTTAAATTGTAAACATGGGGTAGTTAAATTACAAATGGATAATTATTGAAAATACTAAAAATGAACTTTGTAAATTCAATTAATGAATTAATGCAACACAACTGTAAACAAGAGTTTGTTCTTTTCTTTTTAAAAGGACGAACTAAGTCGTTCTTTCCTTGTAAGAAAGAGACTTGTTCCTATCCTTTTTCTTTATGAGGAAAAGCCATAATAGGAATATTTGAATTTTCCTAATTCTAATCAAACTCAAAGAACACCTACTCTAGAAATCGTGATGTCTTGTAAAAGTCAAAACGGTTAAGTATGGTTACACATCTTATTCTTTCAAACCCTAGTTTCGGTTTTGAAACATTGAAGAAATATAAGATATTTGGATAACTAGAGAACACGTTTTCTATAGCTACTAAACTAAAATGAGTTTAAGACGGAAATATCATTAAACCGCAAAGTGGTAAAGGCAATTACTAGCATGATTACCTAGCAGTTTGTCTTAACCCAATAAACCTACTAAGGTCCTACATACCCTTGTGGTAAAGTAGACCAATTATGGAGGAAATGCATGCCTATTTTCAAGTTAAAATAGCAATGATGGCTAGCCCATCATCTATATGTTAGAACTTGATGCACTTCCTTGAATACCTAAGTACATGTTTACTAGTCAAAGTGACTCACATTAGCAATAATGTGTAGATATTCAAAGAAAGAAGGAAAGTATCCAATCGCCACTCACTCTCCACTGGTGACGAAACACATGAAATGTTGTCTAATCCAGTGGGAGCTACGTGATTATATTACTGATGAAGAAACACATGTAATGTTGTCTAATCCAGTGGGAGCTGTAAGCTTAATTACCTTGCAAGTTGCCCATCTTATTTCCAAATTGTCTTGAAATAATACATTACTTTCCACATGTTAAGCATCATAGTTTATATAAGAACCATTGTATAAATTTTATAAGATAACTTGTCGCGTTCCTGATGTTGCTTCCTGAAATGTTATCTATAAAACTTGTTATGCATGATTCATTATTAAAACGATAAAGTTCTACATATCTATATTTTGATTTTGACTAAAAATCATATGTTATCTTAGGCATTGTCATATTGCTCATACAAACAAACGAGCGTAGTGTTTTCTGTATACTCTCATGATGTTGTGCCATGCACTAGTGGGAGAAATCTTAATTGTGTGCAAGGTACAACATATAACAATATGACTAATGGTTTTCTTGACTGCAAGGTAAGAAACCAAGATTCTACTAGGACTTCTACACATAAAATGTATGTTGCCCTAATTAGAAAAAATATCAAGATAACATAAAAAGCTACTTCAACATATTCACTGAATTGTTTAGTAAATATGATTATGTTTTCTTGTAAAGTCATAATCATGAAGTATGAAATTAACTTGAATTTACTATTGAGGCCAAGTGTTAGCTCTCGTAATTACTTTAGTTGAATATGTTTAGGTCTCTTGGAAAGACACAAACATCAATTCCGTTAATTGTTGAAAGACTTATAATGTAAAGTAAGACATTGATTTGTTATGTCTTCTTGTTAAGACATGTGCACTTACGACGTATAATATTAAATGTTTATGTTTTCTAGTCAAAACATGCACATGAAGTAAAGTATACAGTAGGCAAAAATTACTATTGATGCCATCTGGTTTGACTTGGTTGGCAGATATGTAAGCCAAAAGGTATAAGTTCATCTAATGAGTTGTGTGATAATCTCACAACATCAGTCCTCATGGAATACTACAACTTTATGGTATGCCCATCACAGATAATCAAACACTATTGATATTGTTTGATCTTTGATGACTTAAACTGTTTTACCTCCAAAGCTATCAAGGTTAGAAAATTGGATGTGCCATGTGTACATTCAATATGGTTCCAACCCAGAAGGAATTTAAGACACCATTGTATTATGGCATGGGATGAATCTCGTTATGTCTTGATTGAAGTTCTGAATTTGTTAACTACCTAAGAGTAAGTAATTAACAAACTAGATTCAAGAACTAACGATGTATTTTGGATGTCCCACTTGAAAACAATTTATTGTTACTCAAGATGCTGAGTATCTAGAGATTAGTCTCTACTTACAAAAGCAAGTGGGAGCACCTTTAGATCTTGAAGTTATTCAAGAGCAACCTTCTGAGTACACTTGCTAATGTCATACTAAGGTTGAACATGCATATGTTAAACCATAGATTGATATCTCTCATTCATAAATCCGCAAGGATACCTCTTGCACCTGAATGATATAGTTTTTATATCAATGCTAAGGGATATAAGTTGAAGGATCATAGTGAACCTGCTAACTACAGAAATGCATTATTAGATATTGTATCTGATGAATAGCTCAAAACTATGAATGTTAAGATGCAGTCCTTGAAAGACAATCACTCATGGAGCTTGATTGATCTCTTACCAATCAGTTAGACTGTAAGGTTAAGAATGATTTTCTTGATGAGAAGACTCAAAAGGACAAACTTGTACACACATTTGATGCACGAGTAGTAAAAGGAGTTTACTCGTACTCAAGAAATTGACTATGACTAAATCTTCCTACCTACAAACATTAAATGTATAAAGATGATTAATTGTCATACCTATTTTCATGTAAATGAAATATGACAATAGGATATCAAAACACTTTTCTTGTTGATTACCTTTGCGAGGACGATGAGTAATCAAAAGGGTTTATGAATCCATATAATCTTTATTATGTATACAAGATAAAAGAATCCATCTGTGGATTAGATCATGCATCTAGGAGTAGAGATCTTAAGTTAATTATAAAATCATTAATTGATTTTGATTAATAAGATTACTCCTAAATAATTTGAGAGCAAGTTGGAGCACTGAATTTATTTTCTTAAATCTCATATGTCATTAACATATTAGAAACAATATTCCATCTAAGCTAGACTTTAATCCTTAGCTTGGAATGAAGTTTCTCTTAAGGGATTTATAAAATAAGACAAACAACCTTGTTATGTATATGTTTATTAGAATAAACATAAGTGGTTATTAAGTCTAAACACAATATGACACATTATTGAGGGATCTCAATGATCAATCTCACTTGATGAGATTGAACACATGAATGGAAATCTTAAGTTCGACTGAAGGATTCATAATGTAAGTCGTATTACACATTGTACTATATATATATATCATTTGCATGAATGCAAGATGAGTTGATAACAACAAATATCTAAGTGAAAGTCATTAGATAATTGTTAAACGAACATTATAATGGACCTACAAAGTACCAAAGATATGTTCAATGTTTACGGATATTTGAGGAGCTCTGTTTTGTTTGCATACATTGATGCTTATTTAATAGAGATGATTCTCAACCCTAGTCACAGTAGGAAGTCATCATGAATGATGAAATTGCTGACTAGATGTGCTCGACTAAGAGCATTAATGCGTTATACATTAAAAGAATAAGAATACTTTACAGTTTGAGAAACTATTCAGTTGATTGTCCAATGTAGGTGTTTTGCTAGCTTCAAACACCTTATGGAATGTATTGTTACAATACTCGTCTTGTACTTGAATGCACACATACAAAGGACAATCATCATTCAAACCATTCATGAGTTCTGAAACAAGTATTCTCAAAGTTTACTCAGATGACTATTTGTTGTCTTGTACAACATGATTCGATCATGGTGGGAACATCGGATTCCGACCTATGAGTAGTCTAATGCATATTTGTTTTTAGTATTCGGATAATGGAATTGTAAGCAGTCGTATTATATAATGAATTGATATACCTAGTATGATCGTCTTCATTTATACTAATGTGTTCTATATTTGCATGTTTAATCCATGAATAATTTATTTATTCTAAAATTGTCCATTGTTGGTTGACGATACGGGAGTATCATCAAATTAAGGCAAATGTGAGCGTGTCGGTGATTAATTACCAAACTCACATGTTGTTCATTGTGATGAACATTGGACTGACCCAACCTACGAGTATTCACTACCTGGATCGTCATCAATAGTAAATCTCGCAAGTGGTTATGTCTCTTACCCTTAGACTTGAGATGCAAGTAGGTATTGCATGCGTTGAATTTCATTCCTTGATATGGTTAAATGCTGTCCTGAATAAGGTAGTTATAAAAACCATCTTCAGGGTTGATATGAAACACATGAATGACACGTGCAGTCAAAATAGGATTTGTTCCTCCACATGTTATGGAGTTAGATACTATTGGTCCCCTCGATGAATTGGACAGATGTTTGTATGGCCGTACCCAAATGAGATTAAGATGAATCTTGATCCACTTGGTAATCTTGTTCAATATCTATATCGAGAAACATAATAGTTGAACGATTAGAATGACATTTGATCCATGTCTAATGTTCAACATGGTATCTGTAATAAAAGGATTGATGACATATAAACCATTTAAATGAGACGTTTAAGAAACTATCCTCACATATTTCTAGGGGCATTGGCGTGTCGCAAGACGCTAACCTCTGCTTATATAATTACTTGATTATTATGACGTCGCAAGTGGGAGCTGTTGGAGTATGCTCGTGTCGTAATAAATAATTATATGGCTAGACATATGTGAGCCTATGGGGTCACACACATATACACAGAGGTACCACTTTATATATCGTGTTTATTGTATTTACGATATATAAATAACCTAACGTAACTCGGGATCACTATTGGGCTTCTAATGGCTAAGTAAAGTACTTAATCCATTGGACTTGGAAAACAAATGGCAAGCCCATTTTAGCCCATATAGGGGCTGGCCAAGGAGGGATTCAAAGGGGGTTTTGGTTTGAATTTTGGTCAAATATATCATGATAATCTCCTCATTAAGAGGATATCAATTTACCAAATATTCTCCCCTCCCCTCTCTCTTAATTTACACGGCACAAAACATTTTCCCATCTAGGGTTTTTGTTTTCTTGATCTCTTACTTTGAATCTTGTTCATTCAAGGCGATTCCAAGGTTACCGGGTGAAGGACTAGCATCCAAGAGGTATACGGTGAAGTGTAGTGTGGACTATCATAGAGGTGATCTACTTTGGTCACTTGGTTTCAAGGGTAGATTGGTGTGAAGAAGGTCTCCATTGAATTCTACCGATCACGCTACAAAGGTATAATCTTGTTTGTTTTACTTTGATTGATCATATGACTCTATGGATCCGTTGATAGGTGATTTATCCGCTGCGTTTGTTTATTGATAATATGTTATTTATATTTACAATCACCTATAAAAGCTAGGCTAGTAGCACAAGGCTAAAATCAACAAGAAGGTATAAATTACGACGAAACATTTGCACCCGTCGCTAGGCTTGAGTCAATTAGGATTCTACTTGCATATGCATGTGCACACGACTTTAAAGTATTCCAAATGGATGTTAATAGTGCATTTTCTAAATGGTTTTATAAACGAAGAAGTGTATGAAGCACAACCTCCCGGCTTTGCCGATTTTGGAAAACCAAATCATGTCTACAAACTTAAGAAAGCTTTATACGGACTTAAGCAAGCACCAAAAGCTTGGTATGATCGACTTAAGACTTTCCTAGTTGACCATAAGTATACCATGGGCCTAGTAGACAATACTCATTTGACCAAGAAAAGGGGATCACATATTATCATAGTCCAAATATATGTAGATGACATTATATTCGGTTCAACTTGTCAAGAGTTATGCGACGATTTCTCAAAAATCATGCATGACGAGTTTGAAGTGAGTATGATGGGGGAACTAAACTTTTTCTTAGGTCTCCAAATCAAACAATTAGAAGATGGGATATTCTTCAACCAATCTAAGTATATCAAAGATATGCTCAAGAAATTTGGTCTTGAAGACTCAAAACCTATGAAAACACCCATGTCCTCCGAAACCAAACTCACAAAGGATGACAAAAGTGAATCCGTAAATAGCACTAAATATAGAGGAATGATTGGTAGTTTACTTTATCTTACGGCTAGTAGACCGGACATTATGTTTAGTGTTTGTCTATGTGCACGCTTTCAAGAAGATCCCAAAATATCCCATCTTGAAGCCGTTAAAAGGATATTTAGGTACATAAAAGGCACTACACATTTAGGATTATGGTATCCCAAAGGAACGGGTGTAGAAACCATAGTGTATGCCGACTCAGACCATGCCGGTGATTATGTCGATTGGATAAGTACAAGTGGTATTTGTACTTTTGTAGGGCATTGTCTCACCTCATGGTTTGCTAAGAAACAAACGGCCCTCGCAATATCAACAACTAAAGCCGAATACGTGTCAGCAGGAAAAGCTTGCCAACAAGCTCTGTGGATGAAACAAGCTCTCGTCGACTATGGAATTGAACTCAATGACATTCCCATTCTTTGCGACAACAAAGGAGCTATCGACCTCAGCAAAAATCCAGTCCAACACACTAGAACCAAACACATAGAAATACGACATCATTTCCTACGCGACAATGTTCAGAAGGGTAACATCTCAATTGAGAAAGTATCCTCAGAGGACAACATTGCCGACATCCTCACAAAACCTCTTAAGAGAGAACCTTTCAACTTTTTTAGACTTGGTTTAGGATTAATGGAACCTAGTGAGTAGATATAACATTAGCTTGAACCTTAGAATTAACCAAACACCACAATAACCAAAATCCCAGGCTGATCCCGCGGAACCAACCGACAACAAGGACAGAACCCTTGTTTTGGTTCCGCCGGATCCGCGGCCTGCTGAACAAATTTTTTTGTATATTAAACAAACATCCTGTACTATTCATCACACTTCCCAAAAACATACAAGCTACTGGTATTCGACCCTTATCACACCAAACTCACAATTTAGGTCATTTCCTTTCACCAATTTGTGCTCTAAACATCTCTGTAAGTATCCTAATCACATCTACATTCCTGATCTGTGTCTAGGATTTCTATTTCATGCACAAAATCAAAACTTGGGGTTTATGCATATTTTTAGCAAAATCATGAAACATATTTACTGAATTGCATCACAAACCATGTTTTCCTTAGTTAGGAATTGCATCTTGTAGTACATTATCATAATTCATCAAAAACCCCATGAGAAATTTTTGTAAAAATCTTCTCACGACTAGGAAATACGGTTTTTGAACATTGTTCATACAAATACAAAAACGTTATGTTTTTAAACATCACTTGCATAATGTCTCTTGAATGCTAAAGAGAATACATAACTAATATGTATTTTTGGGTACATTCAATCGAAGCTACATTGAAGTAGGAGCGTTTGGGTTATCTCTCGTTTTATCATAAAACTTACATAAACAAAATTTTCATGCATCAAAAGGAGTCGAGATAACTACACCTCCACATTGTCCCCATATAGGCACACACTAGAAATATATATACGTATTTTCATTAGTCTTAACTAAACTATATATTTCTTGTGTCTAGGATAATCATGCCTCTCGCAACTTTTTATGATCACAAAGAAACCACCAAATACCTACCCAAACACCACAAAACCAAAGGTCTCACCGAAGCCCAAGTCAAAATATTTAAAGACTTAGAAAAATGCTATGTTCATGAGGGTAGACTCGTAGACCCCTCATTCTATGAAGGAACCATTCTCCAAGAACAACTAGTCGCTATCCAATTCGATGGTCTTATAGATATCGATGAACCTATAATTCCTAGATTCATACTCGAATTCTATGCTAGTGTAGGTCTTAGTTCAAATGACTATGGGTACATGAACATCCACTTCAAAGTCAACGAAAACCAATTCAACATTCCCTTAGACTAACTTGGGGAAGTCTTAGGAGTTCCGAATCAAGGAACTTGATTCTATTTGGACAAATGGTCATTGTCCATTCTAGAATCCAACCTTGATCGATTGGCACCATATGACACACCATTAACTCCAAAAGAAACCATTCGTGAGCATCTCTTTGTGCCTAGAAACAACCAAACTAGGTTAAGTTGAGGTCGTCAAGTAGATCGAGATCCATTTGCTATGGAGCTAAAGGAACTTAGGCCCCAATTTAAGAAGCTAGAAGAAGTCCTTAGAGAAAATGTCATAAGCACCATAGGAAATCGGGATCATGTCAATGCAAGCCTTTGTTATATGATCTATTGTGTGTCTAACCACCAACCATTCAACCTCGCCTACTATATCGCCAAAAGAATGGCCGATATTCCAGTTCAAGGCACCACCGCCATGCCCTGCGGGATGCTTCTCACCCGTATTTATAAAGCTTTTGCACCCATTCTTCGAAACGCATTAGGTTTCGTTCCCGACTACACCAAAATTCAACACACCTTTGTTCCTCTTAGTGATCATAGGGTAGCCGTAGCAAGAGGAAAACGTGCTCATCCTCCTACCTCATCATCATCATCATCATCCGTTAGTGAAGAGGATGGTTTGCCAAATTCTAGGATCTCACCACCCGAATACATGAGCCAACTTCCTCCTATCCCAAACGAATCAGCGGAGTTTCGACAAACTAAAGGAATGATGAAGAATCTTGTACGATGGGTAATGAAGCTTCACAAGAAGTAAGATTAAAGAGTGTTTGGTATAAGACAATGTCAAACAATGATGTGATGAACTTGTATGTTTCTTAGGATATTATGTAGTTATTTGACTTTTATGTGAACTAACTTAACATTGCAGGATGATAACACTTGTTGTTATCAATTTTCCTTGTTTAAGCCACCGTTTGGCTTAACATCCTTTTATAGTAAGGTATTATCATCGGATTAATCTATATGCATACGTGTGTTAGAACCTATGTTTTTAGTTTTATTCTATGTCATATTAGTCGTTACTTATGTTTTAGGAAAATTTTCGGGATTTGAATAGGTAACGAAAAATATGACATATCCTCTGTTAAGAAATAGCATTTCCATATGGCGGATATGGCGGAATCAAAAATTGGGTTCCACCTGTTGTACTCTTTGGCTCCGCCAATCCTTACCCTGCGGATTCCGCGAAACCAAAATTTTGGTTCCGCACTTGTTATCGGTTGGATCTGCCCCTCCAACAGTAACTTTTTCAAAATTCCCGACTAATCCCGATCCTTAGATTATTGATTCTAGTTTTTAGAATTATTCTACTGATCATTAGGAACATTAGGATGATTTAGGAACACTTAGAATCATAAGAAATTCATTTCCCACCAAAATTTGAATATTCAAAATTTTCATTTGAGTTACCTTTCTGTAACAAGCAAAGAACCCTCAATTTGGTTCCTTGCAATCCGTGGAAACATCACATCAATAGATTTCCCACTAAGGTCTTGCATTTACTGCATATCCTCAACCTTTCACTCAACTTAATCTCTATGGTTTGACTTAGATGATGTGACTAGCACAAATTTTTGTTCCAAATCATTAGGAACCTCCATCCTTCAATGGATTAACATCAAATCCAAACACAAAGTTCAATACACCTTACTGTCTATAAATTAGAACCTCAGGATCATCACAAATCACACAACCACCATCACTACTAGATCTCCATCACCATCACACTCACCCAAACTACAACCAATGGAGTTATTTACTACTCCTCCAACCTCTCCACACCCATATCTCGAAACTTTGGAAGACCTTCCAACAAGAACTACCAATCCTCCTCCTACCTTTGAAGGTCAACAACCTCTTCTCTTCCATCCCATTTATCGGGATATCCACGATCCTTTATACCGTGACCAAGAGCCACCACAACAACAACCTCAACAAACCTCACCAACATCCACACTCAATCCCATTGATGAGACAATGTGGAACGACCAACCCCAATTACAACAAGAAATCAACGAGGAGTTGGACCACCTCTATGCTTTCTCAAACATGGTGGATTCCCACCTCCATGAGGCTAGGGCCCTCCAATCCACTTTGATGGCCTCCATTATGTCCCCAAACTACATACCACCACCTCCACCATCAAACACCCAACCACCACCACCTCCAACTCATGAACCAAACCTTTCACCTCCAAGACATGATTGTATCATGTGTGAAAGGACCGCTCATTTGGTGCAATGAACCAACATCTCCGTTCTTGAATTGCAAAATGAAATGCGATTCATTTTGAACCACATTCTTGAGCACCTTAATGCGCTTTCTCATCCTCCACAATAGGAGCTTTTAGTTTCTTCCTAGTTTCCATTTATAGGAACTTTTAGGACCTTTTTAAGATTCGTTTAATTTTTTCTTTTTTATGTAGTAACATCATGTTTTGTGACTTTTGTCACAAACAAATTTTCAATTAATGGATGTTATATTTATGCTTATGGGTGATCACTATTTGACATAATATCTTGGTTTGTTTGATTCACTAACATTATTGTATGGTTGGTTTGAATTCTCATAATGATTTGACCACTTGTACTTAGGTGCATTTTTTGATCAGACAAGTATTTTTGACTTTCTAAAGTCAACTGGGTTGAACTACATGTTTGGTTGACCTATACATATGCATTATGCTACTTGGTTGGATTGATTCACAACTAACCTTTGTTTTGTAGCTTTTCTCAACCTTATATCATATACGTAGTACCCTAGCAATGGGGACTATAGATTGAGGGGGAGAATATCATATACTAACTCATTATTGTGTAGCATTTCTCATACTTGAAACGTATACGTTGGTAACCTAGCAATGAGGAGTATACATCGAGGGGGAGCATATCATATTCTAACCATTTGTTTTGTAGGATCATGCATAACAACCTTGGCACTCCAATTAGGGGGAGTATTATCTAAGGGGGAGCTTTTAAAGTTCTCAAAATCATTGAATCATTCTTGGTACTCCAAATTCGGGGGAGTAATAACCAAGAAATTTTCACCACATTCCGCTACGCATATCTTCTTTTTGTTTCGACAAAAAGGGGGAGATAGGATTAAGTTCATACATCACTGTGAACATCACAATACATATTTTTATCCTTAAAATAGTTTTTACAACTTGCATAAAACTAACTTAATCTATATTTTTAAAAGACTTTTACTTTACTTATTCCATTTCTTAAAAATAAACTTTATGTTTTGTCATCAACAAAAAGGGGAAGATTGTTAATACAAATATCGTCCTAAAAACGTTATTTATATTTTACGATCTTTGCTTAATTTTGTTAATGACAATTATAAGGTTTATCTTTAGCAAAGCATAAGTATATGTTAAAGTCTTTTACATTTTAGTAACAAGCTTTTAAAAACTCATTTACATATCATATGATCACTAGGAATTACACATTACATACATATATACATTTACATGTTTATTTTTATTTCTTAAAAATGGAAATACACATGACATCATGGCATACCTCATTAGGAAATCTTAGTTAACTTTACAACATATTTTGGAAAGATCTTGAAGCTAAAGAGTTGACTTTGTAAGATCTAGACAAGACTAGACAAGATATAGTAAGATTTGGAAATCCCTTAGCTGGCTTGTCCCCGCGGAACCAAACCAGTACAAGGGCGGAACCAATTATTTGGATCCGCCAAATCCGCGGGCTGTCTGGTCAGTTTTTCCTATAAATAGCAAGCTGATCATTCAAGCACAATTATCACTCATATAGCTTAAATTATACACTCATTCATTTGTACATTACTAACCCATTACATTTATTCATTTCATTCTTAGTGATCTCTCTTTTGTAGCAAAGAAGATCAAGCATACAAGCTTCAACACTGTTGCAAGTCTTGATAGTTAGATACTGTGTGATTTGTTAGTGTTCACACATCATTGTTTATACCATTCATTCAGTAGTGATCGGTTAGTTTTTTAGTCCTCAAAACACATAGATTGTCGGGAGTGGTTGTACCCTTGTTAAAGAACCAACGGGAGTGGTTGTACCCTTGTAAAGAACCCGGTGTTTAGATTAGTACCGGATAAAGTGTAAGCGACGTGTATAAAGGTTTTCTCCGCCGAGAAGGGAGTTTGTTTCTTAGTGAAGAAAAAATCTCGAGTTAGAGGCTCGAGGGGTGGAGTAGGGCAAGGAAGAGAGTCCTTGTAGCCGAACCACTATAAATCTCCGTGTTATGGTTTGATTGTTCCTTTCCTTACTTACTTAACTTATATTGTTTGTTTGTGTGTATTTACTTTGAAATCACGTTAAGTCACAAAGCGAGTTAATTTTAAAACGGTAAAAACTATTCAACCCCCCTTCTAGTTTTCCACACTCTGGATATTGTGTCGTTCTTATAGATAATCTTTTATCTTGGTTTGCTAAACGATAGGTTACTTTGTCTCATTCCAGTGCTGAAGCTGAATATCGCGAGGTAGCGAATGTGGTTGTGGAAATGGCTTGGATCCGCAATTTGTTACGAGAATTCCATACACCTTTGTTTACCACTGCTCTTGTTTATTGTGATAATGTAAGTGCAAAATACTTGTCTACTATTCCTTTTCAGCACCAGCGTACTAAACACATCGAGATTGATATTCATTTTGTCCGAGATTATGTTGCTTCCGGTCAGGTTCGTGTGCTTCATGTTCCATCCAGGTTTCAGTATGTGGATATATTCACTAAGGGCCTCCCTACTGCATTGTTTCTTGAGTTTCGCTATAGTTTGAACATCCGAAGGCCTTCCATTCCAACTACGAGGGAGTATTTGCGAATGATTTATGTTATTGGGCCTAGCCCGAGTTTAGTCCGAATACAATTTTAGTCAGATTACAATTCAGTTATATTTGTGTATATATACGTTGCATTGGTGATTAATAAAGTTTATGGGAAATTCATTATTCAATATATAGGAGGTTTGATTATGGTTGCGTTTCTTGGACGTCCTTTATTGTTAGTAAGCACAACACGATCTCGAATTGAAATTTGAGGCATCATGTCTACTTGAGACATTCCAACAATTAGGATAAATTTATACAGATACAATCTTGTCATGAGTAATCAATTAATTAGTGATAAAAGATGATATGTCACATAGCTATGGTTATTTAGCAATGAACGAAAATTGTAGAACTTACTCATAAAAAGTGAATTCAAAATCAAGCAACAGAAGAACGGGAATGATTGATGCTTGAAGTTGAGTTTCCCATGGATTTTTTGTTGGAAGCGTGAAGTAGAAAACTAAAGAGTCAGATGCATTTTTTTTAATAGTGTTTAGATGGGCTTTTAGTGTTTTATAACCAAAACTATGTAATTTTTTAATAAGAGGTTTGCAACATCCCCATAATATTTGTAAATGAACTTTCACACAATAATGTGTCATAATATTTGGCCCATTTGTTTAATGCATTTATTGCCATTATATTTGGAGATTTACGGTTCTATTCCAATCGATCGCAAAGGTTATTTAGGTTGGTTTCGCTGCTGTATTTATTGATTTTTGAACCTTATTAATTACTCATAGACATCAGCAGGGCTCCAACATGTGACGTGATTATTACTTTATTATTATAAAACCCTAATGTCTTAGGGTTTCAGCGTGAATTAAAGTAAAAAACGCTACTTAGTATTCTTGTTGTTTTCGTTTACTTTATGAAGGTGTGATGCTGAAATCGGGGTTTTTGGATTCGGGTGGAGGGGGTGAAAAGAAGAAAAAGAAAAAGGGTACTGATTCGAGTGGTGTTGGGTTTGATCCTTCGACCATGGAATCTAATTTCCCTACTCTTAGTGAACAAGCTTCTAAATTTCGTAACGAGCAGGTATTAACTATTGAGGGTGATGGGGAAAAAAGTCAACATGTTTTTGAGCTTTCTATTGTGGTGAATGAGGGTACTAATCAGGTTCACAATGAAGGTGCTACATCTAGTGGTGTGCTCTTAAGTCACAAAACTTTGGTACGAATACGACTATGGATTCGATTACCAAAGTTACGTGTACGAGTTTCGAAGAGGCACTTCGTGGTGTTTCAGATGCTAATGCTTCTATACCTTCAAATGTTAATGTGGATAAGACACCCACGACTAAGTCTAATGTAGATGCCCCCTCGACTTATGCTTCTAAAATCAGCCCTTCGTCTTCTAATAAAGCTAATTTTTGATTTATTGATGAGACGGTACCTAAGGATGCTGATTATGATGCGGGTTTACTCATTGGTTCGGTTCAGGAGGTTAATGAGCGGATGGAAAATTAGCTTAATGGGTATTTTATTGGGAAAATACTTGTTTTTCCTGTGGTTGAATGGTTCGTGCGTAATAATGGGGGTAAATATGGTCTTCAGAAAGTTACAATGAACGCGAACGGTTTCTTATTATTCAAGTTCTCGTCTCTAAAGGATGCTGAGGCTATTCTATGGGATGGACGTTGGAAGATTTGTGGAATTCCTATTTTCTAAATAAGTTGTCTCCATTGGTAAGTCTTCTTAGGGAAGATTTTTCCTGTGTTCAGGTATGGGTGAGGTTCCACGATGTCCCTCGGGTTGCTTATACCCCAGATGGGTTCAGTTTGATTGCCTCTAAAATTGGTATTCCTAAGATGCTTGATTCTTATACTAATACCATGTGTTTGGGGTCATGGAGACGTAGTAGTTATGCGGGATCTTTGATTGAAATCAATGCTTCCAAGGATTTCCGTGGTAATTTGGTTTTGGTTGTTCCTAAACTCGTAGGGGAAGGGTATACTAAGGAAACTATTAGCATTGAATAAGAGTGTGAACTACCTCGGTGTGGTATATGTTTGCTTTATGGTCATTGATGTGTTTCGAAAGCTTTAAATTTATAATACTAGAAATGTCAATCAATCGACTAAAACAAACGGGAAAGTATACCCTTTCGAATGTAGTAAAGTCTAGGCAAGTCCAGGTCGTCCCAAGAGAATTGTAGTTTTCTCAGAATGTTCGTTAAGGGTGCTAAGGCCAAATTGATTGTCACTTATCAAATTTCCCAAATGTGTATATAAACCAAGATTATAACGAGAGCAATGAAATATTAAGAACCAAACAAATTGTGAAGCATGTTTGTTTAGGCAATGATCACTAAGACATGGAGATGTTTAGGATAGTGTTTATAAATAAAAAATAAAGATAACACAAGTTACAAATCCTTTCGACCAATATATGTAACAAGTGTTTATACTTTATATTGATAAATAACAAGGAAATCTTTCAACCTATAATCATTGTTATAATCTATATATGAAGTGGAATGATAAAACATGGATTTATAAAGTACCCTTTCGGCCTATATACTTAGACAAATCAAGTTTAATCAATTCAATAAACACATATCTAAACACTACATATCAAAGATTACAATGCGCCCAAACAAACACATAAACGCCTACTCCATATTAGAACACATGGAAAACATATTCATACTTATGAATTCAGTAACTTGAAACATAAATTTAATAAAGAGAATACCAAATATCCGCAAATGAAGTGTTATGAGAACAAAAGAACCAATAACTAATCAATCTACTAATATCCAAAACCAAGTACCGAACCAATGATTCTTACATCAACCAATATCCAAAACCTTCTGTGATAACCCGAGAGTTTGTCATGAACCTCTAGAAATCAACAACACGTCACTAAATGGTGTGTTTGGTAACGGGTTTTATATATGACACTTGGAAGGATTTGGTGTGAATCCTCCAAGTGTATATGTTTTTAGGATCTGGAAATGTGGTAATAAGGTCTGGAAAATATGCGTGGTCACTGGGAATCGTAGCTATGATGGTGGTGGTGATGGTGTGGTGTAAAGGGGTGTTTGGATCAAGGAATTATCACCTTCTTTGTTCAAGATTTCCTCCCCAAGTGGTGTTCTTGGTTATGGACGATTATAACATGTTCTAGGTGTTCTTTGGGGTATATATTGGCTTAGGAACACTTGGGGATGAAATTAGGGGAGTATTTGATCGGTTGGGACTCAATTTAATGCATTTTAGCAGATCAGAGTCGGAGTACGACGCACTTACTTTGCAAAACCGCCGCACTTTTGGTCTTCAAATGAATTTTCCCGCTGGTGAAAAGTGCGCCGTACTTAAGTGCATGTACGGCGTACTTGTGGTCGCTTTTAGCTTTTGGCACAAAAATGAAAGTTGTATCTCTATCTCTTAGCTTTCCGTAGCCGCTTGAATCAACTAAATCTGAGTCTGTATGCTCAACTTATGACCAAAATAGTGGACAGGTGTCGGGAACCTTTGAGCTTGAGCTTGTTTCTTTGTTTATGCTCCAAATCTTTGTGTATTCTTTCGTTTTCTTCCACGACACATCACATGAACCTACGATAGCATATTTCTTCCATGACACATCACATGAACCTACAATAGCATATTTAATCTATTAAGTATCAATAACTTGTTTATTGTTTATTATTCATTACTCATTCGATGCATATTAAGTTTCAACATTTAATTTTTAACATTTCCTTAATTATTTTAATTTTCAACATTCTTTTTCTCTCACATTTGACAATTGTTGAAAAATTCAACTTTTTCACTTGAACATAAACTCTTTATATGTAGTTAAGATAAGTAAATGGCAGCCAAATTTAAATTTTAAATGTTCATTATGTAAACCTGACCATGATTCTCATGAACACCTTTCTTCCAATATAACTTGGCAAAGAAGGTGTGGATGAAATGCCCGACCTGATTTTTTTTCTCTTTTTTACCAAAAAACCCGTTTAGTTATTTCTAAAACATGCGCCCTTTTTATGCCCAGAAAACCTTTTTAATTTAAAACAAAATCGGCGCACTTTCTGGACCAGAAACATTTTTAACTATGTACACTTCATAAATCATGTTTTTTACTTGGCGAAGACCCATGAAACCTGGAAAACATATCTCATACATATAATACATCATTTATCTACATAAACTTTACAAAAAAAATAAAAAATAAGAAATAAAATAAAATAAAAATAACATGCAGAAGCGTAAAAAAACTATGAGTGCGGGTATTAATCCAAACACTCATGTTTTGATCCATTCTCAAACATATACACTTGGATACTAAAACTTGGCAATACAATTTTAAACTTGAAAGACATAATACTAAAATGGTTTGAGGCATAAACAAGTTGAATAACAAAGAAGTTGATTAGATGCTCGTCACCTATAAACACGAGCATTATCGTTCCCTTAGCTCACTTCCTTAATCTACAAGCCCTGAAATCCATATAACCTAACCTACAAAACATGAAAACTGAGCACGGTAAGTCATGATGACTTAGTGAGTAAACGGATCTGAATCTAAATCTGTAACGTGAGCTATAATAATTCTGACATGGTGGCTAAACTATATCGATTCTGACTAATGACTGAATTGTATTAAATCAAACTAATAACTAAATTTGAGTCTAAAACTAAATTTGATTCTACAACTGAAACTGAATCTGAAACAAATCTAATTCTATATCTGATTCTGAGTGTGTAACTAAATCTGATTTTGTATCTCAACCTGATTCTGAATATGTGATATCGACTTTGCTACTAAAGTTGGAATTATCTAGCCAACGAGTACTCTTCTAGGGGCTCTGACTTGTCATTGTGATTTTCTTCACTTGGGTCATCCATAAAGGACGCTTAATCATGTAAGATTGATATGCTATTTCCAAGCCTGAGTTATCCGTGAAGGATATAATTACTATGTTAAGCATGGTTCATCCACGTAGGATGCTTCCGTAAGAGTTCCTCATCGTGCACTTCTTAGGCACGCTACGTAACTAATGGTACATTTCTTGGGCACCCATATCATGATTCAGTATGCTTATTGTGAGTAGACCTAATCGTGAGCATCCTTTACTTGGATAGTTTTCGGCTATATCTGAAGCATAACGTGATATGTAATGCTCGGCTATTCTCGAGTCTATGAACCTGAAAATCTTCAGCTATATACGAAGCTTAACATACTTTTTGAAATCATGTTAGGTCTAATATCATGAAGCTCAAATCCGTACATTCATAATATGAGAGTGACCGATACTGACTACGGATGCTAATATAGCTTTTTATACCCCATCTGTGTCCCAAAATCGGCGGTTTTACTTCTAAAACCGTCATACTTGCAAGTTTGTACAACTTGTTTATTTTCTACACTTGTGCTATTCCTCAAGGTGTAAAACTAAACTGAGCCTTGACTACTGAATTATAATACATGCCAAGTCTACTACTTCTTCAAATAAACATATACATGCTATTCTTGCGCCAAAACAAGCTATAATCACATAACATGGGCTAAAGCTAAACCGTTACTCACCTCGGTTGACTTAGGCATTCCTCGACATTCCTGGACTTCCGAGATCACCTAAAAAACATAAATATATCATTCTATAGTCATTAGAACCTACTATAACATTCGTGCACATAGCCTACATCATTTCGCTAGCTTATGTGAAATAGCAAAATCTGCGTTTTCTCGAAAGTCTGCTGTAATTTGCAGATTTGACCCACTTAAACTTGGAGTTAGAACCTGGAACAAATTTTGGTTGAAAAGTAGACTCAGAGAGCTATAAGTTTGGTTTTGACCTCAGCTTAATCCAACGAACGGTTAAATCTCTACAATTCTTCAAAGTTGACACAAAATTCTACAAAACTTGTTGTCCTAAATTCATACATCACCAAAACGACCCAAAATTGACATAAACCAATTCTAATCACTTTCATACTCATACTTTAATTTATTAAACATGTTAAGATCATTTTCCAACTGGTCTATAAGCAATTTCACAAATTTAAGCATTATTTTGGCGTTGTGCCAAACACCCCTTTTTATGTTCTATCTATGTTTCATTATGATCATAATCATGAACTAGCTCATTTTTAACATGATTTATCTATAGATTTCTAACCACTAAATTTTTTAATATAATCGATCATAAACCACAAAACATGCTAACATGGTTTTAGATCATTGAACATATACAAAAACCTCATAAACTTGTTTAAGATCATAACTACCATGTTAACATATCAAAACCCACATATTTCCACCATGAATCATGAAACTAAATTGAAATTATCACATACTTTTGATGGTTATTATTCAAGGAAGCTTAGTTCATCATGTGAATAACATATACACCTCAAAATCACCTTGAAATCATCCTAAGGATGATTACATCATCATTTGGTTTTCTTAGCCAAGTTTCCCTCCGAAAAGAAACACATATACATGAGACGTGTGTTTATGAGAAGATTTCTGGAATAAAAGGTGTCATAAAGCCATAAGGGTAATTTGGTAATTATGTATTTAACTATCATTAGTATCTGCCGTTAAATCTCTTTGCACCATTAGTCCTTTTTCCTAACTGCCCTAAAAAACCGATGGTTTTATAACCAAAACCGGCGGTCATCTGAATCATTTTTATACTAAGCATACGTTTTTGGGGTGTTACAGTGGAGGACAATGAGAGGAAAGATGGTGATTGGTGGACACCAAGGAAAACTAGTTTATGTTGTGAGCATTTTGGTTTCTCATCCATCTAAATACAACATAAAGAATGTTGTGGATAGACTTGTCCTTACAGCAATATTTGGTTGGAAAGGAATTGCAGACAATTTAAGAAAGAATAAAGGAGTGAAGAGGTATTAGTAAGAGTAATTACAGATAATGTAAAAGCCAAAATCATGAGTCTTAGGGTGAAGAAATCCAAAGTTGTGGTAAAAGTTGTTGAATGTTGGCAGTTACAAAGGAAAGATATGAAACTACAGGTTGCATAAGTGAGAACTGGATAAGTGAATATGGATGGATGGGGGCTTGAGATATGAAAGATGAAGCTACTTTGCTCTAACAAATGCCTACTTTAGTGGAATGCAGATGGATTTGTATATTGTTCAAAAGAGTATTTAGGAGATGGTATCTTTTTTTGGTTCCCACTAGATTCATTCTATCATCGATGATGCCGCTAGTTTTTAATTTCTCATTTATTGTTGTGAAGATGTAAGCTACAACATTGGTCATGAGGAAATTGACTCTATTTGAGGAAATGTAGTAAATGGTAGTTATGAATGTTCAGTGGAGGAGTGGTTTTGCCCCCCACTTATGATGCTGCTTATCTTGTTTATTACTTTAGACATGTGAATATGATAACTACAGTGTATGGTTTAATATGTCTTATCGGGATAGGAAATGCAGTCATTAGTGGTTGCATTGCCATCAGGAGGAAGGTTGGTCTGTAAGGAGGGACGAAGACTTTCTTTGGATGTATTCTGAAAACATGTGTATGAGGATGCAGTCTGCAACATGTCTTCCGTTTATATTCATTGTAAACTGGAATGTAGCTATGGTGAATTGGTGAAACTATTCTGTTTAATGTGAAACAGTTAAGGATTTTAATGGTATAAATATAACGTTGAATTTTTGTAACTTGCTTTATTACATCCATTTGTTAACTATGGATGTGTCATAGTACCAATTTGGATGTACTTCAAACATTGTACATATTGTTTGGAGTTTGATATAATTCACCATTTCGCCAAGAGAAAAATTATATATGGTCTAATGCTTTAACTAAGCAAGAAAATAATAAAAGTAAAAATTGGCAAGAGTAAAACTTGAAGTTAGACCTCTTACACAAAATTACAAAATGGTTACTATTTTTTAACCACCTTGTATATTGTTAACAAGGAAATATTCACTTGCGCATTGCGATGAAATGTTAAAGCATATATTCGGTCTCGAATTTTATTTTATTGTATTTTGGCACTTCAACTTTTTTCTTATTTTTAATGCATGTATGTTGTAGCTCATGTTCGGTTACGAAATGGATAGAGATAAGGTAATCTAATTCGGCACAACTGTTTGTGAATACGATTGAAATCTACATCATATAAAGTAAACTATAGAGAAAAGAAACGAACACAATCTTGTTAAAAAAAAAAGTCCAACGCCTAACAGAAAATGGTCAAAGGAGCTCTAGAAAGGTTTGAGCCTTGATGGATATATTAAATGTTAAGACATATAACGGCATCTAAAAAAGCCACTTAACAAAACACCATATTTGCTGGCTGATTTGCATTCCGTTTAATTTATTCATAACATTTTTATACTTGCGAACTTATGGTTTTGGTGTGAACCTTGATGCACATTTACAAGTGCATATTGATACTTATGTTTCATCTCAAATTTCTTATTTGTTAAAATATCTTGTTGTAACAAGCAATGACAATTATATATAAAATATCTTAGTTTTCTTTGCGAGGGCCTCATTGTTAGTCTCTCCAATATATGTATTACGTCGTTTTGTTATTAAAATGGTTTACGTGATTGCCAGTCTCTTCTATATATGTATTACATCGAATATGAAACAATGGACTACAATATACTACAAGCAAAATAAAACGGTTTATTTATAAAAAGTGAAAACTTAAAAAGTTGTCATCCGTGTCTTTTTGAGTTTACATTAGTTATCAAAGTTGCCATTTTAGATTGCAATTTTAGAAGTTAAAGGGTATTTTAATAAGGTTATATTAGGGAAACAACTTTACTCATTTCTAAGACTTATAAATTTTCAAGATTAAATCAAATCACTTTATATTTATATGTAGTAGAGATAGTAACATGCCATAAGAATTGTAATATTGGAACTAGAAATAGCAATAACATAATATTTTTACTTGCTTGTTGCAATGGAAGAAAAACTTTCACTTTGTAGGTCAGAAATAAAGTTGTAACAATATTGTTTTTCTTTGATACGGTATCAAAGCTAAAAAGAAAAATGTTGTAAAAGAGTAAAAATATAGGTTTCAAGTTTAGGGATTTTAAATACATTGTCTAATAGGTTTAGGGTTAATTTTTGTATTACTGAATTTAAAGCAGTTAAAATATAAACCAGTGAGCCAAAATATAAAGTTTAATGAGCTAAAGGATTAAACTATTGAGTGTTGATTGACACACTTATTTTTTATATGCACACTTCAGTGTACAAACCGGCGAAGCAGTATACAACAAATGCACAACTTTTTATAGTACTAAATGGAGTGTGCAAATTATTATTTAAAAAAAAAATCAACCTAAACTATTATATCATTTAAGAAAGAGATGTAAAATATAAAGGTTAATAGGCTTAAAGGTTATATTTTATAGTTTTATAAATTTATGAGGATGGGAGTTATAACTTGTATCAATTCAAATTACTGTAAATGAAAGGTAATTAAATTTGAGTTGATAATTGTTGTTTTTCTTGAACATAAAGTTTAGAGTGGATACAGTCTAAGGGTGTATTTGAACGGTAATTAAATTTGAGTTGATAATTGTTGTTTTTCTTGAACATAAAGTTTAGAGTGGATACAGTCTAAGGGTATATTTATTTATTTTATAAAATTATTAAAAAACATGAAAATTAAGTACACTAAACTTTATATAATTTATTTAATATTCAACAACTAAAATTTTATTAATTACCTTCTCTTTTTGAAAGATTATTTATTTATTTATTTACAAAATTGAAACATGTGTTTTTATACATATTTATTTTTTTTCGACAAAATTTGGATAAGTATGACAAAATAGAAGCCAATTTTGACTTTTATTAGTACCTAATAGGAGAGCTAGATTTTGAAATTAAGTTCTTCTATTGGTTAATAAAAGAATGGATTGTCACAAAATATATTTCTCTTGTTATATAAAAGATTTTTTTTTTTTTTTTTTTTTTTTTTTTTTATTTTATTTTAAGTAATGCAATGTTTTTCACAAAAAATTATGTTCCTCCTATAGTCCCATATTACCTAAAACCATTGTTCTTAAGATCCCGGTTTTGAGGTTAGTATCTTACGATTTTATGATATTACAAGTAGAAAACACAATTCTGTCGTACGTAAAATCTTTGCAAGCTATGAACTTAATAGGATCCGATCTTAACCATAAGATCATAAGATGTCGATATGATCCGATCTTAATTTGCTTGAATCACAAGCTCAAAAACTTGAGTAAGTTTTATAGAATTTAGAAAACAAATTGTTAATTTTCTAAATATTCCATAATTATAATTTAGTCTTACAATTTCATGAACCATTTATGTAATTTTGTGTTTGATATATATTAATTTATAGACTTGTATAATATTATAACACTTGTTAAGAAAATGACATTATAGTATGTTCTTAAGATCTTGACCTTATATTACGCTCTCGATCTTTCAAAAGCGAAAACAATACTAAGCAGATTGTGATCTTAAAAACTTTGCCCGAGAGGATAAAATTTGGTGCAGTATCACATTTAAATGTTAACTATGAGCCACCATAACCGGTGCTCCAAGAAAAGTTAGCCTTAAATTAACATGACTTCTGAATCATACAAAATTATTGGTTCCTTGACTTGCTAATCATCATAGTGTTTGTGCACATTCAAGGCTTATCTTTGACCTATACTCCTATAAAGCTTTAAGCTTTTAGCTTTTCAAAATTATATGCTAAAGCAAAATCGAACACAAAATTTCCCACTAGCCGCATATGCATCTTATTTAGTAAAACCCCGGTTATCGGTCCATTTCCATCAGCCTGTATTACTTGTTTCTTTGTTATGCCACATAAAAAGTCCAAAATTGCATATAGTGACATATAATGGCATGATAAGACTCAAAAGTGATGGCAATTATTGCCATTGTTGATATTAGGAAAATGTAGCTTAGACAATGAGTTTGTACTGGTATAAGTACGTATTATTAGTGCAAAATGTAGCTCTTAAGATTTAATATGTATAAGCTGTTAGAGTTACAGAAAAATATTAAAATGTATATGACTAGAATCGAACACGGGACCTTGGGATTGCATACTTTACGTATGAATGACTAACGGAAATAATTAATATATATATAGCTATGTTATGTATTTAATTATTTAGGACACGAAATAATATCTAACAGACGTTAAGTAATTAACGGAATTGACTAACGACTGTTAGAGAATAAAGGAATGACCGTTAGTGAAATTTAGAGCTTAAAAAGGATCTAGAACACCTTGTAGAGGTGTTAGGCCAACCGGCCATAAGGGATAAAACCCTAATCGATCCATTGCTTGGGGAGAAAGTCAAATTCACTATAAATACAAACTCTTGGGTTATTGTTTTCTAGCTTGTGCATGATACTATAAACCTGAGATTTTTATTCTCTTCCTTTTCTTCCAATAAAAGTCGATCACCTCTTTTCAAGGGTGGATCAATTTGTGCTTTTATTAAACAAATGATTTTGGTTTAATAATGTGTCTTTACACTAGCATCTAACGTTAGTTGGTTATAGTACGTGTGTACAAGACCATGGTAATAACTTACTTTAGTTATTCCATCTTGGATTGTAGAACAAAAGGGTAAGGGGTTCCACGTTAATCCTATTATATATTCAAGAGAAGAAAAGTGAAGATCGATCCTTGTTCTTGCTAGGATCTTGAGGTAACTCTATTTATTATTCGGTAATTCTATATACGTGTTAAATATTAGATCCTGCTTCCGCTATACTTGCTTTGATGTGTTTATTTATTTAGATGCGTGTCATGCTATTAAAATTCCAACAGTGGCATCAAGAGCCAGTTTAACATGTAATTGTAATTACCTAAACGCATAATAAAAATCAATTCTTGATTTAAATACATATGTTAAGTCGATTTTTAGGGTTTGTTTTTTAACATACTATTAAAAATCAAAAATTAGAATTTAGGGTTAGGGTTTCGACCCTCTTTTATTAAAATAATTTGTTTTGTAACCCTAAATTAAGAACATGCTGTGTTTTATGTGTTTATTTGAGTAATAAGGGTTACGTTCCTGGATGATCCATGATTCTTCATGCAAGGAATCATGGATTAGGTTTTGTTTTGTGCTACATGTTTTTTAAATAAATCTAAAATTACGGAAGACCTAATTAATTATATTAATGAATCAATTATGTGCAACGTGTTATATAATTATTAAAACTTACGCGGCCAATTTTTTGGTGTCTGTGGTCCATTGGGTACAATGCGCTCGAAAACCAATGGGAGTTTTGGTAGTTATATACATGAATATTCACATAGAGATTATTAATAGGATTTATCAAAAGGTTTGCATGTGGCTATATGATCTATGATTAAGATCATATATGTGTTATTATGTGTTTGTTTATTTTTTGTTAAATTACTTGTTCTTTTTTGTTTAAATTATGATGGATTGTAAGCAAAAAGAGGGTAATTTTTGTATAAAAAATAAATGAACCTAATAACTATGAAACCTTTGTGGTAAATTATTTATTGCCAAGTCTTATGTGCCGATAGTGGTTCGCTTTGCACGGTAATTTGCTCCCAGGCGAGACTAGCAATTTAATAATTTACTACATAAATGTTTTAAGCTTTAAAATCTTAAACTTTTAATTGATTGATGCATCTGTACATAATGGTCGAAGCGGCGGACCTAATTTTGACAAACTATAAAGTGGGTATAAGTTTGGTTTCGCCTTAAATTGTGGCCTTAAAGAGACTTCATTTTGTCTCTCCGATCGCCTGTGCGTCAAAATTAGACTTGCCAAGTACAACCATTATACATGTACGAAGCATCTTAAGGCAAAGTTTTAAGTTTCTCAACGCCGTCAATTAAAATTTTGTCGATTTTAAGCTGCTAAAAAGTAAATGTTTTTGCATGAAACATATGATATAAGATGAATGCATGACATCTTTGTACATATTTTAAGATGAATGCATGACATCTTTGTACATCTTTTTTGATTACACATCAAAAATTAATACCCTTAAAATTTAAGTTATATGCCATTCAATTAATACGGAAACACCTGAGGTTACATTCTATCATTGCTAGCAGCCTCAGCTAATGTGATGATTCAAAGAATGGTAATCAAAGGGTAAATTGAGTACTTTCATTGCTAGCAGCCTCAGCTGATGTGATGAAACGACGTCAATTTGCAGTTTCTAAATTGGTTAACTTAATTGAGTACTTTCATCACTAGCAGCCTCAGCTGATGTGATGAAACAACGTCAAGGCATAAAGAAATAGGGATGAAACATGCTTACATTTACAACTGAGGTTGGCAAAATATGTAAGCCCCATGATTCTAGGAATTGCAATTGTATATTGGCAATTGGGTTCGACGCGTACCTTATTGAGTACTTTCATTGCTAGCAGCCTCAGCTGATGTGATGAAATGACGTCAATTTGGATCCTAGTTTTCAGTGAAAATTAAATGGTTAAATTTTATTTACCATGGGTGTTTAATTTTCTTGAAAAATTGAATTATCGAAAATACTAAAATTGAATTTTGAAAATTCTTTTAATGTATTTAATGCAACATTAAAACCGTAACGTGGGACATTCCTTTAGTGGAAAGTTGATCTGCACCCGTAGGGGTCTTTGGATAGAGTCAACTTAACTAAAAGAATAAATCTAGTCTACTTTCCGTGTGAAGAGTGAGACTTAATCCTATTCCTTTTCATGAATGAGAAAGGTATGATAGGAAAATTAGAATTGTCTAAATTCTAAGAAATAACTCATGGCAAATTTTTAAGAAATTGCACGTTTGGGAGCTATTAAAATTAGAAGCTAGACTAATTACCGCAAAATTGGTAAAAGACAAACTAGAATGATTGATATAGTTTTTGTGCTTTAACCATTTAAAGGTGCTACATACCATAGTGGTGATGGTAGACCTAATTGAGGAAGAAATTGCATGCCTAATTTTCTCAAGTTAATTGCAATTGATGGATATTCCATCATTGACAAAGTAGAATACATTCTTTGAGTACCTTAGTAATGTTACGTAAGGGATTCCTCAAAGGTGTAGGAAAGTAAATAGCACAATATTTGCTTTTACTGGTTATGAAACACTTATAATGTTGTCAAATCCAGTGGGAGCATTGTGTTGTAATTACTGAATTATGAGTTCATGTAATGATCTGTAATTCAGTGGGAGCTACAAGCTTTGATATCTTGGTAGTAACCCGGATTATCTCTAGAATCTCTTAAGATAATTACATTCCAATTATCGACACTTGTGGTATTAAGGATAGTCATGTACGTTTCCTTACTAGACGAGGTGATTCTATATCTACTAATATCTATGACACAAATCATATTGATCACATAAACAAACTATTGACGTGTTGTTGTTCCATGCACAAGTGGGAAAAATCTTTATTGTGAGCAAGCAGCAACATAAAGGGATATGATTTAAAGGATTCTCTTGACTGCAAGGTAAGAGATTGATGTTCTAATGTGATTTATTCATATCTAATTAATAGAACACTTGGAGTTAATATCTACTTTCATTACTAGATATTAATGACAAGGTAAATTACATACTTTCATTACTAGCAGCCTAAGCTGATGTAATGAAACTATGTTAATTTGCAAGTTTCTAAATTAGATAATTATTAGAACAAGTGTCAATATGATAATAAGACTACTTCAAAATAAATATTTATGTATTGTTGAAATGACATAAACAAATGAAGTAATCTAATACTACTTCAAAATTTGAATGTTTATGTATTCTTAGAATGATATAAATATATAAAGTAATAAATTAACTTGAAATAAGATAATGAAACCAAATTGTGGTGTTCAAGATTACTTTAGTTATACATGTTTATATTGTAAAGATATAAATATGAAGTCTTTTATTGCTATAAGACTTATGATAAAGTAAGACGTTAACTTGTTATGTTTTTTAATTAAGACATATACAAGAAGTCATTGAGTTGATCAATGACTTATAACGTACATTGGGATTATAACAGTTTATGTCTTTTTGGTAAGACATAGAAATGAAGTGGCTTGGGCAAAAAGGCACTTATGTTATAAAGCATGCAATTGGCTTGGAAAATCTATTATACCATTAAATTGACTTAGTTGGTAAATAGGTAAGCCAAAACAAAAATATATTTATCTCACATATTGTAAGATTGACTTACAATATTAACCCTAATGAAATACATAATGTGTATGGTATGTTCAGTTAGAAAAATCAAACTCTTGTAATATTGTTTGATTTAAGATAACTATATCTTCCATTCTTCCTAAAAATATCAAGGTTAGAAAATTGAGTAAAGATTGGATATACTCAATTAGACTCCAACCTAGAAGATTAATAAGACTATTTATTATGGAATGTGTTGAATCACATTAAGTCTTAAAATTGAAGTTCGGAATTTGTTAAACTACTTTTGAGTAGGTTTTAACAAACTTGATGTAAGGAACTGTCAATAAGTATTTGTAAAGTCCCAAAAAAGAACAAGTTTGTGTTGCTCTATTTGCTAAGTAGTTATAGATAATCTATAAATTGCAAAAGGCAAGTGGCACTACAAAAAAAAGGCTTTCAGAGACTGAAAAATCAATCTCCGATACACCATGATCAGTTACGAATGGTCTATCAAGGACTGATTTTGCTAGTCACTAATCAGTTACAACAGCTTAGTTACGGAAAGTGACGTTATCAACTAAAATTCAGTCCTTGTTGTATCGAACCAACGAGGACCAGAGATCAGTCTCCAAAATAAAAAAGTCAGTCCTTATTTCTATGGGTTGGTATCATGTTATTTCAGTCCCCAATGCATATTATCGGCGACTGAAAAGTCAGTCGCCAATACTATGTTAGATCAGTTACTAACACATGGATTTAGGGACTGAAAATTAGTCCATAAACATTGTTTATAGTCCCTAATACGTTTCGTTGTTTTGTAGATTACCGTACCAAATCAGTCTCTAATAATAGGATTTAAAAACAGATTAGTCTCCGATGAAAGGCTTTAAAGACTGATTGTTAGTCACAAAAAACAGATGAATTAGTCCTTAATTTGTTTTTCTAGTGACTGAAAATTAGTTTCAAAATATATGTTAATCGATACAAAATAACATTTAAATCAGTCTCCAATATGATGGCGCCGTTCCATTATATTTCTATTATAAACTAAAAGTTAGTGGCAAATACAATTTAATTCAATCCCCATTCACAATGCATACATGACCCCTTACAATAGTATATAAAACTCCAAACCATAAACAATAATAATAACAATATTTCTTTAAAGCATAATAATCACCAATCCAAATAACAAGAGTTTACAATTCAATATGTTTAAAAATAAAACCAAATTCAATAGAAATAAATTTGAACGTCCTATGTATCACTATCGGTGAATGGATCACCGTTACCATCACCTTCAGTAGTATTTGGTGAGTCTATTGTGCTCTCGAAGTCTGGAAATTTTTGGCTCAAGAATTTTGCCAATTTCTCATAATTACGTTTATACGGTTCAAGTTCACTAACCTTTGCTCTCAATTCATTAATCTCAGTCCAGTTTTGTTTAGGTGTTGAGTTAGCTTGTTGAGATGATTCAGCTGCTTCTTTCATCCAATAATCTTTTTTCCTCATAACTAGCCCAACACCCACCTCCCATGCTGACTGTATTGTCTTCTTTCGGCCACAAACACTTTTTATGGCTTGTCTCTCAAACTCGTGCTCCATAACAGTAGTAATCTGAGTCGTTCCTTCATCTTTTAGTTTATCAAGAGCCATCTATTTATGCTTACAAATATTTTCCTAACATGATCGAAGGTATGAAAACAAAATTAAAAACTAGTTGCACCCAATATCATATTTGACAAAAAAAAATCATAATCAAATGCTTTTAACAAAAAAATGCTTACATATTCATTACGTGCATGATCATTGAGCCATCCATCTCCGTCCCCGTCCTTCTTTTCTTTATAATGCAACTTATAATAAACTTCTAGCGGGCTAGGCGACGTTTCGGTCTCCGTATTTGTCTGTAACCATATCTTATTAATAAAACCAGCAGAAAATTAAAGCCAAGAGCAAACATGTACTAAGACCAAGCGAGTGGTTCTACTAAATAAATAAAAACCAAGCAAATATATCAACTTAGTAACAATACTAATTTTCAGACTCCTAAAATGACTTAGTAACAATACTGCCCACCATGACAAAGAGGGTTCACGTATACAGACTAGTAATGCATTTACAGCTTTGGAAGGGGATATTGATGTAAGAGATTATGATACTAGAAAATCACTATAATTCTAGAAGTTAATCCAATACCGCTCATTCTACAAAACGTTTCTTTTCATAAAAAAATTGCAGTGGAGAACTTACAAAAGATTATGTCAACTGTGAAGTTGAAAGTAGACATTTGGATTCTTAAAAGGTCAGATGTCGAAACTTTTTAAATTTGATATAAAACTAAGAAAAGTGTGACGATATTTCATATATTCACATACCATTTTAAATGACAAAATAGAGGAATCTAAAATAGCCAAAATAGAGAGTGGCGATTTACCCTTTTGACCAAAGATAGGCAAAGATGACGCTATATGTCCCTTCTGAGATCCTTGGGTAAACTCTGAACTAAACTCTCTTCGTCCACCCCACGAGTTTCTAACCACTTGTACTGATCGTAGCGTCTGACACGTTCACGAAGTTCCTGTGGAAGCAAAGTCACGCCTCTTGACTTTCATTTCTTCAAGACAAATAGTAAGCGATTGCAGGTATGTCTGTTGCAGTATCATAAAAACAAAGCAAGCATATCAACATCAGTATAAAATGCCTTATGACAACCATCCTAACTTTGGAACCTGCAAAATATTGAATAAAAAACGAATAGAGCATTATAAAGCATCATGTCTAGGCGTTAATCAGTGACAAACCTGCATGTTGCCAATCAACAAAGCAAAGAGAATAAGCCCTGATATGGCGAGTGTAATTGAAAATAAAGACTCTCTAGGATATGTGCTGGTTTGAAGTCCCTGGCCAAGAGTGCTGTGGTAAAAATAGAAAATAGAATTTTAGTTGGTCACGGTCCAGTTGAAACCGTTTGAAAGATTCATAGCAGCTGTGGAGAAATCAATTAACCTTAAATTCTACAGTACCCACCACAGGCAGTAGCAGTACTTTGTCACAAACGCCTTTGATGATACAATGCACGATGTCAGAGACTGCCTGAAAATCCCAAAATCAAAAGGTGGATTGTCACCATCCACGGTGCAAGCCTCTTTTAAAACCGTGCTACTGATATTGCTCCAAGTGCTAAAACCCACCATGTGGTCATTTCCACAATACAAGAAGTTTGTATCATGACCACTCCTTTTACAAGCACTTCGCCAACATGTATCATTACGTTCTACAGACATTAAGTACCAGAAGGCCCCAACTATCTGCAAAAAAAAGATTGTTATCATGTAAAACATAGATGGAAATTCAAGCTAGAGTTTCACAAACAGGCTGGTTAGTTAATGGGTCAAAATGGGTTCAGTTTCATCCTTTAAAAAAACTGAAAATACAAGTGTGAGACGACATTTGACTCATTTGGCCCAATCCCTTTATAAATAAAAGACAACAGGAAATGACGTGTTTTCATAGGAATGGGTTGATATTGACACCTATAAATCAATCATGAAAAGCGATGTTACAGAAACACCGATAACAAGTGAAAACAGTAACTTACATGACTCGCAAGCATGTACAACAACAAATAATAAGCAGCCCCAGCCCAAGCAGTTTCGGCAATAACACCAGCAGTCCTTTTCAATTATGATGTTAATGGCACAATACAAGAAAATCTAGGGATATACTGAAGTAACACCACAAAGAATAATGCTTGTTTTGTAGACAATACATCCGAACCACTATAATTTTGCATATATCTCCAAATAAAAATCTAAAAATTAAGAAGAAGTATATAAGTCGTAATCCCATCTACAAAAAAGGAAAGAAAATAAAAAAAGACCCAGCCCATTCTGACCCGTTACCTGTGGCAGGGGGAGTACAGCAAGAAAATCAATAATAAAATACCACCACATTTATCTTTTAGCTATTTGCGCAGGATTTATCACAAGTTCACCCCGTCCAAACACACGTGATGACGGTGCAATATATGCAGTTCTAAACTGAAGAGCCATATGAATAAGATAGAATGAATCAACAACGGTCCTTAGTGTTGTAGCTATGATGGCTAACTTCTGGTCTATACCAAGGAAATTTTTGGACTGATCAAAAACCGGAAGATAAAAGAATAGTGGGTCCACAGACACAGCTAGAATACACGAAACAACAAAATATTTATTCCATGTTAGAAGGAATTTATCTTGAGGGTCAAAGATTTTTTTCTCTGATACTTTAAGATCTTCTGCAAATACTGCACGAGACACTCCAAATCCAAGTGATCGTCCGATTGATTTAAGTCCTTCGGATCCTTTTTTAATACTTTTTTTAAAGGATTTAGAGGGTTTTGTATATGCATGAGTTGGATGAATTATTCCCTCGAATCCTCATTTGTTTGTGGCAATTGCAGAAGCCGGTGATGCATCCACTGTTCTGAGTCACGCCTCTTAGACGGCTTCATAGTCGACAAGTGCAACATACTGAAGCCTCTTAGAACACGTGAAAATATAAATAGATACATGTTCTTGGAAATTAAGCATTTAACAAGAATATATACACGTGAATACCTTGTGGTGAGCATCAATTGTATCAAAAAGCATGTTTCAAACTCATATAGATTCGGGTTTACATGAACCCTAATTCCTAAAAATCACCCAAACACGAAATTGACAAATAAAGACCTCAAATTGATGATTAAATTAAATATATAACACGTTACAATACCTTATTTGTGGATATATGACATAAAATCGGGAGTGATGAATATGAATCGCCATGGTCTGGTGACTGACGACTTTGGGTGGTGACTAGCAATGATGGATAACGGAGATGGTCAAGCGAATTTGGTTTGTTTGAAGACCAAAAGAGAGAACGTGAGAGGAAATGAAGATGATAAGTTTGTGGATGTGAGATTTGAGGTTGCTAATACTGTAGTTGGATACTTGGATGGAGGTATAATTTGATTTTTGGGGAAAACTTAGAGCGGGACAACTGAAAATGAGAGAGGGAAATTCTATTTTGTTTGGAGGTATTATAGAATCTAATTTATATATTTTATAAACCAACTAGTTTTAAAACTCATAACGCACGGGGTTTAGCCAGATATTATAACAGGTAATAATTTTTTAATAATTTTATTTTGAAGTTAAATATTGTGACAATTCATAAGTAACTTATTTTAAGATTAAATATAATACAATTATAACTCGTACGTCTATTAGTAGCTGATTTGAACAGGGTGTTAATGGTTTACTAGTCTACACTCATTAAGTTCTCAGCTAATCATTGAGATTCATTTGCGATACAAACTAATCCTAGTTGTCATCTGGCTATTTATTAATTTAGTGTTTACAACTAGCTACTTTAACCTAATAGTCTAACAAGCGTTTATCCAATTAGTGACATTTGTGTATCCCTGATCACTCATACGTGAGGCATCTAAAAATATGAATATCAATGTAAAATTACTTAACATCCAAAGCTCATTCTATGGATAAAATCAAGTCATACACATAGATGAAAGTAAATATGGATAAACTCAACAATTACGTATGGTATGTATTGAGGGTTTGGGTTGGTTGACCGTTCGGTTTTCCACGTTCAGCAAAGACCCCAAAATGTGACAAGAGTCACGAGTTGGGGTAACGCTCACGAGTCGACTCAGTTGGTTTGTGTCAATTACCCTAGAGGATAATAGACTTGAATGTGGAGTTCCCAAGGCAGGATATGTTGCTTGGGATTAGCTTGATCCATTTCGAGAAAATGGTATAGTATTTATAAGGAGACCTTTAGGGGTGTGAGAACCCGTAAAGGCAATATGATGGTCCACGTGGTGTGTAAAGTAGAGTGCGTTGATTGGCTATATGCCTATATGCAACTTTCTTGTTATCAGGCACCACGACTTATTATATATGATAAGAACGTAATAGTCGTTTTTTAAAAGGGATGTCGCGCTCGATGAAGCAACTGATTGATGTCATTATCCCGATTACACGTCTTAAATTGTCAACACTCAAAATGAAAGCCATCGGTGAATACTAAAGATGTTATGAACGTCTGAAACTTGAATTCTGCTCGAGTTCCCACGTCACGGGGGTATAAACCGAGGTTTCGTGCGTGAACCCCTAAGTGTTACACATAAATAGCAATCCGTAAATAGGTTTATATACAAACTTACAATTACTAACAACAATACAAATATATGTAGGTCTTAAAAACAAGTGTAGTACATTACAATATATAGAACCGTATATTCTGTCGGTAATCCATTTTCGTCCGTTTTTGTCAGTTTTTATCTGTTTTTGTCCGTTTTTATACGTTTTCGTCCGTTTTTTACGTTTTCGTCCGTTTTTATACATTTTCGTCCCTTTTTTACGTTTTTATACGTTTTTGTCCGTTTTTTACGTTTTCGTCCTTTTTTTACGTTTTTGTCATTTTTTTACGTTTTTATATGTTTTCATCCATTTTAGTCCAATTTTTTAACGTTTTTATATGTTTTCATCCGTTTTCGTCCGTTTGTATACGATTTCATCCATATTTTTATGTTTTTGTCTGTTATATTTTAACGTTTTTATATGTTTTCATCCATTTTAGTTCGTTTTTTACGTTTACATCCATTTTTATACGTTTTCGTCCATTTTTTACGTTGTCGTCCGTTTTGATACGTTTTCGTCTGATTTTAAACGTTTTTGTCCTATTTTATAAGTTTTCGTCCGTTTTTAAACGTTTTAGTCCGTTTTAATCTATTTTTATACATTTTAGTCTTAGCTATGATGTCCATGTATTAGGGACTGAGTTGTGATTCAAATTCAGTCACTAACAAATTTCCCTCCAAACTTTTTTTATTGCGCAAACATATTTGTAATTGAATTTTAGTCTTAGGTATGATGTCCATGTAATAGGGACGCAGCTGTGACTGAAATTCAGTCACTAAAAAATTTCCCTCCGAACCTTTTTATTGTGTAGACATATTTGTAACTGAAACTTAGTCTTAGCTATGATCTCCATGTATTAGGGACCGAACTGTGACTATAATTCAGTCACTAACAAATTTTCCGCCAAATTTTTTTACTGCGCAAATATATTTGTAACTGAAATTTAGTCTTAGATATGATGTACATGTACTAAGGACTGAATTGTCACCCTTATTCAGTCACTAACAAAATTGCCTCCAAATTTTTTTCCCATACAGGCATATTAGTAACTGAAATTTAGTCTCAGATATGGGGTCACTGAATCGAGGACTGATTTTTAGTCGCCGCAATCAGTCAATAAAAGGTCAGTCCTGAAAAGAATCAGTAACTAATGTTTCAGTTACCGATGCTATGTATCAGCGACTGATATATCAGTCCCTAGAAATTCAGTCTCTGAAAGCCTTTTTTTTGTAGTGAGTTTTATCTTGATAAGATAAAATTACAAGATACATAATCTTCTAAATACACTAGCAAAGTCATAATGAGGATTAAACATGTTAATGTTAAATCTCAAGATGATGGAATTCTCATTTCATAGATCCGCAAGGATATCTCAAATATTTGTATAATATGTTGAGGATTATGAGTTATAGGATTATCATAAACCTGTTAATAAATTGCAAATGTTTAATTTGGCAAATTACTCATACTATGAATAATTAGATGCAGTCTAAGAAGATAACTAGTTGGAAACGTAGTTGATCTTAAACTTTATAGTTACACTATAGAATGAAGATGAGTTTCTACAAAGGAAATGAAAATCCTAGAGATTTAAATTTTGGTGTAGAAATCATAATGGACAATTAGTATACATATTTAATGTGTGAAAAGATTATCAATCACACTTAAGCAATTAAATGTGATTGAAATTCTTTCTAAGCACATTAAATGTATAAAGATTATGATTGTCATTCTTAGTTTCATTTATATGAAATTAATAATGGAATATCAAAACTCTTTCTTGAGTGATTACTTGTGCGAGGACGAAAAGTAATTGAAAGGAGTATTTGAATTCAAATAATCTTTGGAAGTATACAAAGTGCAATTATTTAGATTAATGCATGCATCTAGGAGATATACTTATGTTTAGTTATTAAATCTAAGTTTTGATTCATAATTAAATAAGATATTTCTTGATATTCCTGAAAGCTAGTGGGAGTATTATATTTATTTTCTTATTTCACATATGTTGTATAACATATGGGAAGTAACATTCCATTAACATTAAATGTTAAGTCTTCGTTTGAAATGAAACTTCACATGGAAATCCAGAAAATAAACATACAACCTTGGAGTATATGTTTATTGTTATAAACATAAGCGGTAAAATAACTGATTCTAATAAACATGATAATCTATTAGAAAGACTAGATAGATACATATCTTTGAAGAGATATGACATGAATAAAATCTAAGTTTGACACAAGGATTTTTCATGTATATCATGTTATTTGTTGTATCATGCTTGGATGCAAGATGATTTGACAACATTAGTATCTAATTGAAAGTTGTTAGATAGCTAAGTGTAATGGATATGGTTGGTTTAGAATTAACATCCTCAGCCTGGAGTTGCTCCAAAATTCTAAATATGAACCATATGGCAAATTGTTACGTTATTGATATAGTTGACAAATCTTGAAAGATTTGAAGACATCAAACATTACACGATGAATATTAAAAGTTTACGGAATGTTGAAGAGCATATTGTTGTTTGGATACAATGATGCTAATAAGATTGAGATGACACTCAATACTAGTCATGGTGGGAGTTTATCCTTGTTAATGGCCATGTGTACTAGTTATGCTCAATATGAGCATAGTTGCTGATGCGTGGTTTTGCAACCTTACAACAGGTTTTACCTCTCGAGGGATCTCAAGAGGCTTACAACCCCACCAGGCAGTGTACCTGACCGATGTAGTATAGTGTAGTGGTAAGTACGGGGGATTGATCGTTCTCCATAGGGAATAGTGTCGTTAGGATTGAAAAACTACTCTAATTAGGTCTAAGGGTGAGAGAAGATTCTTTTTGTATTTTTATATTTTTTATGAAAGCAAGTAAAATCTCGGGTTTGAAGGAGTGGGCGGAATTAGTTGCTAGTCAACTAACCCAAATAACTACAAATGCAAATAAAATAAAATAACTGAAAATGAAAAGGTTTGTGAAACTTATGTGGAGAGAAATGTGTTTACTTAGATTTCCTTACTCCCTAACTATCTTTTACCGGTTGATTAGTGTGTATTAATCGCGTGGATGACGGGTGTATTCCTTAATACCAATCGTGGGGTGGCGTACGTACTTCCCCAACTCTATGAGCTCCTACTTCACTCCTATGTCGAGCCGGATAGGAAGCTCCTAACATGGGATCACTAGAATTCGCTCATGCATTAAATACAACCATAAAAACCTTAGTACGCATTGGTTCATGTTTCTTAAGACGTTCAAGCAAGTTACCGTATAGGAAGTTAGCCAGTTTTCTTAAGCCTAACATCGATAAACAATCATCCAATACAATTAATAACACACTAATAACCAATAATCAATAGCTAGGTTTTATTAGATCTAAGCAAACACAAGATAAATCTAGCCTAGCATGTTAATCAAAAGACAAGAACAAGATATAATCAAACAACATATAGACATATTGATTGATTAAGTGATAACTTATCTTCAATTAAACATGGGAGATCCAAGGGTATGAAAACTCTTAAAAATGGCAGAAATTCGTCTTAGGGTTTCTCCTCACAAAGTTGCACACCAATGACAAAAAATTGCAAAACTATATATAGAGTTTAAGGGCTGACGGTGTCACGTTATAGATCTTGACGCCGTCACCTCGCCGTGTCTAGGGTTCCCGGATGGCCTTCCTGACGCCGTCCCTCTTTAGACCTCCAAAATCCGCTCTGGCTTATCATAGCTTGACGCCGTCAGAAATGAGCTTGACGCCGTCCCTCTTTAGCTTAAACCGTGACGACCTTGATCACTTCAAAGGGTGACGCCGTCAGACTTTCCATTGTAAAATTCTCTGGCTTATCATGAGTAATTTTCATATCCACCTTTTTTGCCAAGCCGTGACGCCGTCTGGAACAATCCCTGACGCCGTCAAAGGTACTTTCCAGCATAATTTTGAGACTTTGTCGTTTTCTTCACTTTTATGCTCCAAAAACGTCCAAAATGCTTCCTTTTCCAGATTTCTTCTCCAAAGTACCTAAAATGACAAAAGGAACGATTTAGGGCAATATTTGATCAAATAAATACGATTTAGGGCTTAAATGACCCCCTAAAAGCGGTACACTTTTTGCTTCATCAGTTGCATTTTACATTAAAGAATTAGAATACTTTAAACTATAAAAGGTTTGGTAGTTTAATTGTCATAAATTCGTGGATGAGGATGTCACGCATTTTATGAAATGTTATGTGGCAATATCAAGATTGATGAATGCACACATATAAGAACTTCATTAATTGAATTCTTGAAATAAGTATTCTCAAAATTTCCGATAGATAAAATTAGTTGATTTATGCTTTGTCAACAAGTATGTTGAACATGACTTGGGGCATAATTCATTAATGGGAATTATCATGCATTGATCTATTTAGTATTTGGATAAGGGATATTAAGCAATTATTATTTACAATGAATTAAAGTACGTGGTACGTTTGTTTTCATTAATAATAAATTGTATCCTATATTTGCATGTTTAAATCCGTGAATAACTTATGTTATTCTAAAATAGTCCGTTTTCGATCAATAATATGGGAGTATTACTGAATTAAGGCAAATCTGAGTGTTGGTAGAATATACTTAAAGTATATTGATGCGGGGGCATGCCAAATTCAGATGATATTCAATATTGGATAAATTGAATATAGGACGTATCCCAACCGCATGATTGTACTTTATGGATCTTTGTCATTAAGTAAATCATGAATATTTATCCTCAGACTTGAGATGCCAGATAACTGTCATGCATGTAGTGCATTTCCGTGATTCAATTTAACGCTATACGTAACTGGTAGCTATAAGGATTATTTTCTGAAGTGTTGCGAAGTGCATGAGTTATGCTTGTAGTCAAGATAGAATTTGTTCCTTCAAATTTATTTGAAGTTTAATACTGTTGGGCCCCTCGTAGGGTGAGCAAGATGTTTGCATGGCCATGCCCAAGATCTCCCCTGAAATTATTCAGAAGATTTGGTAATCTTGCTTAATCGAAAAACGAGAAACAAAATTATTAATAAAGAATGACTGAGATCCATATCTTTATTAATGTAGTATTAGAAACAAAAGGATAAGTATGATGATTAATCATCTAGTGGTTTTTCCAGGAGACCACACACCCAAGTTGTACTAGGGGCATTGGCGTGTTGCTAGACGCTAAACAATGTCAATTATACTTTTAATAGATTTTCAAGTGGGAGCTGTTATAGTCATGGAAAAATATTAAAATGTATATGCTAGGATTCGACACACGGTTAAGGTAGTTAAACCTTTTGTTCTTTGTGTGTATGATATATTGAGTTAATATGATTAAGTACGCGGAATTTACTTAATCACACTTAGAAGGTTATTTTTTTTATGGAAATGGAACAGTTATTTTGTTCTATGACAATGAACAATGAAAGATTTTCACCAAAACGATTCAATATTATTAATGATAATAATACGAGTGATCTTGAAATATCACTAGGGTTACAACCTTGAATCTTAAGTTCTTACAACTTGTGATATTTTTGTGTTTTGTTCTATGTCTTAACAGTTATGAAAGTTAATTATTCGACTTATGCACACATAATATCGAGACTAAGATCTTCTTTTATAGTCCAAGAAGATCTTTACAATATTGCTTAAAGTCTAGCCGACCTACTTGTTAACTTATTTTGAGTGTGTCAGTACATAAGATACAACATGTATCTGTGTACACAACTTGTTAACTAAGCACATGGGGTAAGATATTATCTACCGTATATTGTTGACCAAAATACAAATAATATCTTTTCATACTTATCCACTTAGTAGCAGAATGTACATTAGTAGCAGCAATGAGTTATCGCTAGCAGCAGGATCAACAGCAGCAGAATGCTAAGCCTAGCAGCAGAATCAAATGTTCTAGCAGCAGGAACAAACATTACCAGCAGGAACCAAATGTACTAGCAGCAGAATCAACACTTAACGTTTTTCTTTGAATAGAATCCGATATTAAACTTCTTGAATATTTAATTCCCAACAATCCTCCCCTAAACATGTGAATCCATTTCAACATGTTTCTGAATTAAATTATGGATTGTGAAGATCTTTCAAACACTTCTGTTCTTCAAGATTGAATATCTTTCTCAGTAATTCATCTGCTTTGTTCTTTGACTTTAACAATATCAACACATTGCTCCAATCTTGGACTAAAAGATGGTACAATTTCCTTGGATGGAGGAATTATAAGAGGCAAAGATGCTGTGTATCTTGGATGTTTGTTTCAACAAGTGAAATCATCTATCAGCATGTCTTTTGCAAGTGATGAACAAACGTGGTAAACTGAAATTGAAACTTTTCTTCGTTTGACCTAGATAGAACTTTCTCCTTTGTAATGTTCTTGTCATTTTCAACCTCCATGTCATCATCCTGTATGCTCTTGTCTTCTCCTTCCTTTCATTGGATTATCTTCCTTTTCTGGGCTATCATTTCCTCCCCTGAGATTGTTACCTCCCTTAAGATACAAATAACTTTTGATCCCTCCCCTTGTATGGAAGATCTCACTATGTACCAAAATATATCTTTCCTTATCATCTGATCCATCATTTAGAACTTGTTGTCAGACAATGTTGTACATGAAGCCATCAATTCCTTAAGAGTTTAAGTTACTGCCCTCATCACTTCTAGGTGTGTTAACTCCTATGAGAGGTGAATCAGTGGACATTTGATTCATGGTCCATCAATGGATGGTTTTTGTGAATCCTTTGAAAATCCTTGTTTAAGAAATTATTTGACTTAGCAGTATGTTCATGATTTTAGAATTAAAAAATCATACTGCTTTCAACCATTTTGAAGGGATTAAGTGTATAACAGACACTTAATCAAAATTTCAGTTTAAAGCAACCTCTGGTTGTGTGAGAACCAATGTTTTCAGTTATAAATAACTGCCTGTGTAAAGATAAACTCATTCAAAGAGTTTTCCTGACAAGGTTTCCAGCTCATAGTAGTTGTTGCCTCTAACACAAGTGTTAGATTCACTTTTACTAGCTGTTCTTTCTATCAAATGTCCTTAGACTTGCACATTATACTTAAAAGTATAAAATGATAGAAAGTGAGTTGCATCAGTTACTATCTGATCAACTAAGTCATCAATTCAATGTGAAATCTCATAACTAGGTTTCAAGAAAGTAGTTTTAAGGAAGTAAGTAACTTAGGTATAAACCTTTGTTAAGAATTCCCAAACTCAGTCCATCATAAACCTGTTATGGCAGCAACCAATATTAGCATTTTGTTGCTTCCATTCCACTTGAAATTTCCTTTGTGTTCACATATTCATACCTGAAATTGTTAGTCTAAAACCAAAAGAACAATGTACAAAGTACTTGTCTTGTATTAGAAAAGTCATAAGACCAACTGTATGAATAACACATTTTAAATTTGTACTAGCAGCATAAACTCTTTGTAATAGCAGCAGTATTATATAAAGCCAGTAACAGAATCAAAAATTTATTTACAAAAACACATCAGATTGAAAATTCAAAAATTAAGCATTCCAATACTTGCTACCAAGTACTGAAACCTTGAAACATCAAAAGCTTTTGTTAGCAGATCTACAAAGTTGTGTTCTGAAGCAATTTTAAGAACTTGAATTAACTTTTTCTCATTGCAGTCTCTTATAAAGTGATGTCTAATTTCAATGTGTTTTGTTTTAGAATGTTGCACTGGATTTTTAATAATACAAATTGTACTACTATTATCAATATGAATAACAGTGTTTAAGAAATTGTACCCATAGTCAAGAAGTTGGTTTTGAAGCCATAGAACTTGACTAGAGCAACTTGCAGCAGCTATATATTCAGCTTCAGTTGTTGAATTTGCCACACTTGTTTGCTTCTTACACTGCCATGAGACAAGTCTACACCCAAGGAATTGACATCCTCCAGTTGTTGACTTTCTGTCCAAGCTAGCACCAGCATAATCACTATCCGAATATGCTACCAAGTCAAAAGGAGATTCCCTAGAATACCATATACCCAACCTTGGTTGATCTTTAAGATATCTAAAAATTCTCTTGACTATAGTTAAATGAGAAACCTTTGGAGTTACTTGAAATCTTGCACAAACACAAACAGGGAACATGATATCAGGTCTAGATGATGTAAGGTACATCAAAGAGCCTATCATAGATCTGTAAGTGTGTACATCCCACTACTAGAAAAAGGTCTATCCTTGACTCGCATTTTATGACGCACGCTACAAGATGACGCGCAAATAGCAAAGTCATAAAATAAGAGTCATAACGAGTAAATTTTTTATTGGGGATGACTCGTTTTCAGAAGCGTCATAACATAAGGTCATAATCAGTTAAAATTTAGCCTGCTAGATGACGCTCGTTTTGCTTCGTCTTAAATAGGGGTCATCTATGTTTTTTTTCCCATCTGCTTCATCAAAATCCATTGTTTTTTTTTGGCCAAAACACTTCCCTCTAAACATTTTCATTTATCCCGCCCTAAATTTCCCCAAAAATCAAATTCTCCTTCCATTCATCAATTATCTACCTCACATAAGCCCAACCCTAAAAATATAACACGCCTCCTCTCTCTCCCTTCACAGCCACCACCACTTCACTGTCGTGACCACCAGGGCACCGCCGCCGCCACCTTGCTTCACTGCCACTTGTCCTTGCTAGGTCAAGAAGATACAAGACGGTTTTAGATCGTGAATATTGTTTTGGTTCGTGGTTTTTGGGTTATGTTTCGACTAATCCACCACAGCCACCGCCTTATTCTCTCCTCCTCTTCATTTCTTTGGTAAGATGGAACCCTAATCTCGTTCTATTTTTTTTTTAATTTTTTTTCTTTATTATTAAAAAAAATCGAATGTAAATCAATTTATAAGTTTTCGTGGATTAAAAATCTAATTAAAAACACTTTTAAACCAAGATTCAACTTGACTTCGTGTGGTACTAAATTTTATAGGGTGTTTGTGTTATTGATTTGAAAATGGGTCGGGTTAGATTTGGTTTCAGTTCGTGGCTTATTTGTTCACAGGTTGGAATTTGGACTGCGTTTTGTTTTAATAGTGTGTCGGTTTGAACTTGGGATTATTTTTATGCTTATGCTAGTAGTGTATTTGAGTATTTTTATTAATATCAGTTTTGTATGTCTTGTGGTTAATTTAGTATTCAGAGACAGCTGTTGCACCTCGTGATTCTATTTTGGCTACTGAAGTCGAGTGGCTGAACTCTATCAAGGCAGACTTAGTGGTAATTACCTGTCTATATATTCCTTTTCGTTATTTGGGCTTCTAGGTTGCTTATGGATTATTTGTGAATGTTGATTTGTTGAATTTGATGAACCATCTAAGTTGTAGTGGTATCATCAGTATTGTAGTTAACATTTTTGAGTGTCACTATGGTAAAGACTCATACGGTGAAGATTATCTTATGGAACATTTCCTGATGTGGTTATTAAATAACCTTGTTATGTATAAATTGCGGATGTAATTAGTATACTTATTTGGATAATGTCTTCTACGGTGCCCGCATTTAGGGATGTGATTGATGTACCTTTGGTTGTGTTGAGACAGCACAAATCACGCAAGGAGGTTTGAACACAGTTTCTTTTATCCATGGTGATTTTGATCCAACTCTTTTAATACTATACTTACTTCTGTATCTTGATCTGCAGGTGAGGAGTGAAATGGGGATTAGTGAAATGTTAACATAATTATGTTAGTGTTAATCTTATGGAACATTGAGCAATTATGTTAACAGTTATACTACCAAAAGTGAAGTACTAATGCCGTTAACATTTTTTTTTCTTATTTTTTTTCCTTTGGAATTATAACATATTAGCGTTGTAGGAGGGATAGATGGAACTCATTTAATTTGTAAGATATAAATGTATTTCCGTATTGGTAGTTAAGTACCTGGAAAAAATGTTGCGAGTCTGTGCACTGAATGTCTTGTCATGTTTTCTTACTAACGCTAACATGAAGTTTGATGAATTTTACCATTTGGGGAATAATAATGACTTCTGTTTTTAATTTACAGGTGAACGTTCCCAAGACTAAGAAGACTTTCTGCAAGAACAAGGCGTGCGGAAAGCACACCTTGCACAAGGTGACTCAGTACAAGAAGGGTAAGGATAGTTTGGCTGCTCAAGGAAAGCGTCGTTATGACAGGAAACAATCAGGATATGGTGGACAGACCAAGCCCGTCTTTCACAAGAAGGTAAACTCATAACTTTGTAATACTGATTGATCCCATATTTTTTGTAGTTACAGATTTCGTAAGCTGTTGAATCACATTCAATGTATTTAATATTTTAGATGAAAAATGTTACTAGAATTGACAATCTTGTCCTGTTTGACTGTTTGTCATTGAATGGGTTGATGCCTTATTGCCTGTTGTATTTCTGTCAGTTCAAACATTTACAAACAAAAGTGAGATGCTAGTTTTACAACATCTCAGTTTATATTAACCAATTAATGTGTACAGGGATTGAAATTTCAGTTTACGCATGTCCCCATTTCAAAACATGTAATTTGATGTACTGGCTTTCTTCTCAATAGGCTAAAACCACCAAGAAGATTGTCTTGAGGTTGCAATGCCAAGGATGCAAGCATGTGTCGCAGCACGCTATCAAGGTTTGGCTTGAATCATTTTCTGTGAGTTTTTTCTTCTCTACTTGTGGTCATTAACCATATGTTCATATATGTATTGTGCAGCGATGCAAGCATTTTGAAATTGGTGGAGACAAGAAGGGCAAGGGAACTTCACTCTTTTAAGCTATTACTACTATGTGTTATCTTTATATATCTAGACTTATAGATGTTATATCTGTTTTGACTTGTAATGCAAGAATGTTTTCGTATGCTACATTTATATATATGAAATGCGTTATTTTGATATTTGTGTTTTTAATTTTGTATTATCAGGTTTTTAATTGTCATTTAATAGAAAATTAGGAACTGAAAAAAATTAATTTAAAAAAAAAAATTAGGTTATGACACGCAAAAAGGAGAGTCATAAAACGTGGGTCATAAGTGCGCGTCATAGAGGGATGACGCATAAATGCGAGTCATGAAGCTTTATGACGGGTCCATCCTTGACTCGCATTTGCGCGTCATAAGGCCTCTTCTTGACTCGCATTTGGAGTCAAGAATAGCTGTTTTTCTAGTAGTGTCCACACTCTCTCCATCTTCATCTTTCAGAAGGTGCTTCTCAGAGTCCATTGGTGTGCTTGTTATTTTTGAATCAGCAAATTGAAATTTTATAAGTATCTCTGCAACATATTTGTCTTGACTAATAAATATGCCTTCAGATGATTGCTTAACTTGCAAACCCAAAAAGAATGTAAGTTCCCCCATGGAACTCATCTGAAACTTATCTTTCATAAGCTTCTCAAATTCTAAACACATATCTTTCCTAGTAGATCCAAAGATAATGTCATCCACATACACCTGCACTAACAGAAGATCCTTCTTGTGCTGTTTGATGAAAAGTGTCTGATCAATCTTTCCTCTTTGAAATCCATTTTCTAATAAGTAGGAAGCTAGTGTTGCATACCAAGCTCTTGGTGCCTGATGAAGGCCATATAGAGCTTTCACTACTCTGTACACTTTGTCTGGATGTTGTGGGTCAATGAAGCCTGGAGGTTGCGAAACATACACCTCTTCTTCAATTGTTCCATATAAAAATGCACTCTTGACATCCAATTGATAAACTGTGAAGCCTAAAAATGAAGCATAAGCTAAAGAAAGCCTAATTGCCTCAATCCTTGCTACTGGAGCATAAACCTCATCATAGTCTATTCCTTCTTCTTGTGTGTACCCTTGGGCTACTAATCTAGCCTGATTCTTAATCACTATTCCCCTTTCATCCCTTTTGTTCTTAAAAACCCATCTAGTGCCAATTACCTTCACACATGTAGGTAAATTAACTAGCACACAAACCTTTTGAATCTTGAACTGAAGAAGCTCTTCTTGCATAGCCTCTAACCAGCTTGAATTGTAACACCCCAACCCGACAAGGGTAGAAGTATCACGTTAATGGTTTCACATCAGATCAAAACAAAGCATACATTCACTAGTAATACAAGAGTTCTCAAAGGTTACAATTGAAATACTGAAATACAAGGAAACAAAAACTAAATACTAAGTCTGCGAATGCAAATCCTTCTAAGAGTCTCTACTTTCGAATAACGATCCAGGTCTTCTAAGTCCAAAAGTCTTTTCACTCATACCCAGCTTCCAACTAAAACCTGCCGCGGGAAAAGAAACGCGGCTGAGCTTAAAAAGCCCAGTGAACAGATATATAGAAATGAAAACGAAAGTAAAAGAAAATGAACATGTATAGTTTAGTGCATTGGAATATATAAGTCATAAGCAAAGAAGATGAATATAAAATAAAAAGATCAGTAATCCACCACGAGCCCAGAAACAAACCAAATCATATCATCTCAAATGTAACCAAATAGAGTAGCTAGCTCCCATATATGTGAAAGACGTGTATCGCACACACCACCAGTCACCAAATAAATATAACGATTAACAAATAACTATTAAGCATAAACAGATCAAATCTAGGATGCACCCATACGCCCCCGCAGACAAATCAATAATCATAATCATAATGGCCATAGCAGATAATAAATAAGGGACGGAACAGGTCATCACTCTCCTGCCCTAGAGTCATGTCAAAGGTGCGTCAATGACATGGACATGAAACCCTCATGCCTAGTGATTGGCTCGGATATCAAACTGTAGGTCAAAGGCCAGATGTACTATCAAAATAATCCAAAGTCATATCTTAAGGGTACATGGCAAAAGGTTCATGTCAAATAGTTCCGAAATAAAAGTCAAGGTTCAAATCAAAGCTTAGGTTCAAATAATCTAAGTCATCGAATCAAAGTCAAAGTCCAAATATCAAAGGTTCATCATCAATTGTTTCATTTAAAGACATCTTTATCAAATAATTTTTCATTAAAATGATCTTTAATAACTGTTCTTACAAAAGAAATCTTTAAGAGTAGTTTTCATATAAGTTTTAGAAAAATTCCAAATGAAAGTGGTATCGCATATTTCATAAACATCGTTTTAAAATAAGCTTTCCTCAAAACATTCCCATGTTATAATTAAAAAGGTTTTCACATCTATTTACCAAAATCAAATGAACCCTCGAATGTGATTCGAATACTAATATATAACAAGGTAACGAACGAATATCAAATGGATCATTATAGAGGCTCAAAGCAAAAGGGTCATATCGAACATCAAGGTCAAAATGAATCAAACAAACGAACCAAAGTGTAGGGGAACATAGCAATGGCTTAGGGAAATCCTAAATGAGTCAATACAAGAGATCAAGAGAACGAAGGCACCTTACAAGAAGGGCAGAATATCTGTACCTTAATTGCAGAACACAAGGATAGCAAATGACAAGGATCAAATTACTCCTTCCTCGAACCTAAGGGAGTAGAAGACAGAAGTTCAAAAGGGTTTTCAGTTGTCTTTCCATTTTAAGTAACTTTCTATTTTTAGTAACTTCCCTTGTTTAGCAGGTTTCCCGAATTAGCGAGTTTCCATGATTATAATATCACCAATTTAGGTTAAGTCATTAATCAAGCCTTATTATGGGATTAAGGTATATTTTAGTAAGTTACAAAAGTCTAAGGTTATTTATGACAAGTTTTCATAGTTTAGGGTTTTAATTGTAAATTCACCAAATTCAAAGGTCTAATCATGAAAATGCTTTAAGTTACTGATTTAAGTACCCATGTTATTTAGAATGACATCTTAAGCCCTTTAGTTTCACAATTTACAAGTTACACCCCTCTAGTTTCATAAGTTTCAAAATAAACCTTATAGTTACATAATTTACACTCTAACCCTTACTACGTTCATAATTACATCACAAGCCCTTATTTTTACTAAATTACAGAATATACCCTCACTTTTATCACATGGTACGAATTACACCCCATGTTTTACATATTTACATAATTAGTCCCTCTAATTAATTAATTTCTAATTCGTACCTTAAATTAACAAATAAATCATGATCTTGCAAATTTTACACATAAGGACCTCATCTTATAATTTTTACACATTTGTACTGACCTAATTAACATTATAAAAATAACCCTTAAGTTTCAAAGTTGGCAAAACAAACCCTTCTTATTTTATTTCAAATCGTATGACACTTTTAATATGCAAAACAAACCCTAGCTCCTCTAATCATCCAACAATCATGACCACATCATTAATTATCATTAAATGACCAGATCCAAGCACAAAAACCCTAACCCTAAAATCGTTACCTAGGGTTTCTTTATTTTTCTTTTATTTTTCTTTAAATCCGAATATAACCTAAATTAACCACGACAAATCTAGGGCCCTATAATTTGAACTATTATTTTTCCCAGGTCATATGCTTCGTATAGAGTTCAGATAAAATAGGTTTCAAACCCAGAAAAATCGTATAGCTGATTTTCGATTTTATGTACGTTTTTACTCTCTAAAATTATTACGGTTAATCTAGCTCGCATGATTCATGTTATACATTTTATTTAGGACCTATATGATGGTAAGAACGTAAGAAAAATACAACATGCAAGATCGAACGTGTCAAATGGATAAATGGGATTTATACCTCTCGCTAAACCTCAATCGACAAAACAAATCACCAGCGAACACACGAATGAATCCCACGACCTCCAAACAATTTTCTAAGCTTCCTCCAATGTTTTAGATCACCAAAAAAATAGGCTACGAATTTTCCCTAGTTGATTTGATGCTGATCGAATTTTTGTAAAGATTTAAGGGTTTCGGTATATATCTTCTATATATAATAAAATACAAAAACGTGTATAGATGATAAGGTTCAATGAATTTCGGCCCAAAAAAGTATATTTAAGCTCAAATACTGATTGTGATAATTTCCTAAATTTATTTGCATTTATCTTGTATTTTATTTAATTTATCTTGAATTAATAATATTAATAATATACGAATTAAATAGAAACCGGCCATAAATAATTATTTTGTGTATTTTTTACTTTTCAAAATGTTGAATTGTAATCACAAAAATTATTTGGCTTCATATCTAGTTCATTCCCGAAGGTTTGGAATTTATTTGGTGATTTATAGGCTTTTAAATCAATTTTTAAAATTGTAGGGGCATTTTGGTCATTTTGCGCATTTTAGATTTTTAGGTATTACATGAATCATCTAGGGCCTTAAGAATGTTCTTTGGTTCATCCTGTGAGAGAAAACATACAAACAAGCAAGAGTTTGAAAGCTCATGCTGTTTTGAAGCGTAAAGGGCATCAAGAAGCCCTTGTTGGTCTGAAGACATCAATTGTTGTCTTGTCTTCACACCAGATTGTACATCTCCAATCACATGTTCCAGGGAGTGGAATTTGTGAATTCTTGTTTGTGGAATAGAAGGAACTTGATAATTTGATGGAAGATTGTTGAAATCCACCTCATTATCTGAGAATTCTGCTTCTTTTGTTTCTGACGGGCCAGCAGCAGAATCAGTTGGCCGAACAGCAGAATCAGTAAGCTTAGTAGCAGAATCATCAGCAAAAACAGATACACTACCAGCAACAACAGAAATGTTACCAGCAGAAACATTTTGTTGTTCCTGAGTCTCATCTTCTTTTCTTTCATCTTCAACTCCTTCTTTAGCTTTGCTAGAAGAAGATTCATCAGTTGTTGAAGTTGATTCCACAATTGTACTTGACCCTATTGGCATTATCACATCATTTTGATCTTTCTCTAACTCTGCCTCATTTGTTGTATAAGAACCTGCAAAATCATTAGTTTCTGCAACAAAAGGCACATAATTCATTGAATTGGTTAGATACTCTAGATCAAATAGCCATTTTGGTCCTTGACCGTCTACATTGGATTTGTTTTCTAAAAACTCCACATGTAGGTTTTCCTCTACTATTTCTGTTCTTGTGTTGTAAACTCTAAATGCTTTGCTATTAAGAGAATATCCAACAAAGAATCCTTCATCTGCTTTACCATCAAATTTTCCTAAATGGTCTAAGGTATTGAGAATGGTCACCTGACATCCAAAAGGTCTAAGAAATCCTATTGCAGGAGTTCTAACATTAAAAAGTTCATATGATGTCTTATTGTGAGGCTGCACAACTAAAACTCTATTTTGAACATAGTAAGCAGTGTTAACTGCCTCTGCCCAAAAAGATATAGGTAGCTTAGAATCAGCTAACATTGTTCTAGCAGCTTCTATTAGTGTTCTATTCTTTCTTTCAGCTACTCCATTCTGTTGTGGAGTTCTAGCAACACTAAATTCTCTTCTAATACCTTTCTCTTTGCAGAAATCATCCATAACTCTATTCTTAAACTCTGTCCCATTATCACATCTAATGACCTTTACTTTCTTGCTTACTTGGTTTTCTATCTGTGTAATGAAATCCTTAAGGATGCTTGATGTCTCATCCTTAGTAGCTAAAAAGAAAACCCATGTAAATCTGTTATAGTCATCAGTAATAATTAGACAATATCTCTTATGCATTATGCTCATTACTGAAACAGGTCCAAATAAGTCCATATGTAGCATAAACAAAGATTGATTGATAGAGTTAAAAATATTGGGCTTACAAGTGGCTTTGTGTTGTTTGCCTTTAAGACAAGCAATGCATGTTTGATCATTTTCAAATCTTTTGTGAGGTAAACCTCTTACCAAACCATTCTTAACAATTTTATTTATGGTTTTGAAATTAATATGACCAAGCCTTCTATGCCATTTCATTGATTCATCCAATGTGGCCTTTGCAACAAGACAAGTTAAATTCTTTTTAGGAACAATGTTCTTCATGTCTACACTGTACATATTGCCCTTTCTAGGAATTCTAAGAAGTACTTGACTTTCATCAGGCATCTTAAAATCAGGAGAAAGTATAAGACAATCAGTCTCACAGAAGAGAACATTGTTCTTTTTGTCACACATTTTTGAGACACTGAAAAGATTATAATTTAGCTCTTTTACATAGAACACATCTTCAAAATCTAAATTTCCAGTTTTAATGGTACCTTTAACGGAAATTTTGCCACCAACACCTCCTCCAAAGGTAACATAGCCTCCATCTATTGATTGAAAATCTGAGAGATAAGACTTGTTGCCTGTCATGTGCCTTGAACATCCACTATCTGAGTATCCTTGATCCTCTTCCTGATCATTTGAATGTTCCTGCACATAAGTAAGAGTGTTAGTTTCTTTTGGGGACCCAAGCCATTACTGACTTGGATCTGCCTCTTGCATCAATGTAATTTAATATTTTAAGGACAATTGATGCAACATTGGATTTTAGAATCCAACATGCTGAGGCCTTAACAGCATTTGCCCTGTTTCCCTTAGCAACAGGATGAACTGATTGCTTAGCAGCAGGAACTGCTAGCTTTTTAGTTCTACCATTAGGTTTCCAAACTTGTTTTTGAACCACTGCTTTTTTTTTATTGGGCCTTAGAACAGTTGCTGGTGCATGTTTGAAAGTTGTTTTTGCACCCTTAGCTGTTGATTTTGGGTTAATAGTCATAAATGGTCGAGCAGCAGGAACAATTTGTCTAGCAGCAGGAACCATTAGTCTAACAGCAGGATCTGTGTTTGAGCCAGACTTCTTTTTGACTACTCTGGGGTTTGTTCTCTTAGAACTAGAGTGAGAGTGAGACTTAGGAGTTTGCCTTTTGTAGTTCACTCTATTGTTTTCATACCCAGATACCCATTGGTTGCAGAAAGCTGCAAGATGGTCAAAACTACCACATGTGTAACAAGCTTTGTTATAAAAAGCAAAGTCATCACCTAATTGGTTAGACTTGAGGTTGTTCCAATTCCTTTAGTTACCTCTGGGCTTGTTGGTTGTTCTATATTGCTCACAATATCTAATAGGTTGCCTAACATGCTTAATGTTTGATTTAGTTCTATCAGTATTGTGTTTAACTATCTTAGGAACACTTGTTCCTTCTTTCTTAACCACTTCAGGTTTAGACATAACCTGTTCTTCTTCATCACTATCAGTTGTGCAATCTTCAACAACTATAGCATCTCCTTTATTAACAAAGGACACCTTGTCCTGATAAAGTAAAGTTTTATCTAAACTTTCACTTACTTTTTCTATCTTAGGACCCTCAGTAGACTTAGAACCATATTCCATTATTGGTTCTTGAAACTCAGCAAAGCCTGTGTGTGCTAGATCAACACCTGGAGGTGAATGAACACCTCTATATGGTGGAGGAACAGATTTGTATCCTAAACCTGACTTAGCTTTATCAATTACTTAAGCTTCCCAAATCTTATTCATTCCTTCTGAGGCATGAGCTAAAGCATCTATAGTTATCTTAACATTTTCATTTTTATTATTGGCTTCAGATAACTGTTTACTTTGACCATTAAGTAATTCATCTCTAAATGTTATTCCTCTTTTTAAAGCATTTAAGTCATCAGTAAACCTAGATTCATTGTTTTGAAAGTGTGCAATTTGTTTTTCAAGCACACCTATAGCTCTTTTATGATTACTTAAATTAGCTAAGGCAATAATTAGTTCTTCTTGCCTACTATCAGCTTTTCTATTAAGTTCTTCATTATCTTTAAGAGCAGAACATGATTCAGAACATTTGGTTATGGAATTTACCTCTGAATCAGAGAAGGCCATTAGAGCAGTCTCAGTGGCCACAAGAGCAGCATTTGTTGGTGCTTCCTCTTCATCAGCCATGAAGCTCCAGTCATATCCAACACCATCAATAGCCAACATAGCCTTTGGCTCTTCAACTATTACTTCCTTTCTCTTATCTTGCTTATACCATGTGTTCCTATTATCCTGCTTCCTTGGGCTTCTACATTCTTTAGCAAAGTGTCCTAACCTATGACAGTTGAAACACTCCACTTTCTTCTTATCAAACCCAGCAGTTTCATTACCATCAATGGTAATTTGTTTACCAGTTCTCTGCCAGAACTTCTTAGCCCTCATTCTAAGTAAAGCAACCTGCCATTTGATGTCCATCTCTTCCAAATCATTATCATCCAACTGATCAAGATATTCATGAGTTAGAGAAGAACCACTAGTTTGACTGGACATGAATACATAAAATGCCGGATCTCCAAGTCCTGCAACATTCTTCTGTGAACTAGTAGAAGGACCACCATAAACAGCAGTAGAAACACTTTCAACTTCATCTACCTCTTCTGAGTTACTAATACTAGGAGATGACAAAAGTGCCACATTCCCAGAACTAGGACTATAGATTCCAGTCTTCTTTAGACTTTGTTCAACAATTTTGAAGTTATTGAACAAATCATTGAGTTTCATGGTTTCAATATCTGGCTTGTTCTTCCAGACAACCACATGAGTATGGAACTCAACAGGTAGACTTCTCAAAAACTTCATGTTGAGATCTTCCTTTGCTATCTCAACACTCAATACACTTAGCTGACTGACAAGCTTGTGTAATCTAGAAAACAACTTATCTAGAGATTCATTGCTATTTGAACTGAAATTTTCAAATTGTTGTTTTAGCAATGTCTTTTGTGTTTTCTTGGTGGTTTCATTACCACCAAACCATGCACAAATCTCTTCAAAAAGAGTTTTTGCATCTGGATACTTGCTAAAGGATAACATCTGTTCACCAAGAATGGTCATAAGCAACAAGTTTCTTGCTTTTTGATCATTTCTCTTCTGTATCCTTTCTTCATTTGAAACTGGTCCAGTATTTCTTTGTCTTACAGATTTGCCTTCAACGATAGCATCTGAATAGCCTAGTGAAAAAGAATCACCATACATAATGATATCCCAAAGAGCATAATCTTGAACCATAAAATATTGCTCAATTCTCAACCTCTATAACTCAAACTCATTTTGTTTGATCATGGGCAACTTTGCAGCAACATTTGTAGCAGTATCTTGAACATCCATTTCTCAAGCTTTTTCTTCTAAAACAATAATATCAACCTGTCTCTGATACCACTTGCTAAGATTCGACACACGGTTAAGGTGGTTAAACCTTTTGTTCTTTGTGTGTATGATATATTGAGTTAATATGATTAAGTACGCGGAATTTACTTAATCACACTTAGAAGGTTATTTTTGTTATGGAAATGGAACAGTTATTTTGTTCTATGACAATGAACAATGAAAGATTTTCACCAAAACGATTCAATATTATTAATGATAATAATACGAGTGATCTTGAAATATCACTAGGGTTACAACCTTGAATCTTAAGTTCTTACAACTTGTGATATTTTTGTGTTTTGTTCTATGTCTTAACAATTATGAAAGTTAATTATTCGACTTATGCACACATAATATCGAGACTAAGATCTTCTTTTATAGTCCAAGAAGATCTTTACAATATTGCTTAAAGTCTAGCCGACCTACTTGTTAACTTATCTTGAGTGTGTCAGTACATAAGATACAACATGTATCTGTGTACACAACTTGTTAACTAAGCACATGGGGTAAGATATTATCTACCGTATATTGTTGACCAAAATACAAATAATATCTTTTCATACTTATCCACTTAGCAACAGAATGTACATTAGCAGCAGCAATGAGTTATCGCTAGCAGCAGGATCAACAGCAGCAGAATGCTAAGCCTAGCAGCAGAATCATTTATCGCTAGCAGTAGAATCAAATGTTCTAGCAGCAGGAACAAACATTACCAGCAGGAACCAAATGTACTAGCAGCAGAATCAACACTTAACGTTTTTCTTTAAATAGAATCCGATATTAAACTTCTTGAATATTTAATTCCCAACAGTATATGACTAGAATCGAACACGGGACCTTGGGGTTGCACACTTTACGTATGAATGACTAACGAAAATAATTAATATATATAACTATGTTATGTATTTAATTATTTAGGACACGAAATAATATCTAACGGACGTTAAGTAATTAACGGAATTGACTAACGACTGTTAGGGAATAAATTAAAGGAAGGACCGTTGGTAAAATTTGGAGCTTAAGAAGGATCTAGAGCACCTTGTGGAGGTGTTAGGCCAACCGGCCATAAGGGATAAAACCCTAATCGATCCATTGCTTGGGGAGAAAGCCAAATTCACTATAAATACAAACTCTTGGGTTATTGTTTTCTAGCTTGTGCATGATACTATAACCCTAAGATTTTTATTCTCTTCCTTTTCTTCCAATAAAAGTCGATCACCTCTTTTCAAGGGTGGATCGATTTGTGCTTTTATTAAACAAATGATTTTGGTTTAATAATATGTCTTTACACTAGCATCTAACGTTAGTTGGTTATAGTACGTGTGTACAAGACCATGGTAATAACTTACTTTAGTTATTCAATCTTGGATTGTGGAACAAAAGGGTAAGGGGTTCCACGTTAATCCTATTATATATTCAAGAGAAGAAAAGTGAAGATCGATCCTTATTCTTGCTAGGATCTTGAGGTAACTCTATTTATTATTCGGTAATTCTATATACGTGTTAAATATTAGATCCTGCTTCCGCTATACGTGCTTTGATGTGTTTATTTATTTAGATGCATGTCATGCTATTTAAATTCCAACAGTGGCATCAAGAGCCAATTTAACATGTAATTGTAATTACCTAAACGCATAATAAAAATCAATTCTTGATTTAAATACACATGTTAAGTCGATTTTTAGGGTTTGTTTTTTACCATACTATTAAAAATCAAAAATTAGAATTTAGGGTTAGGGTTTCGACCCTCTTTTATTAAAAGAATTTGTTTTGTAACCCTAAATTAAGAACATGTTGTGTCTTATGTGTTTATTTGAGTAATAAGGGTTACGTTCCTGGATGATCCATGATTCTCCATGCAAGGAATCATGGATTAGGTTTTGTTTTGTGCTAAATGTTTTTTAAATAAATTTAAAATTAGGGAAGACCTAATTAATTATATTAATGAATCAATTATGTGCAACGTGGTATATAATTATTAAAACTTACGCGGCCAATTTTTTGGTGTCTGTGGTCCATTGGGTACAATGCGCTCGAAAACCAATAGGAGTTTTGGTAGTTATATACACGAATATTCACATAGAGATTATTAAAATGATTTATCAAAAGGTTTACATGTGGCTATATGATTTATGATTAAGATCATATATGTGTTATTATGTGTTTGTTTATTTTTTGTTAAATTACTTTTTCTCTTTTGTTTAAATTATGATGGATTGTAAGCAAAAAGAGGGTAATTTTTGTATTAAAAATAAATGAACCTAATAACTATGAAACCTTTGTGGTAAATTATTTATTGCCAAGTCTTATGTGCCGATAGTGGTTCGCTTCGCACGGTAATTTGCTACCAGGCGAGACTAGCAATTTAATAATTTACTACATAAATGTTTTAAGCTTTAAAATCTTAAACTTTTAATTGATTGATGCAACTGTACATAATGGTCAAAGCGGCGGACCTAATTTTGACAAACTATAAAGTGGGTATAAGGTTGGTTTCACATTAAATTATGGCCTTAAAGAGACTCCATTATGTCTCTCCGCTCGCCTGTGCGTCACATTAGACTTACCAAGTAGCTTAGACAATGAGTTTGTACTGGTATAAGTACGTATTATTAGTGCAAAATGTAGCTCTTACGATTTAATATGTATAAGCATACAAGCACTATCTAAATCAAATATATCAACTACTATATAAGGTTAAAAACTAGGAATATGAAAGTAACAAGTGGGTCCTTCAACATTCTAGCTTTACGGCCTTTACCTATCGAGTCGTTTAATCTTATACTCGTCAATACCTTAAAAAAATGATATAACAAAACAAATAAAAACCTATGATTTTGCTTAATAAACATCCCAGTGGCACCGAGATTCTTGTTTGTCCTTTTTAGCTTCGCTATGCAAGTTTCTTAATGAGGAAATGTATTCAGAGTCGTAATTCATTTCAGCGATACATATATAATCCAAGTATTAGTTTTGTGCATGTGGTGAAAGAAAGTTTGGGCATGATGCACTCATTGAAGTATTAATTGACTTTCAGTGACATGATTCTCTCTTATGTTTATATGCACAATGAAATGAATTATCATAAAACAATTTACGCTAACGAAGAGGCGAAGACTTAATGTACCGATTATGGGAAAAGATCTAGTGAGAAGAAAAATTGAAAGGAGAAGAATGAGAAGATATTTCAGTCACACATTTCAAATAAGAAGGAGGAATTTAATAGGAGATGCATCTATATTTCTAGTTGCATCTGAAATGTGCGATTGTTATTTCTTCTCACCCTTCTCATTATAATTTTATTTCTCATTTGATCCTACCGATTATAAGGCAAAAGAGTTTGGATCCAGGGAGAAGAAAAACTATAACTGGAAGAATGAGAAGGATTTATAGCCACACATTTCAAACAAGAGGAAGAATTTTAAGTAGAGATGCATCTATTTTTGTAGATGCATCTTAAATATGTGGTTATGATTTCTTCTCACCTTTCTCATTTTAGTTTTTCTTCTCATTTGATTCTAACTCTTAAGGTATATCTAAAACTTTAGCTTTATACATACTCTTTGGCCTTCATACGTGGACGAGTTTGTTGAAGCACGTGTGGTGCTAATAATTTGTGGAATGTTGTTCTAAGAAAGCACAGTGCAATATGTTATTGGACTAAGTTATAAGATTTTGCTTCCTACCGCACCGTTAGGGTTGCACGGCTGCACCTAGGAGTGAAAATGAGCCGAGCTGCTCGTAAAAAAGGCGGGTTTTGATCGATAATCAAGCTCGAGCACCGAGCTTTATATACAAAAGATGAGGCTCACGAGCCTAAACGACACTAGGTTATTTTAAATATTAAACATATATAATACGTTACATTTGTATTATAGGCGAGACTGTTAACGAGCACAATAACAAGCTTATTAACGAGCTCAAAATAGATATGCTACGAGCCAAACTTTAATTTTTTATTGGTGCATCTTAAAAACGAGTTGAGCCCAAGCATGTATTATATTCTACGAGCGGAGCTCGAGCTCTAGCAAGCTCGGTTCGACTTGTTTCCACCCCTAATTGCACTTGCATCACCCCTCCGTGTTATAGACGCTTCACCAATATGATTACGATCGTAAATGTGTGTGTGTGTGTGTATGTGTGTGTGTGTGTTTTCGAGTGTTAATTAGACAAATTTTGTAAGTCTCATGTACCTATAACTTGTTATGGCTTGCGTTATACTGTTGAGGGTGTTTTTTTGGTTTTGTTTTACATGAATGTTATAAGGTAAAAAGCGGGTGTGCGGTGTGGATAACACCCCTAAAGCCACCACTGCACGTTACACTCTAAGAGAGCTAGGTGCAATACATGTTATAGACTTATAAGTGTATACAACCTGTCGCGTCAACTTTTATCCTATAATATTACTGTAACACACAATCAAAAAAACATTCGCCTTAATAGCATAGCTATAACACTCAACCAAAAACTCACTCACTTCACTTTTACATTAAAAATAAATAAATAAATAACTGATAAGTTATGTTGTGCACATGGAAATGGTGCTATAACATGGAGGGCCGGTGGAGCTATAACGCACAAGGCCCCGCTATAGAGAACAAAAAAGCTATAATGAGGGGTGCTACCATTGCACCATGCCCTCAGTGGAGTTACGGTTAACTTTTCTCGATGAGTTTTACCTAGGACATTTGTGATTATATTACAATTGTTGGGTCCGTCAGTTCCCAAGCGTCCTGAAAATAGGATTTTGACACAAATTAGCCAAGTGTTAATCAACCTTAAACACTCTCAAGTCACTGAGTGAACAGTCACTCAGTGAGTTACCTTCATGATGCTTAGGACGAGTCTAAGAAGAAAGATTCACCACTCAGTGACGTGGAACTCCCTGAGTGTCACTTAAGCCAAAGAAGAAGGTAATGGGTTCAGTGAGTAATGACAAGAACTCACCGAACCCCAGTCTCCTCAACAACTATGATGATTGAAGACTGAAGACTAAAGACCTAGACTGAAGAATCTGAAGTCTGAAAGAAAGGCGGGATTAGGCGGAAAGAGTTTAAAAAGATAAGGAGAAGTCTTATCGGGCCGAAAACAAACTTTCCCTAAAACGGCTTAAAGTCAAGATGTGTCATAGCTAACACACGAAAAGCACTTTTAGCTTATTCCCAATGTAGATTCTTGGAAATGACAAATACTGTTGTGTTTTGTCAAACTAGCTAGGTTATTCCTTTTGTACTTCTAGAATGTGCTCTTTTATACTTGTGTATAAATAGGAACAGATGGGAGAAAAGTGAAATAAGTTTTGTGCATTAAAAGCTTAGACTTTCACAAAACCACTTTTCTCCTCCAAAGAGCAACCACATCCCTGAGATAGCTCAGTGGTTCATTATCGTTGCTACTCAAGAATAACTTGAGTTTAGATAGGAGAATACACCATACCTTGTTTATTCAATCCCAAGTGTTTATTCCGCAAACACTTGGGTAATAGATTCTTTTGATTAATTTCTAATAAGAATTTAAACGTTGAAAAACTTGTGTTTTTATCTTTACGTTTTACTTATCTGTTATAATTAATCAATACATTATCTCAGTCATGGAACACAATTAGATTAACTTTGTAGTTACTTCTACTTGTGTAACGGGAACAACAAGTGGTATCAGAGCCTCTGGTTTGTAAAATCTTTTAAAAAAAAACTATGGGTGCTCAAGGTTTTTAAAACCAAGATCCTACTATGGCTGATATTAATGTGCCTTAGCTCGTCGATAAAAAGGGAGGAAGCTATTCAGCTGTTGCTCCCCGACTCGAAGCTGGAAAATTTAGCAAGTGGAAAAAGCGCATGCTTTGCTACTTGACTGGTATGGAACCATACTACATCAGTTGTATCATTGAAGGTCCTTATGTCCCTAAGAATGCTGAAGGGTTACCTAAACCTGAAGCTCAGTGGACCATTGATGAGAGAAGGGTTGTCAATCAAGACCAGCGCGTGAGAAGCATAATTATATCTTGTCTTCTTGATGATATAATGGAATCAGTCATTAACTGTACATCAGCCAAACAAACTTGGCTTGACTTGGTTAATAGCTTCGAAGGTCCCTCAGATACCAAGGAAAACAGGATCATGGACCTGAAACTTGAGTACAACACTTTCAGAGCCAAGGACTCTGAAAGTCTCTCTCAGACCTATACCAGATACAAGACCCTGATAAATGAATTATTAAATGATGGTGTAGTTTTGTCTAAGCATGATATCAATGTTGGCTTTGTCAACAGTCTCCCTGAGAAGTGGTTAAACTTCTCTCAGGGCCTCAGGAATGCTAACCACATTCAGACCCTTGAGCTCCCTGAGATCTATGGGAAGTTTGTCTATGAAGACAATTTAATCTCTAGGAGATACCCAGACTCAAAGAAAGCTCTTGAGACCAAAAAGGCCCTGACTTCCTCACCCATATCAACTGCCTTTTACTCTAATGGTGTTGTGCAGGATTTTCAAGAGGATTCTGATGATGAGGTTGATGAAAGAACTAGTAATGAGTACCTAAATGATTTACACTTGGAATTCCAAGACAGGGCACTCCTTGCTAATTCAAAACGGTTTATCAAAAGAAATCAGTCAAACTTTTCAAAAGCTAAAGCAAATGAAACCATTGAATGTTTCAAATGTGGTAAAAATGGTCATTTTGCTAAAGACTGTTATTCAAAAACCATCTCAGAACCCTCTTATAAATTTTCTGGAAACAGTTCTTCTTTAGGAACTGGCAAGTTTCAACCTAAAATGTTTCAGTTGACCTAACATTTTCAAAACAATAATGTTCAAAAGGGTCAAAAAGATTTGAGGCTAAATATAGGAAAGCTAAGGCTAAACTTGCCCTCCTTGAAGCTAATCCCTCAATGTCTCAGGCTGCTCAAACTTCCAAACCTGTTCAGACAAAGAACAAGGTTCTTGTAGCTGAAGCCTATGACTGGGATGAAGAAGAGGTCTTCTCAGAAGATGAGGAAATTAGAGTGAATGCACTGATGGCACTTTCAGAAGGTGATCAGCTGGCTGTTGGAAAAAGCCATGCAAGGAATGGAGAATGGGTCAACATAACCATGAAAAAGGTAAATATTTTACTTTCAATGGATGATGATTCTGATTGGCAATCTTATATGAATTACATTTGTGTAGATCTTAAGTTTGTAGAAGAACAAAGGCTTAATTTGCTTTCAAAATATAACAATCTTGTGTTATAATTAAATAAGTGTAGAGATGAATTGCTTGTATTAAAACAGACCAAGTTAGAAACTGTTACACTACAAATTCAAAACACTGAGATTTTGAAACAAAATCAAGCTCTTCAAAATGAACTTAACAAAGAAAAGGCTGTCATTAAAGGCTGGACTAAAAAGAACCCCAAAGTCTATGAAACTGTGAGCCTAATTCCTAGTGAAAACAAGAAAGTTATAGGAATAGACCAACTCACTGAAACCCTCAGTGAAAGTCACAGAGAAAAAGCTTTTATTCTAGCTGGCATATCTTTTGAGCATTAAATGAAACCCAAGTCAAATGACTGGATTGTCAGGGATAACCCAGTCAGTAAGTTAAATGGAAAAATCTTGCTTCCTAAAAGTCAAGCTCTGAAAAATATGCTTGGACTCACTGACCAAACCAGTAGTACTGAGTCAATCAATGAGTCTGAATCAAAATCACTTGCACCACTCCCACCTCTGAAAGTCCTTCAGGGAGCTGCACCAAGCTCAGACCTCACACCATTGGTCTACTCTCAGCATTCTCCAAAGGAGAAGCCAGGAATGGGAAAAACCATCCTGAAAAGGCAAACCCCTGAAGTCTCAGTTCATACTGATGACTCAACAACTTCAGTCCCTTATGAAGTAAAAACAGAAAGCCCTGACTCAAAAATTGATCAGTTGGCTGAGCTTGTCAGGAAGCTGAGTGAGAAGATTGAATCTTCTGAGAAGCCTTCTCAATCTAAGATGGAGAAACCCAAATCAGCTTCCTCAAGCACCAAATCAAAAACCTACAAACCTATGCAAAGGTATGAGCTGTGTCACTATACCAATCATTCCACTGATGATTGTTTTAGAATCCTTTACTGCATGATATGCAAAAAGGAAGATCACAGGACCTCTGATCACCAATCATACACAGCCACATCAAAGATTTCAAACTTTAAAGCACAGGCTTTAAAGTATCCCTCTGATTCTAAGCAGAAACAGAAACAAAAGGCCAAGCCTTTTGTACCTTGCCCTCACTGTGGCTTCAATGACCACCTTTCTGAGGATTGCCTAATGGACACAAGTTGTGACATATGTGATGATCCCACTCATGACACCTCAGGACATGAGAAGGTCATTCAGACTAGAAGAGGAATTCCCAAGACATCCTCTCAGTCTACTGAGTCCACATCTGCAATCAAATGCAAAATTTGTGGTAGCTCAGTCCACTCAACCACTGACTATGAATCAATTGTTACTTTTAAGAAGGCTATTAAAGCCAAGCCCTCCAAGAAGAGGGGTTCTAGAAAGAACTAACTCAGTTTACCATTTGTGCAGAGACATGCCAGGGAGCCAGTTTGGCATCTAGATAGTTGATGTTCAAGGAGCATGACTGGTGTGAAAGAGTATCTGCACAAATATGTAGAAGAACCAGGACCCAAGGTGGTATTTGCTGATAATTCATCATGTCTCACTGAAAGTTATGGTTCAGTAAACTGTAGTGGTATAGTCTTTACTAGGATAGCTTATGTCAATGTTCTTAAGTACAATTTAATCAGTGTCAGTCAACTATGTGATGCAAAGTACATAGAGAATCAGTCCACTGATTGAATCCATCCAACCAAGTGTATATTCTGAAAACCTCATGTCCCTGACTCAATGTATCCCTTAGTGAAAAAGATCACTGAATCACCTTCCCTAAACCTCTCAAACTGAAAGAAAATTCATTTAGGGGCCTCAAAATGAAATTCAATGCTAACTTAAATGCTCTAAGTATCTAGTTAGTAAATTTCCGAGGTTGGTAACTGAATACCTATTTAATATAGGAATATATGTTCTTTTGCCTTCTGGCATGCACATATTGGGCCCCCACTTACTCACTTGGCATTTAATGCCTCTCCTCACACATCATATATATGTGATGATGTAAATTCTGCAAATTACACTTTTGCGCAAAACCCGAAAAAGTGGAGTGGTGGCATTTAATGCAGATCCCAAACGTTTTATACAAAATGGTTTTCAAAACTTTTGAGAAAAATCTGCATAATGCCTAAACCACCCCTCCTCTCCACTTCCCTATAAATACCCCCAAACAAATTAACACACACACGTTTTAGAAAATTTTAAGCAAACTCTTGCCCTTTTCTCTCAAAAACTAGTGTGTGTGTTCTTCATCTTTAGACCCAGACCATTTTTCTTCTTGCAAAACCAAGACCATCTTTTCAAATGGCTGCTTCTAAAGCTATAACCTGCGCCCTAAATGTGGAATTCACAATGGAGGGCGTGGATATGACCAAAAACAACGTCGTAGGGAATTTTGCCTACCCCGAAAATTTTTGGACGTATAAGAATGTAGTTAAGTATCTATAAAATTGCTTTCTTTCTACGGCGTTTACAAAAACACCATTAGTCATATATCATGACTATCTTAGGGAATTTTGGTGTACAGCAGTGGCAACTAGCCCTGATGACGTCAAGGAAACCCTGATAACGTTCTCAGTGATGAATGGAAGAAAGCCCCTCTCCCTGAATTACCAAACCTTTATCAAGGCCACAGGTCTTGATTTCGCTGAGAACTTCGACCCTCAGCCCACTGATGCAGAAGTAAAGGCCGAATTGCTTTTACTAGGGCCACATGATGAAAAACATCCTGAAGTGGCCCCAGGAACCTTATTGGCCAAAGCACCAATAATAAAGACCTGGTTTCCTGTTGTCTAGAGGATCCTGATGACCTTTGTCATTTAGGTCCTTGGTGGCAATAAGTCCTCCACGGAGCAATTGAATGCATCACAATAATTGATGGTGTTCAGCCTCCTGGAGGGCAAAAAAATGGACATTGGAGAGACAATCTTCAGAGACCTCATAGCCAAGCTATCAGGGAAATCTAGGCAAAGACATATGTCCTACCCTAGGTTCATTTCCTGTGTGCTTCAGGACTTACTAGGCTCTGAATATGTTAGGCCAAACGTCCAGGGATCAAAACCAGACGTCTTACACAAAGCCAACTATTCAGGGACAAGACGTTGTTTCTCTTGTGCCTTCTCCTTCAAAGAAGGAGAAGAAGAAAAAGCAGGCAGGGTCCAGGAAGGTGGTTCAACCCAAACTACTCGCCACTGAGACTTCTGCCTCAAAGCCTCAAGATAGGCAACCAAAGGCCAAGACTACTAAGACACCCACAGTTGAAACCCCATTAGCCCAACAACTACCGCCAACGGAGGATACTGAGAAATCACCCTCAGTGTCCTCGGGCAAACCCTCTCCTTAAGGCTCTTCTGACAAATACAAGTAAGTGAGGTCAGGAACATTCCAACTCTCACATCCCCATGAAGGCATTAGTCAATCACAACCTTTGCCTGAGGGAGTACAGGGTCCTATACCCTCAGTAGAGCAGCACCACTCTGCTGGGAAGGGGACCCACACCCTTTCACATCCCGTTCACGGCTCTGAGAAATCACACTCAGAGTCTCAGGGAGTACTGGCCTTTATACCTTCATCAGGGCAGCACAACCTTGGTGGAAAAGGAGGCCTCACCTTACAACTTCCCGTTTACGGTCCTGAGCAATCACACTTAGGATCTCAGGGAGAAACGGTTCCTAAATCCTCGTCAGGGCAGTACAACCCTGATGGGAAGGGGGACCTCAACATCTCATTGCCTAGTGATAGTACTGGAAAACACCCACCAGTCCTTGAAGGCACCCAAGGGGACAAAGACTCAGGAGGCATGCGACCACCCGCTGATACGGAACCCAAAACCCCCCACGGCGGATCCAGTCACTCGGGAACTGACTCCATGGACCAGTCTGAGAAAACCCACTCAGTTCACCTGGAGGGGTCAGGACCTGGCCACAACAAAGGTGAACCCTCTTTTGAGGGGGAGCCGGATTCAGACAAGGTTCCTACTCTTGCGGATATTCAGACACTCATGGATGAAGAATCCGATGCGGAGATGGTCGATTATAGGGATGAAGTTATTTTTGGTGTTGGGGAGGAAACAGAGACTGAAACATACAACTTTCCTCAGCACACTGAACCACCATCTCCTCCTCCTGAGGATCAACAAGAGCCCCAAACCAACCCAACAACATCATCATCATCATCAGGCACCTCATCTGCTCCTGCTACTCCTCAATACCTGCAGAAGTATGATAATTTTCTTCCTTTCACGGAAAGGCTAGTAGTGAAGTTCCTCCGCAAGGCCTACAATGCCCTCTTCCGAGAGATCACTGAAGAACAATGAGATCAGTATACTGAAGCAGCAATCTCCTATGCTGACTTCAGGGCTGCTGTTGAAGCATCTCGGGGTAAGTTACATCAGGTCGCCAAACTCACTGACAAACAACTCGGTGACCTGAGGGCATCTCTTGATAGTATGGGTTCTGAACAAGACAAGCAGCTCTCCAACATATTGAAGACTCTTGATTCCATTCAGGAAGAATTCAGATATGATCTAGCCCTGATCACAAAGCTGACTGAATACATGGATACTCAGAAGACTACCTCCACCAACATTGCTGAGCTACTCAAGCTTCTCAAAGAGGTGGATCTCAAACCCCTAAGGTCTCAGCAAGATGCACTTCAACAGTCAGTCGCTAGTTCTTAGGAGTACCTGACAAAGATATCCTCAGTATTTGATCAGCTCTCCAACAAACATAATGAGCTGATCAACCATTACACCACAAAAGTCACTGAACTCACCACAACTCAAGCTACTATGGCGGAAGACATCTCCGCACTGAAGAATGAGACCACTGAAGTAAAGAAAATGGTCTCCAGTATCCTGTCTATTCTTCAGGACTCTCTAGTTGTCCCACCTCCTCAGTCAACAGATGCTTATACTGAAGCACCAGCATCTGTTGAGTGGGAGAAACTTGATGAGCCTACTCCTGAACCTTCATCTACTGTACTTGTTGTTGCTACAATTCCTGTTCAACCTGAAGCAATAGCAACAGAAGTCCCTGAGTCCTCCACCAGTCAACCCCCTCCCACTGACAAAGGGAAGGGAATCATGGTGACTGAAGAATCTCCTCCTTAATTTCAATTGGTTAAGGCATCAACTGAAAGGCGACCTGACCCTGATGAGCCTTTTGAAATCACCTTAGATGGAGGGGGAAAATTCTTTGGAACTCTAGCGGAAGTGGCCGCAGTCCTGGATGAACAGGATAGAATCAGGGCTAAGAAAAAGGCTGAGCAACTCAACAGACCTGTAATTGTTGAAGTTGCCAAGGAGGTAATAAAGGAAACTGATCAGGTCAACAAGGGGGAAGAATTCCTCAAGCTTCAGGCCAACCGCATCAAGGAACACAATCAGCAGGCCAGGCATAGAGAAGAAAAGATGAAGAAAACCTATGAGAGGTATATGTGGCACATGACGAAGACCAAAGGGGAAGGCACCATAACAGACATGACCATTCACATGACCAAGCCTATAAGCATAACGGTTCACAGGGGGCCAAGGAAGTCTGAGAAAAACTAACCCTTCAAGTTCTCAGACTATGGACTAAGGGAATGGGACATGATGGGGCCCATCCCCATCCTGAGGAAGAAGCAAAGCAGGATTGTTCCTAGCCTTCTAGCTACTCTGAACTCCAAATACGAGGAACTGGAAAAGGTTGCTAAGAGTTTGGGAATAGATCATGAGAATGCACTTGCTTCTCAGGGACTGTCAATCCCTGAACCTACTCAGAAGATTGGGAAGAAAAGGAAAGCTGTGGAACATGAGCCTGAACAGTTCATAGCCGCCCTTTATTGCAACAGGATTCCTTCTCAAGGAGTGAAGTTTGTTCCCAACAAAGTTATCATGACACCTGAGTATGGTATTTTCTTCGTTGATGAGTTTGGCCAACAGGCCTTCCAAAGAGTCAGTGACATCAACATGGTGGAAACAACAACTCTTCTTGCGTACAAGCTAATGGTGATTCACATGAAGAGCCCTGAAAACGAAGAGTTCATAAAGCTGATGGATAAGATGATGAATGAGAGACCTGACAAAGAAGTTTTAGTGTCTAAGAAGGCTAAGTTAGAACTCATGGGAATCTTGGAAGGCTGAGTACAAGGTCCCTGAGTATTATGTTTAGATGTTAGGACAAATGTAATGATATTAATAAAATGATGGCCCATGTTTTTGTTATATCAGTGTCTTTAATAGCCTTATAGTATATTCAGTATGAGAAGAAGCCCATTTGCTCACTCATAACTGATCAAAACACTTAGGCATAATTTATATCCAAATAGGGGGAGATTGTTGGGTCCGTCAGCACCTAAGCGTCCTGAAAACAGGATTTGGACACAAATTAGCCAAGTGTTAATCAACCTTAAACACTCTCAAGTCATTGAGTGAACAGTCACTCAGTGAGTTACCTTCAGGATGCTTAGGACGAGTCTAAGAAGAAAGATTCACCACTCAGTGAGGCGGAACTCCCTGAGTGTCACTTAAGCCAAAGAAGAAGGTAATGGGTTCAGTGAGTAATGACAAGAACTCGATGAACCCCAGTCTCCTCAACAACTATGATGATTAAAGATTGCAGACCTAGAATGAAGAATCTCTGAAAGAAAGGCGGGATTAGGCGGAAAGAGTTTGAAAAGATAAGGAGAAGTCTTATCGGGCCGAAAGCAAACTTTCCCTAAAATGGCTTAAAGTCAAGATGTGTCATAGCTGACACTCGGAAAGCACTTTTAGCTTATTCCCAATGCAGATTCTTGGAAATGACAAATACTGTTGTATTTTGTCAAACTAGCTAGGTTGTTTCTTTTTGTACTTCTAGAAGGTGCTCTTTTATACTTATGTATAAATAGGAACAGATGGGAGAAAAGTGAAATAAGTTTTGTGCATTAAAAGCTTAGACTTTCACAAAACCACTTTTCTCCTCCAAAGAGCAACCACGTCCCTGAGATAGCTCAGTGGTTCATTATTGTTGCCACTCAAGAATAACTTGAGTTTAGAGAGGAGAACACACCATAACTTGTCTATTCAATCCCAAGTGTTTATTCCGCAAACACTTGGGTAATAGATTCTTTTGATTAATTTCTAATAAGAATTTAAACGTTGAAAAACTTGTGTTTTTATCTTTACGTTTTACTTATCTTTTATAATTAATCAATACATTATCTCAGTCATGGAACACAATTATATTAACTTTGTAGTTACTTCTACTTGTGTAACGGGAACAACAACAATACATAATAGACACTAACATGTAAGATGATAAGTTTTGCTACTCAGGTATCGTAATACAATTACAAATTGTCCTAAAGGGATGTTGTCACATTGATAAACAAAAGTCCCTTCCAACTCGTAGTTTAAAAACCCACAATCCGATTATTTGTTGCGTTCATATGCTGATAAGTTGAATAAGGCATTAGGTTGAGTATTATGGTAACCTGCGAACCACTACCACGCGCGAATCTCGTAGTGGGGGTGCACCACCGCGCACGGTGGTTGCATTTTTGTCCCTTTTTGTTGACCGCTATTAAATAAAATAACGCATACACTCGTGTACTTGCATCCTCCCAATTGATTTCAATTATGTGGTCATTTTGCGTGTCATGGTTATTTTAGGGGTGGCGTTTGTATTGTTTTTAAATAGCTTTATGTAGAGTCATTTGTAGTTTCTCATGTGTATCACATGTTTTTTGTAGTGTCACTTCTTATAGTTTTTTTCTACATCTCTCGTAGGGCGTTTGTTCCTAGATGGCTTGTATATGGGTGAGTGTTTTATTGTAATTTTTTCTCCTATATTATTTAGCTGGAATATTGTTTGTGCCAATTAGTTTGTATTATTCAGTTTCTTTAAAACCGCACCAAAAATATTTACAAAAAGTGATTTAGTAACATGTTTGGTTTTAACAGCACCTAACCAAACCTAGTTTATAGTGGGATTACAAGCAACTTTTCATCTGCTAAAAGTCGAAGACTGCAATGCAGTCAAATTAAACGTTTGACTTGATTTAGTTTATAAATCTAGTTCAAGCTAATCTTCATTGCGTATATATGATTTTGAAGAAGTATCAAACTCAAAAATAATATTCCTTCCGTCTCAAAAATATTGTCCATATTTCTATTTTGGGATGTCTCAAAATAATTATCCACTTTCCTTTTTAAGTAAAAACTAGAGAATATAATAGAGAAATATTCTCTTTGAGTTGTTGAAAACAAAAATTGCCCCACTTTTATTAAACTATGTGATTCTTGTCTCCTGACAATTATTTTGAGACGGAGGGAGTATTCCCCAACTGTATGTTTGACTTGGGTGATAGACATGACTAGTGATATATTGTGATGAATTGACAATAGTATAATAATAATTTGTAAAATCAAAAGGTTATAATCAAGTTTTTCAAAATCGAGATCCTACTTAGGATCGATTTTGTCTTTGCAAGATCGAGATCGTAAGATTGGATTGGGATCTTAAGATCCTACCATAATGTCATTTTTTTAGTATCCTTTGTAATATTATACAAATTTATAAATTATTATATATCATAAACACAAAATTATAAAAATATTTCATCGAAATCTTGTCCTAAATTATGATTATGAAATGTATAAGAAGATTAACATGTTATTTTTTTAATTTTACAAAACACAATTCATAAATTTGTAGTTTTTTAGTTTGGTGGTTCGAGAAAAGTAAAATCGGATCGGATTAGATCTTAAGATCCAATGGTCAGGATCGGGATACTATAAGATCTTAAGCTTTCAAAGATCCTATATAAGATTCGGATCGTTTTTGCTTTGCAATGTCGTAAAATCGTAAGATCCTAAGATCAAAATCGGGATCCAAACAACCATGGTTATAATCATATGAGTTATACGATCAAATTTGGTGCCTTAGTCACAACATGTCCTAAAACACATCAAATCATCCAAATAAACACATGAGCGTCAAAACCCCATTTAGAAACATACTGTAATTAATTAGCTTGATACCCCTACAAAATAAAATATGCACACCAAGCTATTATTGAACTAGAATTTTGGTCATTCCATTTAGTTCTATTAGCAAAAACATCAAAAAGTATTAAAAGTATAAAAAGTTTAATGAATGTTGCAAAGTTTGAGAGGGCTTAATTAAAATTAAAATCATACATTATTTTAAATCATACATTTGAGAGGCACCGAGAATCGTTAGACGTTATTCTGATTTCGCAAACCTTCAATAAAATGTTTTGGAAGTTTCAATCCAAACCGACCACAAACAAGCAGGATAATCAAACTAGCTGTACAGTTCAGCAGGACTATTTTGAGTTTAGGCAATATATAATCGTTCTTCTAACAATAAAAGTCTAAAATTAAGTCTTAGTTCAAATGATGTAAGTTGGATGCGGTTTTAGATGATAGACATGACCCAGGACTATTTTACAAAGTAACAAACTCATAAATTTAGTCTATGGGGTTTTTTCATGACAGTAAGTCGGATGCGGTTTTAGATGATAGACATGACCCAGGAAACGGTGTAACCCAACATAGTAGTATTAAACTTGAAATAAATGTCGCGATTTGTTCGAGGCCGTATTCAGTATCAAATATCTGAGAGGCACGGAGAATCGCTAGATGTTTTTCTGATTTTGCCAACCTTCAATGCAAATTTCGTCACATTTCATAAAACGTCTTTGCTCTGCAAATTGGCTTATAAATCTCAAATTTAAATGGTAGTATATAAGTCAAATTTAATTCAATTCAAATAACTATAGCATGTTACATATATCACTTCTCACAAAGTTATCAAACTCATCAATGTTAAACTAACAAGCAGAAGCAACAAAGAAACTGAACAACCTAAGACACTGCAAAGTAAAAAAAAAATGTAGCGATTTGTTCGAGGCCTTATTCAAAATTAAAGTTTGATAGGCACGGAGAATCGCTGGATGTTGTTTTGATATAGCCAACCTTCAATGCAAGTTTCGTCACATTTTTTAGGCGTCCTTGCTCTGCAAATTGGCTGCTTTTTTATATATATATATAACTATGCTAACAAAAAGGTATAAAGTACAAAATTAATGAGTGCAAAATACTAGACACAAAAAAAAAATGGAGAACTGGATCTAAGGTTGAAGAAGATGATAGCAAGAAATGATATAGGGCGAAGAATATATAGCATTCATAACCCTAACCCTAAAGGTGTAAACAACTAACCAACCAATTCAAATTTCAATTTGTTAAAAGATAAAAAAATATATTTATAAATATATAAAAAAAAAAAACAAAAAAAAAAAATTAAATATAATAAACATTTCTAAAAAAACAAACCTGTGGAATTTTAACATCAAAAAAATACAAATATATATTAATAATATAATAATATTATATTATTAAATAAATATATAAATATTATATAAAAAAACTTAAAATTTAATTTCTATATTAAATTTTAATTTAATAAAAAAATTATTTTAATCTTCAATAAAAACTTATAAAAAATTGTAAATAATATAAAAATTAATTAAATACAATATTTTCAAAATATTGAAAACTTCAAATTATCCTATCTAAAAAAATATTTGAACTTCAAACTTACAATATTTGCAAATATTCCCATTCAATGCTAACAATTCGATTTCCCTATGAGTCCCAACATTCCAAATTCTCCTCCATCAATCAAACTCGATTTCTTATCATTCATTCACGCACAATCATTGACGCAAGAACATCTCCTCCAAATCTAATTAATATTAAAACCCACTACATTCGTAAATAACCCTAATTCAATACCTCAATCAAAGTACAATGGTTTTGAAGGTTCTGTTATAATAATTAAAACTCGAAATTAAAAATAATAATTTATTTAAATGATTAGAAAAAACCCCGCGCGTGCGCGGGCATTATATCTAGTATATATATATAGTGTAACTTTCAAACGAGAACCATTTTAACTGCGAGAACTGAGAGAACCAATCTACACCCTTAGATATTTGATCAATGGATATAAGCAAAGGTGGCATAATTGTAAATAAAGGAACATGCTGGAAGGACTGCAAGGGTAAGAAAGTAAAACTACATTTATCTCCAAATAAACCGTCCCTTTTTATTGGATCTAACAATCAATCAGTTAAACAAAAAAAATACGTATCTCCTCCATCTCTCACAGACACACAAAAAACCCTAGCCGCCTATTTTCTTATTCATATGGATCTGATGTAAATCTCAAAAGAACTCACCCCTATGTTTGTGATTAACAGCACGCTCGTAGGGATGGTGTTGAATTTGTGTTTCCATTTGTAGGTTGTGGATCTACTTGCTCCGTATCAAAGAGGTAGGAAGATCGGGTTGTTTGGTGGTGCTGGTGTGGGGAAGACAATGCTCATTATGGAGCTTATTAACAATATCGCAAAGTCCCATGGTTTTTTTTTAACTTTTTTGGTTAATTAAAAGCTTATTAATATAAGGCGAGCAAGATTAAGATAGAATGGATTTTGTTGTTTACTTTGATCAGGTGGTTTATCGGTGTTTGCTGGTGTTGGTGAGCGAACACGGGAGGGAAATGATTTGTACCGAGAAATGATTGAAAGTGGTGTCATCAACCGACATTAGCAACAGATCTTGGAGGCCTTCAGGAGCGTATCACCACAACCAAAAAAGGTTCCATCCCATCAGTACAAAGGTATTTACGTGCCTGCTGATGACTATAATTTTTTTTATTAATTGTGTATGAATCTTGGACGTGATACATCATTGCGCCTTAATCGTATTGATTTTTAGGTTTTGTTTGTTATTGCGCGTTAAACGTACTGTTGTGAATAGTTGCTAGTTGAAAGTATTAGTTACGTTGAAATGCTGCATATGTATTTTTTGATGTTTAACAGTGTATAGATGATAGTTAGAAGTATGTATTATTGTTAAACTTTAGGTTTAATTGGGATACTGATGGACTATGATGCAGGGATGTGATGCATCTGTGCTTTTGGATCCGACAGAGGTAATGGGAATTTGTTACTCCAATTGCTGTATAATTCCCCTTTTCCAGTTTATCATGGTGATACTCAGTACTTATTGTAAAAAAACATATGTGTTTTATAAAAAAAAAAAACATATGTGTTTTATAAAAAAAACATATATGTTTACGTATAAAACATATATGTTTTGCATTTGGATTATAGAACATATATGTTTTATGTTTGGATTATATGTTTACGTATAAAACATATATGTTTTGTGTTTGCCAAACAAGTATGTTTCCTAAAACATACTGATGTGTCGTTGTATAGGTGATTATTCCTTATCAAGTTTTACATTTATATTTTGTCGACTTAACCTATAACAACACTAACGGGCAGTGTACCCGATCAATGTAGCCTAGTTGGTAAGTAGGGTGTCGATCACTAAGAGTGGAACGTATTATCTAGTTATTCTAATCAATATTTTAATATATTAAGTTAGCTATACAACCTAATCTAACGCAAAGGGGTTCAGCCTGAGAGACTGGCACGATTTGGTTGCAATTAAATAATAAACTAAACCAATAGGCACGAATCAGCGAATAGCACACACGTACACAGATAAATACTCGAGACAATAAGAAGGTTGTCCTGATAGATAAGTAGTTTGTCACTTGTTTTATTGCTAGTTTTATATGAAGTGTATAGTTCGATGCAACGCACCGAGATTAAGTCCTTTCTCGTTGGTTCTAATCTTATCGGCGAGTAAACCCTTAATGATTACTTATGACTATCCTATTTATCTTTCTTCCTACTTTTCTACAGACGATAGAATGCATAGGCGATCTAATAAATAGGCGAGGGCAGAGGCATGGCGACCCGATCAACGCTCAGCTAGACACAGAGGTTATCAATGCACTAATAAAAGTCACCAAAGACATCAACATATAAACTTTAATTAATAAGAAAGCAGTTTTAAGGGAGTGCAATCTTTCCGTTGTTACATTACACAAGCCACCAATCTTGATGAATTAAAGTTTACTAACACAATAAAACAAAACTACTTAATGAATTAAACACATGCAGCACCTTCTTACAGCTCTTGTATCTTCGTTTGGGTGTGTCTTGTGCTGCTGCCTTGACTGAATTCGTCCTAGGTTTTCTGTACTTCGGTCTTCTGTCGAAACTTTGAAACTCTTAATTCGTCTGGTCTTTGGGGTATTTATAGTTTCTGTCTGAGGGTAAGATGCGGCGCATCTAGTAAATAGATGCGGCGCATTGACTTAACTTCGCGTGGGGTCCAAGATTATAATATTCAGGAATATTCGTACACCGCCAGAAGATGCGGCGTAACTCCATAAGTAGATGCGGCGCATGTCCTCTTGTATCTTGGATCGTATCTGGTGAAATCTTGATAGTGATGCGCCGTATGTAATAAGTGAGATGCGGCGCATCTGGAGCAGATTCGTCTTGATTTGTGCATTTCAGTAGACTCTTAACTTCTTGCATGTTTTGCTCCATAATAAGTCCAAAATCGCTAAGTTTCACCAAATGCTTGTTTTTACCTGAGAATTACAAAAGTAAACGATTAAGTATCAATCCTCATACATAATATAATAAAACAAGTCAAATAATTAGGATAAATGATAGTAATAAAATGTACTTATTTGAGTTCATCAAATATCCCCCCACTTGAACTTTACTTGTCCCCAAGTAAACCTTAGAATTAATCTTATGAAAATGTATCCTAAAAGATATTAGGATTTATTTTTATATTTAAGCATGTATTCGTTTTTGTCATAATCACACAACCAAACACTTAACGAATTAGAAGTAAAATAAAATAATTTGATAAAAGCAAATCTAATCGTTTAACTATCCAGTCGTGACGAATATTCTATCATAAGCTTGGCAAGTATACACATCTCCCCCACTAAAGCCAAGGAATAACAAGTCTAAAGCGGTAAAAAGGGTTTTGAGGCTTAAAGGGTTAATTATTCTCCTTAATCTCTATCGATCTCAAATTCCAGAAAAGGCGACAAAATCACAAATACATGATCGAATCCACGAACATGATACTTGCAATTGCTCAAATCCTTAACTCGAATAGGCTAAAGATAGGACCAAGTAATCTTTACCAATAATATTATATCCAAAAAGGGCGACAAAATCATAAATACATAGTCAAATCCACGACTACGATACTTAAGATTGCTCAAATCCCTAATCTCAATAAATCAAAGGTTTAGTTGGATAAAGAATAATAAAGGGTATGGATAATATTTGGGATACAAATTGGTGTAAAATAAAAAATAAACAAAACAAATAAATTAAAATCTTAAGTGTGGTTAATCACTATCCCAACCATCCCATGAATAAGACTCATATCATAGAATAACTCACGCTTTAACACTTGAAACACACGCTTTAGGTAGACACGAATTATACTCAACAAGATCTTAATCAAAGAATAAACTTTAGTTGGCGTTTCCATAACTGCCAACTCCCATTCAATCCATAGATATAATATACAACAAATAGTGGTGATATCGACCACTTACATAACTTTACATCGTTGGTTAAAACAAACATCCAACTTTCTTCTTTTTTTCTTTTTCTTTTCTCATTTTTTCGATTTTTTTTTTTTTTTTTTTTTTTTTTTTTTTTTTTTTTTTTTTTTTTTTAATAAACATAAACATAGATGTGTAAAATTTCACCACATCACTATAATGATAATTCTGGATAATTTTTCCATACTTTTCATGACTTCAGAAATAACGGTAATAGTGAAAGTAGTAAACACACGAAAAATAAACTCAAAGATATACAATATTTACTTTCACTCCAATTGCATTGTGCAATTTCCCGACCTAACCATAGATAATGAATTACGCACGCGAACACAGGTAATGTAAGGAAACACACTTTGCCTAAAGCAATTAACCAACCACGGATTTTAATCTACAGGGTAGGCTAAGGTGTAAGGGTGTAACGAAACATTTTAAACGTTGGTGTAAGAAACGAAAGGAATGGCTCTGAGTGTTTTTCTAGGGGTATCTTACTCTAAAAGTGAGAGTAACAAAAGGGTTTATACGGGGGTTAACTAACCAGTGTAGTTAGTTAATAACACATAACATATAAGGCTTTTTGGGTGTAATCCTAGAAATTTACCAATTTAGACAAGTCATTCCAATTATATAAATAATACTTATTATGGTGGTCTCGAATAGTATACAAGCCAAGTTCTAAAGTTTACAAGTCACCGGCACACTCATAGATTTGTGAATTTTGAAAAGTCACAATTTTTGAAAATAATGTTATGTGTGCAGCTATGTAACTTAGATCTTAAACAAAAAACATGCTAGAAAAATTTTAAATTTAAGCATATTAAGTACATATTAAGCATATTTTTGAAAAATAAGGACAAGTAAACGTTCTAATTCTCCATCCCCCCACTTAAGATAAACAACGTCCTCGTTGTTTAATTTGAAATTAAAAACAGGAAATAGAAAGAATTAGAACGGAAAACTCCCCTGAGATTTGCTCGGTATGATCCTCCAATGTAAGAATGTGAGCTTATGTAATATGGGAGTTCATCAATACCTTCAATTGCCCAGACCTGTAAAAATATAGGGACCACAGAAAAATAGACTCGAGAACATCTCGTTAATCATTGGTTAGAAAAATAAAAATACTAAAAATTACAGGTCAGAGTGTCGATGCGCCGTATTCATGGGATATTGGATACGCCGCATCAACAACCTGTAGGAAATATTAAACTGCATGCAATGGGATAATACGCCGTATCGATAGAAATTGATGCGTCGCTTCTTATTTTATTGATTCGAAGTCTGTTTTTAATAAATAATTAGATACGCCGTATCTGTACAACAGATGCGTCGTATGTCGGTTATGGTTTAAAATTTTTCTGATTAAAAACAGAATACGTCGTATCTAGGGGATAGATGCGCCGTACTCGAATTATTAAATGCGCTGTATATAAAATTAAAAATGCCATACGCCGCATCTAGAATACAAATGCGCCATATCGTTTGTATCAGCAAAATACAGCGACAGCAGTTATGCAGAAAAAACAAATAAAAACAAACACAAGAAAATAAAATAAACTAAAAAGAAAATAAAAGACAAGCATGGGTTGCCTCCCACGAAGCGCTTGTTTTTGTTCGAGTCACGAGCCTGACTCCACCCTTATTTACTAGGTAATAGGGTGTACGTCCCCCCACTTGGAATCAAGTGCGGGTGAAAATAGCAATAAACACTATAAGAGTGTAAATTTGCTATAGTAGAAAGATATGTCAAGTAAAAATGGTACCTTAGTGGGTAGTGATCTCCACTCATTACCTTTCCGGATTTGGTTGATAAATTAGATGTCTTGAACATTCCACATGAGAGACTAATATATTTGAGGGTGCATGAATTGTTCTTCATTAATCTTGTCAGTAGTTAGGCGTCCCTCAACTTCTATACAAGATGTGAAAGAGTCTATGGCGAGTATTGTTTCGAGCTCCTCTTCTTTCCATGTAGAGTCCAAAGTTTCTTGCTCTTCAACCATGGTATTATCCAAGAGCTCATCATCTATTTCTTTTGTAGGTTCAACCAAAATTTGGTGGATAACATTAACAGGTGCTAGTTGTGTGTCATCGTGTGGTGTGATGTCTATGATAGGTTGTAAGGTAACAGATTCCACCACATCGTCATTCGGCTTTGCAACCTGTTTAGAAACGCTAACAATGTCATTAGTAAAAATAAAAGGAGAATCAAGGGTGTTACCTATTTGTGTCGTAGATTCCACATGAGCTTGTGTTTTTGATTCTTTTATCCGTTGATTCCTAGCTTTCATCTTCTTTATTTTCTTCTTGTATGGCTTCTTTTTGTTTTCCACCTTCGGTCGTCCAGTGAAAGGAATGGGTATGCATCCACTCTTTATTCGTCCAGGGAAAGGGCCGGGTGGGATATATGGTTCACTTACCTTAAAGCATTCAGGAAAAGGGACGGATGGTGGAATATTGCTAAAGTAAGTTCTTCCATTTTTTTCCCACTGATATTGTACCTCCGGTTTTGGCCTAGGAAAAGGGACAGGTTTATGTTGGTTAGCCCGAAACCTGTTTAGCCTTTCTGAGTCCGTGAGATCTGAATTCCTATTTTCTTCCTGAGAATCCACAAGAAGGTTATCTATTGTTTCCTTGTCATCATGCTTAACTCCGGAATTACTTATCTCATCATGTTGTGGTTGTACATTATCACGTATAATAGCATCAATCTCATTACATCCTTCCACCATACTCTTTTCTTTTGTTGTGACACTAAGTATGCTTATAATATTACGGCAATGTTCTTCAATACGATGTATTGAATCCGTAGTATTTTTATTGTGCTCTTTAAGTGCTTCATGATAACTTGTGTCTACCAACTCTTTTCTTGATAGTTCACCATCTTTTATAAATTTAGTAACGGCTTCTTTGAAGTCATAGATCTCTTTTTGTGGTGGTGGAGTTGGTGGGTAAGGTGAGTGAGGTCCATTGCATCCTTTGTAGCGATTATCGATGGTATATATCTTTTCATTCATCTTATTTATTTCCCTGCCAAGGTTATTTATTTGAACAGTAACTGTAGCTAAAATTTCAGAGTCATCATTACCTGTATGTCTTTTGAATGCCCCATCATACCACCTTAAACAGTGGTCAGCTCTTTCATGTATAGCGGTTAAGGCGTCTTTAGCATTCATTTTAGGTATAAAACTCTGAGAATCTAAAATCATCCGAGTAGCCACATCCAAACCCATATAGAAGGCAATCACAACCTGCATGTCAGTTAAATAATGCTGAGGACATTTAAAAAGTAATTCTTTAAACCTGTCCCACGCCAAATAAAGCGTTTCTTCCGGTCTTTGCTTAAATTTGCTGATTTCTTGAACCTTCTTTGCAGTCATTAATGGAGGACAATACTTGTTCAAAAATTTAGCCTTCAGATCGGCCCATGTAGTGATGCTTCTAGCAGGAATAGTTTTAATCCATCGATATGCTTGTCCAGTGAGTGAAATCGGGAATACTCGTAATATTATATGGTCTTTCCCTACATGAGGTGTATGAAACAAATCAACGATCTCGACCACTTTTTCAACATGCTCATTAGCATCCTCATTTTCTGCACCACTGAAAGCATTATCGCGTAGCTCCTTTAGAAAGTGCCCTTTTAATTCAAACCTGGTTTCTCTCCTGAATCTTGTGTACCACTTTTCTTCATCGTATTTTGCATATTGGAAATATTCTTCCATGGTCAGTTCATTAATGTTTTTCTCGATCACCATGATTTCCTGAAAAACAAAACAACCAAGAAGAACAACAGTAGACCAAAAAAAAAAAAAAAAAAAAAAAAAAAAACTAAACTAATAAAAATTAAATAAACACAAAAAATAAAAAACGAAAAAATATTTTTGGGGTCACAGAAGATCGATACGCCGTATCTAACAGACAATAGATACGCCGTATCGACACAAGCCAATGCGCGTATCCAACAGTCAATGGATACGTCGCATTAGCTTCCTGCAACAAATTTTTTTAGAAAATTTTAAAGTTAAAAATCACACAAACTAAAAAAATTTTTTGCCCACAGAGCGTCAATACGCCGTATTCACAGACAAGAATACGCCGTATTGAAACAGATAGATGCGCCGTATTCACAGAAAAGAATACGCCGTATCTCCCTTCTGAGACAGACACACAGACAACAAACAAACGATAAAACAAATAAACCAAACACACAAAAATAAACTAAAAACAGAAAAATACCAATAAAACTAGCAAATAGATAAATTCACTCCCCGGCAGCGGCGCCAAAAACTTGATGTGTCGTTGTATAGGTGATTATTCCTTATCAAGTTTTACATTTATATTTTGCCGACTTAACCTATAACAACACTAACGGGCAGTGTACCCGATCAATGTAGCCTAGTTGGTAAGTAGGGTGTCGATCACTAAGAGTGGAACGTATTATCTAGTTATTCTAATCAGTATTTTAATATATTAAGTTAGCTATACAACCTAATCTAACGCAAAGGGGTTCAGCCTGAGAGACTGGCACGATTTGGTTGCAATTAAATAATAAACTAAACCAATAGGCACGAATCAGCGAATAGCACACACGTACACAGATAAATACTCGAGACAATAAGAAGGCTGTCCTGATAGATAAGTAGTTTGTCACTTGTTTTATTGCTAGTTTTATATGAAGTGTATAGTTCGATGCAACGCACCGAGATTAAGTCCTTTCTCGTTGGTTCTAATCTTATCGGCGAGTAAACCCTTAATGATTACTTATGACTATCCTATTTATCTTTCTTCCTACTTTTCTACAGACGATAGAATGCATAGGCGATCTAATAAATAGGCGAGGGCAGAGGCATGGCGACCCGATCAACGCTCAGCTAGACACAGAGGTTATCAATGCACTAATAAAAGTCACCAAAGACATCAACATATAAACTTTAATTAATGAGAAAGCAGTTTTAAGGGAGTGCAATCTTTTCGTTGTCACATTACACAAGCCACCAATCTTGATGAATTAAAGTTTACTAACACAATAAAACAAAACTACTTAATGAATTAAAAATATGCAGCACCTTCTTACAGCTCTTGTATCTTCGTTTGGGTGTGTCTTGTGCTGTTGCCTTGACTGAATTCGTCCTAGGTTTTCTGTACTTCGGTCTTCTGTCGAAACTTCGGAACTCTTAATTCGTCTGGTCTTTGGGATATTTATAGTTTCTGTCTGAGGGTAAGATGCGGCGCATCTAGTAAGTAGATGCGGCGCATTGACTTAACTTCGCGTGGGGTCCAAGATTATAATATTCAGGAATATTCGTACACCGCCAGAAGATGCGGCGTAACTCCATAAGTAGATGCGGCGCATGTCCTCTTGTATCTTGGATCGTCTCTGGTGAAATCTTGATAGTGATGCGCCGTATGTAATAAGTGAGATGCGGCGCATCTGGAGCAGATTCGTCTTGATTTGTGCATTTCAGTAGACTCTTAACTTCTTGCATGTTTTGCTCCATAATAAGTCCAAAATCGCTAAGTTTCACCAAATGCTTGTTTTTACCTGAGAATTACAAAAGTAAACGATTAAGTATCAATCCTCATACATAATATAATAAAACAAGTCAAATAATTAGGATAAATGATAGTAATAAAATGTACTTATTTGAGTTCATCACATACATATACTCATGTACATGTATAATTTTTAATAATATTATGGTTGCTAATTTTTGTACTTTTCTTTGTATCAGGTGTAATTACAAGAATGGTCACGGCTACAAGTGTGCATGTATGTCCGACTTTTGAAAAAATGTTGACGGCTATTAGTGCTCACGTGTATAGATCGATTAGATTAATGTATTTATGCTTTTAGAAATGTGTATTTTAATTGTATTTCAATCGATATCGAAGTTTGTATATAACATTTATGTTCTTGGTTTGTTATAAATTTCATTATATTAAAAAAGCTATATGCACCTTGAAAGGGAAAAAAAAACATATATGCACTTTGGACTAACTGAAAACATGTATGCACCTTGACTATTTGGGGAAAAAAAACATGCTTACATCATGAGATTTTAAAATAACTAATGATTAGGTATAAAAAACATGTATGCACCATGACTATTTGAAAACATGTTACAATTAAAAAAAAAAAAAAAAAAAAAAAAAAAAAAAAAAAAAAAAAAAAATCTCCGAATTTTAAGATTTAAAAAAAAAACGGAAATTATATAAAAAAACAAAAATAATATGAAAATGTCTTTTACTAATATGCCCTTTTGAATTAAATAAAAATAACAAAGTCATATGGAGCTTTGAATGATGTACATTGTGTATTATTAGTTGTAAAAAGGTGGTTCTCGCAGTTCTTGTAGATAACATGGTTCTCGTAAGAAAGGGACCCTATATATATATATATATATACTATTAAAATGTTATCTTTATATAAAAAAAACACTTTTTATGCTTGAAATTATTATTTTTTTGCTAATTATCTATGTAATTATTAATTTTTTTTAAAATAAATAATGAAATTCAGGTTATTCGGGTCAACCCAAGAACCGAACCGAATTCAAATTCGGTTTTCGGTTTGGTTCAGTTGAATTCTAGTTCGGTTCGGTTCGATTTTCGGGTTAACCAAAAAAAAAATTAACCGAACTAACCGAACAATCCGATAACCAAACCGAACCGATCAACACCCCTACATAGAATATTGTATCAAATCAAACTATACAGTTAAATTTAAGCACAAAAGATTAAAGGGGAAAGTGAGTGTGAGGTTGTTAGTTACCCAAAATGCGTATAGAATTGTTAAAATTGTCGTTTCATATAAAAAAATGCCCCATCTCATTAATAGAAAGGGGTTCTTAACCATTCCATTTTGTTTGTATCTGTTTGTTTTATTTTTTTACTTTTTCATTTTTATTGTTACGGCAAGTATAATCCAACTACCAATAATTAATTAGATTCAAAAACAACATGTCTTGATATGATAACTTGACTAAACTTCTAGTTGATAAGCAAAACAACAAGAGCAAAGTAACAATATTTTTTCACCAAAATAAAACAAAACATTTGATAACAACATAAGCATCATTCTTTTTCTTGCATGCAAGCAGCCTTCTTTCGTTTACACCAAGTGATGTTGCGACATGATTCGTGACAAAAAGAACATGTTACATTCTTCTTTTGCTTGACCTCTATAGTATTAGCCAAGGCTGTCAAGATCGCGTGTAAACTCGTAGGATCGTACGAATTTACGTGTTCACTAGCTAAAACCGTGTAGGATCGTGGTAAGATCGCATATGTGGAAGGATCGTAATTAAGATCGTAGGATCGCACATAAGATCGGAAGATCGTCACGTGATCCGAGTTCACTTTTTTTTTTTTTTTTTTTTTTTTTTTTTTTTTTTTTTTTTTTTTATCTTTTATGTCCATCTCACTTACTTAGACCAAAAAACAAACGTGTGGTTTACTAATGTCTAATAAGTAAACCACTGTTGTTTCATTTTCTAAATAAATTATAGTTTATACCTAGTTTTCTACTTTTCTAAATAGATTATAGTCTAAAAGTGTTTAATAATTCAATTTACTTTACTTCCTTGTGATTAAACTAATCAAATGGTACGTTTTTGAATGCCACTAATGAAACGTTTGTTTCCTTGAAATCATGTAGATAGGCTCGTATGTTTTTAGACATTTAGGACGCATGTTATATAATATTATTCCGCTAAATCGTTAATGTAACGATTGAAACTTGATTTTTTTGTGTTTTACTATTACTTTGATGTTTGAAATTTGAACTTTGTCATTTTCAAGGGGATATTGGCTGTGTTTGGTAACACAAATTATTGGGAGATTATGGGGGCTACAATTTTTTTTTCCACAAAATAATCTATTGTCCAAAAAGTAGTATCGTTTGGCTGCAAAAATTAAAAAAGATTATAGAAAAAATAATCTCTCAAATTATAAGTTGATCCAACCAACTTTTGAGAAAAGGCTAGAGATTATTTTTTGTATAATTACCTTATTAACCTTTCAAAAAGACATGATATTTTATAACGTGGTAAGTATGTCGCATCTTTTCATTTATTAATTCGTAAACTTCCTGTTTGACGTTTGTTCATGTAAATATGTCATGCTATGTGATGGGTCTTTATTAAAGCTTTGACACCGGTGTCATGTAAACATTATAGGAAATGTGATGTTGTTAAGAACTTGGAGAGCTTTTATTAATTTTAATGGTGTTTTTTTATTTGCATTACAACAGCGATTAGTTATATATCTGTATTGTATCATCACATCTTGTCTTGTATCATCACATCTTAGCAAAAACATAAAATATGCATTTCATGTTATGGTCTCTCATGTCTTCAAATGTTATTAGGCAAGGTGAACCAAAACAAGCAACAACTTAGGCGGCAGAACGCCAAAGTGCAATGGCCATGGGTATTCTTGATCTCTATATGGTTTATGCGGAGACGATGTTCTTATACATATTGGTTTTGTTATTTGTATGTCTAATTACGTCATTTTACACTTTTAGTCTATAATTATAGCTAGTTTGTCAAACAATACTACAAAAAAAAAAAAAAAAGAAGCTACATTTTTAATCTTTTTCAGCACCAGCACCAGCACCAGCGCTTTTTGCCAAACACACCCATTATATGAATTTTTCTTTGACGTTGAGTAGAAATGTAAAACAGTTTGACTCATTTATCATTTGTTTACAAACTATGACAAATTGGTAGGATCGTAGGATCACGATCCGATCCTACGATCTCGATCTTGCAATGACAAAAATGATCAAACGCGGGATCGCGATCTTGACAGCCTTGGTACTATTAGCGAATGATTTATGTTATATGGCCTAGCCCGAGTTTAGTCTGAATACAATTTTAGTCAGATTCCAATTCAGTTATATTTGTGTATATATGCGTTACATTGGTGATTAATAAAGTTTATGTGAAATTCATTATTCAATATGATATCACGGCCTAAAGATCCTCTTCAAAAAAAAAAAAAAAAAAAACTCAACTCTCATTTTGCCTGCTACAGTACGCTTCCTCCCTGCCATTTTTTTTACTTATTTCTTTTTACCTGCTTTTTGCTTGTTTTTTGCATACTCGTCATAGCATCATGATGGGATCAACTAGTCAAAACAACAACAATCCAACATCAAAGTCCCATGTGTCATCCATGACTAACCAGGTGAATAGCACTTCTATTTTTGGTTTGCGTCATATGTCTTATATGTTAGCCCAGTAGGTCCCATTCAACCCAATATGGGATATATGTTTTGTCAAAGTGGTCTTGGGTCTTCATTGCTAACAAGTCAACACGACTTGTCCTGCTCCTAAAATACAACCGGCCAATATTCCACAACAGGCCCAAATTGCAACATTACAGACTATGTTTTATACTGTACCACATGCCCAATTAGCCAGTCCAAATGGGGGTTCGTTTTATGTACTAGGGAATTATGCGTATATGCCGAATGCGTTTCAGCTCAATCAACAATGTTTCGCAAGCATTTCAGACTATGACTCCTCAAGATCCCTCTTGGAACATGGACACTGGAGCATCTTTTCACTTGGCGGACAATACAGGAATACTCACTTCCTTTAGTAATTCGAGCATTTATCCGTCTATATTTGTTGGCTATAGTATGTTGAGTCAATATTTGACCAAATTATCCCTCACAAGTATTTAAAGCATAAAAACAGCCTAAGTCACTAGCTGATAAAATCAGAGAGCCAGTCCACTCTCTGATAAAGTCAAGATGTAAACCATGAGCAAGTTTACTCCCTGACAAGGATCAGCACATCTCAGCTATCAAAAGACTCGCAAAGGTATACACCTCAGCGAGCAATCTCAGGAAAGTTAAAGTTTGACCACTTGATATATATTCAACCACTGGTGTAAAGAACAACGGTTCTGATAAAGGAACCACTGAGTGTCTTCACATATACGAACATAACAACTCAGATATGTTTTATACTTCTTGGTGAATACAGTCAAGCTTCGAGGAAGTCGAAGACCAAAATGAATAAACACTTTGTAACCTGATGCGGAATCAGCTAGCAAAGTACAAGGAGTTACTAACAACTAGAGTCTTGGGGGACTGACAAATGTCTCTTGGACTCTGAAAGACTTGCCAACATAAAACCATCCTGAAGTTCTACGCAGCCTAGCTAGTTAAACACTGATCAGATATACTTAGCGAATACCTTTCAAATGAGTTAAGTATTTGCTAAATATGAAGAAGGATCTAGCTGAAATTCTCAGACACACTTAGGCGGCAGTAATTTGAGATAGCAAAGCAGGAAAAGCCTTGGGAAGATAAGAACTCATCGATAGAAGGGAAAGCAACTTGCATGTACAAATAGTTGTCAGCACAGTAAGGCAACCCTAGCCACACAAAGGCACGTGCACCTTACTTCTAGTTTGAAAATTACTATTGTCTCGTAACTACTAAGAGTGTATCTCCCTAGTATATAAAGGGAGGTTGGTAGAAGTGATAAGCAATCGATTCCGCCACTAGAATCTTCCTCTTCTAGTTTAGAATCTTCCTATTCAGAACTGAAGAGTTTTCATTTGTCATTACCAAGGATAGTATTCCGCAACTATCCCTCGTAAAGCCTTCACCTTAACTTCTAAGTGAGACTGAAAAGTTGTAATGTACAAATGAGTATTATTAGAAGTAGCAGGTCAAGATTGTGTAAACATGTTCTCATTTCTAATGTTCATCATTTATCATCATATGCTCAAATTGTTGTTCATATGTTTCATGGTTTTACTCAAAAATATCGGACCAAGAAGTGGTATTAGAGCGGGTGAATCAATTCCGTGATCTATATCCGTTCTTGAATTACTGCTAATAATACAAAGCCGTTCTTGAATGATGCTTAATAACATTCAAACCCGATCCTCATCATAGCCCCACACAAATATTCCCCCCTCCGTAACATACTCGAGCGTCTTTTCGAACAAGATCGTTTACATCAACCCGTTCTTGTGCGGAAAGTAGTTCCAACCGCCTACTCTCAACCCATTTATCCATAACAATCTTAGCGCCACTGTTCCTCTAGAGTTTCAAGTACCTTAGATCAGAAAAATGTTTATCTGGACAAACAAGTCCTAAGTAAATGTTTTAATCTTCAAAGGTAACATAGATGGCAAGAGCTTCATGTGAACTCAGTCTCTCACAAGCCATAAGAGTGGTAATACTTAGGAATGTTACATGGTTGATCCCAATAACAACCGAAAATGGAAGTGGGTCATCAGAGGCTATTGAAAAAGGGGAATACAAAGACAAAAAGGGGAAGAGGTTGTGTCTTTAGGATAGGTACAAATTGTACATCAGAGAGTATTCAGTAACTGGAATAGTCCTTGTTCTTCCACCACCTAAGACGGCAAGCAACAAAGGATGAAAATCAATGATTTTCTATAAACTTTGTTGAAACTGGCTTGTAAGCTATATACTGGAAAGCTTGCTTACAGATGGGTAACACTAAGGCTATTCCATATTTAAACAGGGAAAGACTGGGAAATGCTAACCAATCATTCCAAATCATCATTTGGAATAGCCTGCTAACAAAACAGTCCCTGAACCTAGGATCTGTGATCTTGAATCAGAGAGTGAATCAGATTATTTAGTTCGGGGATTGGGATGTACTGATCAGGTAAGCAAATACCACCTGATTCAATGAAGTCTCTGACCAGAGTGGTTGCTGAATAATCAGAGACGAGTACTATTACAAGCTGCTGAACCACTAAGACTCTGAGAAAGTTGCGGAACTTAAAAGAATCAAAGGCTCATAATCTATATTTTTCAGCGACATCAAAAGAATTAACTTTGCATTTCATAGTATAATAATTTTTTGATGTAAAAGTCAATGTATAAGAAGAAGCTGTTATGCTCAGTTGCTCACTTACTACTGATTTAAATTAGGCTATTTATACATCTAGATAGAGGGAGATTTCTGAGTCAAATTGTGACCCAATCACCTCTTACATATATTCAAGTATAAAATAGTCTAAATTCATTCACTTCAGTGAATCAAATAATATCACTCACTGATACTCTTTTTAAAGTATCAGTGCATCACTCTCTGATAAACTATCAAAGAAAATAAATTCTCTGATAGTATAGAAGTTTATCAATATGATTGTCTGGGATAAGTGTAACCAGGATACTTATCAGATCAATGAAGAAGGGCTATAGGCATATACACCATTGATATCTTTGATATCTCAATCAGGTACCATCACAAATAAGACTAGGCTTCAATCAGTAATCGACAAAACATAGTCTTTGAGTACCAGTGATCAATTCAAAAACTTGGGAACAAACGAACTTCCGGGACACACCCCTATATCAGGTAGTCTCTGAAACATACAAGATAAAATCCAATAAATAACTCAAAAGCAGAGCCAAGCATCAGAAAACCTCAGAAGAATCAGACGTCTGTTTATTTTTATATATATACTTGGTTATAATTCAGAGTGTAAGAAGAAACCTTTATGCTCATTTATCTCTGATAAATTTAAGACCACCTTAATCAGATGTTAATTTTGTTTTCATTCTTGGTTGTAATTCAGAACGTAAGAAGAAGCCGTTATGTTCATTTACTTCTGATAAACTTAGGCTACTTTTATGGTCAAATATAGGGAGATTGTTGAGTCAATATTTGACTAAATTATCCCTCATAAGTATTTGAAGCATAAAAACAACCTAAGTCACTAGCTGATAAAATCAGAGAGCCAGTTCACTCTCTAATAAAGTCAAGATGTAAACCATGAGCAAGTTTACTTACTGACAAGGATCAGCACCGCTCAGCTATCAAAAGACTCACAAAGGAATACACCTCAGCGAGCAATCTCAGGAAAGTTAAAGTCAGACCACTTGATATATATTCAACCACTGATGTAAAGAACATCGGTTTTGACAAAGGAACTCACTGAGTGTCTTCACATATCAGAGCATAACAACTCAGATATGTTGTATACTTCTTGGTGAATATAGTCAAGCTTCGAAGAAGTCAAAGACCAAAATGAATAACACTTTGTAACCTCATGCAGAATCAGCTAGCAAAGTACCAGGAGTTACAAACAACCAGAGTCTTGGGGGACTAACAAATGCCTCTAGGACTCTGAAAGACTTTTCAACTTACAACCATCCTGGAGATCTACGCAGCCTAACTAGTTAAACACTAATCAGATATACTTAGCGAATACCTTTCAAATAAGTTAAGTATTTGCTAAATATGAAGAAGGATCTAGCTGAAATTCTCAGACACACTTAGGCGGCAGTAATTTGAGATAGTAAAGCAGGAAAACCCTTGGGAAGATAAGAACTCATCGATAGAAGGGAAAGCAACTTGCATGTACAAATAGTTGTCAGCACAGTAAGGCAACCCTAGCCACACAAAGGCACGTACACCTTACTTCTAGTTTGCAAGTTACTATTGTCTCGTAACTACTAAAAGTGTATCTCCCTAGTATATAAAGGGAGGTTGGTAGAAGTGATAATCAATCGATTCCGCCACTAGAATATTCCTCTTCTAGTGTAGAATCTTCCTCTTCAAAACTGAAGAGTTTTCATTGGTCATTACCAGGGATAGTATTCCGCAACTATCCCTCGCAAAGCCTTCACCTTAACTTCTAAGTGAGGCTCAAAAGTTGTAATGTACAAATGAGTATTATTTGAAGTAGCAGGTCAAGATTGTGTAAACATGTTCTCATTTCTAATATTCATCAGTTATCATCATATGCTCAAATTGTTGTTCATATGTTTCATGGTTTTACACAAAAATATCGGACCAGCAACTGGTATTAGAGCGGGTGGATCAATTCCGTGATCTAGATCCGTTCTTGAATGACTACTAATAATACAAAGCCGTTCTTGAATGACGGCTAATAACATTCAAACCCGATCCTCATCAAAGCCCCACACAAATATTCACCCTCCGTAACATACTCGAACGTCTTTTCGAACAAGATCATTTACATCAAACCATTCTTGTGCAAAAAGTAGTTCCATCTGCCTACTCTAAACCCATTTATCCATACCACTCTTAGCGCCACTGTTTCTCTAGATTTTCAAGTTCCTTTGATCTGAAACATATTTATCTGGACAAACAAGTCCTAAGTAAATGTTTTAATCTTCAAAGGTAACATAGATGGCGAGAGCTTCATGTGAACTTAGTCTCTCACAAGCCATAAGAGTGGTAATACTTAGGAATGTGACATGGTTGCTCCAAATAACAACCAACAATGGAAGCGGGTCATCAGAGGCTATTGAAAAAGGGGAATATGAAGACAAAAAGGGGAAGAGGTTGCGTCTTTAGGATAGGTACAAATTTTACATCAGAGAGTATTCAGTAACTAGAATAGTCCTTGTTCTTCCACCACCTAAGATGGCAAGCAACAAAGGATGAAAATCAATGATTTTCTCTAAACTTTGTTGAAACTGGCTTGTAAGCGATATACTGGAAAGCTTGCTTACAGCTGGGTAAAACTAAGGCTATTCCATATTTAAACAGGGAAAGACTGGGAAATGCTAACCAATCATTCCTAATCATCATTTGGAATATCCTGCTAACAAAACAGTCCCTGAACCTAGGATATCTGATATTGAATCAGAGAGTGAATCAGATTATTTAGTTCGGGGATTGGGATGTACTGATCAGGTAAGCAAATACCACCTGATTTAATGAAGTTTCTGACCAGAGTGGTTGCTGAATAATCAGAGACGAGTACTATTACTAGCTGCTGAACCACTAAGACTCTGAGAAAGTTGCGAAACTTAAAAGAAACAAAGGCTCATAATCTATATTTTTCAGCGACATCAAAAGAATTAACTTTGTATTTCATAGTATAATAATTTTTTGATGTAAAAGTCAGTGTGTAAGAAGAAGCTGTTATGCTCAGTTGCTCACTTACTACTGAATTAAATTAGGCTATTTATACATCTAGATAAAGGGAGATTTCTGAGTCAAATCGTGATCCAATCACCTCTTATATTTATTCAAGTATAAAGCAGTCTAAACTCATTCACTGATTCTCAGTGAATCAAATAATATCACTCACTGATACTCTTTTTAAAGTATCTGTGCATCACTCTCTGATAAACTATCAAAGAAATTAAATTCTCGGATAGTATAGAAGTTTATCAATATGATTTTCTGGGATAAGTGTAACCAGGATACTTATCAGATCAATGAAGAAGGGCTATAGGCATATACATCATTGATATCTTTGATATCTCAATCAGGTACCATCACAAATCAGACCAGGCTTCAATCAGTAATAGACAAAACATAGTCTTTGAGTACCAGTGATCAGTTCAAAAACTTGGGAACAAACGAACTTCAGGGACACACCCCTATATCAGGTAGTCTCTGAAACATACAGGACAAAATCTAAGAAAGAACTCAAAAGCTGAGCCAAGCATCAGAAAACCTCAGAAGAATCGGACATCTGTTTATGTTTATATATATACTTTGTTATAATTCAGAGTGTAAGAAGAAACCGTTATGCTCATTTATCTCTGATAAATTTAAGACCACCTTAATCATATGTTTATTTTGTTTTCATTCTTGGTTGTAATTCAGAACGTAAGAAGAAGCCGTTATGTTCACTTACTTCTGATAAACTTAGGCTACTTTTATGTTCAAATATGGGGAGATTGTTGAGTCAATATTTGACTAAATTATCCCTCACAAGTATTTGAAGCATAAAAACAACCTAAGTCACTAGCTGATAAAATCAGAGAGCCAGTCCACTCTCTGATAAAGTCAAGATGTAAACCATGAGAAGGATCAGCACAACTCAGCTATCAAAAGACTCACAAAGGTATACACCTCAGTGAGCAATCTCAGGAATGTTAAAGTCAGACCACTCGATATATGTTCAACCACGGATGTAAAGAACATCAATTTTGACAAAGGAACTCACTGAGTGTCTTCACATATTAGAGCATAACAACTCAGATATGTTGTATACTTCTTGGTGAATATAGTCAAGCTTCGAAGAAGTCAAAGACCAAACTGAATAAACACTTTGTAACCTCATGCAGAATCAGCTTGCAAAGTACAAGGAGTTACAAATAACCAGAGTCTTGGGGGACTGACAAATGCCTCTAGGACTTTGAAAGACTTTTCAGCTTACAACCATCCTAGAGATCTACGCAGCCTAACTAGTTAAACATTGATCAGATATACTTAGCGAATACCTTTCAATTGAGTTAAGTATTTGCTAGATATGAAGAAAGATCTAGCGGAAATTCTCAGACACACTTAGGCGGCAGTAATTTGAGATAACAAAGCAGGAAAACCCTTGGGAAGATAAGAACTCATCGATAGAAGGGAAAGCAACTTGCATGTACAAATAGTTGTCAGCATAGTAAGGCAACCCTAGCCACACAAAGGCACGTGCACCTTACTTCTAGTTTGCAAGTTACTATTGTCTCGTAACTACTAAAAGTGAATCTCCCTAGTATATAAAGGGAGAATGGTAGAAGTGATAAGTAATCGATTCCACCACTAGAATCTTCCTCTTCTAGTGTAGAATCTTCCTATTCAAAACTTTAAGAGTTTTCATTTGTCATTACCAGGGATAATATTCCACAACTATCCCTTGTAAAGCCTTCACCTTAACTTCTAAGTGAGACTAAAAAGTTGTAATGTACAAATGAGTATTATTAGTAGTAGCAGGTAAAGATTGTGTAAACATGTTCTCATTTCTAATGTTCATCAGTTATCATCATATGCTCAAACTATTGTTCATATGTTTCATGATTTTACTCAAAAATATCGGACCAACATTGATGTGTCGTCTAGAGTGCAAGTTTGAAATTTATAAACACGATCTACCAATGACTCAAATGAAACACATACGAGCAAGTATACTCGTCCGTGTGTAGTAAGAGGTGATATGGTAAGCCGAGGTCGTTCACAAGGATTTGTTTAGTTTTTATGTAACGTGAGTTTGATTATAACAAAGACTTAGTAAGGATTCTAAAGCAAGCAAATAATGATGATGATGTAAATTCAATATATTAAAAACTACACTTGCCTAGACTAGTTTGCACAATTCCCTTGATATGATTATGACAATGGTTCAAATCAATTATGATCAATAAATTAGATGGTGCTCTAATTTGATTAGTTGGTGTACTAATCCTCTTGTTTCCAACACTTTAAATCCTCGTCAAGATTTTAAGATGATAAAAACAATATTAAGTTTTGATCAAACAAGACTAACATAATTCAATCACTTGATTCGCTAACGTTTCACAAGTAATTGACAACTACACTTTTAGTTTTCTAAGTTTAACCAAGTTACATATGAAATGGTCAATACATAAGGTAACACCTTCATAGACAATGGTTTACAATTGATTAAATAACAATGTCTCTTTCGACCTATTACACCATTAATAATCAACCAAACTTGATAACTCTTTTGTTTATGAAAACTTTGAAAGTACAATTTGATCTTAGTATTAGCTTTTCATTGAATTAGAACCATAGAGTCATAATCAATCAACATTCATGTAACAAACATCATCTAGGAAAGTGCACAAGGCACTTAGCCGCTCATGGCAAACAAAGAAATAACCACAAAAAATTTATCACTTGAAAACATGATTGAGAAGTCTTACAAAAGTTGTAATGATGATTACAAGAGTTAGGAACAATTATGAGATGATCAACAATGATTCCTTTGATGATGAATAATGAATGTAAGCTAACTTTTTCCTGCGTTTTCTTCCTTGTAGCCTTCTTGAGAGATTAAATTGATTATGAGGTTAGTTGAAATGTATGTGTTTGTATATTGTAGTAGTCTCCCCCTTTTCTAACCAAGCATACTTTTTAATAGAATGACTCCCCTTGGTCACCAAGCAAGTTTCTTGGGAACTAAGTGTTATTAAAAATCTAGTCTTGAAGTAAATGTGGTGTAATGATCATCCATATGAAGGGTTAGTTCATTAAAGATAGCCATTAAGTGTGCCAGGAGTTGCAGCAACCCAAGGTTGAAGTCTCAACCTGAGGTTCAGATTCCAGCCCAAGGTTTGGAGTAAGGTTGGCATGGCAGTTTGAACCTTGGGTTGAACTTAAGCCTTAGTTGTATTTCTTGAACCTTTGGTTGAGGAAGCAAGCCATAATTCATAGCAAACTTTGCATGTAACTTCTCATTCATTTCATCAACACTTGATCTTTTCTTGAGCTCGGAAATCTTTGTAACTTGATTCTTTATTATGGGTAGAATCTTTCGTTGTGCATAAGCTTTGATTTAGCGACTTTTCTCCCATCTTTCTAGCTATCCCTTGGACTTGATTGTACCTGAACCTTAATAAGTCTTTTGTATCTTTTTCGCATAATATGTTCACAAACACAACTAAATACAATGCACAAACATAGAAATAACACGACTAAAACATGTACGAAATGAGCGTTATCAAATCCCCCCACACTTACACTTTGCTTGCCCTCAAGCAAATCTAGCTTTTAAAAATAAATCCACATGATATAAATGAGAATGATTCTAAAAAATGAGATGCAAATCCATCAAGTACAAGTACGAGATAAGATCCATCTTTTTAAGCTTTATAAGTGAAAAGTCGATATGTTTGACAATACCTTAATGATTCTCTTGCTTGATAACATGTTAAAACACCTCACAAAAAAGGAATGAAGTATAATTCACTCAACACTCATTTATTTAGTGGGTGAGTATATAAGAAAATCACACCTATCTCTCAGTCATGATCTAAATATTACCATAAGCTTGTACAAGAAACAAAACTCCACCGACGTGGCGTAAGCACCAAGTGTAAACATCTAAGAGGACTTTTATTCGGGTTAAAGGGTAATATGGGGTTTATGTTCAGATATCTCTTGTAAAAACATACTAGATCGCTAGCGCGAATTCTTGATTTACTCAAACAACTGATGGTCACTAAAGTAAAATACCTTAGATCGCTAGCACGTTATTCGATCACTCAAGAACCGGATGGTCACTAGAATATTCGCACAATTGATATCTTCACAAAATTAAAAATGTAGGGATAAGGCATGGGATATACTTATGAGAGGTGTAAAAAAAACTTTACAAATAGTCAAAGTCTACAACCAATTGCTACTAGCTACGTCAACCTCTTTCACATGAACTTGAGAATTCATCCTTGATTGATATCATACTTTCATAGCTCATTGGCTATTCTTGTCACCATACAATTGCGATGACTTATTATTTATTTTTTTTATTTTTATTTTTTATTTTTTCTTGGCCACATGTTTCGGCCATCGATCATAATTCCAATAGATCTTCTATGAGGTTATCATAGAGTTTGCAACTTTCTCCAAAATTCAAGGATTTCCCATATAACAACCATCTTTCCAAGTAGCTAATAACCAACCAAGACTTGACTATGGGTAAAGTTAAGGCTAAAAGTGTAAAATATTTTTGTATTTTACTGGTGTAACAAAAGAAAATAATGGCTCAAAGGGTGTACTAATGGTATCTAGCACTAAAATTGAGTGCTAACAAATGGGTCAATGATGAGAGTTTTAACTAACCGATGTGATTAGCTAATGTGTGATTTGCAAACGGATGGCCATTTAGTTGAATCCTAATGTTGCCTCTTATCACACGAATACACTTTCATCACACGAATATGATCTCACTGCGGTCTGGTAATGATTTGCAAGTACAAGTTCTAGAATAAATAAAATCACCGGCACACTCATAGCAAAAAGATCAAGCATAAAAGATGTATGCTATATAAGAATAGGCTCAAATCCTCACAATTTTTGGTAGAATGGGCTATAATTGTGCTAGCAATGTTATCGATCCCAAAAATGGATTGCAATGTCAATCAGGACACATCTCGAATTTTCAAAAATTACATGTTTTATCAGTGGATTGATCTAGTTATTCTAATATAAATTATCCTAATTGTGCGAAAACAACTAGATCATAAGGGCAAACAATTTAAAACTAGGCTCAAAAATATAGAAAATTTAAAATCCAGTGTTAGGAATTAAATATGAGTTGATATTGACAAAATGTGAAAGATGAGGGACTAAAGAAGACAAAGGAGAATTCTTGTAAAGAAAGAAGATTACAGGAAAAATTGTTAAAAGATTAGGAAGATTTGTTTCCTAATACTTATCCTTTGTAACCCTAATGTCTCTATTATATAAAGAGACATAGGGACGTCGGTTTTTGTGTGTGTGTCAAGATGTAACACCATTAAAAAGTGTGTGTACAAGTGTTTTATGGGAAAACGCCTAGGGTAGTTTAGTATAAGCCTCAAGGATCTTATGATTCCTGTTAGACTGTAACCGTGCTATACTTGATCACATAGCATTGGGGTTGTTTGTATTGTTAGTTGGTAAAGATGATGACGAGGAAAATCTTATAGCAATAATAATGAAGCTTTTGTTTATTCCGCTGCGTACATGTTTTATTCATTATTATTGTGTTATCCTAGATAGAGATCTAACAAATCTGAGCTTAAACGATTGTTCATGAGTAGTACTGATTGAACACCACTAAAAGAATTTTGGTTTTTGTTTTTATCTGATTGGTGATCGAGCTATTTTACATGAAGAATATAATATAAGTGATTATGAGTTGGTTGCATATTCTTTTAGATAAGAGTTTGTATGTGATATTGAACTGAAGTGCATGGAGGATATTATATATATACATATGTTATACGTGAAGGCTTCATATTAGTCTTACCTGGATATTGTTATTATATAGTACATGGGTCGGTATCTTTTTATATTCACAAAGGCCAATGATCTTTTGCTATTTCATGAGATAATAGGACGGTGCCTCACTTATTTTGATTTAAATTGTCGACGTTTGTCAGATTTACGTATGGAATTTTAATGCTCATGGAAGTTTTTATCCATAGTTACCACGAGATTATATAAGTGAGGGGAAGCATCCATATTGAGTTGATATTTGATTTGGAACTGGCGGTTCCAACACACACACGGGTGAAGACACACACAGGATGGACTTTATTTTTGGTTTCGGTTAAAGAACTATTCTTCATTCTACTACTGCTTGGTTTCGAAGTCTATTGTAGTCATTTTTTATTAGCATTCCTGCTGCTACGTTCGTTCATGGATGGTACTACATGGTATTTGTTTCTTTGGTGGTTAGTTATTCGAAAAGTTCTTTCAAATGGTTAACATATGGGTTTCAGGGGAAGCTTAATGTTTAAATGTTTAACCATTTATGTGCTACATCGAGGTGAAGGTTTTTATGATTGCTCATTGGTATTATTACTAAAGATTTGGGATTTTTCTGTCTTGAGTTCATTTATAAAAGAAAGCGTTTTGGTGTTCATTCATGGAGGGCGATTCAAGACATTGAAGGACTAAATTGGATGTATGGTACTGGTTGGTGATTATGAAGATCAGGGTTGCATATATTTGTCCCCGATTTGATGATGACAAAAAGGGGAAGAATATTATGAAGATTTGCAGCTTGAAGATCCTTGATGGTATGCATGGATTAAGGGGAAGACAACATCTTTAATGTGATTGGTTTTGTCATATCAACTAAGGGAAGATTGTTAGGTGTCACACCCCAAAAATCGGGTCCAGCGGAAGTATACATGTCACTGGGGTGCTACTTAATTGGTATCACAACACAAGGTTCAAAGAACGGTTTTACCTCAACTGTTTAGAAGAAAATTCATTATCAAAAGTATTAAATTTACATCATTCGAAAATAGTGCGGAAGTAAGGCCCATAAATAAATAAAGCGGTCCCAAATATAAATATCAGAGTCGTCTATGACCATGCCCCTTGCCAAGCGCCTCCAGATATAAGCTATCATCTAAAACCTGAAAATACATGCTAAAAGGGTCAGCTTACGCTGGTGAGTTCATAGGTTTTAGTTTAAAAAGCATGGTTGAACAAAAAGGTTTTCAAGTTCAAATCATCGTTCGCAAGCAAGTCAAGTCTAACGTAAGTCCACACTGCCTAAATCACAGTTCTAACACCAAATCCACAAGTAATAACATACTCAAAGCATCTCGAACCATAATCAATCATACAGATACTACACACATATAGTGATGCGCCAACTGAGCCCAAAATGTTCCTCATACTCATAACCAAAATCACGTGGGGAGCTACCCCGATAGATCTATCAACACGTAGGCTCTCAACAGAGAGTTAACAGTTACACCAACTGAACCTATAACACGTAGGCTCTCAATAGAGAGTTAACAGTTACACAAACTGAACCTATACATGTAGGCTCTCAACAGAGAGTTAACAGTGGCGCCGTCATGTACTCACAAAACAAACATGTCACAGCATATAATCACATCATCACACGTATATGTCCAAAATCATGTAACACAGTAGTTCACAGTATAAAAACGTTTGTAAATCATTGAGTTTAGTGAAAAACAACGAGCATGTATTCTCCCCCAAAACAGTTTTAAAACAAGTAAAAGTAGGGGCCATGAACTCACCTTAGCCACAACAATGCAAAGATCACAACTGACACGACTGGCATCTAGAAGCAAGACACAACGGTCTCAAGACATACGGCACGACGAAACACGGAGGTGCAAGCACAGCGGTACACAACGGTCTAGGATCGGCACAACCTAATACACATACGATTATCTCAAAACACGTCTCGCAAAATAATAAAGTCTATAAAAGACAATGTGTCGTAGTTTTCGTGGATAACTCAGTTTTCAAAACTTATCAAAAGCTTAGTTTCAACGTTTCGTGTGGTGTGGTAAGTAGACATAGACTCGACAGACAACTCACGCCAAAGAGAAAAGACATCAACATAGTCGAGAGAATACAGACGAGAACTTAGACCAAGGAAGACAACTCTAGAAGTAAACGACAAACAAACACCTCAAATAAATAAATTAGTTGGTACGTTTCGGTCTTTACCTCGATATCCCCAAATAAATTGTATAAAACATAATCATTTTATAAATAGAAATAAGTTTAACTAGAAAAATCGGTTTTTCTCAAGTCGTCGTTACTTAAATTAACCAAGTTTGTGAATGCAATATCTTACAAGTTTTATGTCTCGTCATCATTCGTGTAAAATATTTGTTTTGGTTTTATTGAAGATTTTTTGTCCGTTTCGTGTTTAATATATTAAGTTCATTTAGAAGTTAATATATTATACCGTCTCGAGTCAAAATGTTCAATAAGTCCGCTATCTAATATCGTAAATCTGATAACGATTCACAATTGTCCAAAAAGTATCAAGTCGCAAATCACACATTAGTATTTCATTCGTTTAGTAAATTATAGTTAACACACTTGTATATTTTGTTTATGGGCTTTGCAACCTAAAATTTTAACAACCAAATGCCATCCTTATGGGCTGTTAAGCCCAAGTCAAAAACCAAAACAATGCTAAACACAACTCCATTTCAAATTATCACCAACCCAAAATCACAAATCCACCACTGTGAACCGAAACAAAACAAACACTCACCCTATGTCTTGACTGTTAACAGCACAAACAGTCCAACATCATCCGAACGAGAACAATCCATATAGCACGGCAACAATTAACACAACAACAACGACCCTTGCCGAGACCCTAATGGTCTCGGCCTTGACTCTCGGCTGCCTAAACCGAACAGCACCCTCGTGGGTGAATTTGTGAATCGAAATAATACTCAACAAACAACAACAATAACAACAATAATATTGCCGAGACCTTAGTGGTCTCGGTCTCAACCCTAAACAAAATCAACTGCCAAAACCAAACGGACCCTTATGGGTTTTATCTCATGACCAGTGACCAAACCGGGTCTCAACCAACTAAATGGGTCTCGACCCGACCCGTTAACACCCAACGAACCAAACAGCCAATTCAAAAGATTTCTTACCACACGATTAGTTTCCAAAACAAGTTTTAATCAGTCTTTATATCCATTTTTAACCACAAAATAAATAATAACGATTTGTGTCTGTTTTGAGTCCACGAAAACCATAACAAAGATGAATAAAATCGGTTAAATAACTAAAGAACACGAGTGTTTTTACCATACCACTAGGCGAACGAGAGGGGAGATGAAAGGGAAAGAGGCGGCTGTGGTGGCTGTGGTGACAGCCATGGCGTGGTGATGGCTGTGGTGTTACTCGAACCAAACAAACCAAAACTACCTTCGATCTATACATGTACAGCAACAAACTTGGGTCGCCAAAAAACTCGCCGGAAAAATCATAGTTACCGAGAGAGGGGGTTTCTAGGCGCGTGAAGTATATGGAAATGATGAGGATGATGAGATAAGCAAGGTGGTGGTGGCGGTGAGAGGTGGTGACCGACGGTGGCGGCTCAACTGGCCGGATAATGAGGGAGGAGAGAGGGATAGGGAAGTGCGGCTGTAGAAGCAGGGAAAGAGAGGAGGAAGGGGTTTTTAACCCGAAATTTTTTATAACAAGGTATTTATAGGGTGAGGGTAGGACTAAGGACAAACCCTAACGCGCCCTCAGGGACTAATTGCGTCAATATTCCCATATTTTTAACGATAAGCAACCGAGGCAAATAAATCGCGTTATAAATATTTCCCGAGCATTCGAAATTTATTCCATTAGCTTTAAAATCGTTTTCCCATTAATTTTGATTATAAATACCTATATCTTTCTTTCTCGTCGCCCGAAATAATTAATATGCGTGTTCTATCCGTTATCGAGCTAAGTCACGCGTTGTGTACGAATTTCACGTTTCGCGAGATAAATTTCACGTTTTCAAGTCAGATAAGTTCAGAAAGGATCCGTTTATGAGAAACAGGGAAAGTCTCGTATAAAAATATATTCGGAAAATTACGGGTGGTTACAGTCTCACCTCCTTAACGGAATCGTGACCTCGCGATTCAATTCTAGTTACTCGTTACGGTTGAAAAGGGATGAGTATATACATGCGAGGATTCATCCTCACGTTCCCGCGAGAATTCAGGACTTTTTCGCGAGCTTCGAAGAGCTTTGTTGTTAGGGATGCGACTTTACTAAAGTCGTTCGAATTCACGGTTCATGATTTCGTTAGGTTTCCCAACCATTGCCACACTCGATTAATCAGGTAGAGGTGCGGGATTAACTATAGAGGTCTTGCTTCTGATATAGCAGCAAAACAGCAAATCATCTTACAAAATGATTCATCAAATGATTTGTCAAGCAACTTATAGGATAATAGGAAAAACAATTTCATCATTTGTAAAATTGTAGCAAGGTCAAAATTTTGGATTTTTAGTTTGATTCATAACATCGTAACAGGAAAACAGTTCGTCATTTATAAAATGGTAGTAAGATCAAAATTTTGATTTTCGTGAAATAGTAGTAAAACATTTTGTAGGATGACCGTAAATGGTCGGTAGAAAAATCAAGGGCAGTTTGTAAATTAATGGCAACACAGTTTATTATCCTATAAGAGGTTAGCAAAAATAGCTGGTGTTTCCCGAGGGACGAGAGAAAAATTCGGTGATTATCCCAAGGAACGGTTCAGGTTACTCCTTAGGGTCTTAAAATTTCTGTTGGGCGTGGAATCTCTGCCAAGTAAAGAGTTTAGCGAGTTCAGAGTACAACTCTGAGGGAAGATGCTGATTGCTACAAGCAATCTATCGGTTGGATCAGTAATGTGCATAGTACTTAAAGCGGGAGATACAACATTGATTGAACAGCTTCGATTGAACAACATCGATCGGAAAAATGAGCATCATCGATTGAGCACAACGCTTAGGGTAGAGGCGACTGTAACAAGACCACAACAAAACAAGGCCGAGTAACAAATCCAAATCCAGGATGACGTCCAAAATCACAAAATCAAACGACTCGAATTAAATCAGAATCAAAACCAATCCAAACATAGTCGATATCGAATCCAAACGTAATCAAAAATCGAATCCAAAAGTTCTAGAATCAAATCCAAACGTAGTCAAAAATCGAATCCAAAATTAGCCAGAATCAAATCCAAACGTAGTCAAAAATTAAATCCAGACGTAGCCAAAATCAAACATAAGCATAGATAAAATCAAATCCAAACGTGGCTAAAATCAATTCCAAACGTAGCCAAAATTCAAAACCAAACATGGTCAAAATCAAATCTAGACGTTCCGGTATGCTCGGACGGCTTATAGCGCTCTGAAGGGGTTACAAATAAGTAACTCGGATTCAAACGGTGCCAATCGGATCTAACTCGACCCGATGCAAAATACGGCCAGACGGCGGCAAACGGGAATTCCATATAATGGAGGAGTATAGCGATGCCAAGGGCATTACGATTCATGTGGTGTTGTGATGCCAGTGTGTTGTGTGTGTTGAAGTAAAATTCCAATTTCTGTGTACCCACGCGAAACGGTACCATCCCAAAAATCAATGTCCAACCTGAACATAATTCCATTACAACTACTTTAAGTATTGCAAAATTCACCTTTTAGTCAGACATAGGTGATCAGGCTATGTCCCACTGTCCCTAGTTGAATATAGGTGATCAGTCTATATTCACCCGAGGTTCAATGAATTTTGGAATACTCCGCCTAGTTATACTAGTAGTATGTCCGTTACATCCAAAATCATTCCCAAAACCACGACAAGTATACAAACTCGACATTCAATAATGAGATTACGCAAGGAAATAGCGTAACTCTGTGACAGGTACGGTGCGTACATAAGCATAAGAAAATGCTTATAGTGAACAGTTAGAACGAGCGGATATAAAATATCCAAGAGTCAGGCGCACGTCTCAAACAAATATAAAATCAAGTATCTCATCAAATAACTCGTCAAATATACCATGAACATCTCATCTAATATATCATCAATTATCTCGTCAAACAAGGTCATACGCGAGGCATCGGCTTGGCAGGCAGGCACGTGTCGGTCATAGGGTTAAGTTTTTGCCAAAAGTGGTTATAGTCCAGGTTTTAAAAATAAACCCAGTTCTCTATAACCTAGGCTCTAATACCAATCTGTCACACCCCAAAAATCGGGTCCAGCGGAAGTATACATGTCACTGGGGTGCTACTCAATTGGTATCACAACACAAGGTTCAAAGAACGGTTTTACCTCAACCGTTTAGAAGAAAATTCATTATCAAAAGTATTAAATTTACATCATTCGAAAATAGTGCGGAAGTAAGGCCCATAAATAAATAAAGCGGTCCCAAATATAAATATCAGAGTCGTCTATGACCATGCCCCTTGCCAAGCGCCTCCAGATATAAGCTATCATCTAAAACCTGAAAATACATGCTAAAAGGGTCAGCTTACGCTGGTGAGTTCATAGGTTTTAGTTTAAAAAGCATGGTTGAACAAAAAGGTTTTCAAGTTCAAATCATCGTTCGCAAGCAAGTCAAGTCTAACGTAAGTCCACACTGCCTAAATCACAGTTCTAACACCAAATCCACAAGTAATAACATAGTCAAAGCATCTCGAACCATAATCAATCATACAGATGCTACACACATATAGTGATGCGCCAACTGAGCCCAAAATGTTCCTCATACTCATAACCAAAATCACGTGGAGAGCTACCCCGATAGATCTATCAACACGTAGGCTCTCAACAGAGAGTTAACAGTTACACCAACTGAACCTATAACACGTAGGCTCTCAATAGAGAGTTAACAGTTACACAAACTGAACCTATACACGTAGGCTCTCAACAGAGAGTTAACAGTGGCGCCGTCATGTACTCACAAAACAAACATGTCACAGCATATAATCACATCATCACACGTATATGTCCAAAATCATGTAACACAGTAGTTCACAGTATAAAAACATTTATAAATCATTGAGTTTAGTGAAAAACAACGAGCATGTATTCTCCCCCAAAACAGTTATAAAACAAGTAAAAGTAGGGGCCATGAACTCACCTTAGCCACAACAATGCAAAGATCACAACTGACACGACTGGCATCTAGAAGCAAGACACAACGGTCTCAAGACATACGGCACGACGAAACACGGAGGTGCAAGCACAGCGGTACATAACGGTCTAGGATCGGCACAACCTAATACGCATACGATTATCTCAAAACACGTCTCGCAAAATAATAAAGTCTATAAAAGACAATGTGTCGTAGTTTTCGTGGATAACTCAGTTTTCAAAACTTATCAAAAGCTTAGTTTCAACGTTTCGTGTGGTGTGGTAAGTAGACATAGACTCGACAGACAACTCACGCCAAAGAGAAAAGACATCAACATAGTCGAGAGAATACTGACGAGAACTTAAACCAAGGAAGACAACTCTAGAAGTAAACGACAAACAAACACCTCAAATAAATAAATTAGTTGGTACGTTTCGGTGTTTACCTCGATATCCCCAAATAATTTGTATAAAACATAATCATTTTATAAATAGAAATAAGTTTAACTAGAAAAATCGGTTTTTCTCAAGTCGTCGTTACTTAAATTAACCAAGTTTGTGAATGCAATATCTTACAAGTTTTATGTCTCGTCATCATTCGTTTTAAAATATTTGTTTTGGTTTTATTGAAGATTTTTTGTCCGTTTCGTGTTTAATATATTAAGTTCATTTAGAAGTTAATATATTATACCGTCTCGAGTCAAAATGTTTAATAAGTCCGCTATCTAATATCGTAAGTCTGATAACGATTCACAATTGTCCAAAAAGTATCAAGTCGCAAATCACACATTAGTATTTCATTCGTTTAGTAAATTATAGTTAACACACTTGTATATTTTGTTTATGGGCTTTGCAACCTAAACTTTTAACAACCAAATGCCATCCTTATGGGCTGTTAAGCCCAAGTCAAAAACCAAAACAATGCTAAACACAACTCCATTTCAAATTATCACCAACCCAAAATCACAAATCCACCACTGTGAACCGAAACAAAACAAACACTCACCCTATGTCTTGACTGTTAACAGCACAAACAGTCCAACATCATCTGAACGAGAACAATCCATATAGCACGGCAACAATTAACACAACAACAACGACCCTTGCCGAGACCCTAATGGTCTCGGCCTTGACTCTCGGCTGCCTAAACCGAACAGCAACCTCGTGGGTGAATTTGTGAATCGAAATAATACTCAACAAACAACAACAATAACAACAATAATATTGCCGAGACCTTAGTGGTCTCGGTCTCAACCCTAAACAAAATCAACTGCCAAAACAAACGGACCCTTATGGGTTTTATCTCATGACCAGTGACCAAACCGGGTCTCAACCAACTAAATGGGTCTCGACCTGACCCGTTAACACCCAACGAACCAAACAGCCAATTCAAAAGATTTCTTACCACACGATTAGTTTCCAAAACAAGTTTTAATCAGTCTTTATATCCATTTTTAACCACAAAATAAATAATAACGATTTGTGTCTGTTTTGAGTCCACGAAAAACCATAACAAAGATGAATAAAATCGGTTAAATAACTAAAGAACACGAGTGTTTTTACCATACCACTAGGCGAACGAGAGGGGAGATGAAAGGGAAAGAGGCGGCTGTGGTGGCTGTGGTGACAGCCATGGCGTGGTGATGGCTGTGGTGTTACTCGAACCAAACAAACCAAAACTACCTTCGATCTATACATGTACAGCAACAAACTTGGGTCGCCAAAAAACTCGCCGGAAAAATCATAGTTACCGAGAGAGGGGGTTTCTAGGCGCGTGAAGTATATGGAAATGATGAGGATGATGAGATAAGCAAGGTGGTGGTGGCGGTGAGAGGTGGTGACCGACGGTGGCGGCTCAACTGGCTGGATAATGAGGGAGGAGAGAGGGATAGGGAAGTGCGGCTGTAGAAGCAGGGAAAGAGAGGAGGAACGGGTTTTTAACCTAAATTTTTTATAACAAGGTATTTATAGGGTGAGGGTAGGACTAAGGACAAACCCTAACGCGCCCTCAGGGACTAATTGTGTCAATCTTCCCATATTTTTAGCGATAAGCAACCGAGGCAAATAAATCGCGTTATAAATATTTCCCGAGCATTCGAAATTTATTCCGTTAGCTTTAAAATCGTTTTCCCATTAATTTTGATTATAAATACGTATATCTTTCTTTCTCGTCGCCCGAAATAATTAATATGCGTGTTCTATCCGTTATCGAGCCAAGTCACGCGTTGTGTACGAATTTCACGTTTCGCGAGATAAATTTCACGTTTTCAAGTCTATTAAGTTTAGAAAGGATCCGTTTATGAGAAACAGGGAAAGTCTCGTATAAAAATATATTCGGAAAATTACGGGTGGTTACATTAGGAATTAAATATGAGTTGATATTGACAAAATGTGAAAGATGAAGGACTAAAGAAGACAAAGGAGAATTCTTGTAAAGAAAGAAGATTACAGGAAAAATTGTTAAAAGATTAGGAAGATTTGTTTCCTAATACTTATCCTTTGTAGCCCTAATGTCTTTATTATATAAAGAGACATAAGGACGTCGGTTTTTGTGTGTGTGTCAAGATGTAACACCATTAAAAAGTGTGTGTACAGGTGTTTTATGGGAAAACGCCTAGGGTAGTTTAGTATAAGCCTCAAGGATCTTATGATTCCTGTTAGAGTGTAACCGTGCTATACTTGTTCACATAGCATTGGGGCTGTTTGTATTGTTAGTTGGTAGAGATGATGACGAGGAAAACCTTATAGCAATAATAATGAAGCTTTTGTTTATTCCGCTGCGTACATGTTTTATTCATTATTATTGTGTTATCCTAGATAGAGATCTAACAAATCTGAGCTTAAACGATTCTTCACATCCAGTTTCATTTTCCTATTTCCTCCCCCCCCACACTTAAGTTTGATATTGTCCTCAATGTAAAGAACGATGAACCATAAAAATAGGGAAATGGAACATAAAAGAAATGATACTGCCTGAGCCTTGGAATCTAGATCGAGCTCCAAATGAGATATTGAGATCGAACGATTCCACATCTTCGAGATCAAGCATCGTAACCTGCAGTAATCTTCATATACAAAACAAACAAACACACAAAATGCAAAATATTTTTGGATTTTTTTTTTTTTTTTTTTTTTTTTTTTTTTTTTTTTTTTTTTTTTTTTACAAGGCCCCCACACTTATGGTGAAACCATCGGGGCATAAAAATAAACAAACAATTAAAAACACACGGGTTGCCTCCCGAGAAGCGCTTAATTTATTAACGAGTCATCAGCCTGACTCGATCTTTCTCACTTTCATGGTTTATGTTTGGGATTCTTTCACGACTTCTTGGGAATATAAACCACATTTCCTTTCACTATTCCTTTTTCGGTTTTATCGATGTCATATAACTTTGCTGGGAAAGGTGCCATGAATGGAATAGCAGTGTATATCTTTTTATCGAGCAGTTCAAGTGGAATTTCCTCACTTGACATTTCATTCGGTTGCTCCTCATCATGATAAATCTTGATACGATGTCAATTAACAATGAAACTTCCACCGTGCTTGTCATATAACTCGACATATCCGGATGGAAAACCTTGTTTTACCACGAATGGACCATACCATTTGGTTCTTAGCTTAGGAGCTTTGAATTTCTACTTAGAATTGAACAAAAGTACTTTGTCTCCGGCTTTGAATTCTTTCCGGATTCTGAGTTTCTTATCATGGTACGCTTTTGTTCTAGCTTTGTACAACTTGGAATTCTCATACGCTTGGAGTCTTAGCTCATCGATTTTATGCAATTGCAAGAATCGTTTTTCTCCAGCGATTTTGAGATCGGGGTTACATTGCCTCAACGCCCAGTATGCGCGGTGTTCAATTTCAAACGGCAAATGACAAGTTTTTCCATATATGAGTCTATACGGAGTTGTGCCAATTGGAGTTTTATATGCCGTTCTAAACGCCCATAGAGCATCATCGAGTTTCCTGACCAAATGGAAGGATTATCCTTAACCGTTTTTTCAAGTATTCTTTTTAAAGCTCTATTGGTGTTTTCGACTTGGCCACTGGTTTGAGGGTGGTATGCTATTGCGAAATGATGATGGACTCCATATCGTTTCATAGCTTTCTCCATTTGATGGTTACAGAAGTGAGTTCCTCTGTCACTTATCAAAGCTTTTGGAATTCCGAATCGAGAGAAAAGCTTTTTCAGAAAATTTACAACCACTCGTGCATCATTTGTGGGTAAGGCTTCCGCTTCGGCCCATTTAGAAACATAGTCAATTGCAACGAGGATGTATTCGAACTTATGAGATTTAGGAAAAGGACCCATGAAGTCAATTCCCCATATATCAAAGATTTCAGAAACTTGTATGCTCTTTTGTGGTATTTCGTCTCTATGAGAAAGACTACCAGACTTTTGGCAAGCATCACAACTCTGCACAAGCATATGGGCTTCTTTAAAAATTGTCGGCCAATAAAATCCCGCATCAAAGACTTTTTTCACGGTTGTAGACGGACCGTAATGTCCTCCAGTTGGGCCGTGATGGCATTTATCGAGAATTTTTTGGGTCTCTGAACCGTATACGCATCTTCTAATTATCCCATTGGGACACATTTAAAATAGATACGGTTCATCCCAAAAATAGTGTTTTAGGCCTGCGAAAATTTACTACGCTGAGTGTGAGTTAGACCTTTTTGTAACACTCCTCCGACTAAATAATTTGCAAAAAGTCTGCAAACCATGGAACTTCTTTGTTTTCAATTCCCATAAGAGTTTCATCGGGAAAATTATCATCAATCTCATCTTCACCGAATTCATCTAAATTAGGATTTTCTAATTGAGACAAATGGTCTGCTGCAACATTTTCCGCGCCTTTCTTATTTTAGATTTCTATGTCAAATTCTTGAAGAAATAAAATCCATCGGATAAGACGTGGTTTGGCATCTTGTTTGGCAAACAGGTATTTAAGAGCTAAATGATCGGTGAATACAATTGTCTTTGACAAAACGAGATAAGAACGAAATTTGTCAAACGCAAAAACTACAGCCAAAAGTTCTTTTTTAGTGACCGTGTAGTTTTGTTGAGCACTATTCAAGATTTTGCTAGCAAAGTAAATAGGACGAAAATGTTTTCCATCGGGTTGTCCTAATACTGCTCCAACGGCAAAATCACTTGCATCACACATAAGTTCAAATGGCAGCGACCAATTTGGTGAAACCATAATCGGTGCATTTGTTAACTTATTTTTGAGCGTTTCGAATGCCTTGATGCATTTTTCATTAAAATCAAAAACTGAATCTTTCTCGAGAAGCTTCGTCATAGGACGAGATATTTTTGAAAAATATTTGATGAATCTGCGGTAGAATCCTGCATGCCCCAAGAAACTCCTAACGCCTTTGACGTTAGTCGGGGGTGGTAACTTAGCAATAGCATATATTTTTGCTTTGTCAACTTCGATTCCTTTGCTAGAAATCTTGTGACCAAGCACAATGTCTTCTGTCACCATAAAGTGACATTTTTCCCAGTTTAGTACGAGATGAGCGGTTTTGCATCTTTCAAGCATTTTTTCAAGATTGTAAAGGCATGACTCGAGTGAGTCTCCAAATACCGAGAAATCATCCATGAAAACTTCCATGGAGGTTTCAAGCATATCTTGAAAAATAGCAATCATGCACCTTTGAAATGTTGCCAGTGCGTTACAAAGACCAAAAGGCATACGCCTATATGCATATGTGCCAAAAGGACACGTGAATGTGGTCTTTTCTTAATCAGCTGGATCAATTGGAATTTGGAAATAACTGGAAAATCTATCGAGAAAACAAAAGAATTTGTTCCCCGCAAGTCTTTCCAACATTTGATCCCTGAATGGTAAAGGAAAATGATCCTTCCTGGTGGCGTCATTTAGTTTGCGATAATCAATGCATACTCGCCAACCAGTTATGGTTCTGGTAGGAACAAGTTCATTACGTTCATTAGTTACAACGGTTGTTCCTCCTTTCTTAGGAACACAGTGAACAGGACTCACCCATGAACTATCCTCAATGGGGTAAATAATACCAACATCAAGAAGTTTGATTATTTCCTTCTTAACAACTTCCTTCATGTTTGGATTGAGTCTTTGTTGTCTTTGAACAACGGGTTTGGAATCGTTTTCGAAATTGATTTTGTGTTTGCAAAAGTTTGGACTTATTCCACGAATGTCAGAAGTTTTCCAAGCGAAAGCTTCTTTATGATTTTTAAGCATGGAAACAAGACATTCTTTTTCATCGGGTTTGAGTGCTGAAGATATGACAACCGGAAGAAGAGATTTTTTCTCCAAGAATGCATATTCCAGATGATCGGGAAGAGGTTTCAAGACGAGATCCACCGGCGGATCTTCAATTGAGGTTTTGATTCTCATTTCATCATTGAATTCCAACTCCTCGAAGTTGGTTATTGTTAGGAATATAAATATTCATGTGAAGACTCGGTCACCCCGAGTATCTATTTAGCATTTATATAGCTCGTAGGCTTATTAATATTAGTTTAGTTTTAGTAATATTAGTTGAGCTATATTAAGTATTTGTGGAGTTGGGTCGAGTCTTTACCCACTGTCAGCTCACTCCACAGCCCATTAGGGGCACCTTATGTTAGTAACTATATATATCCCTTCCCATGTATAGGAAGGGTTGGAACTTCTTTCACTCTTAATCTAATATACTCTCATTTCTCTCTCAAGTTCCCAACTTTCTTTCTCTCTCTAAAATCTCTCTAAACCGCCGGCCATATCCACCTATATTGTGTGTTTAATTGTTATGAATATGTTACAATTGGTATCAAGAGCCATGGTTAGGTTCTAGGTAGTCATATTCATGAATTCGTGGTGAGATTTTGGCACTTTTGTAGTTTTTTTTAGGTCGACTTTAAAGTTGAAGAAAATCATTGTTTAATCTTTGTTTGTGGTTAAATCGGTTGAAAACGTGTACTTTTGTGTTCATTGAACTATTTCACATCTTTCTTGACAACATACAACTTGGTTGGTGGCTGTTTGTGGAAGATTTGAAGAGTTTCTTGGCAGCGGCTTGAGTTTCGGAAGTGTTTTCATCATAGCGGTTTGACTCTCGGATAAAGTGTTCTTTGTAGCGGTTAGAGTTCTTTTGGTAGTTCTGTCTAGCGGCTTGGTTGTTAGCGGTTTGGTGTGTATTCATTTTTGGAAAGGGACAAAACGTACTGAAAAGGACAGTTTGTCCACTTGCGGTAGCGGTTTGTCAGTTCTTGTCGTTAGCGGTTTGTCGCTTAGTGGTGGCGGTTTGACTGGTTTCAGTGGTTTAGCTCTCAGCGGTTTAGCCTTCAGCGGTTTAATATTCAGCGGTTTAAGTCTTAGCGGTTCAGGCAATAGCGGCTTGACTTTAGCGGTTTGTTGTGTGTTAGCGGTTTATATATAGCGGTTTGGTTTACAGGTTCAGCGGTTTGATACTAGCGGTTTGGTCTTCTGATTCAGCGGTTTGACTTAGCGGTTTGTTGTGTGTTAGCGGTTTATATATAGCGGTTTGGTTTTCAGGTTTAGCGGTTTAATATTAGCGGTTTGATATTAGCGGTTTGCCTAGTATTTTAGCGGTTTGATATCTACTGTCTGGCGGTTTGTTCTTGAATTTGATAAAATCCCGCGAAAGAACTTATTTCTCGGTTAAATCTCAAGAATTGTAAAATCCCGTATACAGTATGGCAACCATACCAAGCACCGCATCTGATGACATCCAAGCAGCAAGGTCCGACACCCGTCCTCCTATGCTGGATAGGATAGACTATGAGTCTTGGGCACAACGAATACGTCTTTACTGCTTGGGTAAAGAGAATGGAGTTAATATTCTCAAATCAATTGATGAAGGACCATTTCAGATGGGAACAACAAGAGATGTTGTGACCAGTGTTGCAAAAAAAGGTCTACAAGGCCGATTAATCGCCGATTAGGTGCTACAAGGTCACCGACCTTGCCGATTTATGTAACTAGGTCAAACAAATAGGTCAACCATGGTCAACGGCGGTCAATGGTGGTCAAACTTGCCGGATACCTATAAATCTTGCCGGAAGTACCCAAAACTCACTGTAAACTTATTTTGATCACTTATAGTAACTGTTTAAGTATATTACAAGTTGTTTTTTAGAAAATACATTGCCGGAAATACCTAAAACTCACCGGAAATACACAAAACTTGCCGGAAAGAACTAAAATTTGTCAGTAATGCCAAACCGATTAATCACCGATTAATCCCGCATAGACCGATTACAAGCTACAAGGTGGTCGACCGCCCGACTCCGATTCGCGATTTTTGCAACCTTGGTTGTGACTACTAGTGAGGATGGAACGGTTACGTTGGGAATTGACAGGCCACGCACGTACAATGATCTCAATGAAGAAGAAAAGAAGAGGTACGATGCAGACATTAGGGCCTCCAATATTGTCATTCAAGGTTTGCCCAAAGATGTTTACAAACTCATCAATTTCAACACGGAAGCAAAAGCAGTATGGGACAATGTCAAGATGCTTTTGGCTGGATCAGAACTCACAAAAGAAGATCGTGAGTCACAACTATACGATGAGTTTGAGCATTTTAAAATGAACCCAGGAGAGAATATCACAGACTACTATGTAAGGTTCCACAAGTTGGTGAACGATATGAGAATCATAAGAATGACCATGCCGAACATCCAACTGAACTCAAAGTTTGTGAACAACATGACACCAGAATGGGACAGATTTGTTACCGCAGTTAAACTCAACAAAGGTCTAAGGGACACAAACTATGAACAGTTGTATGCATACCTGCAACAACATGAGAAACATGCTGCTTATGATCGTCTGTTGAGAGAAAAACTCAATCCTACTGCACCAAGTGATCCACTGGCCTTTGTTGCAAATGTTCAGCAATACAATCAACCACAACTTGATCAATCATATCAAAATCCCATCCCATCAAAGAATCAGTCATTGTTTGCTCAATCATCCATGCACCCACAACCTACTATGAACTCTCAACTAGACTCTGGATATTCTCGCACTGATCAGATGATTGATGAGCTTTCCAATCAAGTGTCCCTACTTGTGCAACAATTCAAAGCTGCTCAAACAAACAATCAACTCAGAAACTCATCTAACCCACGCAATCAGGCAACTGTGGAAGATGGTAGAATTATTGTTCAGACTGTGCAGGGAAGACAAAATGGGAATCCAAGGAATGTTGGGAATGTTGGTAGGGGGAATGCTCAGAACAGAGTTGGAAATGTCAACCAGGAACAAGGAAGGCAAGCAAAGTGCTACAATTATGGTGGATTGGGACACATTTCTAGGAATTGCAATAAGCCTAAACGTCCTCAAAACTCTGACTATTTCAAGGACAAGATGTTATTGATGCAAGCACAAGAAAGTGGTGCTGTGTTGGATGAAGAATAATTGTTGTTTCTTGCTGGCGATGGGGGAAATAATTTTGATGCTGATGTGGACGAACAGCCAGTTCAGGACCTTGCACTTAATGATCCGAACATCTTCAAAGCCGATGATTGTGATGCGTTTGACTCTGATGTGGATGAAGAACCAACTGCTCAAACGATCTTCATGGCTAACTTGTCCTCTGTTTTCTCATCACCTCAACAAGCTGGTTCCTCCAACTCATCTGTGATTTCTGAGGTACTAAAACTTTATGACACATATAACGTGGTTGATGTACAGAAGATTCCCAACGAAGTACAACAGACAGATGTGGTTGATTCAGATACTGTTGATATGGGAAATAGTAATATTATTCCATATGAACAATATGTGAATCACAACAACATGTCTGATGTACAAGATGGGGCATCTTCTGTTAAAAACATTGCTTGTGTTGTAAATAATGTGTGTGCCTTAGATAATGCTTGTGCTGTAGATAATACTTGTGAGTCGATGAAAACACTGTGTTTGTCACTGATGATACCTTGACCACTAGATTAAACATATATAAAGATCAGGTGGCCCTTTATGAACAGCGTGCTAAGTTTGAACTAACTGAACGTGAGCAAAAAATGGAAAGTCAAATGCATACACTTATAACTGAGCGTAATGTAAGAGAAGAAACATTGAAACAAGAGTAAAAGTCTTTGAAAAATCAACTGGATCTGTCTGTTAAACAAAAACAGGATGCCCAAAAGCACATAGCTACACTTAAACAAGATTTCAAAGAAAAGGAAACACAGCTCTTGAATGACTTCTCCAGGCTTAAAACCTTAAAAAATAAGCTTGAAAATAAGTTGTACACACATGACCAATCCAGACTCACTGTCCAAATGCTTCAGAAGCACAAAAAGCTGTGTGATAAGCATAGTGAAAGTACTTTAGGTGAACCTAAACTTGCTATTTCTAGGAAGGCCTTAGTTGCACAACCGGCCTTATATGATGACAATGTGATGTTTAGGTGTTATAACCCTTGATCTACTTTATCACAACAACTATATCAACTATAACATAGGAACAGTAAGCGAAATAGAAACAAATGAGATCAGATCTACACGTTAATAAGAAGAAGAATAAGAGAAGAATAATATAATAGAACAGATAAGATGTGACGTTAAATGAGAATAAGAAAGAAGAGAAAAGAAAGTTGGAAGATTTTATTACACACTTAAGACTAACAAAGCTTTGGCAACATAGTGAATAAAACCAACAAGAGAAATGAGCACCCAAGCACCCTATTTATAGGAAGAGAATAGGGCAACATGTGCTTGTGTGCTTCTAGAAACTAATCTATCATATATCACGGCCCATGGGCTACTAATGGACCGTGGTATTTACTTAAACATATAGCCCATAGCAACCAATTAAGATAACATGACCAAGGCTTGAATAAACTCGTGAAACGTGTTCCCAACAATCTCCCCCTAAGTCTTGGTCATCTTGGTTGCTGGACGTCATCTTCGCTTCATTGGCTTTTGACGTCTTCATAATCTTTGTTCTTTGATCAAGACTTGAAATATTATAAAAACGTGTTCCTAACAATCTCCCCCTAAGTCTTGATCATCAATGTAGCTCGACGTCTTCTTTGCTTCTTTGGCTTCCGACGTCTTTATAATCTTTGATTCTTAGTTCTTGATATGAGATGATATGATGTTGTCTCGATCTGCCTGTCTCCAACGTCTTCTTGTCTTCTCCATCATGCTCATATATCTTTGACTTGTTATCTGTAACATGTTCTCACTTTTCAATCTTTATCTTGAGAAAGGTTGAGGTGCTTGAACTTTTGACTTTGCTATATCATATGTTGAACTTTTGATGTTACTGAGTCTTTGAGAGAACATTTCTTCAAGATATGAACATGATGGAGTCTTGATGGTCGAACCTCAGCTCCTCAGCAGCAGCAGCAACAGCAGCATCAGCACGAACCAACCGGTACTTACAGGCTCAGACTTGAGATCGTCAACAGCATAGTGTGAAGACTTTCTCAAATCCTAACCCAGACCGTTCTGAACCGAATTCCCCCGAAAGGGATAACACGGGCACACCGAAGTGCACCCACGATTCAGTGAGTCGCTGGAGATCACCCCACGACTGTAGACCGTTTGGAGCAAACACTAAGCGTAACCCACAAGGAGTTACCGAAGTGACCTGCTGACAGAGTTGTTTGTTGTTGCTCTGGCAGGATTTCCATTCAATCATTGATAATCACAATTGTGACTTCTCTCATGAATGTTCTCGGCAGATTGCTAAGATCTGCGACGGACACTTTCTTAATTTTACATCTGCTGCCCATGATGTAGAACAACAGAGTAATACTAAGTGTACTTAAGAGATCTTTTATGAATCTCATGGCTCTAGACTCAATTAGTGCACATTTGTTTGGTCATTGGAGGCGTGGAGCAGATTGCCTCCTTTTCAATATCAACACTCTCGTAATGAGAGGTCGATAGATTATGAAAGGTTCTCCGTGTGAATGAAACAAATATCTTTTGAGAGATACTTGAGTGGCTTCGAAGGTTTATTAGTGCGTCACTGGGTCCATGACGTCTTTAGTCTTCAATACTGGTGATGCTCATCAACCAGTAGATTATGAATTGAACCCGGTGTCTGCCCTAAGGTTGAACAAATGGAGGGCTATTTCTTTTCACCATTTTCTTTGCTTTTCTTTTTAATTCTTCAACCCCTTCTTTCTCCGTTCATTCATTTTCTCCTTTTTATATCATACCTAGGACTTTCTAGTTCTAAACTATTGGTATTGTCCTTGGGTAGATCCCTCCGGCTCTGGCGGATCATAGGACGGTTTTCCCTAACCTTAGTCACCTTATAACTCCATGACTATCCTAATGATTCCATAAACCAAACCATTGAAAATCTCTCAAAGTGTCGATAATTGTAAAGACATTTTGTTGACACCTTGAGAGTTTGATGATTTTCAGAAATACTCCCCCTTAAAATGTGCACATAAGTAATAAATTTTGAAATTTGCACATGCAGGAAAGAGTTGGCACTTTTGAATTGATTGACTTTCAATGAACCTGATCGTTGCGAGACACGCTTACATCACCAGTTAGACTGGCTTGAAATTATTACCCGTCCGGATCAGATTCAAAGATTATCGCTCGAAATCGGTACATTCTACTCAGACACGTCCTTTGCGAGACACGCTTACATCACCAGATAAACTGGCTTGAAATTATTACCCGTCCGGGACATGTCCTTTCGACTACTGACTTTCCTATTCATCAATTCAAGAGTCAATTCTGAGTTTGAGCACACAAGATTCCAGCAGATGAGACATCATATTTTAATCATCTTTTACAGCATACTCATGATGTTTTTGAAAAACGTTTATGATTAAAATATGCTGTTTTTGAGTTTTAGGGAAGAATTTCAAGAACATTTGTATTTCTTTGAACAAAGATTATATTTTCAAATACTCCCCCTTAACAAGGGAATACTTGTCCTTATGAGCAGAATGTTTGAAAAAACTTTAGAAAACATTCTGGTTTTAATTCTGCTCATAAGTAAGAAGCTTTCGCTCCTTTTTCAGGATTGAGGCACTGAAACGTACCTCAGGGTCCTTTCTTTGAGGTCCGGGTTGTACACTGTTATGTGTGCACAAGCCGTAGTCATATAAGAGAAAATGATGAGATAATGACAAAAATTATGACAAGTAACACCATTGAGTTTACTTAGGATGACGGAAAGTGAGAATGTTTGGAATTCTCGTTCATCCTCCCACGTAATTCTCTAGTCTTCTCATCTGCATCCGATGTTGAAGTTGGGGATCTTCAGCTACATTCTCAGTATTGGAGGTAGTTTGTTCTACTGTTGATGGTGATTATGTTGGATGTGCGTCTGCAGCAACTGATGTTGTTGTAGAGTTGTATCAGGTACTAGAATATTGACATGTTGTACAGCGGAACTGGTGGATACATTTGAAGCACGACTAACAAGAGAACCATCGAACAATGGAGCAAACAAGACTTCCAAATCCTTGCGGTTGAGAGAGAGAGAGTGGTGCAGCTGAATGATCAGGGAAGTTAATACGGTTTGAAGTGGGTCCTAAGCTGTTATGCTCAGAAGCCATAGCATTAAGCTCGGGTCCGAAACTGAGTTATTCCGAAGCCATTGTCATATCTGAAAATCAAGAAGAGACAAACAGAGAACATGGAACCCCAAATGAAACTGGGTTCCAGATGTTAGAAGCATAAAGTTGTAGTGTCAATTGTCTTCTTGACACTTGAGCACGCGATTTCCATGGTATTAGTTTTTGGTGCCAATGTCTAAAATCTTTCCTGTAGGAATCCACCTAAGACCAATCGTTTTGAAAATTCTACCTGTGGGAACCCACCTAAGGTTAAATATAGGAGAAGTTTTCCTTTTAGATGCAGTGGAATGAACTGTGGGAGCATCACTTAGTTGAGAAAATCTACATCCTATTTTGATCCACTTTTTAGGTTTCTGAATCTTTTCATTTGATTTAACGGGTTTGTTTGATTTGATTATCTTAGTCAAATGTGCCTTTGCACATGAATTCACTTCTTGAAGATATTTAGACACACAAACATTGCAACTACTCTTAGACGCTCGCCAATACCTATTTGTCTGTTGAGTGCTCCTAGGTTTTGGTTTGCTACTACTAGCAGTGTTCTGTACAACAGTGGAAGGCATTACACAAGGTTTTGAACCTAGAATTCCGTCCTTTTGAAGTAGTGCCTTTTTTCTAGCTTTTTCTAGATCATAGTTCTTGTACATGTCATTTATTCCATAAGACTCTTTACTTTTAATGCTCGATTTAGACACTGTTTTTGAACTAATCCTAGATGAGCTAGGTATAACCACGTGTTGAGCTTTTGCAGAAACAGATGCATTTTCCTTAGGCCAAGAACATGATGTGACAGGTTTTGTTAAGTCATTTTTCTCAACAACTTGGGAGGCAAACCGAGATTTTGAAAATTTAGGTCGTTCAGATTTAAACTCAGTTGGTTGTCTAACCACTTATTGTTTTCTGATAGGCTGAAGAGACGGTTTCCCCAAGATTGATGGTTTCACAAACTTAGTATTCACACTCTGGCCATTTAATCTTCTTAACTTGTTTTGCAATGCAGCATATGCAAACACCTTTGCTTGAATTTGACCTTTTAACAACTCATTTTCCTTAATTAATGTATCCATACATTTACTTTCTTCATTCAAAGATTTACCATTGTTGCCTGAAGTTAAAGATTCGTTTTGCAGTTTAAGTTCAAGTGAGATGCAATGTGCCTCTAGTTTTGAAAAATCTTTTTGAAACTGGGCAATGGTCTTTTTGAGACACTATTTTCAAACTCGAGAGTTTGGTTTGATGGTACATTTGTTTTGTTTTTATTTAATGTATCAGGAAAAGGTTGTTCGTCAACATTCTGATCAATCCCTCCTTCATTTCTGAATTCAGGTTGTTCAGTTAGTTGGCAAACATAAGCAGACATACTATTATTGACAACTGGTTGTACCTCAGCCATTGGCTCTTTGTCAAATATCGGCTCTGTGTCATGTGTGTTTCTGACATCTGCACAAGCATTTGTATCATTCATTGATCTGCTGGTTTCATCCTTGGCCATTGGCTCTATGTCAAATATGGGCTCTGTGTCATATGTATGTCCGACATTTGCAAAAACCGCATCTGTATCATTCCTTGATTTGCTGTTATCATTCTGCTTTTCAGATTCAATCTCACTGCTTTCTGTTTCTATCCTACTGCTTTCTGTTTCCATCCTACTGCTTTCTGTAGCACCCAAATTAGGTTCCAATGCTTTAACTGTAGTAGCTTGCTCTTCTTGAATCTGCAACTTCTTTTCATTCACTCTTTTGTCATACTCTCTTCTGTGAAGTACTCTTTCAGCAATTGACTTTTCAATCGAATCCATTTGTTGGGTCAGCATGTCTTTGAAAGTTTTAACCTCGATACTAGTGTATTCCAAAAAATACTTGCATGTCATGACACTGTCAAAATCTGATGATAACCAGGAAAAAATGAACTGCTGAAATTGTTCCTTGAGCACTCTAAAGGCGATCGTGGATTCATTCTCATGAAATTCTTCGTTTTCAAGTAGCTTCTCCAGTTGATCCACGTTGAGGAACATCGTTTTTGTGAACATCTCAATGTCTTCTCCAAAGAGTGTTGAGAATGCCCGTTTGAATCCATCCTCGGTACGAGTTCCTTTTAAGTCTCTGTTTGAGAGGACCTTAAGATGTGAATGAAGAAATCTTAAACATGTCATGCATTTCTCTTTCGATTCTCTCTCTTTTTGTTGCATTAATACCTCTTGCGTATCTCTCTCTTTTAAACTTGATTCCATTTGATTTCGTTCTGATGTGAGATAAAGTTGATCTTGGATCGTTCCAAAGAAATAGGAGTTGTGGTTGTTGAAGGTTAAGGTTTGGAAATTCGTGACTTTAGTTCGTTCATTTGATTGATACATTTTCTCTCCCCCGTGATTGTTGCGATGAAATCGAAAGAATCAAACCAAAATGTATCACACTTAAGGTTGAACTCAGTTGTTGTCCTTTGCTGAAGATCGATCGAAGAATTTCTGAATGGTGATTTTGGTTTCCCTCCAAAATTTTAATTGGAAAAATTTCTTTACCAAAATTTGAAATTCTCCAAAAAAAAATGCAATTATAAGATTATAAGAAAAATTTGAGTTTTAGAAATTTTTACGCCAAATTTTACCGTAAAAATTCGAATTTTGACCTAAAAATTTGAATTTTCGGCCAAAATTTTCCCGCCAAAAAACTCTTTTTTTTTTTTTTTTTTGGAAATCTTAATCAATTGCGAGGGCCAAAATTTTCGATTAGGGAAAGTACACAAGACTGCTGAATTGCGATAAAAGTCTCTTGCTCAACTGCGATACCTTTCCCAAGCTGAAGTGCGATAAAAGTCTCTTGCACAACTGCAATTGCGATAAGTTCAACTTGGTGAAATGCGATAAACAGCTAAGTCCCAACTGCGATAACCAGCGGATTCCCAAATGCGATAAACTCAGTTTAGTCTCAAATGCGATAAAACCCTAATTTATCTGGATTCGAAATGCGATAAAACCCTATCTTATCGCAGATGAAACTTTGAATCAACTTTCTTATACAAGAAAGTGGATTATCCAATGACGATGAGAAGCATTTTTTTTATCAATTTCTTATACAAGAAATGATAAAAATCCAGTTCGTAGCAGTAGAGAGTCGACCTTGAGCCTTTTGAATAGTACACCCGCAATCACAACTTCACAAAATACGTTAAACCCACAAGAAGTTTACGTCTTTTTCAATAAATTTCACGATCAACACAAAACAAAAAAATACTTCAAACTTTCTCAATATACGCACGTTATCACCAAAAAAACTTGAACCTTTACATGTAAATACTCACGTTAAACTTCAAAAAAAAAACAAACACAACGAACACCTAAATCTTTGTTTGGCTCTTGATACCACTTGTTATAACCCTTGATCTACTTTATCACAACAACTATATCAACTATAACATAGGAACAGTAAGCGAAATAGAAACAAATGAGATCAGATCTACACGTTAATAAGAAGAAGAATAAGAGAAGAATAATATAATAGAACAGATAAGATGTGACGTTAAATGAGAATAAGAAAGAAGAGAAAAGAAAGTTGGAAGATTTTATTACACACTTAAGACTAACAAAGCTTTGGCAACATAGTGAATAAAACCAACAAGAGAAATGAGCACCCAAGCACCCTATTTATAGGAAGAGAATAGGGCAACATGTGCTTGTGTGCTTCTAGAAACTAATCTATCATATATCACGGCCCATGGGCTACTAATGGACCGTGGTATTTCCTTAAACATATAGCCCATAGCAACCAATTAAGATAACATGACCAAGGCTTGAATAAACTCGTGAAACGTGTTCCCAACATTAGGCCTGGTCATGCCCCACCTAATGTTACATCTTTAGAAGAGAGTAATGAGTTAGAGGACAGAAAGAGAGAGAAACTGAATGAGAAAATGAAGGATCCCATAAGCATAGTCAAACGAGTAATATTCAAACCCCATGATTATTACAAGGAAAATCAATTGACTGTGTTTGTTCCTCAAAAGAAGTTAACAACTGAACAAATATTTTGGTCATTAGACATAGAAAAGAGAAAGGCCGATGAACTTGTTGCCAAAACGCCATCCCTTAGGAAAATTGCACCTGCAACGGTGTATCCCCCCAATACACCTAGGAATTTGGTCCCTTTGACTCTTCCCAATGAATGCAAAACCTTAATTAGCATATATGTACTTGGTCAACTATTTGCTGATTTTGATAAAACATGTAAGAAGAGAATAACACCAACCGGTATTACTGAGGGAGAAAGGTGTTTTGAACAGACGAAAAGGTGTTACTTGACTGAGGTCATGCCATTCTTTAAACTACTCAAAGAACATTTTGAAGGGATGCAAAATACCTTTAAAACAGAAGTAAACGAAATGAAAGTAGTGTTTAAAGATATGGAAAATGAGGTAACTCAAAATGCGATAGAACTTAAGAGCCATGAGATTGAGAGAAAGAACATTCTCATCACAAATGAGAATTTGATTGCTAGATGTATTGCACAAGATGTATTTTATACTGCTACTGATTCTGCATTATCTGCTTGTCAATTTCATGAGTATTCTATTGCTTTGAATGTTACCCAGAATCGTGTTGTTGAGCTTGGGGGGAGAATTTGAAATTGCTTGATAAAATTCAAAATGATGACCATGATAACATGGTTAAACGTTTTTCAAAACTAGTGGTTGAGTATCTTAATTTACAATTAAAATATCAACACTTAGAAGAAAAATGTAAACTATCAAATGTCAAGACATCTTTGGATGCTCCTGAGTTTGATACGTATTTTGAATTAAGCAAACGGGATGAGAAAATTCAAGCTCACACGAACAAGATTCAGAAATTGAGGGCTCAAATTGCCCAATTAAAATCAAACAAGTGTGATGTGTATGGCACCAATAAACCTTCATCTTCAGATTCTCAGAATTTTCACTATCAAGACACCATCAATAAGTTACACTATGAAAACGAGTGTTTTCGAGCAGAGAATTCTAAGATTAAACAGCATTACAAAGAGATATATGACTCGATTAAAGTTACACGAAACAGTCATAACGAAAAGATAACTTCTTTGTTAAATGAAATTGAGAATCTTAAGACTCAGGTGAAAGGAAAAATGCCAAGTATCACCTGTGATTGTGTTGCACCAAAGGTTTCTGCTATTAAAAAGTATGATGTTGATGTTGGGCCTATTCCATTTCCCCTTAGAAACAATAGACTTGCCCATCAAATATATCTTCATCACCTTAGGGACGGCCTTGACACATGTAAAACCCAAAAATTCGTATAACTTGAAATGACCAAAATACCCCTATAATTTTAAAAAAATTTAAGAGCCTATAAAATCATACAAAAGACATACTATTTGTACCTAACCTAAAGAAATTAATTCCCAAGTACCTAATAAATTAAACTTTACATTATAATTTATATGTAGTATAGATTATAATAGTGGCTTTTCTTGTTTTTTTTTTGACTAATGCTTTCTTTCTAGTTTTATTTTTACTACGTAGTACTTCCTATATGGTACATATATACTCACCATTAAAACAATAATAATAATAAGATAACATTAAGGCATGCAGTAATTGTTATGAAACCCTATAACTAAATATAGAAATTTTGCCTATTTTCAGTAAGCTATGATGGGGTTTCTTTTGATTATAACCACCGTATATATTATATAAAGCTAATAAATCAACTAAACCAAGTAGGTAAATATGGTTGTTCATAATACGTAGGTAATATTCATTTTACTCACATCTTATAAAAGATAAAGATATACATTAAAATTAAAAGATATCAATCCAGTAAAGTTAGGACCATTCCTTGTTTAACTCCAACTCAAACACACGGTTTTTAAGCCCCTTTATATACCGATGTTGTATTTTATTTTTTTTAAAAACCCTAAAACCTCCAAAATAAAAGCTGCGATCTGCTGCTCCTTGTTTTGCTGTTCGACCTTCTGCTGCTGCTGCTATTTTTCTGCTGCTGTTCGTCTTTGTTCAAGGCAAAAGGAGGGTTCTTGTGGTCTCTTCTTGGTGAGTTAGACGTGCTTTGTTCCTTGCTCGAGGGGTGTTTTGATAGTGGGTTGAAGAGACTGTTCGAAGCTAGGTGTTCGTTGGGTTTTGATTAGTTTCTCTCGTGTCCTCAACCTTGCTGTCACGTTAAGGTTCATGAATGCCCATTCTATACGACCCGATCCTTGTTCTTATACGACAAGAGACTGTTCGAAGTGAAGAGGATTTTCGCTCGCGGTTCGAAGGTTTCGTTCGTGGCATGTATTAGTTCGAAGGACTGTTGGTTCGTAGGAGTTTTGACGTTCCTCTTGTTTCGAAATTCATTCGTTCATTCCGACCCCAAGGTATCTCCAAACTGTTGATGTTCTCTTTGTTTATCGTAAGTTTGCCTCATACGTATCTACATATCGGTCACCCACCTGCCTTGTTTCGTTTCATAAAAGGCTATATGAATTCTAAACCAAACCATGTCACGTATAATATGATAACGATACACATATAAATCGATCACCAATACGATGTTTCCGTTTTGCTTAATAAAACATACGCATAGAGATGTAACTAGCTACGTAAAGAAACTAAACAAAACTCATATGCAGGCACCAAATTGGCTTAAATTCGTTGTTAGTAATACATGCAGAGATTCATAATACATGATTGTTAATTGAGGAGACATAAAGATATAAAACTAAAACATGCACGTGTGATTGTTGTTTCTTAATTAAATGTAGTCCTAATATCCATCGTAGCATACTTAACCCTTAACTTTGATAATTGACATATTAAACCCTATACTTTAATATATAAACACATTAAAACCCTAAACTTTGTAATAATTATATGTTAACCCTAAACTAGTATAAATTATAATAAGAAATCATAATCTATAAATATTGTCACTTTTAATACTTTAAGTTGCTTAAATGGTTAACTTACTTAAATCGAAAACTTACTAAATATGAAAAGTTGCTATAATTGGAAAGTTATCAAAAATAGGAAGTTACTAAAAAGGGATAGAATACCAAAAAGAGTAACTTAATTCGTATGAAATTAAAAGTAATATGTGGTTATGAATTCGTATAGGTTCTGTGAAGCGGGAGTGATCCGTTGTCTTGTGGTCTATCTTTGGTTATTTTTGGCTATCGAATAAGGTACAGATATTCTGCCCTTCTTGTAAGGAGCCTTCGTTTCTCTCGATCTCTGATTTTGATTCGTTTAGGATTCCCCAAGCCATTGCTATGTTCCCCTTGATGTGAACTTTAGATATGATCCATTTGACTTGAATCTTTGTTTTGAACCCTTGCCTTGATCTTTTATTTTGAACCTTGCCTTGAACCCTGCTATGAACCTTGATATGAACCTTTCCATACATCTTGCCTTGAACCTTGATATACTTGAGATTTTAACAGGATGAGAAAACCTTTTAATTATTTATGGAAATGTTTTAAGAAAACCATTTTTAAAACTATCTTATTGAAAACTATTTTAAAGACTATTTTCATGAAAACTATTTTAAAATACTATTTTTATGAAAACCATTTTAAAAGATTATTTTATGGAAACTATTTTAAAAGGATTGTTTTCAAATGAACTTTTAGATTGAACCTTTACTATGAACATTTGCTACGATCTCTTGTCTTGACCATGTGACTTGAACCTTGATACATTGATATGAAACCCTTGATATATGACTTGACTTGAACCATTGATAAAACTTGAACTTGAATTTGAAACATGAAACTTGAAGCTTGATACTTGATACTTGATACTTGACCTTGACCCACAGTTTGAGATTACGAGCCATACTAGGCATGAGGGTTTCATGTCCATGTCATTGTTGCACCAATGGCATGAATCTAGGGTAGGAGAGTGATGTCCTATCCCGTCCCTGCCTTGATACTTGACTTGTTACGTAGAGGAAGACATTGTGGCAGCCTACTGGGGCGTATGGATGCATCCTAGATTTGTACTTGACTTGACTTGATTACTTGTATTGCTTAGTGACCTGATGGGTGTGTGCGATACACGTCATTCACTCTTGGGAGCTCATGACTCCAACCCTTGGAGGTATCCCCTCATATTGTACTTGGTACCGAGGTCGCCCCTCTGTACACCTTGCTTGATTTGATATGATATGTTCTGGGCTAGTAGTGGATTACTGTTATGTTACCCTATAACCTATCTTTGACCTGAAAATTGATTTGACTTGGTACTTGGCTTGACTTGAATTGAACTTGGGCTGGTGGTGGGTTATGGTTTTCCTTTACACTTAGCCATTGTAACCATTTCTTGATAACCTTTCCCGTTGTCCTTTCTACTCTTGTTACACCTTGTATCATTTCATTACTTCACTATCCCTTTACTACTGCTTTGTACCGTTATATCTGTTCACTGAGCTTTCGTAGCTCAGCCGCATTTCTTTTCCTGCGGCAGGTTTTAGTTTGGAAGCTGGGTATGAGTGGAGAGTACTTGGGCTTAGAAGACCGTAATAGCTTTTGAAGATGATTAGAAGAACCTTTAATTAGAAACTTTTGTATTGTAAGCTTGTAGTTTCATATTTCATTTGTAACCATTGAATTCTATTGTATTATTAATGTCAAATGCTTGTGTTTGTTCTGATATGCCACCATTGTTGTGACACCTTTGCCCATATCGGGTTGTGTAGGATCGAGTACTTTGAGCTTGATTGAGCTTGGTATAAACAAGAACCTCTGTATGCTATACAAGCGTTTATGCGGAAACTAAACAGCAAGTATAATAAAGAAGAAAACTCTAAACGACAATGATCCTCTATGGATCAAACTATGAACTAGGAATTGTGATATTGAATATTGAAAACGTTAAAGGTGTACATAAACTCATAGACGGGTTTATCTTTTATACTAACAAGATGACCTAACCCTAACCCGTTCTACAAGAAAACGTGTGAAGAGATAAACAACAATCTTTTCTAAAAATAAATCTTAACAAACATTCTAAATATACGGATAACAAATAATACTATCCGCAGCAACAACACTATCGGCAGGAACAAGATAACACTGTCGGCAGCAACGAGCTTTCAGCAGGAACCAAAGCTATCGGCAGGAACCAGCTTAACACTATCGGCAGCAACAATGAAACTCTTATTTCCCAGAGATCCTAACAATCCTCCCCTAATCTTGAGGTTGACTAGGTTAACCTGCAAGATTCCACTGTGATAGAGCTTTGAACTTCTCAGGCTTGAGGACTGCGACTTAGCAGCAACAATATTGAGTAACCAGTAGCAACATCCATAACTTGCAAGATTCCAACTTCTATAGCATCCAGCAGCAACTTCAATAGTTCAGCAGGAATAAGAAATCTTCTTCAAAACATGCATACAGGTCACCATGACTTGCACTTGAACTTGGCTGCTACTAATGACAATATGTACATCAAATCACTTAAGTTTCATACTATTCTCATCACATCCAGGTGTGTTAACTCCTGTGAGAGGTGAATCATTGAAAATTAATGGATTTGATGTCTCTTTACCAATAGCCATCACTACTGGAGTAGCCAATGTTTAGGTGTGTTAGACCATGGTACATTGATAACCATATGATTTATTAGCAAATCAGCAACTATAAACGGATTTGACTTGTCTTTACCTGTAGCCGTTTGCTCAGGACTAGTCAATTCTTAGGTTACAGCAAACCTTGGTGAATTGAATACCAAATATGGATACCAAGTGTCTTTACCACAAACCATACTTTTGTGGACTAGCCAATCCTTTGGATCCCATAAAGGGTTACATCCATGGTGAATTGAGAACCATTTTCAACTCTCAGAACTGAATCATGGGTGAGTTGAAATACCCTATAGCTTTGAGCAAGCTATTACAGCTATCAACGGATTTGATGATCACACCAGAGCCGTACCCTCATGGTGAGTCAACTTGTTCTTGTCTGCAAGACATGGTGAGTTGAGCACCATTTATTGTGCAGGTGTAAACACCAACACTGTACCTGCAAGGTGTTGCTCAAAACCACTTATTAGCACACAAAATATACAATTTTTTTTTTTTTTTTTTTTTTTTTTTTTTTTTTTTTTTTAACTAAGAAACACACCAAAATAAAAGAAAGAAAAATAAGAAAAGAAACCAAAAGAAAGAAAGAAAGATAGAAAATATACAACAACAACAAGAATCATCCTCCCCTTAAGCTTCAATCCTCCCCTTAAACTGATGATCCCTTAGCTTCAAGTTGAGCCTTAATGAATTTAACCAATTGTTCAGCAGTGGTTAAATCATTTCCAATTGTATGCTTGGGTACTCTGACCTTCTGTGTTAGCATTCTTTTTAACACACCCTCAGATAAAGGATAAATGACATCCACAAACATAGTCAAGAACTTGCCAGAGATGAGTTCTACCACATGAACATTGGAAGATGGATATAATCTCCAAGAAAAGACTCTCCAGGATGATTGATTTCCCCACACCAATTTAGTCTTATCTCCATCCAATGTATTCATCAAGACCTGTAAATCACCCCAAAGCAGCAAGCCAATCCCAGTAGGAGTATGAGATTGATAATGATTATCCACTATCTTATAAAGATGCTCCAAATCTTTTCTTTCAACCTTATTCAAGATCTCCCTTAGAAATGTAAAGAATTTGACTGTCCCATCAAGAGAAAACCAAACATTTACTTCACCTTCAGAAGTAGACCTAAGCTCCCAATGAGCAATATGACCCCAAGAAGGAATGGAATCACCCTCTGAATCACTTTCAAAATCAACCCTAATCAAATCATGATCATCCACTTCAAAAATATCAACAGAAGAAGAGTAGTGAGAATGACTCTTCTGCCTTGTTCTTAGTCCATATTGAAGGATAGGAACAGAGGAAGATGGTTCAGCAGAAACAAGACCTTCTTGTGATGCTTTAGATGTATCAACATTAGGACTTGGTGAAATGAATGTGGCATCTTAAGAACCTTCAGCAGGTATAAAAGAAGATGCACCAGACAATGACTCTCCAGACTTCATTTTCTTTGCATCATCAGACTCTAAAGATGAAGATGCTCTTTTCCTGCTTTGTGGAATATCAGTCTCTACCAAAGAGTTGAGCTTTGCATAAGTATCAAGGAACAACTTTTGAATGGCAGCATCAGTCCAACCTTTGAAGTAACTGATCTTGTAGTTAGCTTCATTCTTTAGATACACCTTCATAAAATTGATATTATCTCTGTTTGTGGGCATCTTAAATCCTGACCTTTGTCTTTCCCTGATCCTGTGCATCAATTCATTCCAAGTGGATGCTCTTTGTTTCTTTAAGATGAATGCCTTGAGCAGATCTGACCTTTCATCTGAGTCCAATTCTGACTTTTGTAGAACCATAAACCCATGAGCTCTAATAATCATGTCAGTATTCAATAAGTATTCAACTTGTGCACTAAACTCTTCTGAAGTAGGATCTTCTGAACTTGGGTTATTCATAATCCCAGCAACATTCTGCTCATCAACAGACAATTGTCTTGCAAGCTCCTCATCTTGAGCAACCTGAGCTAGTCTAGCTTCTTCATCAGCAATTTCCTGTTCATGCACCTTTGCAGCTATCTCTTCATCATTTTTAGTTGCTTCAGGAGGAATGATGTTACTATCAGCAGCAACAGATGAACTATCAACAGTAGTAACAGGAACCTTAGACTCAGAAGAAACACTAACATCTTCAGCAGGAACACCAGAGACATCAGCAGCAATGGTCCTTGTTTCAGTGGAGACCTGAGTTTGAGTAGTGATGGTGTGCTCAGAAGTGGTAGGTACTTCAGTATTTGCACCATCAAGAGAAACAGATGCTAGCACATTAAGCCCATCAAATATCATATCATCCTGATCTTCCTCAGACTCAGAAAGAATAACTCTTCTTTTCTTTTGAGGATGTTGAGCTTCCAAAGAACTGATTCTCTCATTTAGTTTTTGAATAATGTCACCAAAAGTATCTTTAGTGTCCTTGAGCTCCTTTTCCAAGTTATCCACTCTCTCATTAAAAACCCTTTTTGTCTCTTGAAGTTCTGACTCTAATGCCTCAATTCTCTTCACAGATCTGTCAAGCAACTGGGTGAGATCAGTAGCATCCTCAGCTCCACTAGTAGGAATACCTGAGGTGTTAGGAGCTTCATTGGATCTAGGAGGAGATATATGAAATTCTTCCCTTATATGTGTGTCTTCACTGAATATCTGCCTAGTAGGACTAGGAGATGATAGTCTTGAGGAAGAAGGTAAATCCACAGAAGGAGTTGGCTGGATAATAGGTGTATCAGCTGAGATGGTCTGATCATTGGGTTCAACATGGTCATTAGGCTCAGGTGTAGGTGTAACTGGTCTAGATGATGGTGGTGATGAGTCATCAGCAGCAACAGATGCAGATGCATCAGCAGCAACCGAATTCCCTTCATCAGCTGCATTAGGTGATGGTGGGATACCGGCATTATCAGCAGGATCAGGGTTATCAGCAGGATCAGGGTTATCAGCAGGATCAGGGTTGTGCAACATAGGGGGCAACAAAGGCAAATGTTGGCCAGTAAAGTTCATCTTCATCAGGGCAAACATTTTGGCAGTCAACCTATTGATAATCTTAGGGGATGTATTAATGGTCTGAACACCTAAGATGATTTGAAGAAATCTAGGGTACATCAAAAAGCTGTTTTTACCATTACTGATATTCTCAATCATTCCCTCAAAGATATATTTTGCCCAATTAAAGATCCTACCCTGAGATAAGCAAACTAGACCAGATGCAATAGGACTTGGACATTGATCCCAACCACCTGTCTTAACACTAAGACACTGGAGTAAAGTATGAATCAGAAACCTCCATTGAGGAGACAACTTACTTTTCAAGAAAGTGCAACTTCCAGTAACAGGATACCCTATAGCTGCCATACCATCAGTAATATCTTGCCTTGAAAGATCATATTCCCCTTGCTCCTCAGGAAATTGAAGCTGAATTCGAATAAACTCCTCAGTAATAATCACTTCTTGGTTATCAATGGTAGCAACAATATCAACTTCCCTTCCCACGATGTGTCTTACCTTAGCTGTCCTCCAAAACTGTTTGACCAATGAATCATACACCGTCACTGGACAATAAGTGAGGGCATAACTAATAGATGACCCACGAAGAAATGCCAGAACTTCATCATAACCAACACTTCTTGAAGAAGACTCCAAATAAGCAACCTTGTTATGATCATCCTTGTAACGAAGAGTTGTCATTGTGTTGAAGGAATGATTTAGGGTTTGAAATGGGAAGATTAGGGTTCGATAGGTTTTTGAGAAATTGAGATGAGAGATGTGCAATTATATGTTTATTTGCCAAAAATATCACTTTAAATTGCTGCAATTCTTTGCACGTAACATTGACCAATTAAATTAAGAAGGTTTGACCAATCGGCAGAAACACTTGGTCAATCGGCAGCAATAAGAGGTTTGACCAATCGGCAGGAATGAGGTGGTTTGACCAAAGTCAACCTTCCGAACTTAGTCATTAAGAATAACTGACTCGAATTAACTCTCAATACCAACCACCAATAAATTTGCACTAATCTCCATATCAATATATAACCCTCAAATCACATAACTAAACCAAAAATCTTCAAAATCAAGCAAAAACATGAGTTCATCCAAACATCCAATCATCGAAATCTCATCAGATTCTTCCTCCTCGAGTGACTCCGGATGGAACAACTACTTTCCCAAAACAGCATCATCCTCTAAAACCAAAGGAAAGGCCAAGGTTGAGGAGGATTCATCTGATCCTCTTCCATCTACCCCTTCTTCATTTGAGTACTTTAGCTCTGATGATGAAGATTCATCAGAGTTGAAGTCTTTGGTTTATTGTCAGGGTGAATGGGAGACTTTCCCTCCCAATTTTCCCATTACAGATGAGCTCAGGAAACAGATGAAGGAAACTGAAGCTCTGCTAGCTGAAGAGATGGAAAGGACAACTGCAGCTTTCTATAAAGTATCGGTACCAAAAGGCAAGGCTAAACATCAAGAAAGCTATAGCCGAGAAAAACCAAACCCTCGAAGTCGAGAAAATCGACATCATGAAGGCCAAGATCCAAGACAAAGGAAGAATCCCACCAGACCCACTCCTAAGCCAGCCCATCCAGCTCCACAATCAAGCAAGCCTATTCCACAATCAAGCCATTCAGTTCCACAATCAAGCAACCCTGTTCCACAACCAAGCCATCCAACTGCAAGGACACGCTCCAGAACTCATCAAATGCCAACTGCCTCAAGCTCTTCAAAGCCACCCCCTGAACCAAGACAACCACTGCCAGTGATATTGGCACTTCCAGTCCCCCATATTTATGAAGAGATCTGTCGCCAGAGAGGAAGGAGGTTCATGCCTGATAATATGGGTAAGGGTAAAGGGAAAATGGAATAGGTGGTAGGGTTTAGATAGAGTGATGTATGAAGGTTGGTATGATGTTTTGAATGTTGTTGACTAGAAGCTTTTGAAACTCGAAATCTTTTGTAACCAGCAACTGAATGTACTTATCTCCCTTATGAATGAATGAAAATTGCTGTGATTAGCTTTAAGTCCAAGCATTAAGAAACTGCAAAACAAAGATATCTAACAAAAGATACTGAAAAACCTGCAAAACAAAAGATACTGAAAAACCTGCAAAACAAAATTAGAGAAACACAAACCATAGACATAAACGAAAGAAAACAAGATAAAACTACAAGCATACAAGCATTAGCCTCCCCTTAGGCTAATGCAACCAGATAAATCAGCAAACAAAATTACAACAACATGATAAACCAAACAAGACAATTACCAAGGATACCATTGAGAATAAGCCATTCCCCCTCCAAAGATGTGATTATTATAGGCAGGTCTGAAATCCCTTTGAATATATGAAGAGGAACCAGCAGAAATGGTTCTCTGAATATCAGCAGAAACAGAGGTACCAGCAGGAACAGGTCTATCAGCAGGAACGGGACCTCTATAAAAGTTCATTCCTGCTGCTTGTGGAACATATGGTGGTATTTGTTTAACATTTTTCCACAATGATCTGGTTTGTTGTTGCCCACCTTTCATTCTTTTCTCATGATAATCACAATCTTTAATTAGATGATATTGACTGCCACACACAAAACATGTCTTCTTCCTAACAGCCTTATTTTTACAACAACTTTTCTTAATATAGACACCATTATCACTAGTGGAACTAGAGACACTTTTGTTTTCAAATGAATTAATTGAGCTGTTGACTGTAAAGGCTGATTTAGAAGTAGATTTATTATTAGTTGAACTAAAGGGCTTCTTGAATTTGGGTGAGATTGACTTTTCACTTGAGTCACATGAAACAAAGTCTTTAGACTCAGCTTCTGATGACTTGTCACTTGAGGAACAGGAGACAAAGTCATCAGGTTTAGGTAAGTCTTTTGACTTTTTGCCATAGGTCATGTGTGAGTCATCTGAGTCAAGGTCAAGGCCTGAATGAATAGGGACAGGCTTAAAGACTCCTCTGATCGGTGGAGGAACAACATTCATTCCTCCTTCAGGCACATATTTAACAGGCATTTGGTAGTCTACAGGTTCAGGGTTAAAGACACTATACTCATTAGGTTCATAGTATTGATTTTCTCCTATCAGATTACCATACCCTAAACCTCTTTTAGTTTTTGTAGACATAGAGCTATCAACTAACTTGTTTAGGTTTTTAGATGAATCTTTCCATTTATCAAACCTAGCCAAGGTATTGTCAAGCTGAGACTGTAATTCCTGTTTCTCTAACACCACCTTAGCTTTTTGAGACTCGGAATATTTAAGATCATTAGTGGTGTTTTTCAAGTTCCTTTCAAAAACTCTTATCTTTTCTTCATAAGCTAACTGATTACTTTGGTACCAAGCTTTTTGATTTTCTAATGTTTTAACTGCTTTGTCATAAGCTTGTACCTTAATAAAGTATTCATTATACTTGGATTTCATGTCATCATATTCATTATTAAGAGTTGAGTACAATTCTTGACATGCTGAGTTACATCTTTGTACCTGAGATGGGAATCCTAACAGAGCATATTCTTCCAAATTTTCTTTTTCTTCATAGGACTTATTGTGGAACAAGTTTCTAATCTTCCTTGCGCACATTTCAAAACCATCTCCTGATAGTGACATTGTGACAAGGTTCAAGAGAGAAGTTTTAACAATGTTTCCTTCTTTATCAGAGATCCTCACCAGGCTTTGATACCACTTGTAGGATCGAGTACTTTGAGCTTGATTGAGCTTGGTATAAACAAGAACCTCTGTATGCTATACAAGCGTTTATGCGGAAACTAAACAGCAAGTATAATAAAGAAGAAAACTCTAAACGACAATGATCCTCTATGGATCAAACTATGAACTAGGAATTGTGATATTGAATATTGAAAACGTTAAAGGTGTACATAAACTCATAGACGGGTCTATCTTTTATACTAACAAGATGACCTAACCCTAACCCGTTCTACAAGAAAACGTGTGAAGAGATAAACAACAATCTCTTCTAAAAATAAATCTTAACAAACATTCTAAATATACGGATAACAAATAATACTATCCGCAGAAACAACACTATCGGCAGGAACAAGATAACACTGTCGGCAGCAACGAGCTTTCAGCAGGAACCAAAGCTATCGGCAGGAACCAGCTTAACACTATCGGCAGCAACAATGAAACTCTTATTTCCCAGAGATCCTAACAGGTTGGGGTGTTACAATTTATGGTATCAGAGCCAGGTTGACGACTTGTAATACATTTACCCTTGACCTGTGCATTTAGGACCATTAGGCTTCCACTGTAAGAACATAGGAGAACACCTTGAGAACTTGCTTTAGGATTTCTTGATATGAACTTAAGTTTTGACCTGTGAGGAATGGGTAGACTATAAGGCATTCGTTTAAGTATTATTGCTTCCGCATTACTCTGACTTGTGCCTTGAGTATAACATTGATTTTGTTGACCCTTAAGACTGTAGAAGTACTAGGTGGATTAAGATAGGTTGTTTTGCTTATGACTCGAGATAAAGTATGATCATCATGAAGGCATAATTATGTGGTGCTGGTATTATGATGCCTGATCAACGTGATAATACTTACACCATATAACGTGCCCTCATTGTGGCCATAGGATGTCTTGGGGAGTACCTAAGAAGTTAGAATTTGATCTTCATTGGTTTATCCGCGATTAGCGAGACTTTAGGTTCATTCTACCTAGGCGTATACTCTGCCTTTGTTCATTAGATATCTGGACGAGTTCGGACTCTCGTTTTGCATTCTGTAGACCTCAGTCATAAATATTGAACTCTTGTAGAACTCTCTACTGTTGATACAGTTAATTTGATCTGAAATCTTGTTCGTATTTCCATATAAGCTTTCTTTTTGGAAGAACCTCTCTGAGAGTGAGAATGTTTGTGACGATCTTTTGCGATTTGTTGCGACTTCGTCTCACTTTGCGACTTCAAATTTCGAGGACGAAAATTTTCTTTCAGAGGGGAAGAAGTTGTAAAACCCAAAAATTTATATAACTTAAAATGACCAAAATACCCCTATAATTTTAAAAAAATTTAAGAGCCTATAAAATCATACAAAAGACATACTATCTGTACCTAACCTAAAGAAATTAATTCCCAAGTACCTAATAAATTAAACTTTACATTATAATTTATATGTAGTATAGATTATAATAGTGGCTTTTCTTGTTTTTTTTTGACTAATGCTTTCTTTCTAGTTTTATTTTTACTACGTAGTACTTCCTATATGGTACATATATACTCACCATTAAAACAATAATAATAATAATAAGATAACATTAAGGCATGCAGTAATTGTTATGAAACCCTATAACTAAATATAGAAATTTTGCCTATTTTCAGTAAGCTATGATGGGGTTTCTTTTGATTATAACCACCGTATATATTATATAAAGCTAATAAATCAACTAAACCAATTAGGTAAATATGGTTGTTCATAATACGTAGGTAATATTCATTTTACTCACATCTTATAAAAGATAAAGATATACATTAAAATTAAAAGATATCAATCCAGTAAAGTTAGGACCATTCCTTGTTTAACTCCAACTCAAACACACGGTTTTTAAGCCCCTTTATATACCGATGTTGTATTTTATTTTTTTAAAAACCCTAAAACCTCCAAAATAAAAGCTGCGATCTGTTGCTCCTTGTTTTGATGTTCGACCTTCTGCTGCTGCTGTTATTTTTCTGCTGCTGTTCGTCTTTGTTCAAGGCAAAAGGAGGGTTCTTGTGGTCTCTTCTTGGTGAGTTAGACGTGCTTTGTTCCTTGCTCGAGGGGTGTTTTGATAGTGGGTTGAAGAGACTGTTCGAAGCTAGGTGTTCGTTAGGTTTTGATTAGGTTCTCTCATATCCTCAACCTTGCTGTCACGTTAAGGTTCATGAATGCCCATTCTATACGACCCGATCCTTGTTCTTATACGACAAGAGACTGTTCGAAGTGAAGAGGATTTTCACTCACGGTTCGAAGGTTTCGTTCGTGGCATGTATTAGTTCGAAGGACTGTTGGTTCGTAGGAGTTTTGACGTTCCTCTTGTTTCGAAATTCATTCGTTCAATCCGACCCCAAGGTATCTTCAAACTGTTGATGTTCTCTTTGTTTATCGTAAGTTTGCCTCATACGTATCTATATATCGGTCACCCACCTGCCTTGTTTCGTTTCATAAAAGGCTATATGAATTCTAAACCAAACCATGTCACGTATAATATGATAACGATACACATATAAATCGATCACCAATACGATGTTTCCGTTTTGCTTAATAAAATGTACGCATAGAGATGTTACTAGCTACGTAAAGAAACTAAACAAAACTCGTATGCAGGCACCAAATTGGCTTAAATTCGTTGTTAGTAATACATGCAGAGATTCATAATACATGATTGTTAATTGAGGAGACATAAAGATATAAAACTAAAACATGCACGTGTGATTGTTGTTTCTTAATTAAATGTAGTCCTAATATCCATCGTAGCATACTTAACCCTTAACTTTGATAATTGACATATTAAACCCTATACTTTAATATATAAACACATTAAAACCCTAAACTTTGTAATAATTATATGTTAACCCTAAACTAGTATAAATTGTAATAAGAAATCCTAATCTATAAATATTGTCACTTTTAATACTTTAAGTTGCTTAAATGGTTAACTTACTTAAATCGAAAACTTACTAAATATGAAAAGTTGCTATAATTGGAAAGTTATCAAAAATAGGAAGTTACTAAAAAGGGATAGAATACCAAAAAGAGTAACTTAATTCGTATGAAATTAAAAGTAATATGTGGTTATGAATTCGTATAGGTTCTGTGAAGCGGGAGTGATCCGTTGTCTTGTGGTCTATCTTTGGTTATTTTTGGCTATCGAATAAGGTACAGATATTCTGCCCTTCTTGTAAGGAGCCTTCGTTTCTTTCGATCTCTGATTTTGATTCGTTTAGGATTCCCCAAGCCATTGCTATGTTCCCCTTGATGTGAACCTTAGATATGATCCATTTGACTTGAATCTTTGTTTTGAACCCTTGCCTTGATCTTTTATTTTGAACCTTGCCTTGAACCCTGCTATGAACCTTGATATGAACCTTGCCATACATCTTGCCTTGAACCTTGATATACTTGAGATTTTAGCAGGATGAGAAAACCTTTTAATTATTTATGGAAATGTTTTAAGAAAACCATTTTTAAAACTATCTTATTGAAAACTATTTTAAAGACTATTTTCAAGAAGACCATTTTAAAATACTATTTTTATGAAAACTATTTTAAAAGATTATTTTATGGAAACTATTTTAAAAGGATTGTTTTCAAATGAACTTTTAGATTGAACCTTTACTATGAACATTTGCTACGATCTCTTGTCTTGACCATGTGACTTGAACCTTGATACATTGATATGAAACCCTTGATATATGACTTGACTTGAACCATTGATAAAACTTGAACTTTTATTTGAAACATGAAACTTGAAGCTTGATACTTGATACTTGATACTTGACCTTGACCCACAGTTTGAAATTACGAGCCATACTAGGCATGAGGGTTTCATGTCCATGTCATTGTTGCACCAATGGCATGACTCTAGGGTAGGAGAGTGATGTCCTATCCCGTCCCTGCCTTGATACTTGACTTGTTACGTAGAGGAAGACATTGTGGCAGCCTACTGGGGCGTATGGATGCATCCTAGATTTGTACTTGACTTGACTTGATTACTTGTATTGCTTAGTGACATGATGGGTGTGTGCGATACACGTCATTCACTCTTGGGAGCTCATGACTCCAACCCTTGGAGGTATCCCCTCATATTGTACTTGGTACCGAGGTCGCCCCTCTGTACACCTTGCTTGATTTGATATGATATGTTCTGGGCTTGTAGTGGATTACTGTTATGTTACCCTATAACCTATCTTTGACCTGAAAATTGATTTGACTTGGTACTTGGCTTGACTTGAATTGAACTTGGGCTGGTGGTGGGTTATGGTTTTCCTTTACACTTAGCCATTGTAACCATTTCTTGATAACCTTTCCCGTTGTCCTTTCTACTCTTGTTACACCTTGTATCATTTCATTACTTCACTATCCCTTTACTACTGCTTTGTACCGTTATATCTGTTCACTGAGCTTTCGTAGCTCAGCCGCATTTCTTTTCCTGCGGCAGGTTTTAGTTTGGAAGCTGGGTATGAGTGGAGAGTACTTGGGCTTAGAAGACCGTAATAGCTTTTGAAGATGATTAGAAGAACCTTTAATTAGAAACTTTTGTATTGTAAGCTTGTAGTTTCATATTTCCTTTGTAACCATTGAATTCTATTGTATTATTAATGTCAAATGCTTGTGTTTGTTCTGATATGCCACCATTGTTGTGACACCTTTGCCCTTATCGGGTTGAGGTGTTACAACACACTTCGTGAGGTTATAGAAGAGGACAGAATAGAAAAGCCACTTGATAAGGCAGTTGTGTATGCTTGTGTTCTCACAAAAAGGATTCAGGAAGTGTTAGAATATGCCATTGGCACTGGCCCTAAGACCGATAACAAAAGAGATAGATTTGTTGCATCATCATCCACAATTAAGAGCAAGCATGCAACTTTTGATGAAACAAGGAAAGCATCTGATCCTAGCACATCTAAACCAGAAAACCAAATGGCACTACAACAAACTAATGTTCCCATTATTGCTTCTACAGGAGTAAAACAAGTCACTAGAGCTAGCAAGTCAAAGCTTAAAAGCAATACCAAGAATGATAGGACTACGCCGACTAAAAGTGATAGTGAGAAGAAAGTAGAAGCCCATCCTAGGAACAATAAGTTTGTTTTTATGAAAAAGAATCGTGTTGATTCTAGTATTTGTCTTAAAAGTACTGTAATTTATTCGAATTCTGTTGCTATTTGCAAGACATGTGATGAATGTTTAATTTCTGGCAATCATGATAGATGTGTTACATCATTTTTGATGTCTCCCAAACAACCCCATGTTATGAATGTTAGGAAAACTGAAACAAGCAAGAAAGTTTGGAAAGCAACAGGAAAAACGTTTGCTAATGTTGGATACAAATGGAGACCCACTGGAAGGAAGTTCACTTTAGGAAACCAGTGTCCCTTACCTAGAAAGAATAATCATAAGATTGTGAAGTCTAAGGAATGGAGACCAACTGGTCGAATTTTGCCTCTAGAAACACAATGCCTTCCAACTAGGTCATCTGCTGCATCTAGGGTAGTCTCCACTATAATGACAACAACATCTATGAACCCTGTAACTCCTGAATTTGTGTGTGCTAACCAAACGGACCCCAACTGCACGTGGGGATCCACATATTTCAGTTATCCATCGTTGTCTGTTTTCAAATGCAGGTCGTACAAATCCTCCTTTGGTATTTGGACTCAGGCTGCTCAAAACATATGACGGGGGATCGCTCACGGCTCAAGAACTTCGTGAAAAAGTTTACCGGGACAGTTAGATTTGGGAACGACCACTTTGGGGCAATTATGGGTTATGGAGATTATGTGTTCGGGGACAGTGTAATCTCTCGGGTATACTATGTGGAAGGACTAAGGCATAACTTGTTTACGGTTGGTCAATTCTGTGACTCCGATCTTGAAGTGGCCTTCAGGAAACATACTTGTTTCGTCAGAGAGTTGGATGGTGTAGATCTCTTCAAAGGCAGTCGTGGCACCAATTTATATACCATCTCCATTGAAGAAATGATGAGGTCCTATCCTATTTTCTTGCTTTCAAAGGCCTCAAAGACTAAGTCTTGGCTTTGGTACCGCTATTTAAACCATTTGAACTTCGGTACCATAAATGACTTGTCTCGCAAGGACCTTGTACGAGGCATGCCCAGACTAAAGTTTGAGAAAGATCATCTATGTACTGCATGTCAACTGGGCAAAAGCAAGAAACAAACCTACAAACCTAAAACTGTCAACACCATCCTGGAAGTTCTTCACACCCTTCACATGGATCTGTGCAGTCCAATGAGAGTACAGAGTATAAACGGGAAGAAATACATTCTTGTAGTCGATGACTACTCTCGGTTTACGTGGGTAAAGTTTTTGAGAACAAAGGATGAAACTCTCGAGGTTATCATCAAACTAATCAAACAGCTGCAAGTAAGGCTCAACAAAACTGTCCGAATCATCCGTACAGACAATGGAACTGAGTTTGTCAACCAACAACTTAGTAATTTCTATGAAAGTATTGGCATAACACACCAGAAAAGTGTTCCACGCACTCCTCAGCAGAACAGTGTGGTTGAAAGAAGGAACCGTACTCTGGTGGAGGCTGCAAGAACCATGCTAATATTTTCCAAAGCTCCGATGTTTCTTTGGGCAGAAGCAATTGCAACAGCATGTTACACCCAAAATCGATCCCTGATTCATACTACTCACAACAAGACACCTTATGAGCTGATTCATAACAAGAAGCCAGATCTCTCCTTTCTTCGTGTGTTCGGTACACTGTGTTATCCGACAAATGACAGTCAAGATCTGGGAAAGTTGAAAGCTAAAGCAGACGTAGGTTTCTTCGTTGGGTATGCACCAGATCATAAGGGATACAGAATCTATAACAAAAGAACCCGACAAATCATGGAAACAATTCACGTTACATTCGATGAGCTGTCTGAGCAACCGGCTTCTGGACAATCTAGTTCTGGACCTGCTCTTAACCTTTTGACACCCGGACCAATCAGTTCGGGTCTTGTACAGAATCCCACGCCTGCAATTCCTTATGTACCTCCCACCAGTGAAGAGTTGAAGAAGTTATTTGATCCGATGTTTGACGAATATTTTGAGCCAACAACAATTGATACTACCACTGATACTCCAGCTGTACTTCCTGTTGCTGATGCTCAAATTCCACATGACTCAAAAGGCCCATCAGTATCTGTCTCAATTAGTCTCGATGCACCGTCTGCTAGTCCATCACCCTCATCATCAAATATTCAATCTTCTTCGGTGCAGCAAGGATCTGCAGATAACCATTCTTTTGAAGTTAATCCATTTGCTCCTGTGGATGATGTTCCATTTGAAAACATATTTGCTCTTGAATCTTCAGCAGACACATCCACTTCAGGAGATATCAACTCGGCAACATCAGTTCAAAATCCTCAACCCCATGACCATCTCAGAAAATGGACCAACGATCATCCAATTGACAACATCATTGGTAATCCTTCACATCCGGTATCTACACGAAAGCAACTTGCCACCGATGCCCTGTGATGTTTCTTCAATTCTGTACTATCCAAAGTCGAGCCAAAAGATGTCAAGGAAGCAATGTCCAAAGATTGCTGGTTTAACGCTATGCAAGATGAAATTCATGAATTTGATCGAATTGATTTGTGGGAATTAGTACCTACTCCAGAATGTGCGATGATTATTGCTCTAAAGTGGATCTTCAAAGTGAAACTCGATGAGCATGGTGATGTTCTGAAGAACAAGGCACGGCTAGTTGCAAAAGGGTATCGACAAGAAGAAGGAATAGACTTTGAAGAATCATTTGCTCCAGTTGCTCGAATTGAAGCCATCAGAGTCTTCCTTGCAAATGCTGCCAGCAGAAATATGATAGTCTACCAGATGGATGTTAAGACAGCCTTCTTGAATGGTGACTTAAAGGAAGAAGTTTACGTGAGCCAACCTGAAGGATTTGTGGACGCTGATCGTCCCACTCATGTCTATCGCTTGAAGAAAGCCCTTTATGGGTTGAAGCAGGCACTTAGGGCATGGTATGACACATTGTCCAAGTTCCTTCTTGCAAATGGATTCTCCAAGGGTGTAGTTGATCCCACACTATTCACCAGAAAGGCGGGAAAACATCTACTTCATGTTCAGATATATGTAGATGACATTATCTTTGCCTCTTCTGACCCTAGTGAATGTGCTCGGTTTTCAAAAGAGATGTGTTCTAAGTTTCAGATGTCAATGATGGGACAAATGTCATTCTTCCTAGGCCTTCAAATCTATCAAAGTCCCGGAGGCATCTTCATTAATCAATCCAAATATGCAAATGAAATTCTGAAGAAATTTGGATTCGATTCAAGTGATTCTGTTGACACTCCCATGGTTGAAAGATCAAAGCTGGATGAAGACCTTTCTGGAATCCCGGTTGATCAAACAAAGTATAGAAGCATGATTGGATCCTTGATGTATCTTACTGCTAGCAGGCCAGATCTTCTGTTCACAGTATGTATGTACGCTCGGTATCAGTCCAAGCCTACCAAAAAGCATCTAGAAGCAGTAAAAAGGGTTTTCAGATATCTTCAAGGCACGGTTCACATGGGTCTCTGGTATCCTAAGGACACGGCAATGGAACTCACGGCTTATGCTGATGCTGATTATGCGGGGTGTCAAGATACTCGTCGAAGTACTTCGGGGGGAGCTCAGTTTTTGGGGGAAAAAGTTGGTTAGTTGGTTTTCTAAGAAGTAAATGAGCACTTCTATATCTTCTACAGAGGCCTAGTACATAGCTATGTCTGCCTGCTGTGCTCAAATCCTTTAGATGATATCACAACTTTCAGACTATGGGTTTTCATACAACAAGATTCCTCTATATTGTGACAACAAAAGTGCCATCGCTCTTTGTTGTAACAATGTCCAACACTCCCGGTCGAAGCACATCGAAATCAGGCATCACTTCATAAGGGAACAAGTTGAAAAAGGGATTGTGGAACTATACTTTGTAAGGACGGAGTTTCAGCGGGCTGACATCTTCACCAAGGCCCTACCAAGAGAACGGTTTCAGTTTATTCTCCCTCGTCTTGGAATGAAGAGCTTGTCACCTGAATCACTCAAATGTCTTCAAGAAGAACATGAGGAGTAAAGGATTGACTTCACATATCCTTGTATATATTTTCTTCATATATTCTTGTATATATTTTAAACCAAACTGTATATAGAAAATTATAAAACCAGAAAATTGTATAGAGAAAAATATTAAAACCAAGAAAAACCATAAAAATCAGAAAAACAAAAAATACCAAAAATAGTTCCTCTAGGCATGTCTTCTGTTTATCGATAACATTTACGGACCTAGAAATGTCATTCAATAATGACACAGGTCTTTAAATGAAGCTCGAGCAGAAGTTATACTAACTGGTTAAAACATGTCTAAATGGCTTGCTATTACTTCAGATAGCAACCCGCTTTTCAAAATGGGGAAAGCACGTCGCCAAAAAGATGGCTGTTCCTCCCACTGGGTGATGTTCACCCGGGCATGGATTACTTTATATCCATGTTTCTTCGATTTGATGTACGATTCAGTGCATCATTTCTTGTATAAGAAGAGAAGTCTTCTTTACACCATAAACTCTTTCCGTTCTATGATTCTTCAGGAGAGTTTTGGTGTTTCACAAGGTGGTAATTGGACTTAAATTTTCACAAATACTTTCGCTCAATTGAATGACTACAACTCTTTAAATAGAAAATGGGTCATTAATTGAGGGGGAGAGTATTTGTTCAAATTTCTGACACCTTTTTAAGCATTCTGCAACATCAGCAGTGACACTCTCTCGTGGTTTAAGGGGGAGCATTGTATGCTTCATAATCAGAATGTATATTAAAACCTGACCACATTTTCTCCCAAATTTTATAAACATATTTAAATCAATTGGGATCACAAATCTCAAATGGTTTGAAATTTTTGATCGGGGGAGAGAATGTGATTTAATTATGAAATTCTGATAAACATGTGATCTTTTGGAACTCAAGTGTAGGCTCTCCCATATGTGCTAAACCTTTCGTATATCGATTCACATATTCAAAGGGAGCGAATGATTTATGATGGCAATTGTGGAAGAACACCAAAGACCGACCATTTTATTTAACGTACTAGAGTTATAAGGATGGTAAGGTTAGGTATATGTTCCCACGATCCCGCTAGAACCGGAGGGATCTACCCAGGGACAATCCACTAGTTAGTGTAGAAGTCCTTAGGTATGATGAAAAAAGGAGACAAGTGAATAAGGGAAGAGTGTCGACTGAGATGGAGCTAGTACTGGAACAAACCCAACAACGTACTAGTGATGAAGTCTCGGTAAGCGCTGAAGGGGTTGAAGAATGAAAAAGAAATGTAAAGATAAAGGATAAAAAGAAAGAAGCCTTCCTTACACTTTAGGCAGAAACCGGGTCAATACATATGCTGTTAGAATCACTAAGTTGATTGCTGACATTGAAAACAAAGTATCATGGACCCAGTGATACGCTGCACAACCCTCCCTAGCCACTCAAGGTCCCTCAAAAGACTCTTGTTTCATTTGTCACGGAGATCAATACATGTCTATCGTCTCTCTCACTCCGAGTTAGATGATATTGAAATGGTGGCAGTCCTCTCCAGCCTCCGATCACTAAATCAAAACGCACTATTGAGTCTAGAGCAAAGAGATCATCAATAAATCTCATTAGGACACATTTCCAATATGCTTGCTGTTTCATACACCGTTAAAAGCAAGAAAATATATATGAAGAGTCCTACGCATTATCCTTGTGGTATTGCCAGAACATCCGAGTGATACGTAAAGTATTCACAATGAAGATGGAAATCCTTCTAGAGCCAACATCAAACAAGCTCTTGGTGGGTGACATGTGAGATCCTTCATGGATCAAGCTTGTGACAACTGGAAAGAAACGATGGGGCGATTTAAATTTGAATCAAACTTGTTTCAGGAAATGGATTGACGGATACTTTTGGAAAACCTTTCAATGTGCTCACCAACAAAGTTTCGAGCACATTGATTGTGAAAATTTCAAACAAAAGTGTTTATGATAGAAATGTGATTCAAATTATAAAACCCTCGTCGTGTTGCATAAAATGTTTATCCAGTGACACGCGAGTGATTTTTCTAATCAATTTCTTGTCAATCAGTGGGTATTTAATTCACTGATTCACTTTGCCGTGCTGTCTGCTTTGAGACGTTCCAGTATGAGAACATGCTTAGTATGATGATTCTGACATTAATTTGTTAAAAGACTCATTACTACAAGCTGGAAATTCCTGTCAAGGAGAATCTTCTTTAAAGGGGATTCTACCTGATCACAGGTCGGTCCTCACGAAATCGAAGGTTAATCCAACCACACCGGGCGAATGACAAAGCCATATTCGTTCCCCAACTTTATTGCTAACTGTTTTATTTCAGATTCATATAAAGATGGTGATGGTGGTACCTGATTCCAGCAGAGATGTGTCAATCCACACTTCATGCTCACACTTACAAATCATTATCAAAGACATCATGATAGCTAAAAGACCTACAACACAACTTCCGCAACTCTGATGATATCTATCATGATCCAGAAAAGTGTGAGCATGCGAGTCCAACAGTCACAACATATCACATGGAGGCAATATTACAACGGATGAGCTTGGAGATTTACGGGGCTGATGATCTCAAAGAAGGCTCCAAGATCACAACTTCACATGGAGACGATGCTGCAAGATGACTTGAAGACATATGTTGGATGATAACCTCAAAGAATACTCGAAGATCATCCAAGACAAAAGATTAGTCATCAAAAGTTCACTGCTGAAGACACAAAGTACAATGACGTTGAAGAATCAATGTCTACGAGCTATGAAGTCAAGTTCAGAGTATAGAATGCTAGAATTTGAAATATTATTTCCGGGGTGACCTCCCTTAGGGGGAGATTGTTAGGAATATAAATATTCATGTGAAGACTCGGTCACCCCGAGTATCTATTTAGCATTTATATAGCTCGTAGGCTTATTAATATTAGTTTAGTTTTAGTAATATTAGTTGAGCTATATTAAGTATTTGTGGAGTTGGGCCGGGTCTTTACCCACTGTCAGCTCACTCCACAGCCCACTAGGGGCACCTTATGTTAGTAACTATATATATCCTTTCCCATGTGTGGGAAGGGTTGGAACTTCTTTCACTCTTAATCTAATATACTCTTATTTCTCTCTCAAGTTCCCAACTTTCTTTCTCTCTCTAAAATCTCTCTAAACCGCCGGCCATATCCACCTATATTGTGTGTTTAATTGTTATGAATATGTTATAGTTATTTCTTCCTCAGAAATTTCTTCGGTGATTATCTGCATAAATTCAGCGAATTCTCTGTCGAGATCTTCATCACTTATTTGTCCAGATGTTTTATAAGTCTTAATTCTTTCATCAAGCAACTCATCGAATGTTTCCTCTGTGATTTCATCGATAACATGAATGCTATAACAAGTGTCATCATTCGCATGAGAATATTTCATGGCTTGATTAATTTGAAAAGAGATTCTTTCATCTCCAACTCCAAGATTGAGTTCTTTGTTTTTGACTCGAATGATAGCATCGGCGGTGTTTAGGAAAGGTCTTCCTAAGATCAATGGAACTTTGCTATCTTCCTCCATCTCGAGGATCACAAAATCAACGGGAAAAACGAATTGCCCAACTTGAACAAGCATGTTTTCAGCTACTCCAACAGGATATTGGATAGTATGATTTGCTAAACGTATACTCATTCTTGTGGGTTTCAAGGTATCAATCGAAAGCTTCACATACAATGAGTATGGCATAAGATTGATACTCGCACCGAGATCGGCTAAAGCATCACAAGTGATTGAATTTCCCAAAGTACACGGGATGAGAAAACTTCCAGGATCACCGAGTTTTTTCAGTAATTTGTTTTCAACAATGGCTGAGCAATCTTCATTCAAGAAGGTAGCGCAAATGTTTTCCATTTTGCTTTTGTTGCTCACAAGTTCTTTCAAAAACTTCCCATAATTGGGCATACCAGCTAGGACATCAACAAGAGGAACGTTGATCCTAACTTCTTTGATTAAGTCAATGAACTTGCCATATTGTTCTTCCATCTTTTCTTTCCTCAAACGTTGAGGATATGGAATTCTTGGTTTATATGCTTTGAGCTGTGGAGTGGGTTTAACGACTGGTGTAGGAATTGGTTCGTTATCTTTTGGTTCCTCCTCTGCTTCATCCTCACTATCATCATGAATGATAGTGGTTGTTTGGTTTGGGTTTGGTGGTGGATCATAAGATAGACCACTACGAGTGAATACAGCATTTACATGCTCATTTCTCGTTTGAGGTGGACGATAAGATCCAGATGATGATGGTTTCGGGTTGGATTGAGTATTGCTTGGCAAAGTACCCGATGGTCTAGCAGCAAATTGATCAGAAAGACGACCAAATTTGGTTTCAAGGTCTTGGATAGAAGTTCGACTTTGGTTTTGAGGCTGAAGAACTGATTTTTGATAAATTCATTCGTTTGCTTTTGAGCATGCACGAATTCACGCATGGTTTTTTCGAATTCAGATTCTTCATTTTTCTTTTCAGGTGTTTGTGATGATGAACGGTTATCATCACGAGACGATATCGGACGGTTGTCGTCACGAGGTTGGGAACTACGATTATCATCCCTCGGTGGACGATCTTGCCAATCTCTAGAATTTCTACCGTAGTAGTTTCCACGATATCCTCCTCCTCGATATCCTCCATAAACATAATTGGCTTCGGCTTCGGGACCTCCCATGGGTTTGTCATCACACTCGGATGATGAATGGTTTCCACCACAATAGTTGCATCCATCGCGCATATCTTTGATCTCTTTTTGGATACTTTGGAATTTAGAATCGATTTTGGTGGTGAGATCTTTCATCATGTCCATGATTTTGGAATTTTCATTCGTTCCTTCGGCGAATGCAACGGTTTTTCGTTGAGGTTTTGTTTTGGCATCCTTAGACCAATCGAGCTTAAGAAGTACACGGTCTTCTAGTAAAGTGTAAGCTTCGTTAGGGATCTTATAAAGGAAAATTCCTCCGGCATCAAGGATACCTTGAGTTGTGTCATCGAGACCATGGTAAAAGATTTGAATGATATTAGCACGAGACAAACCATGCCCATGACAACTTCGGAGCATGTTTTTCATTCGAAGCCAAGCTTCGACAAGATTTTCTCCTTCCTTTTGAGTGAAACTATGAATTTCACCTAAGAGACGATCAAACATTGCCGGTGGAAAGAAACGTCCAACAAATGCTTCTCTCATTTGGTTCCAAGTTGTGATCACTCCGGGGCTTAATTCGTTATACCAAATTTTCGCTTCTCTGGTGAGAGACGATGGAAAGAGCTTGAGACGGATTGCATTTGCATCGGTATTTCCATAACGAAACATGTCACAAATTTCAAGAAAATCGGCGATATGTTTGTGTGCATCGGATCTAACTCGACCATCAAATTGATTGTCTTTAATCATCGAAAGATGATCACCTTTGATAGTGAAGTTATCTCCAAGATTAACGGGAACAATGGCGGCCGCGGGTGTAGGAGCTACAACCCTATTGATGTCCCACATAGGTCGATCGTCGGCCATTGGAAATGGTAATTCAAGAAAAAGATCAACGATTGGATGAACTTCCGAAAGATTATCAAATGGTGGGTTAACGGTTCTTGGTTTTCTTTGATTATTTGGAACAAATGGGGTTCTCTTTTTGCGAAATAAACTTTCGGGGTTAGACAACGGTGTACTTAATTTTTCGTTGGAAGAGCGAGTGGTCATACACGAGAAAAATGAGCCAATCGAAAAAGATTTAAAACTAAAAATAAAATTAAAAGATTTTATTTTTTATTTTTTTATGAATCGTAAATTGCGGTTTAGGGGGTGAACCGGCGGTTTGGTTCGGGTTGGTTCACAGAAGGAGCTGAGCCGGACCGGCTAAAAATGAACCGGGCGGTTGGAGTTGAACTGGGTCACAGAAGAAGCTGAGCCGGACCGGTTCAATATTGGACCGGCGGCTGGGGTAGGTCAGAAACAAATGAACCGGATGGCTGTTTTTTTTTTCCGGGGTCACAGAAACTTTTGAACCGCGATTTCCTGGGTGAAAAATCAAAAGAACTTTTAAAGAACAAGCTTAGGAACAAGAACAAAGCACAAAAATTATAAACAAAAACTCACAAAAACGTGATCGAATCCCCGGCAGCGGCGCCAAAAACTTGATGTGTCGTCTAGAGTGCAAGTTTTAAATTTATAAACACGATCTACCAATGACTCAAACGAAACACATACGAGCAAGTATACTCGTCCGTGTGTAGCAAGAGGTGATATGGTAAGCCGAGGTCGTTCACAAGGATTTGTTTAGTTTTTATGTAACGTGAGTTTGATTATAACAAAGACTTAGTAATGATTCTAAAGCAAGCAAATAATAATGATGATGTAAATTCAATATATTAAAAACTACACTTGCCTAGACTAGTTTGCACAATTCCCTTGATATGATTATGACAATGGTTCAAATCGATTATGATCAATAAATTAGATGGTGCTCTAATTTGATTAGTTGGTGTACTAATCCTCTTGTTTCCAACACTTTCAATCCTCGTCAAGATTTTAAGATGACAAAAACAATATTAAGTTTTGATCAAAGAAGACTAACATAATTCAATCACTTGATTCGCTATCATTTCACAAGTAATTGACAACTACACTTTTAGTTTTCTAAGTTTAACCAAGTTACATATGAAATGGTTAATACATAAGGTAACACCTTCATAGTCAAAGGTTTATAATTGATTAAATAACAATGTCTCTTTCGACCTATTACACCATTAATAATCAACCAAACTTGATAACTCTTTTGTTTATGAAAACTTTGAAAGTACAATTCGATCTTAGTATTAGCTTTTCATTGAATTAGAACCATAGAGTCATAATCAATCAACATTCATGTAACAAACATCATCTAGGCAAGTGCACAAGGCACTTAGCCGCTCATGGTAAACAAAGAAATAACCACAGAAAAATTATCACTTGAAAACATGATTGAGAAGTCTTACAAAAGTTGTAATGATGATTACAAGAGTTAGGAACAATTATGAGATGATCAACAATGATTCCTTTGAAGATGAATAATGAATGTAAGCTAACTTTTTCCTGCGTTTTCTTCCTTGTAGCCTTATTGAGAGATTAAATTGATTATGAGATTAGTTGAAATATATGTGTTTGTATATTGTAGTAGTCTCCCCCTTTTCTAACCAAGCATACTTATTAATAGAATGACTCCCCTTGGTCACCAAGCAAGTTTCTTGGGCACTAAGTTTCATTAAAAATCTGGTCTTGAAGTAAATGTGGTGTAATGATCATCCATATGAAGGGTTAGTTCATTAAAGATAGTCATTAAGTGTGCCAGGAGTTGTAGCAACCCAAGGTTGAAGTCTCAACCTGAGGTTCAGATTCCATCCCAAGGTTTGGAGTAAGGTTGGCATGGCAGTTTGAACCTTGGGTTGAACTTAAGCCTTAGTTGTATTTCTTGAACCTTTGGTTGAGGAAGCAAGCCATAATGCATAGCAAACTTTGTATGTAACTTCTCATTCATTTCATCAACACTTGATCTTTTCTTGAGCTCGGAAATCTTTGTAACATGATTCTTTATTATGGGTATAATCTTTCGTTGTGCATAAGCTCTTGATTTAGCGATTTTTCTCCTATCTTTCTAGCTATTCCCTTGGACTTGATTGTACCTGAACCTTAATAAATCTTTTGTACCTTTTTCGCATAATATGTTCACAAACACAACTAAATACAATGCACAAACATAGAAATAACGCGACTAAAACATGTACGAAATGAGTGGGTTATCAAACATAGTCACTCAATTCCTGTAACTCATACCGGACATAGCTTCTTGCATACATCTCATAAGCCTCTTCTTTTAAATCATATTCTTGTCACGCCCCACATAATTAAGAACTTAATTTATGTTCGTAAATTTACTCGTGACAATGATGTTTCTGTTGAATTTGATGCTTATGGTTTTTTTGTGAAAGATTACCAAACTCAAAGGCTTCTTCTCTGTTGTGATAGTACGGGCAACCTTTACCCGGTTACTCAGCAACCCCCATTTCAAACTCTATTTATTTTCAAGGTTGTAAAAATCGCTAGGCGCTAGTGAGGCGGTCGGATAGGGCCTAACGATTAATCGGTTAGGCGGGGATTAATCGGATTGGATTTTTTATGCACACAATTGTAATTTTAGATATTATACAATATTATATGTATGAGATAAGCATAGTGCGTCAAAGTTCAAATATTTCAAGTGTTCAAATATAAACATAATACATAATTCTTCAAAGTTTAAAGTCAAACATAGATATTACTCGGTTTGTTGACCATTTTTAAGCGATCTTTGATCGATTTTGTCTGATTAATCTATTTGTTGACCAATTTTTAAGCAATTTTGTCTGATTTTTAAGCGGTTTTGTTGACCCATTTTTAAGTGATTTTTTCCGATTAATCCGATTAGACCGATTTTGTCCAATTAATCGGTTTGTTGACCCATTTTTAAGCGGTCTTTGACCAAACCAATTAAATAGGCCGATTATGATAAATCCGGGCGCTTAGTGACCGATCAGCGATTATGTGTCGATTAATCGGCCGCCTGGCCCGATTTTTACAACAGAGGTTATTTTGCTTTTATTTAGTTCCACTAAATGGCACATACGCCTTGGTCATCCCGGGGAAGATGTGCTTCGTCGTTTAGAGTCAAGTAATTTAATTTCGTGTAATAAATCAATGTTGCCCGCTTTGTGTCATGCATGTCAATTAGGTAAACATGTTAAACTTCCGTTTTATAGTTCTAAGTCTTTTGTTGTGTATGCGTTTCAAATTATTCACTCGGATTTATGGACATCACCATTTCCGAGTGAAAGTGGAATTAAATATATGCTATTTTCTTAGATTACTTTTCGCACTTTGTTTGGGTCTACCATTTGCATAAAAAGTCTGATTTGTTTGATACTTTTGTTGCTTTTCGTGCTTATGTCAATAAACAATTTAATGTAGACATCAAGGCTTTGTAGTGTGACCATGGGGGTGAATGTGACAACACCCGTTTCCTTGACCTTTTTTGCCAAAATGGCATACAATTTCGCTTTTCTTGCCCTCGCACTTCTCAACAAAATGACAAATCCAAACGTATGCTTTGTACCATTAATAACCTTATCCGCACAATGCTTTTTCATGCAAAGATACCTCCCTCATATTGGGTGGAAGCTCCTAGTATGGTCGCTCACCTTTTGAATATCTTACCTTCTACCGCCATTAACAACGAATTTCCATACACCAAACTCCCACCTATGAACATTTGCATGTTTTTGGATGTATTTGCTATCCTCACGTCGATGTTGAACATAAACTTCAACCCCGTTCTACACTGTGCATCCAATAAGATTATTATTTCAAGACATATGCGGTTTGACGAAGAGGTTTTCCTTTTTGGTACAATAACGCTTTCACCTCAACCCACATATGATTTTCTTTTGCCTCCACCCGTCACTAATCTTCAGCCTAATACTACCACCAATTGACCCTCACCCAACCTGTCAACTCCTGCATCACAAGAACCCACTACTCCTCCTCTCCATACACAAGACTAACCGACCACTCCACATCCCACACCCAACGTATTAAGTTCTGAAGCCCAACATCCGCCTACCCCACTTTCACATGCTCCACCTCAATCCACTATACCTCCATCTACTAGCCCAACAAACTCTTTGGCCCAACCTATTCCCACAGTCGAGCAAATTGTCACCCAAACTACCATTCCAACAGATAACCAACCTCAAACCGTTTTCTCCCATCCCATGGTTACTCGTGCTAAAGCTGCCATTTTTAAACCGCTTGAATGTATGAATTGTCATGTTACCACTACTTCACCGCTTCCTCACTCTCATGTTCGTGCTCTTTGGGACTCTAACTAGAAAGAAGCTATGTTAGATGAATATACTGCTTTTAATACTAACGGAACGCCCCTTCCAGCTAATGTTAATGTTGTTTGTTCTATGTGGCTTTTCAAATATAAGTTTCATGCAGATGGCTCATTAAGTAGGTATAAGGCTCGTCTTGTTGCCAACGGACGCAGTCAACAGCAGGGTATTGATTGTAAAGAGACATTTAGTCCGGTGGTTAAACCGGATACCATTCGTACTGTTTTGAGTCTCGCGGTTTCTCGTGAATGGCCTATTCATCAGCTTGATGTGAATAATGCTTTTCTTCATGGTCATTTATCTGAGACGGTTTATATGCACTAGCCTCCCGGTTTATTGATTCTGCCAGACCTGATTATGTATCTCACTAGAAGAAATCACTATATGGCCTTAAGTAGGCTCCTCGGGCTTGGTTTCAGCGTTTTGTTAGCTTTGCTACTCGGATTGGTTTTCAACACAGTAAAACCGATTCATCCTTATTTGTTTATCATTTTGGATCTGACATTACTTATTTATTGTTATATGTGGATGATATTATACTTACTACATCATCTTCAGCATTGCTACATCGTATTATTGGCTCTCTTCATGGCGAGTTTGCGATGACAGATCTTGGCTCTCTTAATTATTTTCTTGGTATTACTGCTCAGTGGACTGCATCTGATTTATTTTTATCACAATCCAAATTTGCTGAAGAGATTCTTGAGAGAGCTCAAATGCAGCACTGCAATCCGTGTAGAACTCCTGTTGATACCGATTCCAAAATTGGACCAGAGGGCGATCCTGTTGCTGATCCTACTTTATATCGTAGTCTTGCGGGGGCTCTTCATACCTTACTTTTACGCAACCTGATTTATCTTATGCCGTACAACAGGTATGTCTTTATATGCATGATCCTCGGGAACCACATCTTCTTGCTTTGAAACGCATTCTTCGATATGTTCGTGGTACTCTTGATTATGGTCTTTAGCTACATGCCTCCTCTATGACTCAACTTGTTGCTTATACTGATGTTGACTGGTCAGGTTGTCCGGTTACTCACCGGTCTACCTCTGGATATTGTGTCTTTCTTGGAGATAATCTTTTATCTTGGTTTGCTAAACGATAGGTTACTTTGTCTCGCTCCAGTGCTGAAGCTGAATATCGCGAGGTAGCGAATATGGTTGCGGAAATGGCTTAGATCCGCAATTTGTTACGGGAATTCCATACACCTTCGTTTACCGCTGCTCTTGTTTATTGTGATAATGTAAGTGCAATATATTTATCTACTATTCCTTTTCAGAACTAGCGTACTAAACACATCGAGATTGATATTCATTTTGTCTGAGATTATGTTGCTTCCGGCCAGGTTCGTTGTCACACCACCAAAGTCGGGTCGCAGCGGAAGATGAAGTCGCTGGGGTGCCACTCAATTGGTATCACAACACGAGTACAAAGAACGGTTTTTCACCACAACCATTTAGAATATAAATCATTAACAAAAGTATTAAATTTACATTATTAAATTTTTGTGCGAAAATAGGCCCATAAAATAAGTAAAATGGTCCCCAAATGAATATCAGAGTGTCTTGGTCCTATAACCATGCCATGCCATGCCAATTGCCGCTAAATGTGAGCTAACACTTTAAGAACCTGAAAATACATGCTAAAACGGGTCAACATGAGGTTGGTGAGTTCATAGGTTTTAGTTTAAAACAATATGGTTGAACCACACGGTTCCGAGTTCAAAACATCTTTCACAAACAAGTCAAGTTCAACATAGGCTCACACTGCCTAAATTACAGTTCCAAATCCAATCTGTAAACAATATCATAATTCAAAACATTTAGAACCAAAATCAATCATACAGATACCATGCTCATATAGTGATGCGCCAACTGAACCACAAACTACAAACACGCATAAATGATCCACACATAGATTGGGTGCCACTTCCCAAATGATTACTGGGTGCCACTTCCCAAAATGTATACTGGGTGCCACTTCCCAAATCCATACTGGGTGCCACTTCCCAAAATATATACAATCAATGCATCACTAAACAGTTCCACACATTCAAGCCAAGTCACACAAATTGAGTTCACACAATAAGGCACATATTGAAATCAAAACACACTTATTGTCCAAAATCATGAAAACAATATATCACAGCATTAAAGCATTCAAAAGCATTGAGTTTAGTTAAAAACGAGCATGTATTCTCCCCCAAAACAGTTATAAAACAGGTAAAGTAGGGGTCATGAACTCACCTTAGCCACAACAATGCAAAGATCACAACTGACACGACTGGCATCGAGAAGCAAGACACAACAGTCTCAAGACATATGGCACGACAGCTCCAAGATATACAGGCACAACGGACTCGGAAACTACTCGCAACCTAATATGAATGATATGATTTAAGTCATGGAATGATGTCGTGCATGCAAGTTCATACTCTACTTTATCACTTGTACATGTTTGTTGTAATGTTTATCGTCAAAAATATAGTTGCATCAATTTGATCGTTTATTCAGAAAATCGCCCTTTTTAGAAAACGTAACTTGTAAATCTCACGATCAAGTTTTAGTCATCAAGCTAATGGCTATTTCAAAATTCTCTAACGCGCCTAATAAATATATATATTGTTCTACTATTTCCGTTTACGTTATTTTAGCCAAAATACACTCAAAAGGGTTCAAAATCCACTTTAAATAATTCCAACAGCTTTTTCTAATAGCCAAAAAAATAAGCTGTCAACGCATATGTTGACGTAAATCTTTGTTAGGCCATAATTTTGCGTCGTGGCTTAATTTCTTAAGTTTGACCTATCCCCGCGAAGATATTTAAATATACTATCGGCTTTTCAAGGTCTCGGCTAGTCTAGATACCATTTATCATTAGTTTTGGTCTTTTCAAATTCTGGACAGATTCATAAATTTTCTGAAATTAATTGTTTTTGTCGTCTAAATTGAAAATAGCGTATCTTTTTCGTTACAAGCCCGTTTTAACTCATTCAAGCGGCCACGTTTTCGTTATTGAGTCTATTTTCTATATTTCTAGCCTAAACTTGTCACTAAGCTACTGAGTTTTCTATATTAATCAAAACGGGACAGATTCATTACCAAATGTGTCAAACTATTTTTCCAAATCTTCTAGTTATTAAAACCACTTAACAACAACTCCAAATCTAGTCCTAGTTCGTACACCAACTTCTCAAAAGTGATTTAACAATAGCTTAACAATATTCAAGAGTACTTGTAAATGATCATCAAGGTTGGTAAAAATTACAAGTTCACTAACATATATATATAATGTTTATCATCACTTTCTTGTGGAGATTTTCACTAACTAGTTTCCTTGTAGCAAAACTTGTTTAAAACATAGACTATTGTTAAAAGATCATTGTGACTATAAAGCTTGTCAACATGTACCAAGTGATAAATAAGTATAGGTAACTTGATACTAGATCTCATGATATAAAGAGGGTGAAAATAGTTTTTGGCTTACTTGAAGGGGATGAAAATGAGATGTGAGCAAGAACAATAGAACCCCAATGGTTACTCCAAATCGATTTATAGATAATGCAAGGCTCGTGAATGATCGTTAAATACTTGAAATAATCGAATACCGGATCTTCTTCTTCTTTTAAACTTTGGCCGAACCACAAGGAGAGCAAAAGAAGTTTTCTAGGTGAAATTTTGCCAAAAGAAATGAGCTAAGACTCATTTCTATTTATAGTGCAAAAAGGGCGATTTGGTAATTTAATTAAAAGGGTATTTTGGGTATTTCATTACTTGGTCAAAATTCTTGGTCAATGGTCTTCCTTTGACCAAATTTATGGAGGGGGAGGGGGGACAAGGTGGCTAGTCAAGCCCCCCAACATGTATTCCATGTTTTGTGTTCTTTGTCTAGTATTAATTTTTAAGTATGCAAATTTTCTAGTAATTAATATGGGACAAGGGGGCGGCAATGTGTTCCCTAGTGGAAGAATCATGTAAATTTTGTACCAAAATATATATATTGTATGTATTGGATATGAAAAATAGGTATTGGGTATTGGTTTGGTAATTAACGGTAAATACGTATCTTTAAATAACGTTTGTAAAAGAATTAGGAAAATGTTTGGGAATGATTTTTGGCACTCTTGAAATAATTTAAGGAGTATGAAAAAGCATGAAAAATAATTGTTAGGAGTGTCGGGTGCGTTGTCCTTTTAAATCGCAAAATGCGTTTGTTTAAAGTAACAATCGTAAATAAATAAAAGGGATTTGTTTTAGGGTTTAAAATTGTGAACCGGAGTAGAAGCAAGGTACTGGAGCGTTGTGGACTAAATATAGTCTAAATTCATAGTGTTCAAGAGGGTTGTTCCTCATTTTATATTTATTTAACCAAATAGTTATTCGTAGGAAGTGTCCTTGTAAAATCTCAAAGTTGTAAATTGAAGTTTGAAAATAAATGTTGACGTGAAAAATTACGAGTTGTCACATTCGTGTGCTTCATGTTCCATCCAGGTTTCAGTATGCGGATATATTCACTAAGGTCGTCCCTACTGCATTGTTTCTTGAGTTTCACTATAGTTTGAACATCCGAAGGCCTTCCGTTCCAACTACGGGGGAGTATTTGCGAATGATTTATGTTATTGGGCCTAGCTCGAGTTTAGTCCGAATACAATTTTAGTCAGATTACAATTCAGTTATATTTGTGTATATATACGTTGCTGATGCGTGGTTTTGCAACCTTACAACAGGTTTTACCTCTCGAGGGATCTCAAGAGGCTTACAACCCCACCAGGCAGTGTACCTGACCGATGTAGTATAGTGTAGTGGTAAGTACGGGGGATTGATCGTTCTCCACAGGGAATAGTGTTCGTTAGGTATGAAAAACTACTCTAATAGGTCTAGGGGTGGGAGAAGATTCTTTTTTATGTTTTTATAATTTTATGAAAGCAAGTAAAATCTCGGGTTTGAAAGAGTGGGCGGAATTAGTTGCTAGTCAACTAACCCAAATAACTACGAATGCAAATAAAATAAAATAACTGAAAATGAAAAGGTGGTGAAATTTATGTGGAGAAAAATGTGTTTACTTAGATTTCCTTATTTCCTAACTATCTTTTACCGGTTGATTAGTGTGTATTAATTGCGTGGATGACGGGTGTATTCCTTAATACCAATCGTGGGGTGGCGTACGTACTTCCCCAACTCTACAAGCTCCTACTTCACTCCTATGTCGAGCCGGCTAGGAAGCTCCTAACATGGGATCACTAGAATTCGCTTGTGCATTAAATACAACCATAAAAACCTTTAGTACGCATTGGTTCATGTTTCTTAAGACGTTCAAGCAAGTTACCGAATAGGAAGTTAGCCAGTTTTCTTAAGCCTAACATAGATAAACAATCATCCAATACAACTAATAACACACTAATAACCAATAATCAATAGCTAGGTTTCATTAGATCTAAGCAAACACAAGATAAATCTAGCCTAGCATGTTAAACAAAAGACAAGAACAAGATAGAATCAAACAACACATAGACATATTGAATGATTAATTGATAACTTATCTTCAATGTAACATGGAAGATCTCAAGGCAAAAAGCCTTGAAAAAGCTGCTAAAATCGTCTTAGGGTTTTCACACACAAAGTTCCCCAATAATTACATATAGACTTTCAGATCTGACGGCGTCACGTTATGGAGTGTGACGCCGTCACCTCGCCGCTTTTAGGGTTCCCGGATGGCCTTCTTGACGCCGTCCCTCTTTAGCTCTCCAAAATCCGTTCTGGCTTATCAAGGCTTGACGCCGTCAGAATTAGGCGTGACGCCGTCCCTCTTTAAATTAAGCCGTGACGACCTTGATCACTCCAAAGGGTGACGCCGTCAGAATTCCCATGCAAATTTCTCTGGCTTATCATGAGTAATTTTCACATCCACCTTTTTCTTGCCAAGCCATGACGCCGTCCAGGGCAATCCCTGACGCCGTCAAAGGTAACTTTTAGCCGATTTTGAGACTTTGTCGTTTTCTTCACTTTTATGCTCCAAAAACGTCCAAAATGTTTCCTTTTCCAGATTTCTTCTCAAAAGTACCTAAAATGACAAAAGGAACGATTTAGGGCAATATTTGATCAAATAAATACGATTTAGGGCTTAAATGACCCCCTAAAAGCGGTACACTTTTCGCTTCATCAAATACCCTTACACTTGAGATTTGCTTGTCCTCAAGCAAATGCGCTTTTATTCTAATCAAAATACAAGTTAGGGGTCATTTAATGCTAACATAAAAGTAATTACAACAAATATTCGTTCCACTTTAATCATAATAAGCACGGAGATTACAGACTAGCACCTCACAAGTAGTGTTTAGATACTCACATCTCTCAAGTGTCATCAAAATAAATCTCATAAATGAAAACGGATAATATCTCTCACTACCTGTCATAGCAAATAGATTACCATAGGCTTGGGAAAGGATCGAAAACCTCCTCCACTAGGCGTAAGCACCAAAGATAAACTATCAAAGAGGGCTTTTAAATGGGTTATAACGTTAGGTGTAGGGATATGATAAACACGGTTTTGTTGGATAAGGGATATTTTGCTGGTGGCGAGTTAAAGATCTTGATCAATTACATGTACTATACAATGTTGCTAAGTCAAGACTCGACTCAATCTTAAACTAAAAATAAAATAACAAAAACATAAAATAAATATAAAATGAAACGGGATGGCAGTCCGTATGTTTTTTTTTTTCTATTTTTCTTTTTCTCTTTTTTTTTTGTATTTTTCTTGATTTTTTTTTTTTTTTTTTTTTTTTTTTTTTTTTTTTTTTTTTTTTTGCATACACTCTTGCCCTACCATCCAAAATAATACATTATAGGGGCGTTGCATTCCCCTTACACTTGAACTTTTACATAACTTTACAAATAACTATTCTAATGACTCGAATTAAGAAAATTGAAAAACTTGGAGTACTTTTTAAAATATTTAGCTCATATGGGGGTAATAAATGATGTTCTTACCCATTACTCCATTATACTAGTACTTTACCCATGAGTCCCAATCGTCCCAAAACAATATGTACAAGGATATGACTCGACTTAGCAACCATGTAATCAATTAGATAATTAACTAAGGGTTTAAACAAATGTTGTAACAATAATGCACTAAAAAATGAGTGCATACAAGGTAGGCTAAGGCGATTTGGGTGTACATTTTAGTGGGGTGTAAACAAATTCTTCCTTTAAGTAAAATGCTTAAAGGTCGAAACGAAAAGATAGGCTCTGAGGGGTGTACTAGGGGTATCGTGTACTAAAAATGAGTACAACGCAAAGGGTGTGGGAGAATTACTTGACCAATGTAGCCAAAGTAATTATAACAAAAACACAGGTGTAAAACAATGGGTTAATCCTAATGCCTCTTATCATGTAGTAAATCTAACTACACGAATGTAGTCTCACTTGTGGCCTCGGAATGGTCCTAACGCAAGTTCTAGAATCTAAGTGCTACCGGTACACACATCATAGCAAAATGCTTTTCCAACCAATTCTAGGGGCGAACCTCACATATTTGGGGGTGGAAAATTTTTTTTAGTGGTACGGTTTTTTGTGCTAGTCATATAACTCCTATCCGTGAGACGCTCATTAGAACTAAAGTTTCACTCCTAAATGTTGTAAAAAAATTTAAATTTGGCACTAAAATTACCCTAACAGGTATTTATCTCAGTTTTATTACACATCTATTATTAAACAAACAAAAATCAAGCGTAATAGCATTCTCTAATCGTACTTTTACCCCCCCTTACACTTAAGATGAACATTGTCCCCAATGTTCAAATAACAAGATGTAAAATAAAAAAGTAAAAGAATGAAATCAAATACTCCCCTGATTCGCTCGGTGGATAATGAAGTAACACGGTTAGATCTTCTTCCATAGAGAATGTAAAAGCTCCATGACTAATGCATCGCCAAAAGCTTGATCCAAAACACTTCTTTGTCCAAAATAACCTGTTAAGCCTGAGAAAACAAACACGAAAACCTGCATAACATCGGCGGGATAAACTCTATATATAAGGATATAATGCTTGTAGAATGATAATTTTGCAGATTCCTGGAGATTATAAGTTAGAGATTTAATAAAAACTTTTATGAAAACAAAACTTTCAAAAATTTTCAGAAAATTAAACCTGACGCCGTCAGGTTGTAAATCCTGACGCCGTCAGAAATAATCTGACAGAATTCTCATGTTAAGTTTCCGGAAAAATTTTGGAAAAACCTATACCTTACTTCCTGGAAATCCTGCAAAACATCATTATGACTCGATACAAGCATTTGACTCAAACAAACACTAATATGTATGTTCATTTATTATTATTACGATTCATGTTCATTTGTGTTCTAAATAAACCGATTTAGATTTCCCTTACACTTAACTTTCGCAAAATACCTTTATATGTAGTTAAGACGAAGTTAAAAACAAAATAAAGCATTTTCACAATTTAGTTTTTGAACATGAATCAATAATAATAAAATTTAAACATACATACGGAAACAAATAAAATCAAACAAACAAATAAACAAACACACAAAACAAATAAAGCTTGGGTTGCCTCCCAAGAAGCGCTTTTCTTTATTAACGAGTCTTGTAGCTAGACTCAAAGTCACGCTACCCTATGTAAGTAAGCTCGTCATCGAGGACGTCTTTAGGGTTAAGCTTGGATTGAAGTTTTCTATTGGTCCGCTTAGTACGATATATCTTTTCAAACTTCTCTCCATCTGGGTCATACAATGTCATCTTAATATGCCATGACCCATCTCCATCTTTGGGTGGTTTGTCCCAATCCCACTTATGATCATCGTCCTCACAATTCCACTTATTCATCCCTAGGTTAATTGGCAAAACTCCTAGGAAATCAATCATCTTCCTAAAAACTAGAGGGTCTTCAAATGGATCCAATTCGGTGTCCCTAGCCAAGAGTTGCTCTACCGTATGTGTTCGGTTAACAAAGTCCTCTTCTAGGTAAAATAGGCGTTGGGGTCCTATGAAGTCTCTATCGATCCAAGGTCCATATCTAGATGGTCTCCTATTTAATTCTAACCAATGGGGTGTTGGTTCATCACTAGCATCATAGGTATGTTTCTACACATCATAGACTGACCAAGTATCTCCTTCTCCTGCCGCTATCTTAGATTCCTTACAATCAATCATAGCACTAGCGGTCGCTAAAAATCCTCTACCTATTAACAAGGGGCATGTAGGGTCGCTAACCATATCAAGGACGTGGAAATCGGCTAAAATGGTTAGTTTTCCTATGTGTACTAACACGTCTTTGACTACTCCAACCGGGTAAGCAACACTCCCATCCGCTAAACCAATTATCACCTCGGTTTCTTCAAGTTTTCCTAGTTTTAAAGAGGTGTAGAGAGGTAACTGAAGTAGGTTAAGGCTTGATCCAAGATCGGCTAATGTGTCATAAGCCTCCGAATTACCGATCTTGCAAGGTAGAACAAATAAGCCCGGATCATCTAATTTCTTAGGTAGCTTGTTTTGAACGAAGGCGGTCCCTTTTTCGCCTAACTTGAGCTTCTTCTCATCCAACACATCAACAACCGGACTTTCAAGGTGGAGCTCCTTGAGTTCTTCGTCAAGGTTTTGAGTGGGAGGTGTTTCAACTATGTTGTTGACCAATTTGGATGTCATAACTTCTTGGTCATTTGGAACGACTTGGGTTTGTTTGAAACACGTACTCATGGAATTGACCGAATAATATTGTGGACAAGAACTAGGAGACGAAACCGACGAGATGGCGTTGACGTTTAGTTTCGGGTTCTTGACCGTGTTGCTAGGGAGTGCTCCCATTTCTCGGTCATTGAGGGCTTTCAACAAAGTGTCAATCTTATTGGTCATCTCGCTTTGTTTTTGTTTGAAATCGGCTTCAAACTTGGCTAAACGAGCTTCTTGAGATGCCATAAATTGGGAAATCAATCCTTCAAAGTTATTGGTACTACCATTGCCGGAAGGATTGTTGTTGAAAGTACGGTTCGAGTTGGAACCGCTTGATTGGAAACGATTAGGTGGGTTGGAAGAATTGGTTTGTTGTGCGTTTTGGTTTTGTTTCCACCTAAGGTTCGGGTGATTTTTCCATGAGGGGTTGTATGTATCACCGTAGGGGTTTGGCTCGGGTTTGAAAGTGTACCACTTGTCTCCCGCTCCGTCGGTACGCGAGGATGCGTAGTCCGCAAAAGCTTGTTCGGGGAGTTCCATGCAATCACGAGTGTCGTGGGGACCACTACATAATTCACATGAAGAAGTGATTTTGTTCACTTGGCTTGAAGGTTTAGGAGCCTCGTAGGATTTCATGAGAAACTTGACTTGGTCTTCAAGTTCTATGATCCTACGGTCGGAAGTGCTTGGATTGTTCGAAGGCAAAGATATTGCCTTGACCGTTTTATTCAAATCACGGGGATCATTCCAACTTTCGTTGTCATAAAGAGCAAGATCTTCTAGGAGAGCCCATGATTGTTCCGCACTTAGATCACGTAGCTTACCACCGGCCGCTTGGTCAATGGTTTGCCTCGTGGAGAGATTGATATGGTCATAGAAGATTTGGACTTGGAGCCAAAGTTCTAAGCCATGGTGAGGGACTTTTTGGAGTAAGTCCTTGAATCGAGTCCATGCCTCGTAGAGGGTTTCGCCTTGACGTTGTTGGAACATCAAGATATCATTCCTTAGCTTGGTAGTTCTTCCCGGTGGGAAAAACTGAGCAAGGAAACGAGTGGTGAGATCATCCCAAGAGGTGATGGATCATGCGGGTTGACGCTCTAGCCATTGACTAGCTTGGTCCCACAGAGAGAATTGAAAGAGACGCAATCTGGTCGTCTCACGAGTGGCAACATCAAGGTCTATAGAATCAACGATTTTGAGAAAGTCCTTGAGATGTTGATTAGGATCTTCAGAACGAAGTCCATGGAATGCGCATCCGCTTTGCACCAACCGGATGGTGTCGGATCGCAAGGGAGTGACATTGGCTCCTTGAGTGAGCTCAATGGTGTTTCGATAGCCATGGTGGCTAGGACGGGAGTACTCTCCTAAAGTACGGGCTCTAGGAGGTTGTGGTGGTTGTTGTGGTGGTGGGTTGTTGGGATCAAGGATATTACCATCTTCCATGATGTCGAATGGTAATGGTTACGAACAAAGAAACGAAGAAAATAGATAGACTAAAGAAAACCTAGAAAAATAAAATAAAAAATCTCACTAGAAAGGAATCTAGTGAGTAGACCTATAAAATAAAAAATTCAACCTAAACAATAACTATTCCCCGGCAGCGGCGCCAAAAACTTGATGCGTGGTTTTGCAACCTTACAACAGGTTTTACCTCTCGAGGGATCTCAAGAGGCTTACAACCCCACCAGGCAGTGTACCTGACCGATGTAGTATAGTGTAGTGGTAAGTACGGGGGATTGATCGTTCTCCACAGGGAATAGTGTTCGTTAGGTATGAAAAACTACTCTAATAGGTCTAGGGGTGGGAGAAGATTCTTTTTTATGTTTTTATAATTTTATGAAAGCAAGTAAAATCTCGGGTTTGAAAGAGTGGGCAGAATTAGTTGCTAGTCAACTAACCCAAATAACTACGAATGCAAATAAAATAAAATAACTGAAAATGAAAAGGTGGTGAAATTTATGTGGAGAAAAATGTGTTTACTTAGATTTCCTTATTTCCTAACTATCTTTTACCGGTTGATTAGTGTGTATTAATTGCGTGGATGACGGGTGTATTCCTTAATACCAATCGTGGGGTGGCGTACGTACTTCCCCAACTCTACAAGCTCCTACTTCACTCCTATGTCGAGCCGGCTAGGAATCTCCTAACATGGGATCACTAGAATTCGCTTGTGCATTAAATACAACCATAAAAACCTTTAGTACGCATTGGTTCATGTTTCTTAAGACGTTCAAGCAAGTTACCGAATAGGAAGTTAGCCAGTTTTCTTAAGCCTAACATAGATAAACAATCATCCAATACAACTAATAACACACTAATAACCAATAATCAATAGCTAGGTTTCATTAGATCTAAGCAAACACAAGATAAATCTAGCCTGGCATGTTAAACAAAAGACAAGAACAAGATAGAATCAAACAACACATAGACATATTGAATGATTAATTGATAACTTATCTTCAATGTAACATGGAAGATCTCAAGGCAAAAAGCCTTGAAAAAGCTGCTAAAATCGTCTTAGGGTTTTCACACACAAAGTTCCCCAATAAGTTCCACCACAATGACAAAAAATTACGAAACTATATATAGACTTTCAGATCTGACGGCGTCACGTTATGGAGTGTGACGCCGTCACCTCGCCGCTTTTAGGGTTCCCGGATGGCCTTCTTGATGCCGTCCCTCTTTAGCTCTCCAAAATCCGTTCTGGCTTATCAAGGCTTGACGCCGTCAGAATTAGGCGTGACGCCGTCCCTCTTTAAATTAAGCCGTGACGACCTTGATCACTCCAAAGGGTGACGCCGTCAGAATTCCCATGCAAATTTCTCTGGCTTATCATGAGTAATTTTCACATCCACCTTTTTCTTGCCAAGCCATGACGCCGTCCAGGGCAATCCCTGACGCCGTCAAAGGTAACTTTTAGCCGATTTTGAGACTTTGTCGTTTTCTTCACTTTTATGCTCCAAAAATGTCCAAAATGCTTCCTTTTCCAGATTTCTTCTCAAAAGTACCTAAAATGACAAAAGGAACGATTTAGGGCAATATTTGATCAAATAAATACGATTTAGGGCTTAAATGACCCCCTAAAAGCGGTACACTTTTCGCTTCATCAGTTGCATTGGTGATTAAAGTTTATAGGAAATTCATTATTCAATATATAGGAGGTTTGATTATGGTTGCGTTTCTTGGACGTTCTTTATTGTTAGTAACCACAACACGATCTCGAACTGAAATTTGAGGCATCATGTCTACTTGAGACATTCCAACAATTAGGATAAATTTATACAGATATAATCTTGTCATGAGTAATCAATTAATTAGTGATAAAAGATGATATGTCACATAGCTATGGTTATTTAGCAATGAACGAAAATTGTAGAACTTACTCATAAAAAGTGAATTCAAAATCAAGCAACAAAAGAACGGGAATGATTGATGCTTGAAGTTGGGTTTCCCATGGATTTTTTGTTGGAAGCGTGAAGTAGAAAACTAAAGAGTCAGATGCCATTATATTTGGAGATTTACGGTTCTATTCTAGTCGATTGCTAAGGTTATTTAGGTTGGTTTCGCTGCTGTATTTATTGATTTTTGAACCTTATTAATTACTCATAAACATCAGCAGGGCTCCAACATGTGACGTGATTATTACTTTATTATTATAAAACCCTAATGTCTTAGGGTTTCAGTGTGAATTGAAGTAAAAAACGCTACTTAGTATTCTTGTTGTTTTCGTTTACTTTGTGAAGGTGTGATGTTGAAATTGGGGTTTTTGGATTTGAGTAGAGGGGGCGAAAAGAAGAAAAAGAAAAAGGGTACTGATTCGAGTGGTGTTGGGTTCGATCACTCGGCCATGGAATCTAATTTCCCTACTCTTAGTGAACTAGCTTCTAAAGTTCGTAACGAGCAGGTATTAATTATTGAGGGTGATGGGGAAAAAGTCAACATGTTTTTGAGCTTTCTATTGTGGTGAATGAGGGTACTAATCAGGTTCACAATGAAGGTGCTACATCTAATGGTGTGCTCTTAAGTCACAAAACTTTGGTACGAATACGACTATGGATTCGATTACGAAAGTTGCGTGTACAAGTTTCGAAGAGGCACTTCGTGGTGTTTCTGATGCTAATGCTTCTATACCTTCAAATGTTAATGTGGATAAGACACCCGTGACTAAGTCTAATGTAGATGCCCCCTCGACTTATGCTTCTAAAACCAGCCCTTCATCTTCTAATAAAGCTAATTTTCGATTTATTGATGAGACAGTACCTAAGGATGCTGATTATGATGCGGGTTTACCCATTGGTTCGGTTCAGGAGGTTAATAAGCGGATGGAAAATTAGCTTTATGGGTATTTTATTGGGAAAATACTTGCTTTTCCTGTGGTTGAATGGTTCATGCGTAATAATGGGGGTAAATATGGTCTTCAGAAAGTTACAATGAACGCGAACGGTTTCTTATTCTTCAAGTTCTCGTCTCCAAAGGATGCTGAGGCTATTCTAAGGGATGGACCTTGGATGATTCGTGGAATTCCTATTTTCTCAATAAGTTGTCTCCATTGGTAAGTCTTCTTAGGGAATATTTGTCCTGTGTTCAGGTATGGGTGAAGTTCCACGATGTCCCTCGGGTTGCTTATACCCCAGATGGGTTGAGTTTGATTGCCTCTAAAATTGGTATTCCTATGATGCTTGATTCTTATACTAATACCATGTGTTTGGGGTCATGGAGACGTAGTAGTTATGCGGGATCTTTGATTGAAATCAATGCTTCCAAGGATTTCCGTGGTAATTTAATTTTGGCTATTCCTAAACTCGTAGGTGAAGGGTATACTAAGGAAACTATTAGCATTGAATACGAGTGTGAACCACCTCGGTGTGGTATATGTTTGCTTTATGGTCATTGATGTGTTTCGAAAGCTTTAAATTTATAATACTAGAAATGCCAATCAATCGACTAAAACAAACGGGAAAGTATACCCTTTCGAATGTAGTAAAGTCTAGGCAAGTCCAGGTCGTCCCAAGAGAATTGTAGTTTTCTCAGAATGTTCGTTAAGAGTGCTAAGGCCAAATTGATAGTCACTTATCAAATTAACCAAACGTGTATATAAACCAAGATTATAACGAGAGCAATGAAATATTAAGAACCAAACAAATGATGAAGCATGTTTGTTTAGGAAATGATCACTAAGACATGGAGATGTTTAGGATAGTATTTATAAGTTAGAAATAAAGATAACACAAGTTACAGATCCTTTCGACCCATATATGTAACAAGTGTTTATAACTTTATATTGATAAATAACAAGGAAATATTTCGACCTATAATCATTGTTATAATCTATATATGAAATGGAATGATAAAACATGGATTCATAAAGTACCCTTTTCGGCCTGTATACTTAGACAAGTCAAGTTTAATCAATTCAATAAACATATATCTAAACACTACATATCAAAGATTACAATGTACCCAAACAAACACATAAACGCCTACTCCATATTAGAACACATGGAAAACACATTCATACTTATGAATTCAGTAACTTGAAACATAAATTTAATAAAGAGAATACCAAATATCCGCAAATGAAGTGTTATGAGAACAAAAGAACCAATAACTAATCAATCTACTAATATCCAAAACCAAGTACCGAACCAATGATTCTTACATCAACCAATATCCAAAACCTTCTGTGATAACCCGAGAACCTGTCACGAACCTCTGGAAATCAGCAACATGTCACTAAATGGTGTGTTTGGTAACGGGTTTTATATATGACACTTGGAAGGATTTGGTGTGAATCCTCCAAGTGTATATGTTTTTAGGATCTGGAAATGTGGTAATAAGGTCTGGAAACTATGAGTGGTCACTGGGAATCGTAGCTATGATGGTGGTGGTGATGGTGTGGTGTAAAGGGGTGTTTTGATCAAGGAATTGTCACCTTCTTTGTTCAAGATTTCCTCCCCAAGTGGTGTTCTTGGTTATGGACGATTATAACATGTTCTAGGTGTTCTTTAGGGTATATATAGGCTTAGGAACACTTGGGGATGAAGTTGGGGGAGTATATGATCGGTTGGGACTCAATTTAATGCATTTTAGCTGATCAGAGTCGAAGTTCGGCGCACTTACTTTGCAAAACCGCCGCACTTTTTGTCTTCAAATGAATTTTCCCGCTGGTGAAAAGTGCGCCATACTTAAGTGCAAGTACGGTGTACTTGTGCTCGTTTTCAGCTGTTGGCACATAAATGAAAGTTGTAGCTCTATCTCTTAGCTTTCCGTGGCCACTTGAATCAACTAAATCGGAGTCCGTATGCTCAACTTATGACCAAAATAGTGGACAGGTGTCGGGAACCTTTGAGCTTGAGCTTGTTTCTTTGTTTATGCTCCAAATCTTCGTGTATTCTTTCGTTTTCTTTCACGACACATCACATGAACCTACAATAGTATATTTAATCTATTAAGTATCAAAAGTTCATATAATTCACCAATATACAAGCATAAAAGCACAGATAACGTGCATAGAAATATGTATAATTTGAGCGTTATCAGTCATTTGAATGATGATTATCCTAAAGCCGCTCCTAAACATGTCGTTAATGGGATGGGTAATAAAGACAAAGGTCCGGTTTCGGGAGCTACTAAGGAGGTGTCGAATGATGGGTTTACTACTGTAAAGCGAAATGGTCCCACTTATAAGCGGGTTTTTGGGGTTTCTTAGACCAAGAAAATGGAGTATCGTACAGTTACACCTAAGAATACAAAGGCTTCTCCTTCTAAAGAATCTACTAAGGAGGCTTCTACGTCTAAACAACCAAGTAAGGATGCTGAAGTGGTTAAAACGTCTAATGCCTTTGGTGCTCTTGGTAATTTGGATGAGGATCCTATTGTTAGTATAGATTCGGATTTTGATAATGGTTTTGGGAATATGGATAAACTGAAAACTGCTACTATTGATTCTTTTGGCAGTCCAGATACTACTCCTAGTTGAAAAGATTAATAAGCTTGAAAGTCAATTAATTGAGGGGAAACTTGTATTTTTGGGTGATGATGGGAAGCCGCTTCCTATGCAAAAGGCTAATGTGGAAAACTACGCAAGCATCCCAAGTTCGTCCAATGCGTCTCCTCTTTGTATTTCGAAGAGCACTCCTAACATGGTTAAAGAAGGAAAAAAGGTAGGCAATCCATTTTCTAAGGTTGGTGATCTAGTTATCTCGGATAGTGATGATGATGAAGTCCTTGATGACTTCAATGAAACTTCTAATTTTATGGCATTTGACGGTTCTAAAGGTGGCAGTGGAGTGGGCATGAGGAGCTTATTGGAGCAATGGAAGGAAGATACCCATGACCAAAACCCTTATGATGATGATGACTTTGATGATTGTGGTCTGACCGATGCTCAATTGACGTTTGTTAATGCTTATGACATTAGTCTCCGTGGTCAGATTAGATAGGTTGTTTTTATTTTGTTTTGCATAAGTATGACATGTCAATTCTTATGTTTAGTATGGTATTAAGCACTGTAGGCATTTTTGATTTGCTTTTTTTGGGCTGAGGTGTTAGATTCACCACATTTGTTGTAATTAATTGTTTTTTTGAAGTATTAATAAAAAAATCCCAAAAAATATTTGGCCCATTTATTTCTTTTTCTTTTTTATCATCTCTTATTTTTTAACAAATCATTTTCCTACAACTCATTTTGTGAAAATCTTTTTGTAAATTTTTTTTGAATTTTTTTTCTTCTAAACCACACGTACTAATTAAATTTAAAGAAACTTCCAAAAGTAGCACAGAGGCCTAGCGGTCCTCTCTTTTCTAGACTAGAAAAAAATTCCCAAAATATCAAAAGGCGACCTGGCAATTCGGCAACCACCTTAATAGCATGACACGTATCCAATTTTTTAAGTACACAAAGTACAAAAAGTACTAGGCGACTTGTACTTTGGGCAATTTGATTTTTGTCTTTTAATGAAAAAAGTGGAACACATGTCAAGCATATAAGTTGGTCGCTCAATTATCAGGTCGCCCTTGGCTATTTTGAGATTTTTTTTTTTTTTTTTTTTTTTTTGTGGTCTAAAAAAGGAAAGACCATTTGGCCTCTGTGCTACTTTCTGGATTACTCCGTAGCTTTTAAATTTATTGAATGGTTTTGAATGAATGACTTGACTCGTCCAGTCCGGGACAAATTCCAATAAGGCTTTTTCACGATTCATTAGAAGTTAAAGAAATGATGTTGTTACAACCACTCGATCTTCAAGATACGGCATATCTCCGAGTGGTACCAACCCAATATATGGGAACCAAACTACAAAAATAATATGTGGTGATGCTGCAAAAGGAGGTGATGTCGGCAGAATAATTTACAATTCACACAATGCCTAGCAAAAATGTCATTTGACATATTTGTAGTGATACAATTAATCATGTCAGCCATTTCTTTAAATACATATAAGAGTGTTCGGTTTGGGACGTTTTTTGTACGCCGTTGGTACCACTAACGGATGAACGGCACGCCATATTGCACCGCTCGTCCCGTTGTTCGTGTGTAGTTGGGCATTTATCTGGTGCAATCAATAGCACCATTTTTATTTATTTATTTATTTTTTTGAAAAAGGTTAACGTTTAAAACGGCTAAAAAAATTAACCCCCTTTTTTCACTATAAATACCCACTTTTAAACATCTACTCTTCAAACATTCTAACAAAATCAAAATTTAAATACACTTTCACATACATTTTCATCAACTCTTCCATATTTCATACACTTTTATGTTCCAAAAATCTTACGGCTTTTCACTTTCACACACCGTCGAAGAAATCAATGATGATGTTCAGAAACTAATTGAGGGAGATACCATTCGTTAGGAAGCGATTATCGAATTAGTTGAGTAGTTTAGCAAAGCACAATATGCTAAAGATGATCTGAGAAATATTAGACTATAGATTATGCTAGTAGGCCTAAGCCTGTCTGTGGGCTTTGGCCTATTTATCATCTAATAAGGAAAGCATATGCGGAATGCAAAGACATTCCGCAAAAAAAAAAAAAAAAAAAAAAAAAAAACTGCTGTAGCTTCGATTAACTCTTTTTTATAAGACGAAGCTTGGAAAGATTGGGAGATACAAGATTCTTTGTATAAATTAGCGTCAACAATACAAGAAAACATCAGTACTAAATTTCATTGAATGCATAAAAGAAACAAATAGAACGATTGTGTTTTTATTTTCTTATAATGTTTTTTAATTGTTGTATTTTGTTTTACGTATTGTACTTTTAATTTTAGTTGAATAAAATAATTTTTCTTTTTTTTTCCTTTTTTTTTTTATGTTTTTATTTTTTTTAAATAAAAAAAGAGAAAAAAAATGAGACTTACAAGTGGTACCACTAACATGTTATTTGGTTTTTTGTTGAAAAGGTATTTTAATTATTGGTTAGTTATTAAGTGCCTGATAAGACGACGTTAAAATGACAGACTAACAACGTGTTCTTGTTTCATCCCGCACCAAGCACTCTAACTAACAACCTATTTAAATTTCCTCATCAAACTTAGCTTCTATACAATTGACACTAATATGACTTTGCGTTGAAAAATATAAGCCTATAAAGTTATACATTATCCATTATCCAATAGGGAAAATGCTAAAAAAATACATCGAAGTTGTCATTTTATGACATTGTATGGTGCCACCTTTTTTTTATAAGAAAATGATTAAACTCTTGAAAGCGTCTCATTGTGGGTATAAACGTCACATCATTAGTCCTTTATACTAACGGCCGTTAGTAAATAACTTACAATTCCGTTTTCTTACGTTTTTATACATTTTCAGCCGTTTTCGTCCGTGTTTCTAAGTTTTCGTCCGTTTCCATCAATTTTTTTTTGCGTTTTCGTCCGTTTTTACACGTTTTTGTCAGTTTTTGTCCCTTTTTTACACGTTTTCGTCCGTTTTTACACGTTTTAGTCCGTTTTATACACGTTTTCGTCTATTTTACACGTTTTCGTCCGTTTTTACACGTTTTCGTCCGTTTTTTACACGTTTTCATCCGTTTTTTACACGTTTTCGTCTGTTTTTACACGTTTTCATCCGTTTTTACACGTTTTCGTCCGTTATTATCCGTTTTTTATACGTTTTCATCCGTTTTTATACGTTTTCGTCCGTTTTTATATATTTTTCTGTTTTTACACGTTTTTGTCTGTTTTTACACGTTTTCTATCGTTTTTTACACGTTTTTGTCCGTTTTTACAAGTTTTCGTCCGTTTTTGTCCGTTTTTTACACATTTTCGTCTGTTTTTACACGTTTTCGTCCGTTTTTACACGTTTTCGTCCGTTTTTGTTCGTTTTTTACACGTTTTCGTCCGTTTTATACATTTTCAGCCGTTTTCGTCCGCGTTTCTACGTTTTCGTCCGTTTCCATCAATTTTTTTTGCGTTTTAAAAAATTCAAAAAAAATTATTTTAATTCGAAAAAAATTAAAAAATTCGAAAAAATTTCCGGATTTTTATAAATTTTTCTACGTTTTCGTCCGTTTCCATCAATTTTTTTGCGTTTTATAAATTTTCCGAGTTTTTACAAGTTTTTTCGAATTTAAAAAAAAATTCGAATTCTTATAAATTTTTCAAATTTTTACAAGTTTTTTCGAATTTAAAAAAAAAATTGAATTTTAATAAATTTTTCGAATTTTAATAATTTTTTTCAAATTTTTATAAAAACGGGCAAAAACAGACGAAAACGTGTAAAAACGGACAAAAACGGACGAAAACGTGTAAAAACGGACGAAAACGTGTAAAAAACGGATAAGAACGGACAAAAATGTGTAAAAACGGAAAAATTTATAAAAATTCGGAAAATTTTTATAAAAATTTGTAAACCCTAAACCCTAGACCCTAAAACAAATAAAAAAACGGACAAAAACGTGTAAAAACGGACGAAAACGTGTAAAAACAGACGAAAACGTGTAAAAAATGGATAAAAACGGACGAAAACGTGTAAAAACGGATGAAAACGTGTAAAAACAGACGAAAACGTGTAAAAAGGGACAAAAACGGACGAAAACGTGTAAAAAAGGGACAAAAACGTGTAAAAACGGACGAAAACGCGTAAAAAATGGATAAAAACGGACGAAAACATGTAAAAACGGATGAAAACGTGTAAAAACAGATGAATACGTGTAAAAAATGGATAAAAACGGACGAAAACGTGGAAAAAACGGATGAAAACGTGTAAAAACAGACGAAAACATGTAAAAACAGACGAAAACGTGTAAAAAACGGACAAAAACGGACGAAAACGTGTATAAACGGACGAAAACGTGTAAAAAAGGTACAAAAACGGACGAAAACATGTAAGAGTGCTCGGTTTGGGACGTTTTTTGTACGCCGTTGGTACCACTAACGGATGAACGGCACGCCATATTGCACCGCTCGTCCCGTTGTTCGTGTGTTGTTGGGCATTTAGCTGGTGCAATCACTAGCACCATTTTTATTTATTTATTTTATTTTTTGAAAAAGGTTAACGTTTAAAACGGCTAAAAAAATTAACCCCCTTTTTTCACTATAAATACCCACTTTTAAACATCTACTCTTCAAACATTCCAACAAAATCAAAATTTAAATACACTTTCACATACATTTTCATCAACTCTTCCATATTTCATACACTTTTATGTTCCAAAAATCTTATGGCTTTTCACTTTCACACACCGTCGAAGAAATCAATGATGATGTTCAGAAACTAATTGAGGCAGATACCATTCGTTAGGAAGCGATTATCGAATTAGTTGAGTAGTTTAGCAAAGCACAATATGCTAAAGATGATCTGAGAAATATTATGTAGGATATTCACTAACAAAGAAACACAAGTTTGGGACTAGAGTTTGGATCGAATGGTGAGTTTTAGAGAGAGAAAGAGATGGAACCTTTGTAGAGAGAGAAACAAATGTGTATTAGCTTGATAAGCAAATGAGGTCCAACCCTTCCCATGGGTGGAAGGGTGTATTTATAGTCCTTACATATTGTGCCCCTAGTGGGCTGTGGAGTGAGCTGACAGTGGGTGAAGACCCGACCCACTCCACAATATTAATAATAACTAACCTACTAATAATATTACTAATTATCCAACGAGCTATGTTGTGCTAATAAGTATTCGGGGTGACCGAGTCTTCAACTGAATATTTATATTCCTAACAATCTCCCCCTAAGGGAGGTCACCCCGGAAGTAATGTTCTGAATTCTAGCACCTCTTCCTTGGATCTTGACTTCATAGCTCGAAGACCTTGATTCTTCAACGTAAAGACTCTTTGTGCCTTCAGCAGTGAACTTGAGATGACTGTTCTTTGTTTTGGATGATCTTTGAGTATTCTTTGAAGATATCATCCAACATATGTCTTCAAGTCATCTTGTGGCTTCGTCATCATGAGAAGTTGTGATCTTGGAACCTTCTTTGAGATCATCCGCCACTGTAAATCTCTGAGCTCATCCGTTGTAGTAGCATTGCCTTCACGTGTTTGGTTGTGACTATTGTTCTCGCATGCTCACACCTTTTTGGATCATGATATGTACCATCAGAGTTGCGAAAGCTATGTTGTAGGTCTTTTAGCTATCATGATGTCTTTAATAATAAGTTAGAAGTGTGAGCACGGAGTGTGGATTGACTCGTCTCATTCTGGAATCAGGAACCACCATCACCATCTTTATATGTACCTGAAATAAAACAGTTAACAATAAAGTTGGGGAACGAATATGGCTTTGTCATTCGTTCGGTGTGGTTGGATTAACCTTCGGTTCCGTGAGGACCGACCTGTGATCAGGTAGAATTCCCTTTAAAGGGAATTCTCCTTGACAGGAATTTCCAGCTTGTTGTAAGGACTCATTCAATGAACTAACATTGGACTCGTCTTACAAGCATGTTCTCATACCGGAACGTCTCAAAGCAGACAACACGGTTGAGTGAATCAGTGAATTGAGTACCCACTGATTGATAAGAAATTGATTAGAAAAATCACTCGTGTGTTACTAGATAAACAATTTTTATGTAACACGACGAGGGTTTTACACATTAAATCACATTTCTGTCATAAATACTTTTGTTTGAAAATTTTCACAATCAATGCGCTCGAAATTCATTTGATGAGCACATTGAAGGGTTTTCCAAAAGCATCCGTCAATCCATTTCCTGGAACAAGTTTGATTCAAATGTGAATCGCCCCATTGTTTCATTCCAGTTGTCACAGGTTTGATCCATGAAGGATCTCACATGTCACCCACCAAGAGCTTGTTTGATGTTGGCTCTAGAAGGATTTCCATCTTCATTGTGATTACTTAACGTATCACTAGGATGTTCTGGCAATACCACAAAGATAACGCGTAGGACTCTTCATATATATTTTCTTGCTTTTCACGGTGTATGAAACAGCAAGCATATTGGAAATGTGTCATAATGAGATTAATTGATGATCTCTTGGCTCTAGACTCAATAGTGCATTTTGATTTAGTGATCGGAGGCTGGAGAGGACTGCCACATTTTCAATATCATCTAACTCGGAGTGAGAGAGACGATAGCAACGTATTGATCTCCGTGACAAGTGAAACAAGAGTCCTTTGAGGGACCTTGAGTGGCTAGGGGAGGGTTGTGCAGCGTATCACTGGGTCCATGATACTTTGTCTTCAATGTCAGCAATCAACTAAGTGATTCTGACAGCATATGTATTGACCCGGTTTCTGCCTAAAGTGTAAGGAGGGCTTCTTTCTTTTCACCCTTTATCTTTACATTTCTTTTTCATTCTTCAACCCCTTCAGCGCTTACCGAGACTTCATTACTAGCACCTTGTTGGGTTTGTTCCAGTACTAGCTCCATCTCAGTCGGCACTTTTCCCTTATTCACTTTTCTCCTTTTTGATCATTCCTAAGGACTTCTATTCTAACTAGAGGATTGTCCCTGGGAAGATCCCTCCGGTTCTTGCTGGATCATGGGAACTAATACCTAACCTTACCATCCTTATAACTCCAATACATAAAGTAAAATGGTCGGTCCTTGGTATTCTTTCACAATAGCCATCACAAATCATTCGCTCCCCCTCAATATGTGCATCGATATACGAAAAGGTTTAGCACATATGGGAGAGCCTACACTTGAGTTTCAAAGGATCACATTTTATATCAGAATTTCATATTTAAGTCACATTCTCTCCCCCGATCAAAAATTTCAAACCATTTGAGATTTGTGATCCCAATTGATTTAAATATGTTTAGAAAATTTGGGAGAAAATGTGGTCAGGTTTAATATATTCTGATTATGAAGCATACAATGCTCCCCCTCAAACCAAGAGAGAGTGTCACTGCTGATGTTGCACAATGTTTAAAAAGGTGTCAAAATTTTGAACAAATAAACTCCCCCTCAATTAATGACCCATTTTCTATTTAAAGAGCTGTAGTCATTCAATTGAGTGATAAGTATTTGTGAAATTTAAGTCCAGTTACCACCTTGTGAAACACCAAAACTCTCTTGAAGAATCATAGAACTGAAAGAGTTCATGGTGCAAAGAAGACTTCTCTTCTTATACGCGAAATGATGCACTGAAACGTACATCAAATCGGGGAAACATGGATATAAAGTAATCCATGCCCAGGTGAACATCACCCGGTTGGAGGAATAGCTGTCTTTTTGGCGACATGCTTTCCCCATTGTACAGCGCGGGTTGCAGTATGAAGTAACTGCAAGCCATTTAGACATGTTTTAACAATCCATTTTAACTTCTGCTCGAGCTTCATTTAAAGACCCGTGCCATTATTGAATGACATTTCTAAGTCCGTAAATATTATCGATAAACAGAAGACATGCCTAGGTGAAACTATTTTTTGTATTTTCTATTTTTTAATTTTTATGGTTTTTCTTGGTTTTAATATTTTTCTATATACAATTTTCTGGTTCTATAATTTTCTATTTACAGTATGTTTTAAGATATGTACAAACTATATTATTCAGTTTAAGACGATGATGAAATGAATACCGAAATGAGGATACGTTCAGTATGTTGTAGAAATCTGTGGTCAATCATCTCTTAAACTTTCACCACCAAAGCTTTCGAGGCTCCTGAACAATCGACGGAACTTGAGCCTTCCCAATGTACAGCTTTGATAGCTTCCCCTCAAACCGACAATCTTCTTTTTGAGCAGATTCTAAGCTCTCTTTCAAGCTTACATAAGGTAAGTGTACAGTGGAAACCGTAGCAAACCACATCAAGTATTACTGCTCCTTTTTAAGAATAATCATCGTGATTCTCTGTTCGGAGATCCTCAAATAGATCAGCAACGAATCATCTCACATTTGAATAATTCTTTTCACATTACTTCCCGCTGAAGACTGAAGTAATGCATGCCAAGAGTATCCAGAGACCACTTCCCCCAAGTAGTTGAAGTGATGCAATCAGTCTTATTATATGAAGCCCAAAAACCCGAAGTACACACTCAATCCCATTTGATAAAGTCGAACACGTAACATCAAGATCGATTAAGACCCAATGCACTTTTCTCCCTTTTGGAATTTGCAGATGAGAATTGCTACACCAAAGTCATCTAAGTCCCGAGTGTAATCATCATACAATTGTGTACCTCTTTATTTATCAGAAACTGTTTCTTACATCTCTTCCCCCACGTAGTTGGAATAATACACCCGAAGGCACGAGTTACAACACTGATTTTCTCTGCGGTTATGACATTTGTCTTCCCGGAATAAAGTTCATCACGTGTACTCGTTGTGTATTCAACTGTATGTCTCCTTCCCCCTTGCTGGTTTTGATACCTCAGAATCAGCAACACATTTTACGCATATATTCTTGAGATCTTGTGAGAAGAACAAAATTAGCTCAAATGTATCAAGTGAGAATTAACTGTTGCCAAAACCGTCTCTGACTATCTTTATCAACCCTTAAGTAGGCTATTCGAAGTGATAACAGATGGAGCAAACACGATATACCAAACTTGAACCTGAAGATAGAATTCCCCATTCTTGTGACTTATGCTTGCACTAATGTTGGAAGAACGGTGTAGAGAATTAGTGCTCCAAGCAAATCTCTAAGTACTCAATACCCAACCAAGGTATGAGACATTAACACCTCTTACGATTATCCACAACGTCATCGGCGTGTGACACTGAGTACTACAACGTAACTCCTTTAAGTGATAATTACCCCGACTGCTAGTAACTAGATAACCTAAGTCTTCAACTTAAATCTTAAGCACGAGCAAGTTATCATTGAAGGTCATGCATCCAACCAAACCCGACTTCAAGATAGGATAAGATCACACCTTTGAGGAAGTCAACTTCAATCTCGAATAAGTGATACCTGATCAACTCCATGGTCACAATTAGATGCCCAACACAAGTGAGTGAACCAACAACCAAATGTACATCGAATCACTTGTTCACACTTCTCCCCCTCAAAGATTGCATAGGAGGATGCCATCTTTGATTGAACAAGTGCATATGAGGTTGATCCACTGTTCACACTTCTCCCCCTCAAAGATTGCATACGAGGATGCAATTTTTGATCGAATGAATAAACGTCCAATCTGTGATGGAAGTAGATCCACTGGATGTCTGAACGAGCATGGAGCAAGTATGAAGCCTTTTAATGAGAATAGTCAGAAACAAGAAGAGTCGTATGACCATTTCGCAAATCTCAATCACCATGTAGTTTATTCACCCTTCTCCCCCTCAAAAATTGCATATGACGACCAACTGCCATTTTTGATAGAGCAGGTGAATAAGAATATACTCCAATGTACGTTTATCCCCTTTGGTGACTGAATGAGCATTTGAAGAACATGAAGCTTGATGAGAATGGTCATAAATAAGAATATTCCTCTTCTTTCGAAGATAAAGCGCACTCAAGCGTACGCCTTTCTTTTCTTTGATGAACGGGGCCTGAAGAGATGTCAGCAGACGCCATTAGGATGAAGAGCGAGGCCTGCACTGATGTGTACAGACGTCATAATGATGAAGACCGAGGCCTGTACTGATGTGTACAGACGTCATAATGATGAAGACCGAGGCCTGCACTGATGTGTACAGACGTCATAATAGTTTCCCCTCATATGTTGTGAGCAGCCTGTGTCCAAATGTCAAAGGACGATCCGTACGACCTGCATTTGAAAACAGACGAAAGAAGAGAATTTGGAGAACCGGATCCCCAATTTAGGTTGGGTTCCAGTTGGTTAGTGCAAACAATCTTTGGGGCTGCTGAAACCATAGGTACCTTGGTTTTAACAATAGGGGCAACACTAGTAGATGCAATGGACCTAGTTAAGGGACATTGTGTATCTAAAGGGATAACTCTACCAGTAGGCTTCCATTCCTTAACAGGCACTACTCTAGGAATTGTAATCCTTGTTAAAGGGCAATGTTCCCCTAGTGTGAATGTTCGGCCCGTGGGCTTCCACAGAAAGCCCACATTGGTAAACATTTTCCCTGTAGGTTTCCAAGATTGCTTAATTTGTCTAGCTCTCCAAACTTTCTTAACTGGGGGTTTGTTGGACGACTTCAGAAATTTCTGAACACATTTATCATGATTACACGAAATTATGCATTCATTACATGTTTTGCAAAGTGAATTTGGATTCGAATTATGATTACTTTAGTTCAAATCTGACTTGTTGTTTCTCATGTGGTCTTCTACTTTCCTTTTAGGAACACTTTTAGCTAATGAACTCCTAGAATTCTTTGTGTTTCTCCTATATTTTGACTTGATAGCTTTAGTGTCACTATTAACTCCTGTAGAAGGACTGATGGGATTCTTAGTCTTTTTCACTTCTGGTTGCTGAACATGTTTTGATGTGCTAGGATCTGAAGTTTCCAAGTGTGCCTCAAAGGTTACATGCTTGTTCTTACTTGTGGATGATGATGCACCTAATCTATCTCTTTGGTTGCTAGACTTGGGACCCGTGCCAATGGCATATTCTAACTGTTCCTGGATCCTTTTTGTGAGGACGCAGGCATAACCTACTGCCTTATCAAGTGGTTTTCCTATTCTGTCCTCTTCCACAACCTCACGAAGTGTGTCAAGTCCATCCCTAAGGTGACAGAGATACATTTGATGGACAGGTCTGTTGTTTCTCATGGGAAATGGAATAGGCCCCACATCAACATCATACATTTTACAAGCAGAGACCTTTGATGCAACACAATTACAAGTGGTACTTGGCATTTTTCCTTTCACCCGAGTCTTAAGATTCTCAATTTCATTTAACAAAGAAGTTATCTTTTCATTATGACTATTTCTTGTAACTTTAATTGAGTCATATAACTCTTTGTAATGCTGTTTAATCTTAGAATTTTTTTCTCGAAAACACTCATTTTCATAATGTAACTTATTGATGGTGTCTTGATATTGAAAATTCTGAGAATCTGAAGGCGAAGGTTTATTGGTGCCATACACATCACACTTGTTGGATTTCAATTGGGCAATTTAGGCCCTCAACAGTCGAATCGTATTTGTGTGAGCTTGAATTTTTTCATCACGTTTGCTTAATTCAAAATATGTATCAAACTCAGGAGCATCTGAGGATGTCTTGACATTTGATATTTTGCATTTTTCTTCTAAGTGTTGATGTTTGAGTTGCAAATTCAGATAATCAACTTCTAGTTTAGAAAAACGTTTAACCATGTTATCATGGTCATCATTTTGAATTTTTTCAAGCAATTTCAAATTCTCCCCCTCAAGCTCAACAACACGATTTTGGGTAACATCTAAAGCAATAGAATACTCATGAAATTGACAAGCAGATAATGCAGAATCAGTAGCAGTATAAAATACATCTTGTGCAATACATCTAGCAATCAAATTCTCATTTGTGATGAGAATGTTCTTTCTTTCAATCTCACGAGTCTTAAGTTCTATCACATTTTGAGTTACCTCATTTTCCATATCTTTAAACACTACTTTCATTTCATTTATTTCGGTTTTAAGGGCAGTTTGCAACCCTTCAAAATGTTCTTTAAGTAGTTTAAAGAATGGCATGACCTCAGTCAAGTAACACCTTTTTGCATGCTCAAAACACCTTTCCCCCTCAGTAATGCCGGTTGGTGTGATTCTCTTCTTACATGTTTTATCAAAATCAGCAAACAGTTGCCAAAGCACATATAAGCTAATAAAGGTTTTGCATTCAGTGGGAAGAGACAATGGCACCAAATTCCTAGGTGTATTGGGAGGATACACCGTTATGGACGCAACTTTTCTAATGAGAGGGGTGTTGGCCTTAAGTTTTTCTTCCTTAAGTTTTTCATTATCTTGTTTCCAGAATATCTGTTCATGTGTTAACTTCTTTTGAGGAGCAAACACAGTCAAACGATTTTCCTCACTATAGTCATGGGGCTTGATTATTATTCGTCTGGCTATGCACTCGGGATCCCTCATTTTCTCATTCATTCTTTCCCTTGTCTCTCACTCATCTCCTCCTCCTCTTTAGTGTAGATAAGCTCAGGCGGGTCATGATTAGGCATAAACATCACATTAGAATCATTTAATGCAGGTTGGGCTATCTTAGCAATCTCATGAATAGCTAATTTAGATCTACCTACATTGCTTTCACTATGCTTGTCACTTAAATTTCTGTGCTTATATATCATCTGGGCAGTCTGTCTGGTTTGGTCTTGTGTGTACAACTTATCCTCAAGCTTATTCTTTAAGGTTTTGAGTCTAGAAAAATCATTTAAGAGTTCATTTTCTTTTTCTTTGAATTCTAGCTTAAGTGTAGTTATACACTTTTGTATTTCCTGTTTCTGTTTGACAGACTGTTCTAGGTGATTTTTCAAAGAATTCAACTCTTGTTTTAATGTTTCTTCTCTTACTCTAGACTCTTTAATAAGTGTACTCATTCGACCTTCTAATTTCTGCTCACGTTCATTAAGCTCAAACTTAGCACGCTGTTCATACATAGCTACTTGTTCTTTATAAATGTTTAGGCTAGTGATCAAGTTATCATCAGGGACAAACACAGTGTTCTCATGCAGCACATAATCATCATTTAGAACAGAAGATGCACAACTAGGTACAACAGACGCTTCGTTGTGATTCACATATTGTTCATATGGGAAAACATCGCTATTTCCCATATTAGCAATATCTGACTCAACAACGTTTGTCTGTTGTACTTTGTCGGGAATCTTTTGTTCATGCAACACATTATCATTATTAGTGACAGAAGATACCCCATTAGGTTCAGCCGACGCTTCGTTGTGTTTCTCATGTTGCACGTTGTTCCTAGCAGTATCTGACTCAACAACGTTTGTCTGTGGCTGATGAAGCTCTTTCTCTTGAGAATTCGGGCACACAAAGTCTCTATTGGCACCAACATAGTCAAACACGTTTATCTGTCGAACATCTTTGGGAATCTTTTGTTTGTCAATCATGTTGTACAATCTGAGTATCTCTGATATTGCAGAATCTGAAGTATTTGACATGATATTAACGTGCACGGGATTTTACAGTTCTATGATTTAAACCGAGAAATAGATTCTTTCGCGGGGTTTTACAAAATCAAGAATAAACCGTGAAATGATGCTTGATATGTGTTATGATGAAGGTCTGGTAGACTTGTTGATCTGTTTGGTATGGTTGTTGCAAGTTATTATGGCGAAATTTTGGTCTGAAAAACTTAAAACCTCAATAACTTCTTTTTGGAGCGATTTCAGGCTTTGAAAGTTAGGTTGAATGAATAAATTTGTTCAACGTGTCATTCTCCTCGGTCTCACGGTCGTTTTGACAGGTCGTGGGCTGAAAACGGAGTTACGATTCAAAAGTTATAGCCGTTTGAAGTTTTGACGTAAAAAGTACTAGTCAAACCGCCAGTATCAAACCGCTAAAACCCTAGGCAACCAAACCGCTAATTCAAACCGCTGAATCAAGGACCAAACCGCTAGTATCAACCCGCTGAACCAGAAGTATCAAGCCGCTGAAAGCAGAACCGCTAAAAGTTAAACCGCTGAGGATTAAACCGCTGAACGCTAAACCGCTGGAAGATTAAACCACTGAAACTAGACCCGCTAAAAAGTTAACCCGCTGACGATTAAACCGCTGGAACCTAAAGCCGCTAGAACCAGAGCCGCTAAGACCAAAACCGCTGAATCCCGTAAACCTCTAACACAACACGACAAGCCGCTAGACGACAAGTCCTGACAAACCGCTGCCACTAGTTGACAAACTGTCCTTTTCAGTACAGTTTGTCCTTTTCCAGAAACAGATAAACTACAAACCGCTATTAACCAAGCCGCTGGACCTAAACAGCCAAATTAAGGTAAACCGCTAACAAGAAACTTTCACAGAATATCAAACCGCTGCGAAGAAACTTCGTATGAACAGTAACCCGCTGGCAAGAAACTCGACAGATCTTCCACAAATAACTCACCAACACTATTGTGACTTATCAAGAACGATCTAAGACACCTTTATGAACCTAAAAGTACACGTAATACACTACTTTAACCACAAAACAAGATCAAACAAGGGTCTTTTTCTTACTCATTTGTTCGAACCAAAAAAACACCCAAAAACCAAACACGAATCTGAATATGCACTACACGAATCTAACCATGGCTCTTGATACCAATTGTAGGATATTCACTAACAAAGAAACACAAGTTTGGGACTAGAGTTTGGATCGAATGGTGAGTTGTAGAGAGAGAAAGAGATGGAACCTTTGTAGAGAGAGAAACAAATGTGTATTAGCTTGATAAGCAAATGAGGTCCAACCCTTCCCATGGGTGGAAGGGTGTATTTATAGTCCTTACATATTGTGCACCTAGTGGGCTGTAGAGTGAGCTGACAGTGGGTGTAGACCCGACCCACTCCACAATATTAATAATAACTAACCTACTAATAATATTACTAATTATCCAACGAGCTATGTTGTGCTAATAAGTATTCGGGGTGACCGAGTCTTCAACTGAATATTTATATTCCTAACATATTAGACTATAGATTATGCTAGTAGGCCTGAGCCTGTCTGTGGGCTTTGGCCTATTTATCATCTAATAAGGAAATCATATGCGGAATGCAAAGACATTCTGCAAAAAAAAACTACTGTAGCTTCGATTAACTCTTTTTTAGAAGACGAAGCTTGAAAAGATTGGGAGATACAAGATTCTTTGTATAAATTAGCGTCAACAATACAAGAGAACATCAGTACTAAATTTCATTGAATGCATAAAAGAAACAAATAGAACGATTGTGTTTTTATTTTCTTATAATGTTTTTTAATTGTCGTATTTTGTTTTACGTATTGTACTTTTAATTTTAGTTGAATAAAATAATTTTTCTTTTTTTTTTCTTTTTTTTATGTTTTTCTTTTTTTTAAATAAAAAAAGAGATAAAAAATGGGACTTACAAGTGGTACCACTAACATGTTATTGGGTTTTTTTGTTGAAAAGGTATTTTAGTTATTGGTTAGTTATTAAGTGCCTGATAAGACGACGTTAAAATGACAGACTAATAACGTGTTGTTGTTTCATCCCGCACCAAGCACTCTAACTAACAACCTATTTAAATTTCCTCATCAAACTTAGCTTCTATACAATTGACACTAACATGACTTTGCGTTGAAAAATATAAGCCTATAAAGTTATACATTATCCATTATCCAATAGGGAAAATGCTAAAAAAATACATCGAAGTTGTCATTTTATGCCATTGTATGGTGCCACCTTTTTTTTTATAAGAAAATGATTAAACTCTTGAAAGCGTCTCATTGTGGGTATAAACGTCACATCATTAGTCCTTTATACTAACGGCCGTTAGTAAATAACTTACAATTCCGTTTTCTCACGTTTTTATACATTTTCAGCCGTTTTCGTCCGTGTTTCTAAGTTTTTGTCCGTTTCCATCAATTTTTTTTTGCGTTTTCGTCCGTTTTTGTCCCTTTTTTACACGTTTTCGTCTATTTTTGTCCGTTTTTTACACGTTTTCGTCCGTTTTGTCCATTTTTACACGTTTTCGTCTGTTTTTACACGTTTTTATCCGTTTTTACACGTTTTCATCCGTTTTTATCCGTTTTTTATACGTTTTCGTCCGTTTTTACACGTTTTTACACGTTTTTGTCCGTTTTTTATATGTTTTAGGGTCTAGGGTTTAGGGTTTAGAAATTTTTATAAGAAATTTCCGAGTTTTATAAATTTTTCCGTTTTTACACGTTTTTGTCCGTTTTTTACACGTTTTTGTCCGTTTTTACAAGTTTTCGTCCGTTTTTTACACGTTTTCATCTGTTTTTACACGTTTTCGTCCATTTTTACAGGTTTTTGTCCATTTTTTACACGTTTTCGTCCGTTTTATACATTTTCAGCCGTTTTCGTCCGCGTTTCTATGTTTTCGTCCGTTTCCATCAATTTTTTTTGCGTTATAAAAAATTCGAAAAAAACTATTAAAATTCAAAAAAAAAAAAATTAAAAATTCAAAAAGTTTTCCGAATTTTTATAAATTTTTCTACGTTTTCGTCCGTTTCCATCAATTTTTTTGCGTTTTAAACATTTTCCGAATTTTTACAAGTTTTTTCGAATATAAAAAAAATAATTCGAATTTTTATAAATTTTTCGAATTTTTACAAGTCTTTTCGAATTAAATTTTTTTTTTTTGAATTTTTATAAATTTTTCGAATTTTAATAATTTTTTGGAATCTTTATAAAAACGGACGAAAACGTGTAAAAACGGACGAAAACGTGTAAAAAACGGATAAGAACGGACAAAAATGTGTAAAAACAGAAAAATTTATAAAAATTCGGAAAATTTTTATAAAAATTTGTAAACCCTAACCCCTAGACCCTAAAACGAATAAAAAAAGGGACAAAAACGTGTAAAAACGGACGAAAACGCGTAAAAACGGATGAAAACGTGTAAAAACAGACGAACACGTGCAAAAAATGGAAAAAAACGGATGAAAACGTGTAAGAAAGGGACAAAAACGGATGAAAACGTGTAAAAACGGACGAAATCGTGTAAAAACGGATGAAAACGTGTAAAAAGAGACGAATACGTGTAAAAAATGGACAAAAACGGACGAAAACGTGTAAAAATAGACGAAAACGTGTAAAAAAGGGACAAAAACGGAAGAAAACGTGTAAAAAAGGACGAAAACGTGTAAAAAAGGGACAAAAACGGGTAAAAAAGGTACAAAAACGGACGAAAACGCAAAAAAAATTGATGGAAATGGTCGAAAACGTAAAAACACGGACGAAAACAGTTGAAAATGTATAAAAACGTAAGAAAACGGAATTGTAAGTTATTTACTAACGGCTGTTAGTATAAAGGACTAATGATGTGACGTTAATACCCACAATGAGACGCTTTCAAGAGTTTAATCATTTTCTTATCAAAAAAAAGGTGGCACCATACAATGGCATAAAATGACAACTTCGATGTATTTTTTTTAGCATTTTCCCTATCCAATATATCCAATATATTAAAAAGCCAGTTTTTGCGTTTTGCAAAAAACGCAATCTTATTGGATGGGACCCCGTAAAACAACTGTTCATCCAACTGTTCATCCGTTATTTCATTCCGTTCCGTTTTCCCACTACTAACTCAAATTTCCAAAACCCTCTTCCCCATCTAAACCACCTCATCTAATTATCCCACCCACACACACCATTCTCGATACTTCCACCAACATCTATCAACATCAACAAACAAAACCCTAAACACAAATCAAAATGCAAAATCCAAACACTTACCAGGTTCCTATCACCAGGTATCTACTTCTCATCACTCGATCCATTCTTTCGGTTACAATAATTCATTTGAATCTATCTCTTGATCTTTTGTTTAATTCATTTATCCATCTTCTTTATTGCATGGATTTCTCAATGTTCTTCATCCAAGCAAGACTGATTTCGATTTCATTTCTTGATGTTTGAGTAAAGGTTACTTTGGCTCGGTTTCTTGATAACCTTAATCTCTTTATCAATTTTTATTTATGTAAATTATAATTAGATGTAAAGTTGAGGTCCTTTCTGGACATTGCTTTAACATCATGTTCATCAGGTTTGATTTTGGACTCCCAAATTTTGAGGTTTATTTTATCACCGTTCTTATGTTCTGTATATCATTTCTACCTTTTATCTTTTTGGCAACCAGTATGAAGTGAGGTTGAGATAGTGGCAACTTTTCTTTTATGAACACCAACTGTTTGATAAAATGTCTAAATGGGAAAAAAAGATTATACTAACCAACAATTTCTTTTTGTCCATAGATTGGTTAGAACATCATGAGCTTAAAGCATAGTGACTTTAAAAATAAGCCTGTTTTGCCTTTCAAAAAAAGATATTTTTAGCAAATGTCATCTCTAATATATTTGTTATGTTTAAGCACTAAAGCAGTAAGTAAAGGAACTTAAACATTAGATATTTGATTGTTTTGGTGTAAATAGAAAAAAAGTTTTTTAATCATATTTAAGGCTGCCATAGCCATATTAATAACTTTGCATATGTGTTTATAACTAAGGCTGCCTTTATTTTATGGTTGCTTATCTTTTTCGATCTGTAACTTATATTAAATTTTTGTAATTAACCAATTGTATTTACCTTATAGTTTGTAACAGATTAAATATGATCCTAGCCATAGTTGATTACTTTCAAGCATTTTTTCAAGGTATTTTGGTCTTGCCATGACTCCACAAAAGTATATGGGTAAGCTCTTGATGTTGACAACCAATACCAATGAGAAATTACCTTTTTAACTCCAAGAAAGAAAAACTAAGTCAAAGGATTGTAACTCGCTAAATTCAATCATTTGTAATGTTTTCTGTGACAGGCCTTAAAGTAAGCATGATTATACACATAAGGTTAATCATTCATGCTCATTATTGGCAAAAAGGTTAATCATTCGTGCTCATTCTTGGAAGGGTATAAAAGAAGGTGCAATTGTTCCTATAGGTGCCAAAGGATGCAGCAAACTTCTAAATATAAGTTCGGTTAGTTTATAAATACCAGCCGGTTTGAGTCATATGTTGCCAAAAACAAAAATTCTTGATTCTTGAAAACCTACTTTAGAAATTTATGATCTTTATACAAAAATGTTTCGTTTATGTACATATATGTTAGATCTATGTTTTACTAACTCTGGTATAAAAATGCTAAGAAACGGATTACAAAATGACCCAAGCGGAATACGAATCCATCTTCTTCTAATGACTAAGATGTACAAAAAAAAGTAAGGATAACGACTATAAACGGACTAATAAAAAGTACGTTAGTTTTTTATGCAAAAACAATCCGTTTAGTTTCATTGCTTGGTTTTGGAACCATGTGTTCTATTTTTTTCTTTATAATACTTACCATCTTATGGAATCATTATAGGTATGATTTGGTTGATCTAACTCGACAAGTGTTGTCAAAGTTTGCAAATCAAGTCTATTTAGATGCTCTGATTGCTTTCCAACACAAGGACGTGGTAGCTTTGAAGTCTCAGAGCCAGAAGTTTGAGCAACTCATCATAGACATTGATCAACTTCTTGCTGCAGATGATGGCTCGAAAGTGTAACACCCCCATTTTCGTGATACGCAGCGGAATATAAGTTTGGGGTGTTACTTCATGGTTCACAGTCATGGAGATAGAAAACGACTCGAAAAGAGACGTTTTTAAATAAAATTGTTATCATTCATTTGTAAATATCAGATTACATAGGATAGGTCCCAGACGGAAGTTTCAAAATACGTTATAAAATACATTATTCCTTGAATGATAACAAAGTGGACACTCTTTTTATTAGAAGATAGTCCACAGCCATTCCGTGCCAAATCGTACTTCCAGTTACCTGAGATAAACATGCTTAAAAAGTCAACACAAAGGTTGAGTAAATCCATAGTGTTTAGAGTAATAATTAGTTTTGAACACAAGCTAAGTTTAAGTAAATCAGGAATATCACAGTTCGGTATATTACACTAAGCCTCATGACACGCAAAACGTTAATAGGTTTGTATAAATTATCCCATAATTAAATGTAGGTAACCTTGCCCCGTGTAGGAGTCTGCCTGAAACTCTTTATTAAACTCAAATATAATGCATTTGGTTACTTAACCAGCAACACAAATGGGGCGTCAACTGCCAATAGATCTATTCATTATATTCGCGCTCACCCGAAAGTGATTAATGGTGCATGATAATAGGGACTTTTAAAATAAATAGGCAACAGTTAACTTAGGCAATAACAATCAGGAAAGCATACAGAAAATAATTGTGTTCGGTTTAGTAGCATGTATCTCCCCACAAGTTTGGAAAAAAAAACGTATAAAGAAAAGTGGGACTATGAACTCACCTGGGCAATCTGGATGGAAAACAAAGTTAACAGAGTTGATAAACGTCTCCGGCACGCTACCTGGGTTTGTATGTCAAGTTTTCAGTAATCGTTTCGGAATATTATAAGTTTTCCAATGTTCGTTTCGTAATACTTTGGTTGATGGTTAAATACTTAATTGAGCCAATATGTAGTTTCAAAAATAAGATTTTATCTTATTTTCTTATTTGTAGGTTTCGGTTCTGTTTGTTCGTTAAATAGATACTTCGTTCGTTAGTTATAGTAAAAAACGTATATTAGGTTCTAATATCCTAATAATAATAATAACAATAGTAATAATAATATTAATAATAATTTATTAATAATAATATTAAATTAAGAATTAGGGTTTATAAGTATATTTTTCACTTTAAACCTTTTAGTTTCTAGGGTTGGCAACTCTTATCCCTGAACTATATTGAAATGACAAGTTTTACTCTTGAACTTTAGTTAATTGACACTTTCTACCCTTAAGTTTCAAAATCGACCATTTTTACCCCTAGGGTTCCACTCGACAGCATGTGAAGTCCTTTTTACAATACTAATTAGAGTTTTGACACTTTTCACCCTTGAGACCTCTATATCATTTTATTCGACATCCTTATCTCCCAAAAACATTTTATTTCTTACGTATTTTAGCAAAACTTTTTACGATTCATTAGCCAACTTAATTATCAGTGTCTTGAGACTATTTTTACAAAAACCCAGACCTTGGTTCGAACTCTAGACTTCGCAAATAATTTTTAAAATGTTCGACCCACAGTTTTGTCGAGACAGAAACATCCCGACAAGACATGGCTAGAACTCACTCGTTTCTTAACGAAAACACTTCGTTCTTTTTCCTACTGTTAGATATCTAGTAGAACTTCGTTTGTGCAAAAATCTAGAATTTTTAGACTCTATTTAGTGGTCGAAACTTAAGTTCAAAACTCTATATCTGCTGCTGTCTTTTTATAAAATCGGTTCTGAAATTAAATAAAAACACCCCTTTTTATACGTTTTCATGACTCGAGGTCTAAAGAGTTTTTGAAGAAAATGACGTTCCGGACAACTTTCGTGTTTTGAGTTTTCGACGAAACGGACCAGAAATGCCTCGTTTTGCTAAATCTCGTCTGCTGTTACAGCAAGCTTTTATAGTTTATATATAACTTCAAATCGACGTAACTTTTGACTCGTTTATCCGTTTTCGATGATTCAAATTGCTATGTTCTCCTAAAAATATTCTCTTTAATAATATGTAAATATCTTATAGGCTAGTGTTCTTAAAATATAGAAAAGAAAAACAAATAGAGGGTGTTTGTTATTGCTACTCGATAAGAACAAAAAGAAAATAAATAATTTGATTCTGCTAGTTTTAGGTTATAGCATGTTTTAGTGAGTATTCATATAAGTTATTAGGAATCTAATAAGTATAGGAAAATAATTAAAAAGGATAAAACATACCTCTTGTTATAAAAGTCGACTAGGGTATGATTTTGTGAAATATGATTCGAACTAACTCTCCCTTGGTTCTAGCTTCTTCCTACTGCTCTCTTGTGTCTATTTGAACTTATATTAGGCTAGTGGGATCAGTAATGAAGTGGTTTGGGGCTGTGTGGATTGGTTCGTGTAGTGATGCGAGTGAATTAGGGTTTTTAAGGTTAGCTTCTATTTATAGGAGTAATCTAGGGTTTCTTGTGTCTTCTAGGAGAATTATGGAAGTGAGGGAGATGAGATGTGTGGCTGTTAGGGGCGACACATAGGTAGGAGGGGGAAATGAAGGTGTGTAAGTCTCTAAACCACACAAGTGTGCTTCATTCTAGAAGAGGAGGGATGTGGCACTTTAGGGTTCATCCAAATATATACTTAGGGCTTAAGAATTTCTAGGGTTTAGTTGGTTCATGGTTGTATTCGAACTAGATGAGGTAACTAATCTAGTTTTAGTTCGAATGGTGCAATAGGTTGTTGTACATAGGCTTAGTTTGCTTGTAATCTAGAGTTTAGGGTAAAACTAGGGTTTCTAATTCTATGGTTTACTTAGGGAAGGTTTCTAAAATTATAGGACACATTTTTACTTGTATCGAATGCTACATAAATAGAGAAAAATGATTTTTGTGCTTTAGTAGGTTGTACTTTAGGCTTGAAAGACTTGTACTAGGGTTAAGAAAATAAGAAAAATATAATTTTAATTATTTCCTAATTTTGTATAATTTTTATGTAATTTTTATTAGACTTTAAATACATATTAATGAGTTTTTATGATCTCATGCATTAGAGGGTTGTACATCGAGTTTATGGAGTTGTACATATATTAAATAAATTAATAAATTATTTTTAGAATTTATTGTGTGAAAACATTACATAATATGTCATTTAAGTAATTATTTTTAGGGTTTTTATAAGATTTTTATTCTTATTTAACTTTTATGCTTAAATGACTTGTACCTTAGCTTAAAGGACTTGTACTTAATATTTTTATAATAATATTAACTAGGGTTTGTAAATAAATAATAGTTTCTGTGAAATTAGGGTTTTACCGGGAACTAAATTAGAATTAGGGTTTCTGTGCTTTAGTGACTTGTACATTAGTTTAGATGAGTTGTATTTTAGTATTTCTAGGGTTTTATTGTTATAATTACTATTATGGTAGTTTAGGGTTTCATAAATACTCTATATAGATAATGAATGTTTTGTTTGTGCGTTCGTTAAGGAATTATGGTATATTGTATATTTTAAAGTGTTATACTTGACATAAGAAAATGTTTATATGAATAAACATTAAATAGGTTGCGTGCGAGCACGTTTTATCCTGGATGTGAGTTACGTCACATAAGATAGTGGTTATGCCCAGATAAGTAAATAAATAATAAAAAAAAAAAAAATTTACACGTAGAAAAGGTTAATTATTCTAAGAAATGGTGTAATCTAGTGTGGGATTTTCGCAGTGGTTACAGAAAGCGACAAAAAACTAGCTTTAACCCCTCAGGAAAAGCGGCAGGTGAGAGACAATTTATTTAAATATTCATTCATATATGAATTTATTAATTTATATTTTTATCGGGTTATTTGCATAAAATACCAACATACTTTTTATTTATCCTGTTGTAGTCAGCTAACCTTCTTTTGTACATTTGAGTCATTGTTTTGTGTCCGTATGATTTTGTAACCTGTAATCTTAAAATTTTGAATGTAAATTAACAATCATACATTGATAATAACATCTGGCTAATAGATTTAGGGGAATTTTGCTATAAATGAACAAAATATGACACAATTGGTACCAAAAAGTACGACTAGGGGCAAAACAAAAAGTACGTTGGTATGTTATGCAAAACCAAGTTCTTATTTGTCTCAATTAAATTTGTTGTGCTTTCAGTATGAATGGAATGCAAAAACACAAGTAACGATGTGGTATGATGTTACAAAAATGAATCAAAGTCAGCTTCATGATTATGGTAAGTACTAGACAACAAGCAACTACCAGACTTTGTGTAGTCATGAATATTAAATTTTGTCAACCTTTCTATGTGTTAGAAACGAAGCTGGACGATATTTACGTGAATTGGAAATAGACAACTAGTATGCATAAAGTGCAAGGACTGATAATGCAATATTAGCAAAGTTGTCATGTTTGGCATTTAAATACCCCACAAGTCTTCACTTGTGGGGTGTGGCTGAAAATCATTCAACAAAGAAATAATATCCGGTTTTCAACTCCACTTTCTCTCTTCTCTCTCTCACTAAAACCAAACATGAATATCATCTTCTTTCATGAACCTCGACCACCAGAAGGTGGTAAAAGGCGATTCTTGGTCATTACAATTGGTATCATGAGCTAACCAGGGGCGAATCGTGGTGTGTTTGAGGTAAACAATGTGATTTTTTGGTGTGTTCTTGATTGTTACTGTTCATCAGTAGCAGTTTTGATGCTTTGTGTTCGATTCATGTTCATAAGTACCAAAAAGTTGCGTTTTTTGTTATTCTAAAAACGTGGCTGTTTGAGTTTTATTTGGAATCGTATGCAAAAATAATGATCAAAGGTTGTGTTTGTTCTATGCTTGTTCGACTTGGTTTTTTGAAAGGTCACTAGTTCTTCACTCAAATCTTAGTAAGGAAGAATAGATCTTGGTTTGTTCTTTGTTTCTTGGATCGACTAGAATCATAAATTTTATAAGATTTGTGTTTTTGGTTGGTCTAGTGAATTATTGATTGTTTAGAAGTTAGTGAAAAGTGGCAGTGGAAAAGACTGACAAGCATGGAGTAGCATGGGCTAGTAGCATAAAGTCAAAGAAGTTGGGAAAAGTGCAAATTATCGCTATTCTAAGAGACCAGCGCGTTTTATCGCAATTGGCGAGTTTTATCGCGATTGGACTTTGTCTCTTTTATCGCAATTGGCCTGATAAGCACTATCGCAGTTGAGATTTATCGCATTTGAGATTTATCGCATTTGACCATCTTCACTGTTATCGCGATTGGACAACCTTATCGCATTTGGCAAAAAAAAAAGAGTTTTTTGGCGGGAAAATTTGAGTAAAATTTAATTCGGAGGAGTGACTTAACGGTCCATTTTTACGCGAGATTCAAATTCTGGTACAAGAGTGAAAATTTTGGCCCAAAATTCAAATTTTTTGGCCAAAATTCAAATTTTTCGGGGAATTTTTGGCGTAAAAATTTCATAAACTCAAAATTTTCCAGCATCATTAGAATGTCATTTTATGGCATATTTCACACCAAAATCACAAATAATATTTTTGGCCTACACCGTCAACATCACCACGTATAGCCGAAAAGATCCTGATCAAGAATCGCAATCAAATGACAATGGCTAAATTATCAACTGTGACTACAAGGATGATTCATTATTACTTACTTGAAGTTGAAGTGGAATATCACGGGTACGTGTACTTAGTATCTTGAAGATATCGGGGTTGGTTGGATGCATGATTCTTCGAGATCCTTGTTTGAGCATTTAGAGAATAGTGACTAAGTCTTGGGTTATTGATGAAGTGAAAAGTGTACCACTTTTAAGGGGTCATTTAAGCCCTAAATCGTATTTATTTGATCAAATATTGCCCTAAATCGTTCCTTTTGTCATTTTAGGTACTTTTGAGAAGAAATATGGAAAAAGGAGGCATTTTGGACGTTTTTGGAGCATAAAAGTGAAGAAAACGGCAAAGTCTCAAAAATCGGCTGAAAGTTACCTTTGACGGCGTCATATTTAACCCTGGACGGCGTCATGCCTTGGCAAAAGTGGTGGATGTGAAATTTACTCATGATAAGCCAGAGAAATTGCATGGAAATTCTGACGGCGTCACGCTTTAATCTGATCAAGGTCGTCACGTTATAATTCAAAGAGGGACGGCGTCACGTTCATAGTCTGACGGCGTTAAGCCTTGATAAGCCAGAACGGATTTTGGAGAGCTAAAGAGGGACGGCGTCAAGAAGGTCATCCGAGAACCCTAAAAGCGGCGAGGTGACGGCGTCACACTCCATAACGTGACGCCGTCAGATCCAAAAGTCTATATATAGTTTTCTAATTTTTTGTCATTAGTGTGGAACTTATTGGGGAACTTTGTGTGTGAAAACCCTAGGACGAATTTGGCAGCTCTTTCAAGGCTTTTTGCCTTGAGATCTTCCATGTTACATTGAAGATAAGTTATCAATTAATCATTCAATATGTCTATGTGTTGTTTGATTCTATCTTATTCTTGTCTTTTGTTTAACATGTTAGGCTAGATTTATCTTGTGTTTGCTTAGATCTAATGAAACCTAGCTATTGATTATTGGTTATTAGTGTGTTGTTAGTTGTATTGGATGATTGTTTATCTATGTTAGGCTTAAGAAAACTGGCTAACTTCCTAATCGGTAACTTGCTTGAACGTCTTAAGAAACATGAACCAATGCGTACTAAAGGTTTTTATGGTTGTATTTAATGCACAAGCGAATTCTAGTGATCCCATGTTAGGAGCTTCCTAGCCGGCTCGACATAGGAGTGAAGTAGGAGCTTGTAGAGTTGGGGAAGTACGTACGCCACCCCACGAATGGTATTAAGGAATACACCCGTCATCCACGCAACTAATACACACTAATCAACCGGTAAAAGATAGTTAGGGAGTAAGGAAATCTAAGTAAACACATTTCCCTCCACATAAGTTTTCACCAACATTTTCATTTTCTGTTATTTTATTTAATTTGCATTCGTAGTAATTTGGGTTAGTTGACTAGCAACTAATTCCGCCCACTCTTTCAAACCCGAGATTTTACTTGCTTTCATAAAAATATAAAAACATAAAAAGAATCTTCTCTCACCCTTAGACCTATTAAAGTAGTTTTTCATACCTAACGAACACTATTCCCTGTGGAGAACGATCAATCCCCCGTACTTACCACTACACTATACTACATCGGTCAGGTACACTGCCTGGTGGGGTTGTAAGCCTCTTGAGATCCCTCGAGAGGTAAAACCTGTTGTAAGGTCGCAAAACCACGCATCAAGTTTTTGGCGCCGCTGCCAGGGAATAGTTATTGTTTAGGTTGAATTTTTATTTTATAGGTCTACTCACTAGATTCCTTTCTAGTGAGATTTTTATTTTATTTTTCTAGGTTTTCTTTAGTCTATCTATTTTCTTCGTTTCTTTGTTCGTAACCATTACCATTCGACATCATGGAAGATGGTAATATCCTTGATCCCAACATCCCACCACCACAACAACAACCACCACCTACTAGAGCCCGTACTTTAGGAGAGTACTCCCGTCCTAGCCACCATGGCTATCGAAACACCATTGAGCTCACTCAAGGAGCCAATGTCACACCCTTGCGATCCGACACCATCCGGTTGGTGCAAAGCGGATGCGCATTCCATGGACTTCGTTCTGAAGATCCTAATCAACATCTCAAGGACTTTCTCAAAATTGTTGATTCTATAGACCTTGATGTTGCCACTCGAGAGACGACCCGATTGCGTCTCTTTCAATTCTCTCTGCGGGACCAAGCTAGTCAATGGCTAGAGCGTCAACCCGCAGGATCCATCACCTCTTGGGATGATCTCACCACTCGTTTCCTTGCTCAGTTTTTCCCACCGGGAAGAACTACCAAGCTAAGGAATGATATCTTGATGTTCCAACAACGTCAAGGCGAAACTCTCTACGAGGCATGGACTCGATTCAAGGACTTACTCCAAAAACTCCCTCATCATGGCATAGAACTTTGGCTCCAAGTCCAAATCTTCTATGACCATATCAATCTCTCCACGAGGCAAACCATTGACCAATCGGCCGGTGGCAAGCTACGTGATCTAAGTGCGGAACAATCATGGGCTCTCCTAGAGGATCTTGCTCTTTATGACAACGAAAGTTGGAGTGATCCCCGTGATTTGAATAAAACGGTCAAGGCAATATCTTTGCCTTCGAACAATTCAAGCACTTCCGACCGTAGGATCATAGAACTTGAAGACCAAGTCAAGTTTCTCATGAAATCCTACGAGGCTCCTAAACCTTCAAGCCAAGTGAACAAAATCACTTCTTCATGTGAATTATGTAGTGGTCCCCATGACACTCGTGATTGCATGGAACTCCCCGAACAAGCTTTTGTGGACTACGCATCCTCGCGTACCGACGGAGCGGGAGACAAGTGGTACACTTTCAAACCCGAGCCAAACCATTACGGTGATACATACAACCCTCATGGAAAAATCACCCGAACCTTAGGTGGAAACAAAACCAAAACGCGCAACAAACCAATTCTTCCAACCCACCTAATCGTTTTCAATCAAGCGGTTCCAACTCGAACCGTACTTTCAACAACAATCCTTCCGGCAATGGTAGTACCAATAACTTTGAAGGATTGATGTCCCAATTTATGGAATCTCAAGAAGCTCGTTTAGCCAAGTTTGATGCCGATTTCAAACAAAAACAAAGCGAGATGACCAATAAGATTGACACCTTGTTGAAAGCCCTCAATGACCGAGAAATGGGAGCACTCCCTAGCAACACGGTCAAGAACCCAAAACTAAACGTCAACGCTATTTCATCGGTTTCGTCCCCTAGTTCTTGTCCACAATATTATTCGGTCAATTCCATGAGCACGTGTTTCAAACAAACCCAAGTCGTTCCAAATGACCAAGAAGTTATGACATCCAAATTGGTCAACAACATAGTTGAAACACCTCCCACTCAAAACCTTGACGAAGAATTCAAGGAGCTCCACCTTGAAAGTCCAGTTGTTGATGTGTTGGATGAGAAGAAGCTCAAGTTAGGCGAAAAAGGGACCGCCTTTGTTCAAAACAAACTACCTAAGAAATTAGATGATCCGGGCTTATTTGTTCTACCTTGCAAGATCGGTAATTCGGAGGCTTATGACACATTAGCCGATCTTGGATCAAGCCTTAACTTACTTCCGTTACCTCTCTACACCTCTCTAAAACTAGGAAAACTTGAAGAAACCGAGGTGATAATAGGTTTAGCGGATGGGAGTGTTGCTTACCCGGTTGGAGTAGTTAAGGACGTGTTAGTGCACATTGGAAAACTAACCATTTTAGCCGATTTCCACGTCCTTGATATGGTTAGCGACCCTACATGCCCCTTGTTGATAGGTAGAGGATTTTTAGCGACCGCTAGTGCTATGATTGATTGTAAGGAATCTAAGATAGCGGTAGGAGAAGGAGATACTTGGTCAGTCTATGATGTTAAGAAACACGCCTATGATACTAGTGAGGAACCAACACCACATTGGTTAGAATCAAATAGGAGACCATCTAGATATGGACCTTGGATTGATAGAGACTTCATAGGACCCCAACGCCCATTTTACCTAGAAGAGGACTTTGTTAACCGAACACATACGGTAGAGCAACTCTTAGCTAGGGACACCGAATTGGATCCATTTGAAGACCCTCTAGTTTTTAGGAAAATGATTGATTTCCTAGGAGTTTTGCCAATTAACCTAGGAATGAATAAGTGGACTTGTGAGGAAGATGATCATAAGTGGAATTGGGACAAACCACCCAAAGATGGAGATGGGTCATGGCATATTAAGATGACATTGTATGACCCGGATGGAGAGAAGTTTGAAAGGATATATCGTACTAAGCGGACCAATAGAAAACTTCAATCCAAGCTAAACCCTAAAGACGTCCTCGATGACGAGCTTACTTACATAGGGTAGCGTGACTTTGAGTCTAGCTACAAGACTCGTTAATAAAGAAAAGCGCTTCTTGGGAGGCAACCCAAACTTTATTTGCTTTGTGTGTTCATTTATTTGTTTGTTTGATTTTATTTGTTTCCGTATGTATGTTTAAATTTTATTATTATTGATTCATGTTCAAAACTAATTTGTGAAAATGCTTTATTTTGTTTTTAACTTCGTCTTAACTACATATAAAGGTATTTTGCAAAAGTTAAGTGTAAGGGAAATCTAAATCGGTTTATTAGAACACAAATGAACATGAATCATAATAATAATAAATTAACATACATATTAGTATTTGTTTGAGTCAAATGCTTGTATCGAGTCATAATGATGTTTTGCAGGAATTCCAGGAAGTAAGGTATAGGTTTTTCCAAAAATTTTCCGGAAACGTAACATGAGAATTCTGTCAGATCATATCTGACGGCGTCAGGCTTTACAACCTGACGGAGTCAGGTTTAATTTTCTGAAAATTTTTGAAAGTTTTGTTTTCATAAAAAGTTTTTATTAAATCTCTAACTTATAATCTCCAGGAATCTGCAAAATTATCATTCCACAAGCATTATATCCTTATATATAGATTTTATCCCGCCGATGTTATGCAGGTTTTCGTGTTTGTTTTCTCAGGTTTAACAGGTTATTTTGGACAAGGAAATGTTTTGGATCAAGCTTTTGGCGATGCATTAGTCATGAAGCTTTTACATTCTCTTTGGAAGAAGATTTAACCGTGTAACTTCATTACCCACCGAACGAATCAGGGGAGTATTTGATTTCATTCTTTTACTTTATGCTTTTACACCTTGTTATTTGAACATTGGGGACAATGTTCATCCTAAGTGTAAGGGGGGGGGGGGTAAAAGTACGATTTTAGAGAATGCTCTTACGCTTGATTTTTGTTTGTTTAATAATAGATGTGTAATAAAACTGAGATAAACACCGGTTAGGGTAATTTTAGTGCCAAATTTAAATTTTTTTACAACATATAGGAGTGAAGCTTTGATCTTAATAAGCGTCTCACGGATAGGAGTTATATGACTGGCACAAAAACCGTACCACTAAAAAATTTTCCACCCCCAAATATGTGAGGTTCGCCCCTAGAATTGGTAGGAAAAGCATTTATGCTATGATGTGTGTACCGGTAACACTTAGATTATAGAACTTGCGTTAGGACCATTCCGAGGCCACAAGTGAGACTACATTCGTATAGTTAGATTTACTACATGATAAGAGGCATTAGGATAAACCCATTGTTTTACACATGTGTTTTTGTTATAATTACATTGGCTACATTGGTCAAGTAATTCTCCCACACCCTTTGCGTTGTACTCATTTTTAGTACACGATACCCCTAGTACACCCCTCAGAGCCTATCTTTTCGTTTCGACCTTTAAGCATTTTACTTAAAGGAAGAATTTGTTTACACCCCACTAAAATGTACACCCAAATCGCCTTAGCCTACCTTGTATGCACTCATTTTTAGTGCATTATTGTGACAACATTTGTTTAAACCCAAGTTAATTATCTAGTTGATTACATGGTTGCTAAGTCGAGTCATATCCTTGTACATATTGTTTTGGGACGATTGGGACTCATGGGTAAAGTACTAGTGTAATAGAGTAATGGGGAAGAACATCATTTATTACCCCCATATGTGCTAAATATTTTAAAAGTACTCCAAGTTTTTCAATTATCTCAATTCGAGTCATTAGAATAGTTATTTGTAAAGTTATGTAAAAGTTCAAGTGTAAGGGGAATGCAATGCCCCTATGATGTATTATTTTGGATGGTAGGGCAAAAGTGTATGCAAAAAAAAAAAAAAAAAAAAAAAAAAAAAAAAAAAAAAAAAATCTAAAAAATCAAGAAAAATACAAAAAAAAAAAAAAAAAAAATGAGAAAAAGAAAAGTAGAAAAAACATACGGACTACCATCCCGTTTTATTTTATGTTTATTTTATGTTTTTGTTATTTTCTTTCATTAGCTTAAGATTGAGTCGAGTCTTGGCTTAGCAACATTGTATAGTACATGTAATTAATCAAGATCTTTAACTCGCCACCAGTAAAATATCCTTTATCCAACAAAACCGTGTTTTCCTTTTCCCCACACCTAACGTTATAACCCATTTAAAATCCCTCTTTGATAGTTTATCTTAGGTGCTTACGCCTAGTGGAGGAGGTTTTCGATCCTTTCCCAAGCCTATGGTAATCTATTTGCTATGACAGGTAGTGAGAGATATTATCCGTTTTCATTTATGAGATTTATTTTGATGACACTTGAGAGATGTGAGTATCTAAACACTACTTGTGAGGTGCTAGTTTATAATCTCCGTGCTTATTATGATTAAAGTGGAACGAATATTTGTTGTAATTACTTTTATGTTAGCATTAAATGACCCCTAACTTGTATTTTGATTAGAATAAAAGCGCATTTGCTTGAGGACAAGCAAATCTCAAGTGTAAGGGTATTTGATGAAGCGAAAAGTGTACCGCTTTTAAGGGGTCATTTAAGCCCTAAATCGTATTTATTTGATCAAATATTGCCCTAAATCGTTCCTTTTGTCATTTTAGGTACTTTTGAGAAGAAATCTGGAAAAGGAGGCATTTTGGACGTTTTTGGAGCATAAAAGTGAAGAAAACGGCAAAGTCTCAAAAATCGGCTGAAAGTTACCTTTGACGGCGTCATATTTAACCCTGGACGGCGTCATGCCTTGGCAAAAGTGGTGGATGTGAAATTTACTCATGATAAGCCAGAGAAATTGCATGGAAATTCTGACGGCGTCACGCTTTAATCTGATCAAGGTCGTCACGTTATAATTCAAAGAGGGACGGCGTCACGTTCATAGTCTGACGGCGTCAAGCCTTGATAAGCCAGAACGGATTTTGGAGAGCTAAAGAGGGACGGCGTCAAGAAGGTCATCCGAGAACCCTAAAAGCGGCGAGGTGACGGCGTCACACTCCATAACGTGACGCCGTCAGATCCAAAAGTCTATATATAGTTTTCTAATTTTTTGTCATTAGTGTGGAACTTATTGGGGAACTTTGTGTGTGAAAACCCTAGGACGAATTTGGCAGCTCTTTCAAGGCTTTTTGCCTTGAGATCTTCCATGTTACATTGAAGATAAGTTATCAATTAATCATTCAATATGTCTATGTGTTGTTTGATTCTATCTTATTCTTGTCTTTTGTTTAACATGTTAGGCTAGATTTATCTTGTGTTTGCTTAGATCTAATGAAACCTAGCTATTGATTATTGGTTATTAGTGTGTTGTTAGTTGTATTGGATGATTGTTTATCTATGTTAGGCTTAAGAAAACTGGCTAACTTCCTAATCGGTAACTTGCTTGAACGTCTTAAGAAACATGAACCAATGCGTACTAAAGGTTTTTATGGTTGTATTTAATGCACAAGCGAATTCTAGTGATCCCATGTTAGGAGCTTCCTAGCCGGCTCGACATAGGAGTGAAGTAGGAGCTTGTAGAGTTGGGGAAGTACGTACGCCACCCCACGAATGGTATTAAGGAATACACCCGTCATCCACGCAACTAATACACACTAATCAACCGGTAAAAGATAGTTAGGGAGTAAGGAAATCTAAGTAAACACATTTTCCTCCACATAAGTTTTCACCAATATTTTCATTTTCTGTTATTTTATTTAATTTGCATTCGTAGTAATTTGGGTTAGTTGACTAGCAACTAATTCCGCCCACTCTTTCAAACCTGAGATTTTACTTGCTTTCATAAAAATATAAAAACATAAAAAGAATCTTCTCTCACCCTTAGACCTATTAAAGTAGTTTTTCATACCTAACGAACACTATTCCCTGTGGAGAACGATCAATCCCCCGTACTTACCACTACACTATACTACATCGGTCAGGTACACTGCCTGGTGGGGTTGTAAGCCTCTTGAGATCCCTCGAGAGGTAAAACCTGTTGTAATGTCGCAAAACCACGCATCAGTTATCTAGTTTTCATAGGTCAAGGGGAGGATGGACGAAGACCTAGTTAACTATCACTTAAAGGAGATACGTTGTAGTACTCAGTGTCACACAAAGATGTGGATAATTCAAGAGAGGTTCATATACAGTTAAGGAAGGATGGATGGGTATATGAAACGACCTATATGCTTTAAGGAGTTACGTTGTAGTGCTCAGTATAGGTTCTTAGTCACACGTTCGTGCAAGTTTAAGTCACAAGTCTGGGTTATTTTACTTCAGTATCAAATTTGTCATAGTGGGTTTATCCATCAGCAGTCACTACAAAAAGCCGTTGTTTTGATACAAGAGGTTTGAGAAGAGATTGATCCTAAGAGAATCGTAGAGAGAATAGTTATCGACATCAACTCATGGGGTATTGATTTGTTTGTTGCTTCTAGTTGATATGTCTATGTACACATATGTAGGATGAGTCCGAAAGATTGTCATCATCCTGGAGGGAGAAATGTATGAAATGTGTACATCGGGGCTGTTTATTGAAGAACTGGAAGCATTCTAAGTGAGCTGAAGGTGTCGATATGATGCTCCCCAAAGAAACCTGTGAAGAAGTTACAAGTCATCAGTCTATAATCCATTTTCCGCTGTGCAAGAGACTGAAGACAATTTGGCAAGATTTCAGAGAAACTTCTTCTACAAGCATCAAGGCTATATCAAACGGGTTGTCAATTTGGGAGGGAGCATGTAAAAGAAAATGCCTCACTAATTGGGAGGGAGTAATAACCCAATTAGAGAATTACAGTGATCCGGCAAGTAAAGCAAGCTAAGAAAGATTCGAGAAGATCAAGAGCTGTGAAGACATCCTCAAAAGAAAGGAAACTGCTCTACCTCAGCATTGTATTCATCATTTTATGTACTTGTTAGGAATCATTGTAACCAATTCAAGTATATCTCCAGCTGGAGGGAGATTGTTAGAAACGAAGCTGGACGATATTTACGTGAATTGGAAATAGACAACTAGTATGCATAAAGTGCAAGGACTGATAATTTAATATTAGCAAAGTTGTCATGTTTGGCATTTAAATACCCCACAAGTCTTCACTTGTGGGGTGTGGCTGAAAATCATTCAACAAAGAAATAATATCCGGTTTTCAACTCCACCTTCTCTCTTCTCTCTCTCACTAAAACCAAACATGAATATCATCTTCTTTCATGAACCTCGACCACCAGAAGGTGGTAAAAGGCGATTCTTGGTCATTACACTATGACCAGCAAACAAGATGTGGAGCGGATTATTGGTCGACTAGTATTTACCACGAGCTTCAATGTATTTCAATCGTATGTCTAAAAGCTTAACGGAAAATACAACGTTCGAGATAGTTGAATGGAGAAAATAATGGATATCATACTCAAATAAATGGCAACAAGATACAAAGCTTTACACTGTGAAAGCCCAGCGTGATGCGCTAGCCATTTCTACGTCCTTTTTACAGAAATACTTCGGGTGAGTTCATTGATAGTTTTCAATGAAAAAGGGACACATTGGGCCAAAGAAAAAGGTGATACAGTGTTTATCTTTACAGTTTCAATGTACATGGGTGCATTTTTGTTAGGTGTGAAAATAAGTTGAAGTGTGTGAATGAAATTTCCACCATGCTCAGAGTCACTTTGCAACCACTTTACAATTCAAAACTAGCATGCTCAGAGTCTGAAGGTCCGTAAGCAAATTTCCATAAGTCACATAAATGCAGATTCAACAATAAAAGAGCTCACGGCCAAGTTAACCGAGACTGCAGCAACAGCAACAGCAGCAGCTTATACAACGGATGACCTACGAAAAACCGTGAGTTCTGAAGTTCAGCGACTAAAAAAGGAATTGGAAAAACAAGCAGTCTCTTACGGTTTGAAGGTTCGTCTATATTTCATTTAACCTTTTACTTATGAAAAGAATATAGTATTACGAGTAAAGATGGGCAGCTGGTAAATGTGTGGCGTGAGTGGGGTATGTAACTGTTCAAACTGGGTCGGGTCTGAATGGGTTGAAATGGGCGCAAAGCTATGTAATATATATTGATTATGTCAAATACGTTTACAAATATCTGTTAGTTTTGTGTATAATGAAATTAATATTTGTATGTCCGGTTTCGAACCCGAGACTCGGGATTGCACACAATACGTGAGAGTTCCATTGGTTTGAATAGATTAAATATATTTTATATTTATATTTATTCATTTCACTTAAACAAACACTTAACGATAGTTAGTACTTAACGGGGTTAGAGATAACGACCGTTAAAGGACTAATTATGCAAAAAGGACCAAAGAAGAACTAGAAACCCATGGTTGGGTTTGGGTCGGCCGAATGGCCTTATGGATGGGCTGGCCGGTTTTTTGAGATGGAGTAGGGAGCAAGTTTGGTGCCCTAGGGATTACCTATAAATACAATTCACTTTGTATTTGATTTTCACCTAATCAAGAATCCCTAGCAAGCCAAATTTCTCTTCTTCTTCCCTCTAAGCTACACCACCGATCGACCTATTTTAATTCCACTAGGAATTGTCGACTTCGGTCTTGCTTATTAAGTGTTTGGTTTGTTAGTGATCTTGAACCTAGCTTTCCCATTGGAACGCTACTATCGCGTGTGTACAAGAACGAGTGACAAGCTTATTTTAGCTTGTGATTCTTGGTGGTTTTACCTTGTTTGGTTCGACATATACATAACCCAAATTAGGGTTCTTGTTGTTCTTGATTGATTACGCGATTAAGGTACGTATTTATTTAAGTTAATTAATTACATGTTCATTAGATCTTCCGCTGCGTGCTTTGTGATGTTTTATGTGTTTATGATTTTAATAGTTCACATATTCCAACAGTGGCATCATGAGCCTCGTTTAGAACTTGTAATTAATTACTAAAACCTAAAAATTGGATCTTTATTAGATACATGCATTTAATTTTCTAGGGTTTTTATTTTGAAACCCTAATTTTATATATGTGGATCGATCCACTATTAATGAGTTAGGGTTTATGTTAGTTTTCATTAAAACTTGTTAGAAACCCTAGATTATGCATAAAAAATTTTTTTAGGGATTAATTTGTGAATACTATGTGATGTCACCAATTAATTAAATACGTACTAGATATTAACATATTAATATGGATTGCATGATTATGTGTTAATATGGTATCCATGACAAAATCTTGCATGTTTTGTCATGGTTTGATGTATGGGACGAATTGTATGTATTGTTTGCTACATGATTTAAATAAATCTAAAATTGGGGAAGACCTCAATATATTAATTTAAAGGTTATGTGCAATGTGGTATCTAACTAACTAAAACTTACGCGGCCAAATTTATTTGGTGCTGTGGTCCATTGGGTACAATGAGCTCGAAAACCAATGGGAGTTTTGTTAGTTACATACATTTATAATTACACATAGAATTAATAATAGGATTTATTGAAAAAGGTTTGCATGTGGCTATATGATATCGTGGATGATCATATATTTGTTATTATGTGTTTATTTATTTTATGAATTACTTGATCTTTTGTGTTGTAAATTATGATGGATTGTAAACTACAAAAGAGGGTAATTTTTCATAATAAAAATAAATAAGACTAATAACTATGAAACCTTTGTAGTAATTTTAATTATTGCCAAGTCTTATGTGCCGACAGTGGTTCGCTTCGCACGGTAATTTGCTCCCAGGCGAGACTAGCAATAATAAATTTACTACAATAATTGTTTTAGCAAGAAAATTATATTCTTTTAGTTGATTGATTGCGACTGTATTAAGTGGTCGAAGCGGCGGACCTAAAATTGACAAACTAAAAAGTGGGTTCTAGTTGGTTCGCATTAAATTGTGACCTTAGAGGGGCACGGTTTTAACCAAGGTTGCAAAAATCGCGAATCGGTAGTCGGGCGGTCGACCACCTTGTAGCTTGTAATCGGTCTAGGCGGGATTAATCGGTGATTAATCGGATTGGCATTACTGACAAATTTTATCATTTCCGGCAAGTTTTGTGTATTTTCGGTGAGTTTTAGGTATTTCCGGCAAGGTATTTTCTAAAAAAACAATTTGTAATAGACTTAAACAGTTACTATAAGTGATCAAAATAAGTTTACAGTGAGTTTTGGGTACTTCCTGCAAGATTTATAGGTTTCCGGCAAGTTTGACCATCATTGACCACCGTTGATCGCCGTTGACTACGGTTGACCTATTTGTTTGACCCAATTACATAAATCGGCAAGGTCGGTGGCCTTGTAGCACCTAATCGGCGATTAATCGGCCTTGTAGACCTATTTTTGCAACACTGGTTTTAACCAGCTTCGGCGGCTGTCGTCCCTACGCCCGCCTGTGCGTCAATTTTAGACTTACCAAGTACACCACAACTAATACGAAGCATCTTAAGGCAATGTTGTAATTTATTCAACGCCTCAATTAAAAGATTTGATAATTTGAGCTACGAATGTGTAAATGGTTTTGTTTTTGAAAAACATATATGATACAAAGATGAATGCATGACATCTTTGTACATATTTTTTGATTTAACACATCAAAATTTTATTACCCTATAAAGTTAAGTTATATGTCACCCAACTACAAAAAGAAACACCTAAGGTTTCATCCTACATCACTAGCAGCCAAAGCTGAATGTTGATGTTCAAAGGGTGGTCATCTAAGGGTAAAATTGAGTACTTTATTGCTAGCAGCCAAAGCTGAATGCAATAAACCGACGTCAATTTACAGTTTCTTAAGTTGGTTAACTTAATTGGGCACTTTCATTACTAGCAGCCAAAGCTGATGTAATGGAACGGCGCCAAGGCATAAAGAATTGGGGATGAAACATGCTTACATTTTGCAACTGATGTTGGCAATATAAATGTAAGTCCCAAGATTTCTAGGAATTGCAATTTGACATTGGCAATTGGGTGATCCCGTACCTTATTGAGCACTTTTATTACTAGCAGCCAAAGCTGATGTAATGAAACGGCGTCAATTAGGATCCTAGCTTTCATAGAAAATTAAATGGTTTTTTAAACCAATGGGTGTTTAATTTTCTTGAAATGTTTATTATCGAAAGTACTAACTTTTGAACTTTTTCTGTAGAAATGGCCCAACCCGGAAACTCGTCAAACATGACTTCCTGTTTCAAGATGATGCTTGAAAAGGAAAAAACTGACTGGGACTAAGAATTTTAACGCTTGGTATCGCAATCTAAGGCTTGTTCTTAGGATTGCCAAACGTTATGAATGTCTTACTGAGGTTCTTCAAGAAGCTCCTCCTGCAAACTCTTCTAATGAAATACTTAGAAAGTACAATGAAACCTATGATAGGCACAATGATGCGGCCTGTCTCATGCTATCGGGGATGGATGATCAACTGGTCAAACAGTTTGAGAATTATAGCCCGAAAAACATGATTGATGAACTGACACGTATGTTTCAGAAATCACCAATGGCTGAATTGTATGATATACTTGACAACTTGGGCAAGTGTAAGCAGGATGCCACAACACCCGTAAGTGATCATGCACTTAAAGTGAAAGGTTATCTAGACCAACTAGATGAACTTAATTGTGGGTTTGTGGAAGACGTTAAAGTTGGCCTCATCAACAAATCCCTCAATGAGGAATTATATGGTGATTTTGTGCGCAATTTTAACATGCATTGCAAGGGGAAGACATTTTCTGAATTGCATGCAATGCTTATTGAGCATGAGAAGTCCCTCACAAAGAAAGCTCCTACACCTGCTGTTATGGCAATAAGAGGTGGTAGAGTAGCTAAGCCCGGTAAACCGAAACATGTGAACAAGAAAGGAAAAGGCAAAGCTGACAAGGGCAAGCAGATTGTGACCTATCAGCAAAAGTCGAAGAAGCAGAATCCTCCTCCCAAGAAGGATTATCCCAAGAAGGATGCGGCTGCTTGTCACCACTGTAACACTCCTGGAAACTGGAAGCGTGACTGTCCATTGTTGCTTGAAGAGTGTCGCAAAAATAAGAATGCCAAGGCTGGGCAGGGCGCCAGCACTTCAGGTATTTTTATGGTTGAATTATTTTCTTTTCCTCGTAAGCAAAATGCCTGGATATATGATACAGGATGTGGTACTCACATTTGTAATACATCGCAGGGGCTTAGAGGAGCAAAGAAGCTGAACTATGGGGAATGCTACTTGTACGTGGGAAATGGAATACGTGCAGCAGTAGAAGCCATAGGGACTTTTGAGCTAGTTTTACCATCTGGTTTAATTTTGGTTTTAGACAATTGTCATTACGCACCTTCTATTGTTAGAGGTGTCGTTTCAGTTTCTTTGTTATTGGATTTGGGTTTTAAGCATACTTTTAATGATAATGGAATTTCTGTTTCTCTAAATTCTGTTTTTTACTTTAATGCTATTTCATTAAATGGTGTGTTTGAAATTGACATGGATAACCATGTATCCAATAAAAATAATTCTATGTATAGCATCGGGAATAAGAGAGTCAAGTCTAACTTGGACTCGTCTTATTTATGGCACTGCCGTCTTGCCCACATAGGCAAGAATCGCATGGAAAAGCTGCAACACGATGGGCTTTTACCTAATATCAATGATGATTCAGTTGATAAATGCGAATCTTGCATATCTGGAAAGATGACAAAGAAACCTTTCCATAGCAATATGGAGAAGGCTTCGGATCTACTTGGATTGATACACACGGATGTGTGTGGTCCACTTAGACATGTGTCTAAACGTGGTGCTGTCTACTTCTTGACCTTCACGGATGACTATAGTCGTTATGGTTATGTTTATTTACTTAAACATAAACATGAAGTCTTTGAGACATTCAAGGTCTTTAAAAATGAAGTAGAATTACAACTCGGAAAGAAGATTAAGGCACTTCGATCCGATCGTGGTGGTGAGTACTTAAGCCAAGAGTTTAAGGATTATCTGGGTGAGTGTGGCATTGTGCAACAACTCACTTCTCCTTATACGCCACAACAAAATGGTGTATCTGAAAGGAGAAATCGTACTTTGTTAGATATGGTACGATCCATGTTTAATCTTACAACTCTTCCCTTATCCTTTTGGGATTATGCTCTTGAAACGGCTGTTCACGTGTTGAATAGGATTCCAACTAAGAAGGTTGATAAGACTCCATATGAAGTATGGACTGGAAAAGCTCCCAACTTTTCTTACTTAAAGGTCTGGGGTTGTGAGGCGTTTGTTAAACGTGACTCACCTGACAAACTCCAACAAAGATCTGTTAAGTGTATCTTCGTAGGATACCCTAAGGAAACGAAGGGTTACTACTTTTACTTCCCACCTGAAAATAAGGTCATCGTGGCTAGGTACGGTGATTTTCTTGAAGATAATCTAATATCTCAAGAAATCAGTGGGAGGGCATATGATCTTGAAAATGATCATGAAGATACTTCACCTTCTGAAAGCACTAACACACTTCCTGTGGAACCAGAAAGTTTAGGTCCTCCACCTGAAGTAGAAGTGGTACCCGTCCGTAGATCTTCAAGATCTGCAAAGGCTCCTGAGCGTCTATGTTTGAACATAGATGATGAGGAAACTATACTATTGGATCAAACTGATGAGCCAACTAGCTATAGAGCTGCCATTATTAGTCCTGAAAAGGAAAAATGGCAGACTGCCATGGATGGGGAAATGCAATCCATGAAAGATAATCAAGTCTGGACTGAAGTAGACCTTCCACCCAATGCTAAGGTAGTTGGGTGTAAGTGGCTATTTAAGAAAAAGACTGACATGGATGGCAATGTACACACCTATAAGGCTCGTTTGGTAGCTAAAGGCTTTACCCAAACATACGGTGTTGACTATGAGGAAACCTTTTCTCCTGTGGCCGACATTAGAGCTATTAGGATTCTTATAGCCATAGCTGCCTACTATGACTATGAGATTTGGCAAATGGATGTCAAAACCGCCTTTCTGAATGGTCGCCTAGATGAAGATATCTACATGGCGCAACCTGAGGGGTTTGTGAATCCAGAATTTCCTGAGCGTGTATGCAAACTTCAAAGATCCATTTATGGATTGAAGCAAGCATCCAGGCAATGGAATAAGAAATTTGATGAGGAAATCAAGAAGTTTGGATTTACTCAGAATTTCGATGAGCCATGTGTATATCACAAAGTTAGTGGGAGTAACACTGTTTTCCTTGTTTTATATGTCGATGACATATTAATCATGGGAAGCGACATACCAAGCCTTAATGAAGTTAAGGAATATCTTGGTAGTTGTTTTTCCATGAAGGATTTAGGGGAAGCAGCGTATATCCTTGGAATCAAGATCTATAGAGACAGATCTAAACGGTTAATCGGTTTAAGTCAAAGTGCTTACATGGATAAAATATTGAAGAGATTCAATATGCAGAATTCCAAGAAAGGATATCTGCCCATGCAAGTGAAACATGAATTGAGCAGTGAAATGTGTGCTTCTACACCTGAAGAGGAAGCATACATGAAGAAAGTTCCATATGCTTCTGCAGTTGGTTCTATCATGTATGCTGTTAGATGCACAAGGCCAGATGTGGCATTTGCTCAAAACATGACCAGTCGATATCAGCAGAATCCAGGGGTAAAACACTAGAAAGCTGTAAAGGACATTCTTAAGTATCTGCGGAATACTAAAGATATGTTTCTTGTTTTCGGGGGAAATCCAGACGCAGAACTGAATGTTACAGGTTTCTGCGATGCATCCTTTCAGACTGATAAAGATGATACGAAGTCTCAGACGGGTTACGTTTTTGTCATAAATGGAGGAGCTGTGGACTGGAAGAGTAAGAAGCAGAGCATAACGGCCATGTCTGCTACAGAAGCTGAGTACATTGCTGCATCGGAAGCGGCACAAGAAGCTGTTTGGATAAGGAAATTCATTAAGGATCTTGGAGTGATGCCTTCAATAGAATTACCTGTAAATGTATATTGCGATAACTCTGCTGCAATTACATTCGCCAATGAACCTGGAGTTATGAAAGGCGCCAGACACTTTAAAAGGAAACTTCACTATGTTCGAGAACAAGTCGATGATGGTGAAATAAAAGTACTCAAAGTTCACACAGATAACAATCTGGCTGATCCTTTCACGAAGGCATTACCTAAGGAGACATTTAATCGTCATGCTCAGGGTATTGGTCTTCGTTTAGCAGATAGTTTCATGTGAATCTGTTTGGATTAGTATTTCGATAGGGACGTGTAAACAATTATTGTTTTAATGAAATAAAGTGCGGATAACGTTTATTATCATTATTAATATTTGTGTCCTATATTTGCATGTTTAAATCCGTGAATAATTTATTTATTCTAAATAGTCCGTTGTCAATTAATAATATGGGAATATTATTAAACTAAGACAAATGTGAGGATTGGTAGAATGTACTGTAAGGTTAAGACACCAATATCACATGATATTCAATATTGGATAAATTGAATATAGGACTTATCCCAACAACATGATTATACTTTATGGATCATAGTCATTAAGTATATCATGAATATTTATCCTCTGACTTGAGATGACAGATAATTGCCGAGGATGTAGCTCATTTTCTGTGAGATAGTCTAACGCTATCCGTAAAAGGTAGTTATAAGGGCTATTTTCAGAAATGATGCGAAGTTCAAGGGTTATGCTCGCAGTCAATAAGGAATTTGTTCCTTCAACTTTGTGTTGAAGTTTAATACTGCTTGGCCACTCGTGTGATTAACAAGATGTTTGCGTGCGCACGCCCAAAGTCTATCTGGAAGACGTTCAGATGTTTTGGTAATCTTGTTCAATTATGTATAAACGAGAAACTACTGTTAATTATGGAATGACAAGATCCATATCCAAATTAACGCGGTATTAGTAACAAAAGGATAAGTATGATGATTATATCATCAAGTGGTTTTTTCCAGGAGAACCACAACTCGGATCGAGCTGGGGGCATTGGGATCTGTTAAAGCTAGACTAGCCCATGTCATTACAATATTAATCATTATCCAAGTGGGAGCTGTTAGTTTTGTGTATAATGAAATTAATATTTGTATGTCCGGTTTCGAACCCGAGACTCGGGATTGCACACAATACGTGAGAGTTCCATTGGTTTGAATAGATTAAATATATTTTATATTTATATTTATTCATTTCACTTAAACAAACACTTAACGATAGTTAGTACTTAACGGGGTTAGAGATAACGACCGTTAAAGGACTAATTATGCAAAAAGGACCAAAGAAGAACTAGAAACCCATGGTTGGGTTTGGGTCGGCCGAATGGCCTTATGGATGGGCTGGCCGGTTTTTTGAGATGGAGTAGGGAGCAAGTTTGGTGCCCTAGGGATTACCTATAAATACAATTCACTTTGTATTTGATTTTCACCTAATCAAGAATCCCTAGCAAGCCAAATTTCTCTTCTTCTTCCCTCTAAGCTACACCACCGATCGACCTATTTTAATTCCACTAGGAATTGTCGACTTCGGTCTTGCTTATTAAGTGTTTGGTTTGTTAGTGATCTTGAACCTAGCTTTCCCATTGGAACGCTACTATCGCGTGTGTACAAGAACGAGTGACAAGCTTATTTTAGCTTGTGATTCTTGGTGGTTTTACCTTGTTTGGTTCGACATATACATAACCCAAATTAGGGTTCTTGTTGTTCTTGATTGATTACGCGATTAAGGTACGTATTTATTTAAGTTAATTAATTACATGTTCATTAGATCTTCCGCTGCGTGCTTTGTGATGTTTTATGTGTTTATGATTTTAATAGTTCACATATTCCAACAATATCTAATTATAAGCAGATAACCTGAAAAAATAAACAATCTCATTGATGCAATATATTGAATTCAATTTGTGAATGCTCAATTGAGTTGAGAGTGTTTACTGGTTGTTTTGACAGGAAGAGTATGGGCGTATCACAACATATTGAGGTTCGATTATGTGAGATGAATGGAGGCATGTGCCCATATTAGTAAGCCTCCTCCAGAACCCAAAGGAACCATTGATACATTGGTTTTGTTGACCCAGAGGTATGGCAGAAGAGGCGGTAACATGAAGGCATAGTAATATAATTGATTCGCTATGATTATACAAGTTTTTTTTTACCTTTCATGTGCTAATGAATTGCATGAATGTGCTGTTTATAGAGATGTTAATTATTTTTTTCTTCATAATTGGCAGGTTTATATGCTTTGACAAAATATGTTGATGCTAAAGACTTTAGAGTTAAGGAGAAGATACAAAGCTCAGGATGAAAGAGAAAATAATTGAACTCTTTAGGGATGTATTGATGGATCTTGGGTAAAGAAATATGGATCTTTGGGATATCTTTCGAAGAAAAAGCGTAACAAAGTCACAGAAATATCAGGTATGTTTCCTTAAAATTTTCTATCCATGTTTGTTTATTTCTAAACTCTTTGAAACTAACCTGTTGTGCAACATGGAAATGATGGTACAAATATTTTGATGAATAGCTTTGAATAGTTTTCAGGTGTTTCAATGGATGTTTATTGTGTGATGTTTGTGCAGGTGCCAAGCATTTAATTGGAAGGAGGTTTTCTGATCCATAAGTGTAAAGCGACATGAAGCAATGGCCATTCAAAGTAGTCCCTAAGAAGCCCATGATTGTGGTCAGGCCGTAAGCGCCAGAAGAACCACAGATATGAGGAATGGAAATCAACTGTAGTAGAGTCCACTAAGCAAAGCGAGGAAAAGGGTACATAACTCATAGGTGCCATTGTGGCCATGCAAGAAAGTGTGTTTCACAAACCTTTTGAGTAAATTGATTATTTGTGTTTCTCTTAAAGATTCACAGTTTTGGAAACACATTAGCTGTTATGAATATGCTAATCAAATTAGCGACTTATTGTTTACTCCCATCAAAATCGTAATGGTTGTTTATAAGGTTGACTATTTCAATCTAAATCTATATGGTTGTTGCTATGGGTATGACCGATCTCATATACCAAGCAATCCTGCCGCAATGCGCGGGCTACCCCGCTCGTTTTTTTTATTTTATTTAAGAGGTTGGACCACCCGTTTGCAAAAACAAAATATCATAATCACGTGCGACATATGTTGTGTAAAAAATCAGGAGAGTCTAGACTTATGATTTATGAACTCACCTAAATATAAATATTCTAGCTCCTTCCCACACGCAAAAGCACGTAGTGAATATCACCAAAAAAATGGCAGAACAAGATGAAGTGATTCTACTTGATTTATGGGTAAGCATGTTTGGTATGAGGGTCAGAGTAGCTCTTGCTGAAAAGGGTATTCCGTATGAATACAAAGAGGAGGATTTAGCGAACAAAAGCCAGCTTCTTTTGGACATGAACCCGGTTCACAAGAAAATCCCGGTTCTTATTCACAACGGCAAACCGATATGTGAGTCTGGTATCATTGTTCAATATATAGATGATGTTTGGAATGATAGAGCTCCATTGTTTCCTGTTGATGCCTATGCCAAAGCTCGTGCTAGGTTTTGGGTTGACTTTATCGACAAGAAGGTAACTAAATTTAATTTCTCCTTGATTGCATGTGGAGTAATATCGATTTATCATTTATATATTCTAGTATTAAGGGTAAACGGGCACCGATTTAGTTTATTTGGGAAGTAGAGTTTTTTTCACTCACATGTACACGCCTAACTATTGTAATATATTTTATGAGGATATTAGGGTGCTAAACTGCTAAATACATGCCGGATTAGGGCCGCAAACAAATCAAACTTTTATCAAGCAACTCGAGTTCGACCTTAGGCTTGACTCGATCGAATCAAGCTTTTATCGAGCTCGAGCCTAAGTCCGAACCTAATAAACTAGCTCGAAACACATAACGAGCCGAGCTCGAGCTTTCAAGGCTGGAAAAGCTCGAAATCAACTACTCCCTCCGTCCCATATTAAGTGTCCATAATGGAATCTTGGGATGTCCCAAATTAAGTGTACAGGGAATATTTTCAACCAATGAGAAGAGACTTTAGTGGGTAATAGTGATATTTGATTGGTGGAGAGTGTAGTTGGCCTCACTTTTCTAAAACTTTGTGCATTTGGAAAGTGGACACTTAATATGGGACGGAGGGAGTAATTAATTAAGAGTGTGGTTTGACTAATTATCAAGTTAGATCTATCCATTTGCTCATAAAATAAATAAATAGAAGGATTGGGTTAAAAATGTCAGTTTTGTTGTTATTTTTTAGAATAGATTGTACAAGATAAATCGCTTGAACTATAAGATTACGGATATCAATTTTTCCACTCAATAAGTGAATAATGTGTCCCTATATTGAGGTTTCTTAGCGTAGACTTTGCTCCGTCTCTTAAACAAGTTATTAAAGCGGTACGTGAGCTGGGTTCAGAAAGTCGTGAGACAGTTCGGTCCATTTCTGGTGTGGGCGTTAGAGCATTGAGAGGACCGAGTATTCAATGTCTACAGTATTAAATAACCCATGTGCCTCAAATGAGTACATTTTGGTCATTTACTCCATTTCATTTTAGAGCAATGATAGGCTAATCTTTAGGCCTAATTTTAAATTAGGGTATCAATCATTTTCCTTCATTTTAACCTTGACCTCTTCATCGTCAATTAGTCCACCATCACCCATTCATTAGTAATTTAATCTGCTCCTAAACTTAATAGAAGTCATTTCAATAACCAATATAATCAAATTTGGTTATCAAAACTGGTTCCAATAATAAATCTTACGTCTGAAAACTAGGGGAAACATACTGGGGCAGATGATTTTCACGTATATATCGTTTGAGCAACAAAAATAGAGTAGAAAGTATTCTTCTTAAAGAGTTTTTTAGAGTTCAACATTCACCTTGCCGTTTCTAGAAAATGTGCGAACCATTTGTCAGATTTCGAGAACCATTGATGAATACGGCTCTAAAAACAAAATATCGAGGCAAAACACACACATAAACATGAAGTATACATTAAGAAGTTAACCACATAAACACACGAATTCGACATAGATGATTTGGTGTGAAAACAAGAATTGGAATTTATTTGTGTGGCCTAAAACGAATCAGAAGTTTTGTATGTTTGCTTGTCTGAATACGTGGATAAGATTGTAGCATATACGGCTAAAGTGAAATCACATACGTAACATGCACATGCGAAAAGTTAATGGTCCTAATAAAATTTTAACGCATCTATGGACAAAAATGTTTAAGAATTCTCAAACTTTGGACCAAAACGTCCATAAATCTTTAAAAAATGCACATCTAGATTCGATATCCGTGAGTTTTTTTATAAACCTATAAACGATTCTCGTGATCTACACAATAAAAAAAAAAAAAAAAAAAAACAACAATCTTGTCATATGCCCTAGGGAGAAAATTTTAGATTCAAATAGTCAAATTTGTAATAATTTTTGCTTCTTGGTTGATGAGGAAAATGTTGTTCGTATATTGTGTCTAACTTTCTTATGGAGTTCAGTTATACCAAACTGCGAGACCTTTGTTCACAACAAAAGGGGAAGAACATGAAGCAGCAAGGATAGAGTTCATAGATATCTTTAAGTTGCTTGAAGGAGAACTTGGAGACAAACCTTACTTTGGAGGTGAAAGTTTCGGCTATCTTGATATATCTTTGATCACATTTTATCCTTGGTTTAAAGTCTATGAAACATATGGGAAGTTGGATTTCGAAAATGAGTTCCCAAAGTTAATTGCTTGGGCTAAAAGGTGCATTGAGAACAAGGAGAGCGTGTCTAATACTCTTCCCGACTCAGCAAAAGTCTTTGAGTTCGCTCAAAACTGGAGGAAGAGTTTGGGGTTCGAAGACTAGAACTTGTTTGGTTTTTCAATTTTAGATGCGTGCGATTGTACGTGTTTATGTGTTTTTCTTGGCAGGAAATACTTAGATGTATTTTTCAGCTGGCTGTGGGTCGTTTGCAAATAAAAGTTGTTACGCGTACACTCGCAACAATTTGTGTTCTAATTTCATATGCATTTCTTTCTATGCTTGTGCTTTATAAATAAACTAGTTTCAAAACCCGCCCGATGGGCGGGCTAGCTCTATTATTTCATTTTAATTAATATTAGGCGACCAACGTTTATATTTGATTATCTAAAAATATGATAACAGATATTTAATGAGTTACACTAATACATAAGAGGAAAAAACATGTTTAATTAATAATAAAAACATTCGAACAATACCCAAAAAAATGTAAATAGCAAATAAATAAATAAAGGGGCATGTTATACATACCCTCTCTATGGGCTATATGTACAAACCGCGAAACACATGGTACAACCGCCCCACTACTAGAAAAAAGGCCTTTAATGACGCGCATTGCGTGTCATAAAAGGGGTCAGATGACGCGCTTTTTAATGTCATTGATCGACCCGTCATAAAGCTTTATGACACGCATTTCGCGCGTCATAATTTTATGACACGCTTTTATGACACTATTTTATGACCCATTTTTTGCGTGTCATGGTTCAAATTTTTTTTAAAAAAAATAATTTTTATAAAATTAATAATATCCCCACATTAAATAACAGATAATCTCATAATACAAATAAATACACAAATACCAAAAAAGCGCATTTCATATATATTAAAACAATGCGTTTCATACAACTACAAGTTATTTTCAAATTCTAAAATTGTAGAAACATATATGGGTGATATACAGGTAAATGTGTAGAACATATATAGCTACATAATCACAGTAGTCAGAGTCATCAAGCTAAGGTTGATGTGGCAACCTTCTCTCAACCTAGCACCATCGGCATTTGTCTGTGATGCTCTTTCGCTTCCAGCTAAATCTACAAAGTTCTGCACCACATGGCAGTTTATGGTTTTAGTTTGTTGTCTATCATATTATACTCCTGGGATTAGTATATACACTCAAATTTAAATGTTGAAACATACCAGACTTGAAACAAAGGATCTCACGCAGTCTGAAGTATCCCGGAGTGTGCTTTCTATTGAGTATTGAGCTGCAGAACATACAAACAAAAATAATTATAAGCACGATTTAACTAGAATAACTAATTTATATTGTATGTCAATCATGCACAAACAAGCAGTTAGGTCCCTCATGTGCAAATAAATTTATAGATTATAAAAAAGTTAGTAGGCCAAATGACTTATGGATTTTGAGTTAGTGGTCACATGACATGCTAAGTGATTGCCTGCATATGTAGCTAACTAGCTATGCTTGGCCAATTTCAATTATTATAAGTAAACTTGAACTAACCAATCCCTAACAAGCTGGTGATAAGCAGAATCATGAGCAAGTACATGAGCCTTGGCTAGCTTCCAAAGCCAGGCGCCCGTAGCATCCCAAGCGGGTGTGTACACATGTTTCCATTGTGATTTTCCATCGGATGGTGGACGAGTCAACTCAATAGCTAGTGGTCTCAATGTTCCAGCAGGAGTAAGAAACATCAAAGTCCTTGAGCCATAAAGAGTTGTCCCATCAAGCTCTCGAGTTTTATTTACATAAGGCAATAGTAGATCATGGTAATCCAACAAGAACAGTTTCTTTTAGCTTCGAGAACTAGTGTCAGCAGGTGGAAGTCTCAATTGCGCCTTCCAATCTTGGGAACTACAATGAGAAAAGAAGATTACACTTAGTTAAACTAAACAAAAGATCTATATTGTATGTCAAATTTTTATAATCACAAAGTAAAAAGTAGTACTTAAGTCATCACCACAAATTAGAACCACGCACCAACCCATTCCAAATATTATATGAAAAAGGACGCTAGAATAAATAACCAGGATGAATCTTTTGCCTTAATCCAATAATGTCCGTTGCAGATTATATCTAATTCGCCAAGAGCATGTTCTCTTTAGAAAAATCAGACTTCATCTAAAACACCTTGAGCCAAATAAGAGCCAAATAACTTACCTCTAACATGAAAACTAAAGTGAAGTACCCGAATAACCCAATACTATAAGTTAACATGAATCTCATTAAACGAGTCACTGCCGTCCAAATTATTCAGTGAATCGCCCCAAACAAGTTACATATAACTCAATGACTTATGGCTTATGCTATCTAATCCCCATTTTTCATTATTCTCGACCTCATTCTAAAGTTATAGGCACATATATCACATAAGTCCAAGTTATATACAACTACCTATTAACAATCACAAACAAACATATAATCATCACATTATCTCGATTATAGCATAACAACTAACTTATACATATTAATAAACATCTAAAAAAAATTATACCTAGCATCAATAGCTTCGGACTGCACGGTCTTTTCGACTTCATCGACCGCATTCCCCACAGGGTTTCGCCTCACCCACTGCTGTTGCTGAAACTGCTGGTTACTCCCTCCTACAAAACATAGCATTTGATAATTTATAAAAACGGGTAGATCTACAAATAAAATGAATAGATCTATAAAAAAAAATTATAGATCGACAAAAAAATCTATACATCTACAAAAAAAGAACAAAAAAAAACTATAAATAACGAAAAATATTATAGATCTACAAAAATAATGTTCAAAAATCATAGATATATCAAAATACCTCAAAACTTTAGGGTGGAGAGTTTCGGTGGTGTCGGTGGAGGTGGAGTCCGGTGGTGGTGCGTCGGATGGTGGTGCAAACCGAATTCATTGATTAGTAAAATCGGATTGTGTTTTTTAGAGAGAGAGAGTTATTTTGTGTGTGTGTGTTTTTTAGAGATATTAGTGTGAAAATGAAATGAGTCGGGTGAGGGTGGAAGTCCGTGTTTTTTAAAAAATTTGAGATATGACACGAATTTTATGACACACAAAAATGCTTGTCGTCTAGCCTTCAAATTTTACAATTTATGACAGTTTTTTTATGACTTACGATTTTGCGTGTCATTATATTGTGTGTGTCATAAAAAGCGTGTCATTAAAGGTCTTTTTTCTAGTAGTGCCCGGAGCTTGCAATCATTGGATACCTTCCCTATAAGGAGGGTCCTTATAAACTGCCCCTAAATAAAATCATCGTTTAAAGCGATTTCAATTCTTCCTTGTAGACAACGATAGTCATGGGTGTACTATTTGCAGATATCTGTTGGAAGGGTATCAAGGTCATAAGAGCAGTTGGTATGGTAACTCCGTGTTAAGGTTTAATACACTGCCACGTCAGCTTTAACCTTTTCACCTTTAACTAAAAAAAAACACCCGCTATCATAACTCACCTTTAACTCAACTATTTTCAAAATCAACCCCTAAACTATAATTAATACTTCATTTAATAACTAACATAACATTTAAAACACGAATTACATTAATCATTAAAGTAAAAACACAAATTACATTAAACATTAAAGTTAAAACACAATACATAGTACGATTAATAGAAACTAAAACTACAAATTAAGAAGACCGTCCTCACTCGAAGAGGACCTAAACTCCCCATCATAATATTTTTCTTCCATAATATCAAACCAGTTTCTCTCCTGCTCCATACGAGCAACTTCCTCTTCTAGTTCGCGTTGTTCTATTTCTCTCCTGACTTCCTCATCTTGCTCCAGAAGTCGGAGTTCATCCTCACTCAGTCCAAACAGATTTGGTTGTTGTTCCACAACCGGTGGATTGTTGGCCGGTTCATTTTCCGGTGTGAACACCGGAAAGATATCTTCCGGTGGAGTGTTCACCGGTTCATTTGGAAATTGCTGGGTAAAGTCGTGTTTTTCTGGGAATTTGATAACGCTCAGAATGAGCATGTTTTAAGTTGTGTTATTATGGTGTTTTGTGCATCATATTTGGTTATATTTGTATGTATTTGTTACTTAATCATGAAAAAGTGTATATGCAAGTAAATGTAGCCAAGTACAAGAAATGATGATGAAAAGACGAAGAATTGGAGTGATTATGCACATTTGAAAGATTCTCGAGATGGAGACAAGAGAGAAACCACACAAGGACTCAAGGATTTGATAGTGTTAGAATTTCCATGTTCATATATCAAGGAAATATCCAGTTCTATGGAAGAAATCAGCACCTAAATGAAGGATAAAACATGCGACAAGAAATGGCAAGAAAAAGTTAAAGTTGTGAGTGCATGAAACATCTAACCGATCGGATGCAACCCGCATCCGATTCGGTTGGAATTTACCGAGGCGAGGAACCGATCGGTTGGTCCAAAAACCGATCGGTTGGACAAATCTGCAGTTACCATTTCGCATTAAATGAAGGTTTTACTTCCCATTAATCATTGGAGTCCGATCATTTTTTGATATTAACTCTGGAGGGACGTTTTGGCTTGAAGAATAAGTGTTCTTACACTATATATTGGACCCTATGCATGTATGCTTAGTGTGACATCCTAAATTAATAAAAGGCTTACAACAAAGTACTTACTATCTTATTATTATTGCCCGAAAGTCTAGTATTGATGTAAAAACGTCCAGGGGATATTGAGTTTGAGTCTCAATAGTTTGGTTTGAGTTTGGAGTCGTTTACTAGTCATAGTAGGCGATTGGAGGAGTGTGGTTGCTATAGTTCCACGATTCTAGTTTTTGTAATCCTAAGCTAGGTATATCTTATTTACTTACAATGAACTATTTTTACTTTGAGTTTAATGAAAGTTTCGTTTGTTACTTGCGTGTTGTTATATTGATTGCTATGGAGTAATTTGTGGTATACTTGTGTGTATGATGTAACTAATTGTGGAGTATTCTTATCTTAAAAAGTGATGCATGAAAACATTTCTTATTTTATGAGTTTGTTGGAATAATATTTAATCTTGCTTAATTTGTTGGTAAAAACATTTTAAAGAATAAAAAGGCCGAAAGGATTTTCTTTATGTTTTTATTCCAAAACGTTAGTGCACGAATTAGTATGGGATATGGTGTGTGACAAGCATCATATTTACTCATTAAAATGGATTTGAAACGATTTCATCACGAGAAAAGGCCGAAAGGATTCGTAGGAATTTATGAAATAAGAATTGCTTTTCAAACAACTAGTGTTTAATAGAATTTTCATAATAGTTAATAAGGCCGAAAAGAGTTAACTAGGAGATTGAATTCTTAGTAATGATTCTTCATGATAAAAACCATTGATTGTTAATCATTCATATAAAATTGTGCATCATTACAAGTTACACCAAACTTTGTAGAATACTCTATGCAATTTACACACAAGTATATGTTTTATTTGATTGGATTCTATTTACGTTTTTGAATTTTTGCAAAAAAAATGGATTGACAACCCTTTTTACAAATCTAGTTATAATTTAATACAAATACCAAATCCCTTGGGACGATCTCGACTTACCCACCTTTACTATCACGGACGAGTATACTTGCTCGTATGTGTTGAATAAATAATCGGATAAACCGTGTTTATAAATTTTAAAACTTGTACACGGTAGAGCACATCAAGTTTTTGGCGCCGCTGCTGGGGATTTGAATTGATTTGTTTTGATTTTTGTTTGTAATTTTATAAGTTTTGATTTAGAAAATTCGTGTTAAAAAAAAAATTGGTTTTAGGTCCAACCGAATCGGATGGATTAGCATCCGATCGGTTGGAGCTCTCGGAAAGTTTTTTCGTTTTTGTTATTTTTCTGTTTTCATTAGTCTTAAATGATAGTTTAATGATTGTTTAAGTTTAATAATAAATAATTTTAATTATATGTTTACGTAGAAGTTAATGATAATCATAGGATTAGTATTTAATATATGTTTTAATGTTTTATTAAATTATTTAATGTTAGTAAGTAGTTTTAATTTTATGTTTTAAAGTAGCTTAAGAGTTTTACACTTATATTGTTAGTTAATGTTAGTTATTAGTAGAGTTAATTTGTTTTATTTAAAGTTATTAAAAACCCAAAATGGCCCAGCCGAATCGGATGCGGGCAACATCCGATCGGTTGGGTCGAACAAAATTTAATAATTTTTTTATTTTTTTTATTTTATTTATTTATTTTTTTTTAACTCTAATTAACTATAATATTATAACTAAGAAATAAAATTAATTATCTAGAAAAAGATGCCCTCAAGTTATCACTATACTATTCCAAACAAACACTACAAATATGTATTCCAAACAAACACTTTTTACCCGGGTCAAGCATTACAAATGGAGTGTAGTGTTTGACAGGCGGGGATCGAACCCGGGTCACCCGCGTGATAGGCGGGAATACTTACCACTATACTACATTCGGGCACCCGAGGGTATATTTTAAAATTTATTTGGTTAAATTGGAACTTGTCACTTGTTTATTGTCTTGATTAATCATTGTTGAGTCTAAATGTCGAAAGGGTTCTCAATAGTGGTTGATTTCAATTCATTAGTTGACGAATGTTTTGGTCTTGTACTTTGTGACGATTATATGAGAAACTTAATAAACATAACAAGTGAAAGTTTAATTTAGATTAAGGGTCGAAAGACATCTTTTGAATATGTATTCTAATCATTTTTCAAGTAAATGGAACTTCACGAATTAATAACATCAAAGTCTAAAGTTCGAAAGGATTCTTTCTTGTTATAGGCATAAGGCTCATGACATGACTATTTGATTGAGGCTTATACATATTTAATTTATAAAACACTAAATTATTACTGGTTCTAGAGGTCGTAATGATTACTTTTGATAATATGTTTTCCAAACTAACCATCCTAATATCCATGTGATCATTTGTCCAAACATGTATGTTCTTTGAGTGATTGTTCTTATATTGCTTTTCTTGTTGGTTTGATCCGTGACAATCATAACCATCAACTTGTTACTTGCTTAAAAAAACAAACGACACTTGAGTGCAACCAAGTCTCTTGGGACGACCTTGACTTACCAACCCCAATACTACATATGACTAGGGTATACTTGCCCGAATGTGTTCCTAGTTAATCGGTAATTCTTGTTTATAAATTTAAAGCTTCGATGGAGGGCATCAAGTTTTTGGCGCCGCTGCCGGGGATTTGGTTTTTGTTCTTAGATGTTTGTTTGTTTGGTTGTTTGTTCATTTCCTTGATATATTGATCGATTGCTTGTTTGCTAATTTGTTCGAATGCTATATTGCTCTTGCTCATAAATGATTGTTTCTTTGTTCTTGTTTGATTGCTTGCTTGCTTGTTTTCTCATGATGATTGCTTAATTGCCTCTCTTACTCTTTTTCTAAAAAAAAATTTCTCATTTCTCATAATTGCTTAAATGATCTTGGCTTAAAAATCAAATTTTTTGATGTTGGGATTTCGTTTCATGTGTTCTAAAAATACGCATTTAAAAGTTTGCTAAATGTGCTTGAAAGTGTTTGCGAAAAAACCACCCAAACCACTCCAACCGATCGTTCACCACCCGTAACCGATTCGGTTGGAGGCTTTTGAACCAATTTATTTTCTAGTTTGTGTTTTTCTTGTTTTGTGAGTTTTATGTTTTATATGTTATGTGATCTCTCGCATGTCTCTGTGTTATTTGTTCGTGTTCTTCTTGTTCGGATTAGTTTCATATTAATTTTGAATAAGACTATCTTGTTTTAGATTGTTTTGTTTTGATTTGTGTTACGTGATTAATTATGTTTGCTTGCGTCTATGTGCTTGTCATTTTCTGTGACCGTGCTTTTATTTGCTTATTTTTGTTTTAAGTGTCGTATTATGTTCTTGATGTTCTTCTAGTACATATGTGTTTATGTGTTTTATTTACTTGTGTATATTTTCGTATTCGTTACCTTATGTCTTTTTGTTTTATTTTGTCAATAAAAGTTTATAACTGAAACTTATTAAAAAAAAAAGAAATTTGGTCACCAGAGTGCCAACCGAATCGGATGGAATCCATGTCGATCGGTTGGAGCTCTCTGTAAAAATTGGCCCAAGGGAAACCAACCCAACCGATTGGTTAGATCCTCTGACCAATCGGATGGACCAATCGGTAAAAAAAAAAAAAAAATGTTATTTTCATTTTTCGTATTTTGTTCTTGTGTGTTTGTGTTTAGATCGAATAAGTTTAAATGTCTTTTGGTTTTTGCAAGAGCATCATTTCTTTTATTCTACTTAATTTTTTTTTTTTTTTTTTTTTTTTTTTTTTTTTTTTTTTTTTTTCATTTTAAATTTTGTTAATTTAGTACGTTGTGAATAAATAAGTACTTGTTTTAAAAATAAAAATGTTTTGAACTTTATGGGTATGTTCACTTGAAATCCTCACGAGACTTCACTCGTCCGCTCGGGCTACCGAGGGGTTTAAAAGGCTTGTTGTATACGCTAAATGCAACCGTGATGCCTAAGAAAGTGAGTTTTAGAATTTTACGCGTTTTTTGTAGTTTAGTTTATTTTTGCCGATTTAATAAGCTTTTTGAGATTGGATTATTGGTGATATTATACTTGGTGTGGAGATGTTTTGTAGAATGAGAAATTGATTGATCTCATAAGCTTATGCTAGCATTTGCTTAGCACTATATCATATGGAGTTCGATCGCGATTTCTTGGCCCGGGAATTTTCGTTTCTCTTGGATTATTTATTTATTTATTTTCCAAATTTTACATGCTTTGAAGTTAATTTTCATTACATTTTGGACAATGCTTAACTTAAGTGTGGGGGAAAAAACGAAACTACTTTTCAAATTTATAATTTTTGGGGCCAATTTAAAATTTTGTATACTTGTTTGCCCTTGTGATCTAATTGTTTTCACGCTTTTAGGATAATATATTAGAATAACTGGATCAATTCACTGGTGAAATCTGTAATTTTGAAAAAAGAGAGATGTGTCCCGATTAATATTGCAATCCATTCTGGGATCGATAACATTTGCTAGCACATATTATAGCCCTTTCCACTAATATGTGAGGATTTGAGCCTGTTTCGTATATAGCAACATCTTTTATGCTTGGATCTTTTGCTATGAGTGTGCCGGTGATTTTATTTATTCTAGAACTTGTACTTGTAAATCATTACCAGACCGCAGTAAGATCACATTCGTGTGATATAAGTGTATTCGTGTGATAAAGAGGCATCCTTAGGAATAACAGAAAATGGCCATCCGTTTACAAAATAGTTTTTGCTAACCACATCGGTTAGTTAACATCGTATTTGGAACCCATTTGTTAGCGTTTATCTTTAGCGCTAGATACCCTTAGTTCACCCTCCGAACCAATCCTTTTCATTTGTGGTACATCCAGAAAAATACAAAAATATTTTACACTTTAAACCTTAGCATAATCCTTAGTCGAAGTCTAAATGGTGGTTGCTAGTTGCTTAGAATGTTGGATTTTTTTTGATGATTGATAGTTAGCCACACTTTGCCAGTTGTGTGTGCCATTCCGACAAAGACGAAGGATGCATACTTCTTATTTGTATTTTTGTGGTGTATGCTTATATGAAGTCTCGGGGGGGGGGGGGGGGGATGTGTATGTATGAAGAAGAAAAAAAAAGAAAAAAGAAGAAGATAAGTCATCGCAACTATAAGGTGACAATTATAGCCAATGTGCTATATATGAAGATGAAGAAAGAAAGTTATGTGTGTTGATGCAAATAATGTTCTAAAAAAGTTATTTATATCTTTCGATTACTTCACGTTTTGAGGATGACAAAATGTGAAATCACGTTACGTTAAAATTAACGTAAACAAGTTTTTAATCGGAAGATCCCGTTTCTACGCAAATCACTCTAGAACAAATTTACAACTTGACAAATGATCAAAGAAGTGAATTTGTGTTTTGAGACTTCACATTTTAATGGGACAAAACATTTTTTCAAAAATACACATGACAAATTATTTTTGAATTATTAAGAAATGTTTTAATGGAAAAATAAGTTTGAAAATCACAACAGCTATTTTTCCCCCCAAAATCAGCTCCAACCTTCCCCAAATAAGTTTTCACCAGAAAAGACAAAATTTGGAGCGTCCTAGTCTAGGACAGCTCCACAGTTCCACTAAATTTAGTGGAGCCGTGGCATGTTTAGTGGAGCCGTCAGTACAAAATTTTCTGTAACGTTCAGATTTTTCTTGCCTATAAAAACCAACCCCATTCACAGTTTTTAGGCACCCTTTCACACAGAAAAACTTCTGAGTTTAAACCTCTCACACCTTTCTCTTCTTTAGATCATTTAGATTAGTTTTCTTTTGTTTTAAGAGTGATCCAATCATCCACCAAGAGATCCTCTTCATTCCTCTTTATTAGCAAGAGAAGAACACAAGTATCCAAGTTGATACAAGGTGTTATCATTCCTCTTCATTAGCAAGAGAAGAACACAAGTATCCAAGTTGATACAAGGTGTTATTATTCTTCTTCATTAGCAAGAGAAGAACTCAAAGTATTCAAGAAGATACAAGAGTTATAGTTGTTAGGTTTTTGTAACACTTGTTACAACCTTGTTGTATCATCAAGTTTATTTATCTTTTATGAGTGAGAGTGAAGATCAAGTGTGATCTTATAGAAATAGTGGATATCTCTTAAAGCCATTAGGCTTGTGTGATTGATCAAGAAGATCAAGGGTCGATAGATTAGTGTTAGTTGAGAGAGTGTTGATCATTGTGATCGTGTTGAGATCTTGGTGATCTCATGTAGCCATTGGGCTTGATTGATTGGTCACGTGTACCTTGGTAGATTGGTGCTAGCTAAGATTAGCACTCGACATCTAGCTTAGTGTCGGTAATAGGATAAGCGACGTGTAGGGTTTTCTCTGCCTGAAGGGAGGTTGTTGATATAGTGTTTGAAACTCTCGAGTGTGGTACTCGGGGAGTGGAGTAGGGCGAAGAAGAGCTTCGTAGCCGAACCACTATAAATCCTTTGTCTCGGTTTGATCTTTCCAACTCTACTCTTTACTTTTATTATTTACCATTTGTTAGCTTAGTGTGTAGTTCATATTGGTGTTGATTGATTACACATAGAGTTCGAATCAAAGTATCCAATAGCAAACTTTTAAAACAAGATTTTTTAAAAGAAATTAAAACCGGTAAACTATTCAACCCCCCTTCTAGTTTCCCACAATTGGTATCAGAAGCCACGTCAGTCAAGATTTTAAAGTATATTGTATTTTAAAACTTGAATCGATCAATGGATTCCGACAAATATCTAGAAGGGCAATCTATGCAAAGACCACCACTTTTCGAAACCGATTGATTTATATATTGGAAAACAAGATTCGAAACATATGTAAAATCAAAAGACATTGATCTTTGGCATGTTATTACCGAGGGTGACTTTCAACCTATTCAAATGTATCCGAAAACTAAAAAGGATGAAATAGTTTCTTATGATAAACAAAGTGATGAACTTAAAAGGAAATTAGCCAAAAATAATGAGGCTAAAATGATGATTTATAATGCTTTGCCTAAAAAGGAATTTGAAAGATTTTCATGTGTAATACGGCAAAAGATATTTGGAAAACTTTGTTAGTCACTCACCAAGGTAATAACCAAGTCAAAGAGAACAAGATAGATCTTCGTGTTCAACAATATGAACAATTTTCCATTACGGAAGATGAGTCAATAGATAATGCTTTTGCTAGATTTAATACTATTATTACTAGTCTTAAAGCTCTTGATGAAGGTTACTCTAGCAAGAATTATGTTAGGAAGTTTCTTAGGGCTTTACATCCTAAATGGAGAGCAAAGGTCACCGCCATAGAAGAGTCAAAGGACTTGGCGACCTTGTCATTCGATGAACTTATAGGAAACTTGAAAGTTCACGAGATGATAATCAAGAAGGACTCCGACATAGTCAAAGGCAAAAGCGAGAGAGTTAGATCTCTAGCATTAAAAGCCAAGAAGGAGACTAGTGATGAGGAATGTTCGAGTTCCGATAGTGAAGATGAAGAATATGCACTAGCCATTAGAAACTTTAGAAAGTTCTTTAGGAGGAAAGGTAGATTTCCTAGACAACCTCGCGATGAAAGGAGGTCATCTCAAAAGAATCATGATGAAAGGAAAGGGACAAGTGATAGGAAATGCTATAGATGCGGAGATCCTAATCACCTCATAGGAGAATGTCCTAAACCACCGAACTCCAACAACCAAAGAGCTTTTGTAGGAGGCTCTTGGAGTGACAGCGGTGAAGAAGAAGAGAAGAAGCTTAACGGTGAAACATGCCTAATGGCTCAAGCTTCTAACGAGGTACATTCCGACTCTTCTTATTATAGTGATAATAATTCGTCAATAGATGATAGTGAATTGCATGACGAATACAACAAATTATGTGTAGTTAGTACTAAGATCTTAGGTAGAAACACAAAGCTAAAATTAAAACTAAAAGAACTAGAACTACAAGTTTTAGAATTAAAAGATCATGTCAAGAGACTTGAGAAAAACAAAGAAGTAGACTTAGGATGTGGGTCATGTATAAGTCTTCAAGTAGAAAATGAAAGGCTTAAAGAAAATGCTTTAAGAATCATTAAATTTGATGAAGGAACCAAAACACTTAATGATATACTTGAAAACATTAGATATAGTGAACATGACCGTGCAGGTTTAGGATTTGACCCAAATCAGGCTTCTACAAGTGGTACTAAACAAATAAAATTTGTAATGCCTGAAATGTCTAAGTCTGAAGGTGACGGCACCACTAAAGGTACAGACGGCACCACTAAAGGTACAGACGGCACCACTAAATTTAGTGGTACCGTGGTACCGTCTGGTGCTGAAGACAAAACTGGGTCAATTCTGAAAAATAATTTAAGTCCTAAACCAAGTCACGTAGTTATAAATATTACTAGAGTGTCTACACCAAGTAAAGAGGAAGCCAAAGGCTTTTACAAATCATTGTCATCTCCCGAACATGGATTTGTAAAGCGTGACACTAGGTCGACTACTCCTCCACCTAGAAAAATAAATTCTCCCAAACCTCGGTCTAGAACTCCTCTACCGAGAGGTAACTTTAGAAGACAAAATCATCCAAGTAACTTTCCCGTAACTTGGAATGAACGTCAACAACAAAGTTACTTACCATGGGAAATGTGTCCTCCATTCTCACATCCTAAACTGACGCAACAAATGCGTAGGATGTTTAACTCTAACAACTTTGGACCCATGAGATATTGGGGACCAGATCTTTGAACTTCTGTTTTGCTAGGAAAACAAGACTGTAAATAAATTTTGGAGTCTAATAAATGGAGTATGATTTGTGATCAAACAAATCTTGCTACGAAATCGTCAAGTCGTGTCTCGTATGCTTAACATTCAACAAAGGTAGTCCAATCTTCTAGTTTTAAGAGTAACACCTCAGGCACAGGTACGCTTTCTTAAAACACCCTTTGTTAGTAGAAATGCTTGGCATGAAGTAGTGTTAGTATCTAACATAGTAGGCACTATCACAAAGAAACAAAGATTCACAATTCATCATGACGAACTCAACTTGTCCAGAAATGTACGATGATCGATCTAAGATCATGCGTGACAAGTTTGAAACGAAAATGATGAGTGAATTAAGTTTCTTCCCTAGCCCGTAGATAACTCAACCTAAATAAAGTATCCCCATAAACTTTAGTATACTATATATATAAGATACTTAGCTTATATTAACACCCATATCCACAAATACAAATCTCACAAGAGATGATGAAGGTGAGTGAGTGGATTTTACTAAGTTAGGGGCATAATAGGTAAAGTAGTTTACTTAACGGCAAGTAGGTCCATTATCATGAATAGTGTTTGGCTTTGTGCCCACTTGTAAGAAGTGCCCCAAAACTTCTTACATCAAAGTGTTTGATGTATCATCCGATATATCAAAGGTACTACACACTTGAGATTACGACATCTCAAGGAGATTGATGTAGAAAATGTTTCTATACCAACTCTGATAATGAGAGAGTAAATGTGGATTGAAACATAGAGAGTAATATTTGAACCTTCATAGGTTGATTAACAAACTTCTTGGTTCCCCAAGAAACAAACTACTCTTGTTGTCTCCACGACCGAAGCCGAGTATGTAAGCGCCGAAAAGGCATGACAACAAACACTATGGATGAGACAACCCCCTATGAAGAGTAGCAGTCAAGATGCCATTAGACTTGACCGGGAACCCTGTAGTTTGCTCATGAACGAAGCTCGTCGAAGTACGTCATCTCCTCCGTTACGAGAATGTCAAAAGAGAAATCTTTCCTTTGAAAAATTTCACTTAAAAGACAACATCATCAATTCTCTAATCCATACGTTCTCGTCACCCCTCTTATGACTATTTGAATATTTCACTGGAAATATTAACGTCATCTTTCACGTCTCATCATATGACTTCTCAAGTCATTCCTCTCATCCCGCTCATGACTATTTCAATATTTCTATGGAAATATTAAAGTCATCCCTCGCGTCATACCTTATAACCTTTCATCTCCTCTTGTGACTGTTTGAATATTTCACTGGAAATATTAACGTCATCTTTCAGGTCTCATCATATGACTTCTCAAGTCATTCCTCTCATCCCGCTCATAAATATTTCAGTATTTCTATGGAAATATTAAAGTCATCCCTCGCGTCATACCTTATAACCTTTTTATCCCCTCTATGACCTCTCAAAAGTTTCACAGGAAACATTGAAGTCATTCTCTACAAATGACCCATGACTCTTTAAGTCATCTTTCTCACTCGTCTCATGACTTTTGGAAATTTCTCTAAGAAATTCTAAGTCATTCCCTTTCTACTCGTCACATGACTTCTTGAATATTTCATGGGAAATATTAAGTCATTCCTTGCGTCTCGTATTCCGACTAATTAAATATTTCATGGGAAATATTATAGTCATCCACCAAAACACGACTCATAACTTCTATTTATTTCACGGGAAATATTAGAAGTCAACCCTCATCCGATGACAACTTAGTCAATTTCCTTGGAAACACTAAGGTCACTCCGTGTCATCCCGCTTAATCGTTTTCGTCAAAAAGTTTATTAGGTATAAACTTTTTCCTCGTGTCAAAAAGTCTTGCTAAATAAGTAAGATTAATCAGCCAATAGTCAAAACAGAAGAAAAATGGCTCAATCAGACACACGGCTCCACTAAATAGTCACGGCTCCACTAATGTTTAGTGGAACCGTGGTGCCGTGCATCTGAAAAACGCGGCCATTTCCTTTCTTCTTCTGCACAGCCTTTCAAACTAACCCAAAACCACTTCCACTTGCTGTCAAAACCAAACCCAAACACCATAATTCAATTAAACTCTTGCAAATCAAGATTGAGGCATTGGAATCAACAAATCCTAATCACAACAACACTAATTGTAAGTAAATCATTCTGAATTTCTTTCAATTTGAGTCTAGGGTTTGTTCTTGAGCATAAATCCAAATTGGGGATTTTTGAATTTTGCTAAACTTTTGTCAAATTAAGACTAGGATTAGACAATGTAGCATTCACATGATTCCATAAACCTAGGATTTTCATAAACCCATTTATGTTGCAAAACCTAGTCCAAATTTAATCACTAAAATCGGATTATGATTGCTTGCTTGTAGTGGAATCATGTTTAGGATGATTAAAATTGGATTAGGAACGATTTACATTGAAGCTTTTCAAACTTAAGCTTTTTGGCGCCACGTTGATTCGTTTTCCAAACACCCCAATTCGATCATTTTTCGAAAAACTTCACAAGTCTAGGATCATGAAACCTTTTTCATGCATTGTTGATGCAAATTAAAAACATTTTTGCATGCATACATGAACTCTCAAGTATGGATCGAATTACATAATTTATATGTATTGTTCGACACACTTGATTGAGCAAAATTGAAGTTAGGAGCGTTTGGGTAATCTTATTAGGATTATTTTAGAGTCAAGATTACCGCACCTCCACATTGTTTGCATTTAGGCACACACACACACATTCAAAATGGGATCACTAAAATGCAACAAGTTAACATACGAAATTATATTTTTTTTGTAGGTAACAATGCCTCGAAACGATTATCAAGATACCAAACCATACATTCTTCGTACATTAGAAAATCTGACCATTCCAGATGAGCAAAAAGCTTATCTTGCCAAAGTCCAAAATCGATATATACACGAAGGTCGTGTGGTCGATGCCCATTTTGTTCTCTTGGATAATATCCAAGAATGTTTTCCTACTATTGACTTTGACTGTCTATACAAAATAAACTGTCAAATTTGTCCTCGTTTTGTCCTCGAGTTTTATAGTCGAATCCGTACCTTCACTGATGATGATGGTAATGTTTTTCTTGATTTTTGGATTCAAAACCAAAATATCATCCTGTCTGTCTCCGAGATTGGTCAAATTCTTGGTGTTCCTGCATATGGTCAGTGTGCATACACTGAAAACCATTCTCTTGAGTCTCTTTTCTACAATCTTGAGAATGAAGGTGCCTATCGCACTGAAATTTCTGACGTCGAGTCCATCAAACAAGTCATCCAAACACCTCAAGTCATCCACACGTATCAAAAGCGTGATGGTTCAATTGTCCACCTTGACCCAAACCGTATCTATCTCAAAGAACTTCGTCCCGATATTAGAAATTGGGAACTTCTTCTACGTGAAAACGTGTTAAGCCTTGCAGGCAACCGTGATCACGTTTCGGCAAGTCTTGCCCATATGCTCTACTGTCTTAGTATCGAGGAACCATACAACCTCGCATACTATATGGTCAAACAGATGGCCAATATTCATAGTCGTTCGGATAAGCTCATGCCATATGGTATGTTGCTTACTCGTATTTTCAACTGGGTCATGGAAACTTTTCCTAATCTCCGTAGTGTCGAATATGTCCTAGTCAATCCGGTCATGAAACCTCTTGGTGGACCACAACGTCGCACAAAGCAACGTAAGGACAAAGGGTCCAAACGTGGTCGTAAATCCACTTCCGATATTCCCCTTTCTTCTTCCTCCTTCAGTCATGGTTCATCATCTCAACCGATGGATGAGGACGATGATGAGTTGAACGAAGAAGGAACATCAACATCTCGTCCTAATACCCCCTCTCCCGACACCTACTTTCATAACCTCGATACTTCATCGTTCCAACAAACCACCGACCTTCAATTCGGCGAAACCAACCTATCTGCCGTAATGAGAAGGCAAACTACGATGTATAATCGACAAGTCTCGTTGCATGAGCAATGTAAAACCCTAAAATCTAAAATTTGTAAAAAGACCAAAATGCCCCTACAACTTTGAAAATTAAATAAAGGCTTATATAACTTATAAATTAATTCCAAAAATTATGAAATGAACTAAGTATGACATGAAATAATTAGAGAGCATCATAAAATATTTGTGCAAGATATCAAAATTATTATAACACATAAACAAGTCCAATTTAGCCAAAAATAATTAAGTATACATTTACTTAATTTTAAAAGTTATTTAAGTGTATTTAAATTACAAAATAAATGGAAATAAATACAAAATAAATGATGATTGACCTATGCATTTATTAGGCCGCTCCTTTTGATTCCCCCTCCTCCTAATATTCGGCATTATCACCATCTAAATGACCAAATCATTTTCCCTTTCCAAAAGCAAAACCGAAACTCCATAAAACCCTAGAAATAATCACTAATAATCCGTGCGACTTCCTGGAGGTGTGAGGTTAATTTTCATGTGTTCTTGAGCATCAATTGAAGCCTAGAAAAATATCCTTGGAGCTGTGTGTGGGCGGATTCGATTGTGGTCGATTTATTCCTATCGCTAGTGTTAAAAGTAAGTATAATCGTCTATAATTCATACGACACTTATAAAATTCGTTCCTCATTTTTATCAAGATCCTCACATCATATATACTCTATGAAAAATGATTACAAGATTTTTAGATCGTTCGTGAGGCCGTGGTAAATTGTGGGGTGTCGCGTGTAGAACCGAAAGGAAAGAATTCGTGCCAGCCTTTCGACTCATCCTAAATTTGGTTTGTCATTTTTCCTGAATCCTTTATGATCTAAGAACATCAAATAAAATGATAAGAACATACCATGCATGATCTATGAATTATTTGTGAATTAAAACTCAAAAACGTGTATAAAACCTAAATAATTGTATCCGAATTTTTGAGGCTTCATAGTTAATTTATTTAGACTCTATATAATCATGTTCATCTGAGAAAAATGCTACTTCGAATTATTGGGGCCTAATCGAATTATTTTTGGATTTATTTAGTTTACCGATTTAAAGGAAATTAAAAAGAAAAAGAAAATAAAATGTAATTCGAATTAGGGTTTATGAATTAGGGCTTGATTTTGAATGATAAATGATGTTATAATGATTATATGATGATTTGGTAATGATTGGTATTTTTAGGGCTAGAGTTTTTGGTTAATAAAAATGTTATGCGATTTAATTTAAAATGTTAGGGGGTGTTTTGTAACTTTTGAAACTCAAGGGTTATTTTTAGAACTTAATTTGGACTGCATATTATTCGAATAAAATATAAGTTGGAGGTGTCATGTGTAATTTTTATATTTAAAGGGAGTAAAATGTTTATTTTAATAAAGTACAATTCGAATTGTAAATAATTAAAATGAAGGGACTAAATATGTAAATTCTGGAAACTTAGGGTTGATTTGAGTAATAAATTATATTCAGGGGGTTATGTGTCATTTTGGTAATTTAATGGCTTAATATGTAATTATTGATAATTAAAGATTGAAAATGTAAATTAAGGGTTAAATATGTAACTTTGATAACTTGAGGGACTTGATGTGTAATTTATGAATACTTAAGGGTAGATTCGTATAATATGATGAAATAAGTGTCCATTGTGTAATTTTGATAAACTAAGGGTCTAATGTGTAATTATGGATATTATAAGGTTTAAAATGTAAATTATATAACTTAAGGGTGTAAAGTGTAAAATTGGGAAACTTGAGGGGCTGAATTTGTTAACTTGATAAATATGGATTCAAAACAGATTACTTGGGATATTTTCATATTTGAATCCTAACTTTGATATAATTACACTTAAAACCCTAATTTATGTAAAGTGGTCATAAGTAACCCTAAACTTTTGTGTCTTGTTAAAATCCACTCTAAAATCATAATATGATTCAATAACGACTTAACCTAAATGAGAATATGGAAATCTTACTAATTATGGAAACTCTCTAATTATGGAAACCTGCTAAAAATGAAAAGTTACTTAAAATGGGAAAGTTTGTAATTCTTTTCTACCCCTCTAGGTGTGAAGAAGGAGAGGACCTGATCTTTTCATCTTATTCCTTTCTGGTTGTGTTTACTGTTGGAATAAGGTACAGATATTCTGCCCTTTTTAATAAGGTGCCTTCGACCTCTTGATTTCTGACTTGAACCTATGATATGAACCTTTGGCATTTGAACCTTTGACATATGAACCTTTGACATATGAACCTTTGATATGAACTTTGAGATTCGGACTATGACTATATGAACCTTTGCTTTGATATGAACCTTTGACCTTTGACCCCAGTTTGATACCCGAGCCAAATATGTTTCCTAGCCATGAAGGTAACATGGCCATGTCATTGATGCACCAGTGGCATGACTCTAGTGTACTCAAGTGATGTTGTACACCGTCCCCATTATGATATGATATGAGCTCACTATGATATGATTTGATATGGCCAATATGATTTGTTTGGGGGGCGTATGGATGCATCCTAGATATGTTCTGATATGATATGTTTTGATATGATATGATATGGTGAATGGGGCAGGTTCTTCCGGAGGTGGTGGTGCAGGTTCAGGTCCAGGTGGTGGTGGTGGAGGTGCTCCACCAGTTGGTATCCATGTTTGGATTGAGAGGTTTAACAAGCTCAAACCCCTCTCTTTCCGGTCAGCTGCCGTCCCCACTGAGGCAGAAGACTGGATTATCCACATGGAAAAGATATTTAAGGTTTTAGGTTGTCCAGATGAGTTTAAGACGAGATTGGCTGCATTTAAGTTTGAAGGCGATGCACAGAGCTGGTGGACAGCTTATGCTCAGGCTCAGGAGCAGGGTTTTGAGGAGACTTGTACTTGGGAGGATTTTATGGGTATCTTTTATAAGCAGTACATTCTAGTGGCTGAACAGCAGCGATATGAGCGGGAGTATGGGAACATCCGTCAGGGGGACCGAGAGACGACTGTGGAGTTTATGCAGCGATTTATGAGGCTGGCCAGTTTCGTTGGGCCAGAGATTACGGGAGATGCTTACCGTCAGGCTAAGACATTTAAGTGGGCGTTAAAGAAATGGATATTGGACCGTATCGTGAATACGCATTATGATGATGTGGCGGCGGTTACGAACGACGCTCGCAACATTGAGATGTTGCATAGTGATGGTAGTGGTTCTAATAAGCGTGATAGGGATGGTAACCGGGTGCATTTCAGAGGACAGAGTCAGCAGGGACAGGATTTCAGAGGTCGGCAGGACCAGGCATCCGAGCAGAGAGGTCGACAGGACCATAGATATAATCAGCGTGGTCGCCAGGACCGGGACTACAGTCAGAGGCGACAGGATTCTCGGGGTTATGATAGGCAGGTTTCTGGGAGGAGTGGCTACAACAACAACAATAACAACCCACGTCAGTATCGTGATCAGACTACTCGGGGTGCTCAGTCGGGTTATCAGTCAGGTTCTTCTGGACAGGGGAGGACTAATGAAGTGTTACCCCCTCCACCGCTGTGTCCCACTTGTGGAAAGCCTCATCCGGGGCCATGCCACAAGGCTACCGGGGGTTGCTTTGCTTGTGGGTCTACTGCTCATCGGGTGAAGGACTGCCCACAGGGAAAGCAGGTTGTTCCATCAGGTTCGGGTAGGCCAGCTCCTACTACTGGCCGGGTTTATTCTCTCACACGTGATCAGGCGGCAGGCACGTCAGGTACCATTACCGGTTATCTTTATGTTGGAGATCATATTGTTTTTGTTTTATTTGACACCGGTGCTACACATTCTATAATATCAAATACGCTTGCCAAGAAAATAAAAGTAACTCCAACACCATTGAATAATCTTATATCTATCTCTACTCCTATGAAAACCCAAGTCACCATCGATTGTGAATATGTAAACTGTCCGCTAAGATTTGATGATTGTATTCGTCCGGCTAATTTGCTTCCCCTCGATATGATTGATTTTGATATAATTTTGGGTATGGACTGGTTGTCTTCCCATAAGGCCTCCATCGACTGTCATGCCAGAAGTGTAAGATTTGGTGATATCCATCATCCGGATTTTGTTTATCACGGTTCTCAGCCTTTGAAATCTGTTAAACTCATTTCTGCTATGAAAGCGCGGACTCTAATCTCTCATGGTTGCCAAGGGTTTTTGGCCTCTGTTAAAGATACGTCTTCTCAGGGACCTGATGTTAGTAGTGTTCCCATTGTTCGGGAGTTCGCTGATGTCTTTCCCGAAGAACTTCCTGGTATTCCTCCCACCAGAGAAGTTGAATTCAGTATTGATCTAGTTCCCGGTGCTGAGCCTATTTCTAAGGCTCCGTACCGAATGGCTCCCATTGAACTCAAAGAATTGAAAGTACAGTTAGAGGAGTTATTGGAGAACGGTTTTATTCGTCCGAGTGTTTCTCCCTGGGGCGCTCCTGTGCTATTTGTGAAAAAGAAGGATGGTAGTATGCGCCTTTGTATTGATTACCGGGAGCTCAACCGCATTACTATCCGTAACCGCTATCCCCTTCCGCGCATCGACGATTTGTTTGACCAATTGCAAGGGGCAAAGCACTTCTCTAAGATTGATTTGAGATCGGGATACCATCAGCTTCGTGTGAGGGAACAAGATGTTCCCAAGACTGCCTTTCGCACCCGCTATGGTCATTACGAATTCCTGGTTATGCCTTTTGGCTTGACCAATGCTCCGGCCATTTTTATGGACCTTATGAACCGGGTATTTCATGAGTTCCTCGATAAATTTGTCATTATCTTCATCGATGATATTCTTGTCTATTCGAAATCTAAGGAGGAGCACGAACAGCATCTTCGGACTGTGTTGGAAATTCTTAGACAGAAGAAGTTGTACGCGAAGTTTTCTAAGTGCGAATTCTGGTTGAGTCAGGTCGCTTTTCTAGGTCACGTTGTTTCTGCGGAGGGTATCACTATGGACCCAGCGAAGGTCGAGGCTATCACTAAATGGCCTAGACCTACAAATGTGACTGAGGTGAGAAGTTTTCTGGGACTCGCTGGTTATTATCGTCGTTTCGTTGAGGGTTTCTCGCGGCTGGCCTTGCCATTGACACAGTTGATGAGAAAAGGGGAGAAATTTGTATGGACTGAGGAGAGGGAGAACAGTTTTGAGGAGCTTAAGCAGAGATTAGTGTCGGCACCTATTTTGACTCTTCCGTCCGGTTCGGGTGGTTTCCAGATTTATAGTGATGCATCTAAAAAGGTTTTGGGTTGCGTTTTAATGCAGCACGGGAAAGTTATCGCCTATGCTTCGAGGCAACTGAAGCCGTATGAAGAAAATTATCCGACGCACGATTTGGAATTGGCTGCAGTGGTATTCGCTCTTAAAATATGGCGGCATTATCTATACGGCGAGTCATGTGACATTTTCACCGACCACAAAAGCCTTAAATATATTTTCACGCAGAAGGAGCTGAATATGAGACAGAGGCGATGGTTGGAGCTCCTGAAAGATTACGACACCAACATCCAGTATCACCCCGGCAAGGCAAATGTTGTTGCCGACGCTCTGAGCCGGAAGTCGGGTATGGTCGCTAGTCTAAATTTTGAGCCTCGGATTCTAAACGATTTGGAGATCCTTGATGTTGAGTTTTGTGTTCGGGGTTGTGACGGTTACTGGGCTAGCCTAAAGGTTGAGTCTAATCTCATCCTGCGGATTAAAGAAGCCCAGAAAGATGACGGTGAACTTTGGGCTATTATGCAGAATGTGGAAGATGGAAAGCAATCTGAGTTTCGGGTTGATGAGTTTGGTGTAGTGTGGTACGAGGATCGTCTTTGTGTTCCCAACGATCCTGATTTGCGAGAGGCTGTTTTGTCAGAGGCGCATAGTTCTCCCTTTACTATACATCCGGGTTCCACTAAGATGTACCGAGACCTTAAGCAGCATTTCTGGTGGAGCGGTATGAAACATGATGTGGCTTCTTATGTGGCTAAGTGCTTGACTTGCCAGCAAGTCAAGATAGAGCATCAGAGAACTAGTGGGTTACTGCAGCCGCTAGATATTCCGACTTGGAAGTGGGAGGAAATTTCTATGGATTTCGTATCGGGTTTGCCACTTACCAGAAAGAAACATGATGCGATTTGGGTGGTCGTCGATCGACTAACCAAGTCGGCTCATTTTCTACCGATTCGTATGGATTATCGGGTTCCTAGATTGGCGGAGATTTTTGAGCAGGAAATCGTTAGACTTCACGGTATGCCTACGGCTATTATTTCAGATAGGGATCCACGGTTTACTTCACGATTTTGGAAAGGGATACATAAGGCTTGGGGTGCACGACTAAAGTTCAGTACGGCTTTCCACCCTCAAACAGATGGTCAGTCAGAGCGGACCATCCAGACATTGGAGGATATGCTGAGGGCATATGCGTTAGAGTGGACGGGTAATTGGGACGAGTATCTTTGTTTGGTAGAGTTCGCTTATAACAACAGCTGGCATGCTAGTATTCGGATGGCTCCTTTCGAGATGTTGTATGGGCGGAAATGTAGAGCACCCATTTGTTGGAACGAAGTAGGAGAGCGTGCTATTGAGGGTCCGGAGTTGGTTCAGATCACTAATGAGAAGGTAGATGTTGCTAAGGAGAAGTTGAAAGAAGCTCGGGCACGCCAGAAAAGTTATGCGGATAAGCACCGTCGTGATTTGGAGTTTCAGGTTGGCGATCGGGTTTTCCTTAAGGTTTCACCGTTTCGAGGAGTTAAACGTTTCGGAATCAAGGGCAAGCTGAGTCCTTGATTCATCGGACCATTCGAGATCCTGGAACGGATTGGAGAGGTTTCCTACCGTTTAGCTCTACCTCCCCAGCTTTCGCATGTGCATGATGTATTCCATGTATCTCTCCTACGGGGATACAACTATCATCCTCTTCATGTAGTATCTTATCCTTTCGATCAGATTCAGCCGGATATGTCTCTTCCGGAGGAGCCGGAAGCGGTTCTGGATCGCAAAGAGCGAGTTATGAGACGTAAAGTCATTCCATTCGTTAAGATTCTTTGGCGGAACCACCCAGAGCGGGAAGCTACCTGGGAGACCGAAGAGTCTATTCGAGCTAGTTATCCTCATTTTGTATTCTGATCTGGTATGTCTTTATTTTGTTTCGTTCCATTTCAGTTCTACTTCTTTGCAAATTTCGAGGACGAAATTTTTCGTTTAGAGGGGAAGAGTTGTAAAACCCTAAAATCTAAAATGTGTAAAAAGACCAAAATGCCCCTACAACTTTGAAAATTAAATAAAGGCTTATATAACTTATAAATTAATTCCAAAAATTATGAAATGAACTAAGTATGACATGAAATAATTAGAGAGCATCATAAAATATTTGTGCAAGCTATCAAAATTATTATAACACATAAACAAGTCCAATTTAGCCAAAAATAATTAAGTATACATTTACTTAATTTTAAAAGTTATTTAAGTTTATTTAAATTACAAAATAAATGGAAATAAATACAAAATAAATGATGATTGACCTATGCATTTATTAGGCCGCTCCTTTTGATTCCCCCTCCTCCTAATATTCGGCATTATCACCATCTAAATGACCAAATCATTTTCCCTTTCCAAAAGCAAAACCGAAACTCCATAAAACCCTAGAAATAATCACTAATAATCCGTGCGACTTCCTGGAGGTGTGAGGTTAATTTTCGTGTGTTCTTGAGCATCAATTGAAGCCTAGAAAAATATCCTTGGAGCTGTGTGTGGGCGGATTCGATTGTGGTCGATTTATTCCTATCGCTAGTGTTGAAAGTAAGTATAATCGTCTATAATTCATACGACACTTATAAAATTCGTTCCTCATTTTTCTCAAGATCCTCACATCATATATACTCTATGAAAAATGATTACAAGATTTGTAGATCGTTCGTGAGGCCGTGGTAAATTGTGGGGTGTCGCGTGTAGAACCGAAAGGAAAGAATTCGTGCCAGCCTTTCGACTCATCCTAAATTCGGTTTGTCATTTTTCCTGAATCCTCTATGATCTAAGAACATCAAATAAAATGATAAGAACATACCATGCATGATCTATGAATTATTTGTGAATTAAAACTCAAAAACGTGTATAAAACCTAAATAATTGTATCCGAATTTTTGAGGCTTCATAGTTAATTTATTTAGACTCTATATAATCATGTTCATCTGAGAAAAATTCTACTTCAAATTATTGGGGCCTAATCGAATTATTTTTGGATTTATTTAGTTTACCGATTTAAAGGAAATTAAAAAGAAAAAGAAAATAAAATGTAATTCGAATTAGGGTTTATGAATTAGGGCTTGATTTTGAATGATAAATGATGTTATAATGATTATATGATGATTTGGTAATGATTGGTTTTTTAGGGCTAGAGTTTTTGGTTAATAAAAATGTTATGCGATTTAATTTAAAATGTTAGGGGGTGTTTTGTAACTTTTGAAACTCAAGGGTTATTTTTAGAACTTAATTTGGACTGCATATTATTCGAATAAAATATAAGTTGGAGGTGTCATGTGTAATTTTTATATTTAAAGGGAGTAAAATGTTTATTTTAATAAAGTACAATTCGAATTGTAAATAATTAAAATGAAGGGACTAAATATGTAAATTCTAGAAACTTAGGGTTGATTTGAGTAATAAATTATATTCAGGGGGTTATGTGTCATTTTGGTAATTTAATGGCTTAATATGTAATTATTGATAATTAAAGATTGAAAATGTAAATTAAGGGTTAAATATGTAACTTTGATAACTTGAGGGACTTGATGTGTAATTTATGAATACTTAAGGGTAGATTCGTATAATATGATGAAATAAGTGTCCATTGTGTAATTTTGATAAACTAAGGGTCTAATGTGTAATTATGGATATTATAAGGTTTAAAATGTAAATTATATAACTTAAGGGTGTAAAGTGTAAAATTGGGAAACTTGAGGGGCTGAATTTGTTAACTTGATAAATATGGATTCAAAACAGATTACTTGGGATATTTTCATATTTGAATCCTAACTTTGATATAATTACACTTAAAACCCTAATTTATGTAAAGTGGTCATAAGTAACCCTAAACTTTTGTGTCTTGTTAAAATCCACTCTAAAATCATAATATGATTCAATAACGACTTAACCTAAATGAGAATATGGAAATCTTACTAATTATGGAAACTTTCTAATTATGGAAACCTGCTAAAAATGGAAAGTTACTTAAAATGGGAAAGTTTGTAATTCTTTTCTACCCCTCTAGGTGTGAAGAAGGAGAGGACCTGATCTTTTCATCTTATTCCTTTCTGGTTGTGTTTACTTTTGGAATAAGGTACAGATAGTCTACCCTTTTTAATAAGGTGCCTTCGACCTCTTGATTTCTGACTTGAACCTATGATATGAACCTTTGGCATTTGAACCTTTGACATATGAACCTTTGACATATGAACCTTTGATATGAACTTTGAGATTCGGACTATGACTATATGAACCTTTGCTTTGATATGAACCTTTGACCTTTGACCCCAGTTTGATACCCGAGCCAAATATGTTTCCTAGCCATGAAGGTAACATGGCCATGTCATTGATGCACCAGTGGCATGACTCTAGTGTACTCGAGTGATGTTGTACACCGTCCCCATTATGATATGATATGAGCTCACTATGATATGATTTGATATGGCCAATATGATTTGTTTGGGGGGCGTATGAATGCATCCTAGATATGTTCTGATATGATATGTTTTGATATGATATGATATGGTGACTGGGGCTGGGTACAATCCACTCCTTTCACAAAATATGGGAGCTGATCACTCCAACTGGTACATGAGGACACCCCTCATATTATCGGCTTATTTGAGAGGCATCCCCTCTGTATGATTTTGATATGCTATGATATGATATGTTATGATATGGGCTCGTGGTGGATAACTGTCCTAACCTTTACTCTTGTACCTTATTTATATCTCTTTCTTTATGCTTCGTTTGTTCGTTTCCGTTTATTATATATATCTGTTCACTGGGCTTTTTAAGCTCAGCCGCACGTTCCCTTTTCGTGTGCGGTAGGTATCTAAGCTAGGAGCTTTTGGATTATGCTTTGGATGGGATGAGAGATAGATGAAGCTTTGACCTTAAACGACCACCTTTATCTTATGACTTTGTTCTGAACTTGGATTTCATTGTATTCGTACCTTTGGATTATTTTCCTTTCCGTGAACTTATGTATTATTCAAGTCGTGTTGACTTGACTTTCTCTTATGTATTTGTTTAAGACTTCTGCTGTGCTTTTATGTATGCTTTGATTTGTCACCATAATGTGATGCTTCTACCCTTGTCGGGTTGGGGTGTTACAAGCAAACTATCAGGGGATTCAAGTCCATTGGCAAGGTGATCAAAGGGCTCGGGAACAAGATTAAAAAGTTGGGGAAGAAAAGAGACTAGATAGGATTAGCTTGAGGAGTACTACTAACTTAAGTATTATTAAGCTATTATAAATAAGGTCATGGCAATGTCCATCATACATTAACTAGCTTGAAGTGTTCTCTTTTAACACTTCACACTTGAAGATGGTTAATTTGCTTAGTTAATTAACCTTTATGTTAATCAATCTTGCCTAGTTCATGCATGTTATCCTATTTTACTACATGCACTAGATGTTAAAATTGCTTGAACTTATGCATGCTTAATAGTTGCCTAAATACATAGATGATCACATGATCATGTTAGTTGCTAGTTGAAACTAGCTTTAGGAATTCTATGTGTTTAGTGGTTTGAGGCTTTGAGATTTGCAGCCAATGGATTCCCCAGAAATTTCCCCATTTAGGCTGCCTAAAACCAGCAGACCTGGAAAGAAGGTCAAATGGAGGCCACGGCTCCACTAAATAGGCGACGGCTCCACTAAATTTAGTGGTGTCGCGGTACCTTTAGTGGTACCGTGCCTCTGGAAGACGAAAAATACAATTCTCTTCCACTTTTTGACTTTCTTTCCCTGAAAATCTGCAAACACAACCTGATTCCCATGCACCCAAATCCCCAAATCCAACATCCATTTCAACTTTGCATGTCTTTGATTTGGCTATTTAAGCTAACATCATGCATTGCCATCCTTACACCTTCACACTCACCATACAACCACCATGTCTTCCACCATTGCTTCAACCTCACACAAAAACAAGAAACCAAGATTCAACATCAAACCAACCAATCAAACCACTCTTGTTGATCAATGGATCAAAAGTGTTCACACACCACAAACCTCAACCAAACCTTCCAATGAGATGATTCTCATTGATCTCACCTTGGATGATGAAGATGATATAAACACACCCATAACCTCTACTAAATCATCATCTTCCTTCACTACACCCTAAGCTCCATCCAAGGCAACCTCAATCAAACCAACATCCTCATCCTCCACCAACATTGGAACCAACACACATTCACCTCAACCAAGTCCCATTCCATCACTAGCCTTAACACTTAACTCATCACCATCAACTTCCCTTGAAGTGGGAACCAACACATCATCCTCATCACTTTCACCATCACCAAAACGTCTAGCTCTCACCCTAACCTTATCACCAATCACTCCTTTTGAGTTTGGGAGCAACACATCATCATCTTCCCTATCACCATCACCTCAACCTTTAATGGGTCATCACATCCTTTATCCCCTACAACCACACACCTTTAGTTGTGCTTGTTGCCATCACAACTTAGAACTCATCATGAACCTTAGAGATGAGCTTAGCTTTAGGTTCTCATACCTAGAACACCTCCTTACACCACCCATAGGACCCATCATCCTTCCACCTCCTCCACCACACAATAGCCCAAACTAAACATGGTTATGTTTAGTCCCTCCAATAAATGCTTAGGAACCCTTTTGAAGTTGGAAGCAAATCTTGAAGCCTCATATTACTATTGATGTTTATGTGTCTTCTTGTTATTTTAATTTGCTTTCTTATTGTAGTCATACTCATGTATGACATTTATTTTACTTTTAATGGGCATTCATGTGGTTGTTTTATTTTTAGCTACTTGGCTAATTTTCTTCTTGTGTGGTTGGATATTTGTCTTAAGTGCTACTTGTTAGACATTGCACATGTGTTATCTAACTTTGTTTTGTAGCATACACCATTGCTCGATTCCTTGGTGTTCTCCAAATGAGGGGGAGTATACATCAAGGGGGAGCCTTTGTCACCTTTTTGATTCGAAAAAAAGGGGGAGAAATGGGAGTAAACTAATTAAAAACTTGTTAAAACTAATTTTAACTTAAAATGAGTTTATATTTTGTCATCATCAAAAAGGGGGAGATTGTTGATGCAAATAATGTTCTAAAAAAGTTATTTATATCTTTCGATTACTTCACGTTTTGAGGATGACAAAATGTGAAATCACGTTACGTTAAAATTAACGTAAACAAGTTTTTAATCGGAAGATCCTGTTTCTACGCAAATCACTCTAGAACAAATTTACAACTTGACAAATGATCAAAGAAGTGAATTTGTGTTTTGAGACTTCACATTTTAATGGGACAAAACATTTTTTCAAAAATACACATGGCAAATTATTTTTGAATTATTAAGAAATGTTTTAATGGAAAAATAAGTTTGAAAATCACAACAGCTATCTTTCCCCCCAAAATCAGCTCCAACCTTCCCCAAATAAGTTTTCACCAGAAAAGACAAAATTTGGAGCGTCCTAGTCTAGGACGGCTCCACGGTTCCACTAAATTTAGTGGAGCCGTGGCATGTTTAGTGGAGCCGTCCGTACAAAATTTTCTGTAACGTTCAGATTTTTCTTGCCTATAAAAACCAACCCCATTCACAGTTTTTAGGCACCCTTTCACACAGAAAAACTTCTGAGTTTAAACCTCTCACACCTTTCTCTTCTTTAGATCATTTAGATTAGTTTTCTTTTGTTTTAAGAGTGATCCAATCATCCACCAAGAGATCCTCTTCATTCCTCTTTATTAGCAAGAGAAGAACACAAGTATCCAAGTTGATACAAGGTGTTATCATTCCTTTTCATTAGCAAGAGAAGAACAAAAGTATCCAAGTTGATACAAGGTGTTATTATTCCTTTTCATTAGCAAGAGAAGAACTCAAAGTATTCAAGAAGATACAAGAGTTATAGTTGTTAGGTTTTTGTAACACTTGTTACAACCTTGTTGTATCATAGCATACATCAAGTTTATTTATCTTTTGTGAGTGAGAGTGAAGATCAAGTATGATCTTATAGAGATAGTGGATATCTCTTAAAGCCATTGGGCTTGTGTGATTGATCAAGAAGATCAAGGGTCGATAGATTAGTGTTATTTGAGAGAGTGTTGATCATTGTGATCGTGTTGAGATCTTGGTGATCTCGTGTAGCCATTGGGCTTGATTGATTGGTCACGTGGACCTTGGTAGATTGGTGCTAGCTAAGATTAGCACTCGACATCTAGCTTAGTGTCGGTAATAGGATAAGCAACGTGTACGGTTTTCTCCGCCTGAAGGGAGGTTGTTGATATAGTGTTTGAAACTCTCAAGTGTGGTACTCGGGGAGTGGAGTAGGGCGAAGAAGAGCTTCGTAGCCGAACCACTATAAATCCTTTGTCTCGGTTTGATCTTTCCAACTCTACTCTTTACTTTTATTATTTACCATTTGTTAGCTTAGTGTGTAGTTCATATTGGTGTTGATTGATTACACATAGAGTTCGAATCAAAGTATCCTATAGCAAACTTTTAAAACAAGATTTTTTAAAAGAAATTAAAACCCGTAAACTATTCAACCCCCCTTCTAGTTTCCCACAATGTGATATGTTGTTAGCCAATAAGCTAAATATGAGGAATATTATTATGGCGAATTGATGTATCGATATAGGAAAGTTCAAAGAAGAGGAAGTTGTTAACTATAATCATTTACGGGTTTGCGGTTTGTTCGTTAACTAGCAACAATGGGACTTAGACTTGACTTTATTTTTCTTTTAAAACCAATTTCATAAATACTCCGATGCCTTATCCCTACCCTTACCAAATTACTTTATTCGTTGTTAGCTTTCGAGCATCCGGATATAGTTATGGCTTTGTGAAATTATGTAGTGCATTAATATTTTGGTGACCATCCGGTTTTGGAGTGATCGAATGACGCGCCAGCGATCTAGTGTGTATTTTGGTGACCATCTGTTATGTGAATAGCGCGCCAGCAATCCAAAATATGCCCTAGTGACCATCCGTTGTTCGAGTAAATCAAGAATTCGCGCTAGCGATCTAATATGTTCTTGTATGAGATATTTAAACATAAGTCTGGTACATCCTCGAAGCCTGTACATTACAACCCGAATAAAAGACCTCTTTAGATGTTTACACTTGGCGCTTACGCCACGTCGGTGGAGTTTTGTTTCTTGTACAAGCCTATGGTAATAAACGGATCATGACTGAGCAATGAGTGTGATTTTTCTTATAAATACTCCACTACCTAAATAAATGTGTGATTGAGTGAATTATACTTCATTTTTTTTCATGAGGTGTTTAGAAATGTTACTCAAGCAAGAAAATCTATGGGTATTGTCATACACCTCAGTTTTTCTCCATAACGCTTAAAAATGATGAATCGTATCTTGTACTTGTACTTTGTAGATTTGCATCATAATTTTTATAATCATTTTTCATGCACCATGTGGGATCTATTTTTCTTAATATTTTCTTGAGGGCAAGCAAACCCTTAAGTGTGGGGAGTTTGCGATCATTTTCTCTTTAAAAAAAAAAAAAAAAATTCAAAATTTTTAAAATTTTATTTTCGTTTTTTCATTTAGGTATGAATTTCGATTTTTCTTTTTCTAGATTTGCTTGAGGGCAAGCAAAGTTCAAGTGTGGGGGAATTTGATAACGCTCAAATTGTACACGTTTTTAGGAGCGTTATCATGCATTTTATGCATATATATTGATCACTTTTATGAACTTATGGTACTTAATAAAGTATAATTTCTATTTTAAGTTCATGGAAGCTCACGACAAAGAAAACCAAGAAAAAGATGAAGAAACGATCAATAAACGAAGATTTATGCATATACGAAGAATTCCAGACAAAAGCAAGTCTCTTGGAGTATATTTGAGAAGATAAAGTCATGAATTTGTCACTCCAAAGACTCAAAAATAAAGCACAAGAGGGAAAACGAGAAAAGAAATGAAGAAAAGAAGCTAAAACGAAGAAATAATGGAAGACTCGTTGTTCTCGACACACCTCCACCATTTTGGCCATAATTTGAGCATACAAACTCGGATTTAGATGATTAAAGTAGCCACGAAACCGGGAGAGAAGGATCTAGAACTTTTGTGCTTATCATTTTTGGCCAAAATGCTCCATCCGATCGATTTTGGCCCGTAACCGATTCGGATGGAGCTAACTTTTTTGTCCATCCGATCAGTATGGTCCCGTATCCGATCGGATGGACCAATCTGACCTTCCAACGTTATTTTTAATGCATTATTAAGTGTCTTTTAGCCCCAAGCCCGATCACTTACCTCCATTTACTCCATTTCCTGGTATTTTATGATACTTAGTGCCCAAGTTTCATACTTAGAGGCTAAGGGTTGATTTCTACTATATATATGAGTGCTTAGGCTTGGTTTTCATTGTGAAATTCTACCCTCCACCCTTAAAGACGAATTTTCACCAACTTATCTCTCCCAAAAGACCACCAACCTCTGCCATTTTCAGAAGAAGGCTCAAACACATGGAAGAAGGTGTTGGGTATTATTTTTCGGCTTGATAGAAAGCGTATAGTTGATTGGAGGCTTGAAGGTTTCTATAAATCCTTTACCTTTGCTTATTATGATTCATACTTTGGGTAAACCTCGTTACTTTTATATTTCATGATGTTTATGATTACCGTGATTGTTGAATCTTTGTGTTTGATTGAAATAACCATGGAATAGTTTTGTATACTTGTTTGGATATTATGATAACTTGTGATAAAGGGATGTTTGGATATTTGTAGTGTTTGTTTGGAATATGATGATAACATCATATTTGGTTAAATTGGAACTTGTCTTGTTTATTGTCTTGATTAATCATTGTTGAGTCTAAATGTCGAAAGGGTTCTCAATAGTGGTTGATTTCAATTCATTAGTCGACGAATGTTTTGGTCTTGTACTTTGTGACGATTGTATGAGAAACTTAATAAACATAACAAGTGAAAGTTTAATTTAGATTAAGGGTCGAAAGGCATCTTTTGAATATGTGTTCTAATCATTTTTCAAGTAAATGGAACTTCACGAATTAATAACATCAAAGTATAAAGTTCGAAAGGATTCTTTCTTGTTATAGGCATAAGGCTCATGACATGACCATTTGATTGAGGCTTATACATATTTGATTTATAAAACACTAAATTATTATTGGTTCTAAAGGTCGTAAGGATTACTTTTGATAATATGTTTTCCAAACTAACCATCCTAATATCCATGTGATCATTTGTCCAAACATGTATGTTCTTTGTGTGATTGTTCTTATATTGCTTTTCTTGTTGGTTTGATCCGTGACAATCATAACCATCAACTTGTTACTTGCTTAAACAAACAAACGACACTTGAGTGCATCCAAGTCTCTTAGGATGACCTTGACTTACCAACCCCAATACTACATATGACTAGGGTATACTTACCCGAATGTGTTCCTAGTTAATCGGTAATTCTTGTTTATAAATTTAAAGCTTCGATGGAGGGCATCAAGTTTTTGGCGCCGCTGCCGGAGATTTGAATTTATTTGTTTTGATATTTGTTTGTAATTATATAAGTTTTGATTTAGAAAATTCGTGTTAAAAAGTAAAAAAAAAAAAAAAAAAAATGTTTGGTTTTAGGTCTAACCGAATCGGATGGATTAGCATCCGATCGGTTGGAGCTCTCGGAAAAGATTTTTTGTTTTTGTTAATTTTTCTGTTTTCTTTAGTCTTAAATGTTAGTTTAATGATTGTTTAAGTTTAATAATAGGTAATTTTAATTATATGTTTAAGTAGAAGTTAATGATAATCATAGTATTAGTATTTAATATATGTTTTAATGTTTTATTAAATTATTTAATGTTAGTAAGTAGTTTTAATTTTATGTTTTAAAGTAGCTTAAGAGTTTTACATTTATATTGTTAGTTAATGTTAGTTATTAGTAGAGTTAATTTGTTTTATTTAAAGTTATTAATTATGGGTTAACTTTTTCTAGATAATTAATTTTATTTCTTAGTTATTATATTAAAGTTAATATATATATATATAATATATATATATATATATATATATATATATATATATATATATATATATATATATATATATATATATATATATATATATATTAAATTTTAGTTGTTTTAGTGTTTTGAGTGTTTGAACTTGTTGGTTACTTGATATGATTTCATTTTTAAGTATGTTTCGATTATGACTAACCCTAATGCTAATGATTTGGATTTTTGTGTTTGTGGTTATGTTATAGTTATTATTTGCTTTAGTAAGATGGAAAGTTTGAGCGAAGTTTCGGAGTATTTGAGGAATTTAGAGGAAATGTTCAAGGATTCTGGAGATTCCTTGGAACGTTTGGAGAACATGTTGGAAGAAGTTAAGATGGATCTTGAAAAGGTAGATGAAGTAGGAGAAAATCAAGTTTGTTTGCCAAACAAGAATAAGGTTGTGGTGTACATAAGAGCTCCACTTAAGGAGGAGTTTGATGCACCATTCATGAGGTTTTCTACACCTTGTGGTGTGGAAGGAGTCAAAGCTTGGGATGCAAAATTGAATATGGAGTATGGAGAAAATTATATAACCGAGGATGTACTAGATAAACTTGGGTTTGTTCGCCTTGATTATGAAGATTATGGGAGAAAGAAAGTGAAAGATGTGAAAGTGAATATTCACGGTCATAGTTTTAAGGTTGATTTTGTTGTTCTAGACTATGGAAACACCGATGAGCCGGACGTAGTATTTGGAAGGGATTTTCTTGTTACCACTAAGTGTAAAGTTGATTTTGCACTTGGTGAAATGAGAATTGATATCATCGATTTAGAAGAAGAAAAAGAGGTAGATGTGATGCTTGAGGAATTATGTGAAGGAATGGAATAAGTCAAGGAAGGGAGGGAAGAAGTTGTTAAAATGGGAAAGGCTAGTAGGAAGAAAGCACCTCTTAAAAAATTAACCCAACCCTCCACCCCAAAGAATGATAATTCATCATCGTCATCATCTAATTCACCACTAATGCGTGGTTTTGCGACCTTACAACAAGTTTTACCTCTCGTGGGATCTCAAGAGGCTTACAACCCCACCAGGCAGTGTACCTGACCGATGTAGTATAGTGTAGTGGTAAGTACGGGGGATTGATCGTTCTCCACAGGGAATAGTGTCGTTAGGATTGAAAAACTACTCTAATAGGTCTAAGGGTGAGAGAAGATTCTTTTTATGTTTTTATATTTTTTATGAAAGCAAGGAAAATCTCGGGTTTGAAGGAGTGGGCGAAATTAGTTGCTAGTCAACTAACCCAAATAACTACGAATGCAATTAAAATAAAATAACAGAAAATGAAAATGTTGTGAAACTTATGTGGAGAGAAATGTGTTTACTTAGATTTCCTTACTCCCTTACTATCTTTTACCGGTTGATTAGTGTGTATTAATCGCGTGGATGACGGGTGTATTCCTTAATACCAATCGTGGGGTGGCGTACGTACTTCCCCAACTCTATGAGCTCCTACTTCACTCCTATGTCGAGCCGACTAAGAAGCTCCTAACATGGGATCACTAGAATTCGCTCATGCATTAAATACAACCATAAAAACCTTAGTACGCATTGGTTCATGTTTCTTAAGACGTTCAAGCAAGTTACCGAATAGGAAGTTAGCCAGTTTTCTTAAGCCTAACATCGATGAACAATCATCCAATACAATTAATAACACACTAATAACCAATAATCAATAGTTAGGTTTCATTAGATCTAAGCAAACACAAGATAAATCTAGCCTAGCATGTTAATCAAAAGACAAGAACAAGATGTAATCAAACAACACATAGACATATTGAATGATTAAACAATCACTTATCTTCAATTAAACATGGGAGATCCAAGGGTATGAAAACCCTTAAAAATGGCAGAAATTCGTCTTAGGGTTTCTCCTCCAAAGTTACACACAATAAGTTCCACCCTAATGACAAAAAATTGCAAAACTATATATAGAGTTTAAGGGCTGACGGCGTCACGTTGTAGATCCTGACGCCGTCACCTCGCCGCTTTTAGGGTTCCCGGATGGCCTTCCTGACGCCGTCCCTCTTTAGACCTCCAAAATCCGCTCTGGCTTATCAAAGCTTGACGCCGTCAGAATATGGCTTGACGCCGTCCCTCTTTAAGTTAAACCGTGATGGCCTTGATCTCCTTAAAGCTTGACGCCGTCAGATTTTCCATGCAAAATTCTCTGGCTTATCATGTGTATTTTTTCATGTCCACCTTTTTTGCCAAGCCATGACGCCGTTTGGACCAATCCCTGACACCGTCAAAGGTACTTTCCAGCATAATTTTGAGACTTTGTCGTTTTCTTCACTTTTATGCTCCAAAAACGTCCAAAATGCTTCCTTTTCCAGATTTTTTCTCCAAAGTACCTAAAATGACAAAAGGAACGATTTAGGGCAATATTTGATCAAATAAATACGATTTAGGGCTTAAATGACCCCCTAAAAGCGGTACACTTTTCGCTTCATCAAATACCCTTACACTTGAGATTTGCTTGTCCTCAAGCAAATGCGCTTTTATTCTAATCAAAATACAAGTTAGGGGTCATTTAACGCTAATATAAAAGTAATTACAACAAATAGTCGTTCTACTTTAATCATAATAAGCACGGAGATTACAAACTAGCAACTCACAAGTAGTGTTTAGATACTCACATCTCTCAAGTGTCATCAAAATAAATCTCATAAATGAAAACGGATATTATCTCTCACTACCTGTCATAGCAAATAGATTACCATAGGCTTGGGTAAGGATCGAAAACCTCCTCCACTAGGCGTAAGCACCTAAGATAAACTATCAAAAAGGGCTTTTAAATGGGTTATAACATGAGGTGTAGGGATATGATAAACACGGTTTTGTTGGATAAGAGATATTTTACTGGTGGCGAGTTAAATATCTTGATCAATTACATGTACAATATGGCGTTGCTAAGCCAAAACTAGACTCGACTTAAGCTAATGAAAGAAAATAACAAAAACATAAAATAAACATAAAATGAAACGGGATGGTAGTCCGTATTTTTGTATTTTTCTTGATTTTTTTTTTTTTTTTTTTTTTTTTTTTTTTTTTTTTTTTTTTTTTTCATACACTCTTGCCCTACCATCCAAAATAATACATCATAGGGGCGTTGCATTCCCCTTACACTTGAACTTTTACATAACTTTACAAATAACTATTCTAATGACTCGAATTAAGATAATTGAAAAACTTGGAGTACTTTTAAAATATTTAGCACATATGGGGGTAATAAATGATGTTCTTCCCCATTACTCCATTACACTAGTACTTTACCCATGAGTCCCAATCGTCCCAAAACAATATGTACAAGGATATGACTCGACTTAGCAACCATGTAATCAATTAGATAATTAACTTGGGGTTTAAACAAATGTTGTCACAATAATGCACTAAAAATGAGTGCATACAAGGTAGGCTAAGGCGATTTGGGTGTACATTTTAGTGGGGTGTAACAAATTCTTCCTTTAAGTAAAATGCTTAAAGGTCGAAACGAAAAGATAGGCTCTGAGGGGTGTACTAGGGGTATCGTGTACTAAAAATGAGTACAACGCAAAGGGTGTGGGAGAATTACTTGACCAATGTAGCCAAAGTAATTATAACAAAAACACAGGTGTAAAACAATGGGTTAATCCTAATGCCTCTTATCATGTAGTAAATCTAACTACACGAATGTAGTCTCACTTGTGGCCTCGGAATGGTCCTAACGCAAGTTCTAGAATCTAAGTGCTACCGGTACACACATCATAGCATAAATGCTTTTCCTACCAATTCTAGGGGCGAACCTCACATATTTGGGGTGGAAAGTTTTTTAGTGGTACGGTTTTTGTGCTAGTCATATAACTCCTATCCGTGAGACGCTCATTAAGATCAAAGTTTCACTCCTAAATGTTGTAAAAAATTTTAAATTTGGCACTAAAATTGCCCTAACAGGTATTTCTCTCAGTTTTATTACACATCTACTATTAAACAAACAAAAATCAAGCGCAATAGCATTCCCTAATCGTACTTTTCCTCCCCTTACACTTAAGATGAACATTGTCCCCAATGTTCAAATAACAAGATGTAAAAGTGAAAAGGTAAAAGAATGAAATCAAATACTCCCCTGATTCGCTCGGTGGATAATGAAGTAACATGGTTAGATCTTCTTCCAAGAGAATGTAGAAGCTCCAAGACTAATGCATCGCCATAAGCTTGATTCAACAAACATTTTCTTGTCCAAAATAACCTGTTAAACCTGAGAAAACAAACACGAAAACCTGCATAACATTGGCGGGATAAACTCTATATATAAGGATATAATGCTTGTGGAATGATAATTTTGCAGATTCCTGGAGATTATAAGTTAGAGATTTAATAAAAACTTTTTATGAAAACAAAACTTTCAAAATTTTCAGAAAATCAAAACCTGACGCCGTCAGGTTGTAAATCCTGACGCCGTCAGAAATGATCTGACAGAACTCTCATGTTAAGTTTTCAGAAAATTTTTGGAAAAACCTATACCTTACTTCCTGGAATTCCTGCAAAACATCATTATGACTCGATACAAGCATTTGACTCAAACAAATACTAATATGTATGTTAATTTAATATTATTACGATTCATGTTCATTTGTTCTAATAAACCGATTTAGATTTCCCTTACACTTAACTTTTGCAAAATACCTTTATATGTAGTTAAGACGAAGTTAAAAACAAGATAAAGCATTTTCACAAATTAGTTTTGAACATGAATCAATAATAATAAAAATTAAACATACATACGGAAACAAATAAAACAAACAAATAAATAAACACACAAAGCAAATAAAGCTTGGGTTGCCTCCCAAGAAGCGCTTTTCTTTATTAACGAGTCTTGTAGCTAGACTCAAAGTCACTCTACCCAATGTAAGTGAGTTCGTCATCGAGGATGTCTTTAGGGTTAAGCTTGGATTGAAGTTTCCAATTGGTCTGCTTAGTACAATATATCCTTTCAAACATCTCTCCATCCGGGTCATACAATGTCATCTTAATATGCCATGACCCATCTCCATCTTTGGGTGGTTTGTCCCAATCCTACTTATGATCATCTTCCTCACAAGTCCACTTATTCATTCCTAGGTTAATTGGCAAAACTCCTAGGAAATCAATCATCTTACTAAAAACTAGAGGGTCTTCAAATGGATCCAATTCGGTGTCCCTAGCCAAGAGTTGCTCTACCGCATGTGTTCGGTTCACAAAGTCCTCTTCTAGGTAAAATGGGCGTTGGGGTCCTATGAAGTCTCTATCGATCCAAGGTCCATATCTAGATGGTCTCCTATTTAATTCTAACCAATGGGGTGTTGGTTCCTCACTAGTATTATAGGCATGTTTCTTAACATCATAGACTGACCAAGTATCACCTTCTCCTACCGCTATCTTAGATTCCTTGAAATCAATCATAGCACTAGCGGTCGCCAGAAATCCTCTACCTATCAACAAGGGGCATGTAGGGTCGCTAACCATATCAAGGACGTGGAAATCGGCTAAAATGGTTAGTTTTCCTATGTGTACTAACGCATCCTTGACTACTCCAACCGGGTAAGCAACACTCCCATCCGCTAAACCTATTATCACCTCGGTTTCTTCAAGTTTTCCTAGTTTTAAAGAGGTGTAGAGAGGTAACGGAAGTAGGTTAAGGCTTGATCCAAGATCGGCTAATGTGTCATAAGCCTCCGAATTACCGATCTTGCAAGGTAGAACAAATAAGCCCGGATCATCTAACTTCTTAGGTAGCTTGTTTTGAACGAAGGCGGTCCCTTTTTCGCCTAACTAGAGCTTCTTCTCATCCAACACATCAACAACCGGACTTTCAAGGTGGAGCTCCTTGAATTCATTGTCAAGGTTTTGAGTGGGAGGTGTTTCAACTATGTTGTTGACCAATTTGGATGTCATAACTTCTTGGTCATTTTGAACGACTTGGGTTTGTTTGAAACACGAGCTCATGGAATTGACCGAATAATATTGTGGACAAGAACTAGGAGACGAAACCGACGAGATGGCATTGACGTTTAGTTTCGGGTTCTTGACTGTGTTGCTAGGGAGTGCTCCCATTTCTTGGTCATTAAGGGCTTTTAACAAAGTGTCAATCTTATTGGTCATCTCGCTTTGTTTTTGTTTGAAATCGGCTTCAAACTTGGCCAAACGAGCTTCTTGCGATGCCATAAACTGGGATATCAATCCTTCAAAGTTATTGGTACTACCATTGTTGGAAGGATTGTTGTTGAAAGTACGGTTCGAGGATGAACCGCTTGATTGAAAACGATTAGGTGGGTTGGAAGAATTGGTTTGTTGTGCGTTTTGGTTTTGTTTCCACCTAAGGTTTGGGTGATTTTTCCATGAGGGGTTGTATGAATCACCGTAGGGGTTTGGCTCGGGTTTGAAAGTGTACCACTTGTCTCCCGCTCCGTTGGTAAGCGAGGATGCGTAGTCCGCAAAAGCTTGTTCGGGGAGTTCCATGCAATCACGAGTGTCGTGGGGACCACTACATAATTCACATGAAGAAGTGATTTTGTTCACTTGGCTTGAAGGTTTAGGACCCTCGTAGGATTTCATAAGAAACTTGACTTGGTCTTCAAGTTCTATGATCCTACGGTCGGAAGTGCTTGGATTGTTCGAAGGCAAAGATATTGCCTTGACCGTTTTATTCAAATCACGGGGGTCACTCCAACTTTCGTTGTCATAAAGAGCAAGATCTTCTAGGAGAGCCCATGATTGTTCCGCACTTAGATCACGTAGCTTACCACCGGCCGATTGGTCAATGGTTTGCCTCGTGGGGAGATTGATATGGTCATAGAAGATTTGGACTTAGAGCCAAAGTTCTATGCCATGGTGAGGGACTTTTTGGAGTAAGTCCTGGAATCGAGTCCATGCCTCGTAGAGGGTTTCGCCTTGACATTGTTGGAACATCAAGATATCATTCCTTAGCTTGGTAGTTCTTCCTGGTGGGAAAAACTGAGCAAGGAAACGAGTGGTGAGATCATCCCAAGAGGTGATGGATCCTGCGGGTAGACGTTCTAGCCATTGACTAGCTTGGTCCCGCAGAGAGAATTGAAAGAGACGCAGTCGGGTCGTCTCTCGTGTGGCAACATCAAGGTCTATGGAATCAACGATTTTGAGAAAGTCCTTGAGTTGTTGATTAGGATCTTCAGAACGAAGTCCATGGAATGCGCATCCGCTTTGCACCAACCGGATGGTGTCGGATCGCAAGGGAGTGACATTGGCTCCTTGAGTGAGCTCAATGGTGTTTCGATAGCCATGGTGGCTAGGACGAGAGTAGTCTCCTAAGGTACGGGCTCTAGGAGGTGGGTGTTGTTGTGGTGGTAGGTTGTTGGGATCAAGGATATTACCACCTTCCATGATGTCGGATGGTAATGGTTACGAACAAAGAAACGAAGAAAAAAGATAGACTAAAGAAAACCTAGAAAAATAAAATAAAAATCTCACTAGAAAGGAATCTAGTGAGTAGACCTATAAAAATAAAAATTCAACCTAAACAATAACTATTCCCCGGCAGCGGCGCCAAAAACTTGATGCGTGGTTTTGCGACCTTACAACAGGTTTTACCTCTCGAGGGATCTCAAGAGGCTTACAACCCCACCAGGCAGTGTACCTGACTGATGTAGTATAGTGTAGTGGTAAGTACGGGGGATTGATCGTTCTCCACAGGGAATAGTGTCGTTAGGATTGAAAAACTACTCTAATAGGTCTAAGGGTGAGAGAAGATTCTTTTTATGTTTTTATATTTTTTATGAAAGGAAGTAAAATCTCGGGTTTGAAGGAGTGGGCGGAATTAGTTGCTAGTCAACTAACTCAAATAACTACGAATGCAATTAAAATAAAATAAGAGAAAATGAAAATGTTGTGAAACTTATGTGGAGAGAAATGTGTTTACTTAGATTTCCTTACTCCCTAACTATCTTTTACCGGTTGATTAGTGTGTATTAATCGCGTGGATGACGGGTGTATTCCTTAATACCAATCGTGGGGTGGCGTACGTACTTCCCCAACTCTATGAGCTCCTACTTCACTCCTATGTCGAGCCGACTAAGAAGCTCCTAACATGGGATCACTAGAATTCGCTCATGCATTAAATACAACCATAAAAACCTTAGTACACATTGGTTCATGTTTCTTAAGACGTTCAAGCAAGTTACCGAATAGGAAGTTAGCCAGTTTTCTTAAGCCTAACATCGATGAACAATCATCCAATACAATTAATAACACACTAATAACCAATAATCAATAGTTAGGTTTCATTAGATCTAAGCAAACACAAGATAAATCTAGCCTAGCATGTTAATCAAAAGACAAGAACAAGATGTAATCAAACAACACATAGACATATTGAATGATTAAACAATCACTTATCTTCAATTAAACATGGGAGATCCAAGGGTATGAAAACCCTTAAAAATGGCAGAAATTCGTCTTAGGGTTTCTCCTCCAAAGTTACACACAATAAGTTCCACCCTAATGACAAAAAATTGCAAAACTATATATAGAGTTTAAGGGCTGACGGCGTCACGTTGTAGATCCTGACGCCGTCACCTCGCCTCTTTTAGGGTTCCCGGATGGCCTTCCTGACGCCGTCCCTCTTTAGACCTCCAAAATCCGCTCTGGCTTATCAAAGCTTGACGCCGTCAGAATATGGCTTGACGCCGTCCCTCTTTAAGTTAAACCGTGATGGCCTTGATCTCCTTAAAGCTTGACGCCGTCAGATTTTCCATGCAAAATTCTCTGGCTTATCATGTGTATTTTTTCATGTCCACCTTTTTTGCCAAGCCATGACGCCGTCTGGACCAATCCCTGACGCCGTCAAAGGTACTTTCCAGCATAATTTTGAGACTTTGTCGTTTTCTTCACTTTTATGCTCCAAAAACGTCCAAAATGCTTCCTTTTCCAGATTTCTTCTCCAAAGTACCTAAAATGACAAAAGGAACGATTTAGGGCAATATTTGATCAAATAAATACGATTTAGGGCTTAAATGACCCCCTAAAAGCGGTACACTTTTCGCTTCATCAACCACGAAACTCACCACAAACCGTTAAGCCTTTGACTCAAGAAAAAAAGGAGGCTATCTTGGAGAATTTGGTGATGAAATTTCATGAACTTATGGAAAAGAAGCCCGTGATAGAAGTGTTGAATAACTATATGACCTACCGTAAGAAATTGGATGCGGTCATGATGGCTAGATCTAGGCTAGAAGACAAAACTTTTGATGAGGTTGAGAGAGAAAGAATTTTGGAGAACGGATTACCTAAGAAAATGAGTGATCCGAGGAATTTTGTTTTACCAATTAAGGTGAATGGAACAACTCCGATGTATGCATTGGCCGATACCGGGTCAAGTGTGAGTGTTATGCCATATCCGTTGTACAAAAGGTTAGGACTTAGTAACCCCCAACCTAATCAATCCAATCTCACTATGGACGACAATTCTAAAGCAAAAGCAATGGGTGAAGTGAAAAATGTTCGAGTTCAAATAGGGTACCAAGCCTTTTTAGCCGACTTTTTAGTACTTAACATACCGGTAGACAAAGAATTACCACTTTTGTTAGGTGACCATTTTTTAGAACATGTGGGGCTATAATAGACATGGGCCGTGGTACGATGACTATTGATGATGGAATTTTGAAACACACTTACTACCCAAAACCTAGAGAGAAAATGGTAAAGGAAGTGCATGAGAAAGATAATGAGGAAGAATACTTGAGATGTTTTGAAATAGGAAGAGATGAGGAAGGTAGGCCTAAATATGGGCCGGTTACTCCTATTTTCTTTGATATCGAAGATGAAATGGAGAGAGCTCTAGCAATGGAGGCTTTCTTTAACCCATTTAAAAATATTTGTGTGTTTAATAAACTTACAGATTTTCTTGGATCATTACCGGTCCAACTCAAAAATTTGGAGTGGGGACCCGATGGTCCGAGTGTTTACAAGAAAGAAGATGGAGATGGGGAGTGGCATGTGAAATTCGATATTGTTTGCCCAAGTGGAAGGAATTTTGAAAGAAGGTTTAAGACACAAAAGACAAACAGGAAGTTGTCCAGAAAATTTCAAGTGAAGAAATCCTAAGACATGAATACTTTCAAGGATGAAGGAGATCAAGTGCAACAAGTTGAAGAATAAAGCACAAAACTTGTGCTAGTTGTTTGTTTCTTTTAATTTTTATGCATTTTAGTATTTTAATATTTGCATTTAAGTTATTTTAAGTTTTAAGGTTTATGTTAAGACTTCTTTTTATTAAGTTTTTATGATAATGGAGTTTATGTTTTTAGTTGAGATTTTTAGTGATAGTTTTGTTTAGAGTTAGTAGTCATAGACTTGGACAAATTTTGGTAGACCAAGTGCGGTGGAACATTTACATACAAAAAGGGATTTTTGAAGGAAAAATACATTTGAGTTTACTTTTACAAGTTTACCAAATTGTATTCACAAGGAAAAGTGAATTTTTACAAAAACTTAATCCGAATCGGTTGGATCATGAAGCTGATCGGATGGAGTTGAATATATAAACCCACAATTTCAAAAATCACAAGAAACCCACACACACACTCCACCATATTTGGGTCCACAAATTCGACCATAAGAAGTTAATTAGAAGTTGCAGGAGTGTTTAGAGATCATCCATGGCTCCAAAACAAGTAAGTAACATCATCAATTTGGTTTAATTAGGTTTTAATTCGGATTTATTGAATTAGGTCAAGATTTGGGTATTTTTGATAGACTTCAAATTAAGATGTAATATTTTAGGAATAGATGGGTAATTGATAGAGGAATACATTGCAAAAAGAATTAGATTGATTGATTAAGTTTTGAGGAAGAATTGGTTAATTGAATTTTCGGATTGAATTGGGTCAAAACTTTGAATCGAATTAAGTTGCAATTGATGATTCCCAGATGTTATATGCTTGTCAATTAGTGATGTTAGGATAGTGCATTGTTGATTAGAACACTAATTGAAGAGTTTGATTTGCTAGTGTTCTTGGGTGTTCTAGAATTGATTAAGAAATCATTTGGAGATGTTATGGATCGATATAGGTATTGGGTTTAAAAGATACTGCTGCTGCTTTGAAGATTCTGCTGCTAAGTGTTTTATTCTGCTTCTCATGGTTCTAATGGAAATATACTAAGTATGATTCTGCTGCTAGGCATAATCATTTTGCTGCTAGTATATTCATTCTGCTGCTGATGATATTTGAAGAATGATGAAATAAGCTAAGTGTCAAACTGCTGCTAGCCTAAGATGATTCTGCTGCTAGAGTTTGATTCTGCTGCTTATTAGATATGTATAGTTTGTTTATGGTAAAGATACGATTAGATATTATTCTTGTATAGAAAGTTTTTGTAACCGACTAGGACTCCTTATGTGTATAAAAGGAGGATCTAGGGTTATGGTTAGAAGTCGATTGTTTTAGCATACGTATTGTCTTGTATTCACTTCAAGGTTCATTGTAACCCTGTTACTTTTGAGTAACCGTATATTAATATATTGAGGTGAAGGTTGATAGAATTATTGTGTGTTATTCTTCTTAAGATTAATTACTAGTTTCCGCATAGTAATTAATAGATCATTCATAAGCAGTTTCTATACCTATTGCTTTAGGTTTATATCTAAAGTAATTAACAAGATCGTTAAGCTCAACTGGGATCAACAAGTGATATCAGAGCTTGTGATCTAGAAACTGATACCGAGAAGAATTTTGAAAAGCTCAGATCTGTTCATCATCAAAAGCAATGGAGTCGGAATCTCATCATATGGTTACTGCATCCAAGGTTCCAATGCTCAAGGTTGGAGAATATGAACTCTGGAAGATGAGGATAGAACAGTACATGAAGATGTGTGATTACACAATGTGGGAAATCATACAAACTGGTGATACTCTGCCTAAGACTAGTGCTGATGGGCAAGTCTTGCCCATCAAAACCAATGAAGAAAGGGCTCAAAGGAAACTGGAGATTAGAACTCACACTATTCTCTTAATGGGGATACCTAATGAGTACCAATTGACCTTCAAAAACACCAAGTCTGCCAAGGAGTTGTTGGCAGCAATTGAACTCAAGTTTGGTGGGAATGCAGCCACCAAAAAGTCAAGGAAGAATTTGCTAAAGCGCGAATTTGAAACTTTCACTGCATCAAGCAATGAAAGTATTGATTGTACTTATGACAGGCTACAAAAGTTAGTGAGTCAGTTGGCGCTTCTAAATGTCACTATTGCAAAGGAAGATATTAATCTGAAGTTTCTGAGGAGTCTTGCACCAGAATGGAATACTCACACAGTTGTCTGGAGGAACAAGGCTGATTTTGATACCATGAATTTGGATGATTTGTATAACAACTTGAAGGTCTATGAAACTGAGGTAAAGGGTTCAACCAGTTCTTCAAGTTCAAACAACCTTGCTTTTATATATTCTAATAATAAGACTTCTGAGAATATTCAAGAAACTCATTCTGCTGTTGGTCATACTGGTTCTGCTGCTAGTTCACAAGGTTCTGCTGCTAGTTCTACAAATAGTGACACCATTAGTGATGCTGCTATTTGTGCCTATTTAGCTGAACTCACTACAAGTACTCCAGTAATGAGTCAGGATCTAGATCAAGTTGATCCTGATGATTTAGAAGAGATGGATTTGCATTGGCAATTTGTAATGTTGACTATGAGGGCAAGAAGATTCTTGAAGAGAACTGGAAGAGAGCTCAAGTTTAGAAGGCAGAACAATGTGGGGTTTCACAAATCAAAGTTTGAATGCTATAACTGCCACAGAAAAGGGAACTTTGCAAGGGAGTGCAGAGCACCAAAGCAGATCAAGGAAAATCCAAGGCAGATTCCCATTGAAGATGCTAAACCTACTACTGCTATGGTCTCATGTGATGGCTTGCGAGATTTTGACTGGAGTGACCAAGCTGAGGATGGTCCCAACTATGCACTGGTAGCTGATGAAGAACCCAAAGAACAACACTTTGCTCTTATGGGTTACTCCTCCTCTGGATCAGACTCTGAGGTATCAAATGAATCTACATGTTCATTTAAATCTTGTTCAGATACAATAGAGGCACTGAAATCTAGTTATGATGCTTTAAGAGTTGAATTTGATAAACTCAAACTTGATAACTTAGGATATCAACATGGTTTAAAATCTTTAGAAAACAAGGTTGAGTTTCTTAATCAAATTGAGGGAGAATATGCTGATAAAATTCATACTCTTGAAACTGAGCTAATTAAGAAAGAATGTGAAATTAATGTACTTAATAAAAGAGTGGAAGAAGCTGAATTAGCTAGAGACTCAGCTTTAAATGAAAAAGAAAAACATGTTGTTAGGATAGATAAACAACAATATGCATCTGTTCTAGAAAATAAAGCAGTTGAATCTCAGATGATTAAAAGAGGATGTGGCCTAGGATATAATGAAGTGGCTCCCCCTCTTAAAAGTGCTTATGCACCAGCTAGGAAAGAATTGTCCTTTATATCTGAGTCAGCTGCACAATCTGTAGGTGAAACAAGTCAAGTAAACAATGAAACATCAGAAAAGACTAGTGCACCTAAGATTGATGAAAAATTATCTGATGCTCCAATCATTGAAGATTGGGAATCAGATAGTGATGATGAGTAGGTAGAAACAACATCAAAGGCTAAAAGCTTAGAGAGTGTTAAACAAATTGAACCTAAAGTCAAGCATACTGAGTTTCTTAAACCTGTGCTAGGAAGTAGAATCTCTAGGAAAGTGGCTGAGTATGATGATAAACCTAGAGATTATCCTAGGAAGACTTGTGACTTGCCCAGAGGAAATCAGAGAAACTTGCATCAGGTGATTTCACACAAGTTAGGTAGTGACTTTGAACTGGTTAAGAAGGCATGTCACAGCTGTGTTAGTTTTGAGCACTTGCAAGAAGATTGTTATTATTCAATACCTAAGAAAACTAGTGCTCCAAAACTTGTATGGAACCATAATACTAGGGTGAACCATAGGAACTTTGCAAGAAAGACTCACCCACATCCCAAAAGAAACATGGTTCCTAAGGAGATTTTGTTGAGAAATGGTATTTCTAGGACTATTTCTCATGTTGCACCAACAAGGCCCATTCCAAAGAAAACAGAGTTTTCTACTGCTAAAGCTAGCAGCAGTATTTCTCATTCTGCTGCTAAGTCAAAAGTTGTTACTGATACTGTTATGGGCACTCATTTCTATGCTGTTAAGGCCTTAGCTTGCTGGGTCTGGAAACCCAAAACCAGACACAGCAGTGCATCAATGGACTTCAAGAAATATGATTACTTTGATGCACAAGGCAGATCCAAGTCAGTAATGGCTTGGGTCCCAAAGAGAAACTAACTCTCTTACTTTTTGTGCAGGGCAATCTGCAATTGGAGCTAAAGGATAAATGCATTTTTGATAGTGGATGCTCTGGACATATGACTGGAGACAAGAGCAACTTGGAAGATTTTAAGGCTTTTGATGGTGGTTATGTTGCTTTTGGCAATGATCCAAAAGGTGGCAAGATTGTTCGTAAAGGTACTATTAGAACAGGAAAATTGGATTTTGAAAAGGTGTATTTTGTAGAGGGACTTAAGTTCAATCTTTTTAGTGTCTCACAAATGTGTGAAAAAAAAGAATTTTGTTCTTTTTACAGACACTGACCGTCTTTTTTTGTCTCCCGACTTTAAGTTACCTCATGATTCTGAAGTACTACTTAAAGTCCCTAGAACAAACAATATATACAGTGTGGACATTAAGAACATCATTCCCAAAAGAGATCTAACTTGTCTTTTTGCAAAGGCCACCATTGATGAATCCAAGCTTTGGTATAGAAGATTGGGTCACTTAAATTTCAAAACTATAAACAAATTGGTAAAAGGCAACCTTGTTAGAGGGTTACCTTCAAAGATTTTTGAAAATTCTGAAACATGTGTTGCTTGTCAGATGGGAAAGCAACACAGAGCTTCTTGTAAGTCCAAAGTGGTGAACTCTATTTCTGAACCCTTGTATATGTTGCATATGGATCTGTTTAGACCAACTTTTGTGAAGAGCTTGAATAAGAAGATGTATTGCTTAGTTGTCACTGATGATTTTAGTAGGTTTACTTGGGTGTTTTTCTTAGCAACTAAGGATGAGACCTCTGGAATTCTTAAGGCCTTCATTACAAGAATAGAAAATCTAGTAAATCATAAGGTCAAAGTAATCAGATGTGACAATGGAACTGAATTTAAGAATCAAGTAATGAATCAGTTCTGTGAGGAAAAAGGTATTTTAAGGCAGTTTAGTGTGGCTAGAACTCCTCAGCAAAATGGAGTTGCTGAAAGGAGGAATAGGACATTAATTGAGGCTGCTAGGACTATGTTGTCTGAGTCAAAGTTACCCACTACTTTTTGGGCTGAAGCAGTTAACACTGCTTGCTATGTGCAAAATAGGAGTAAGGTAGTGAAGCCTCATAACAAGACCCCTTATGAATTGTTGCATGGTAGGAAACCTATGATAGATTTCTTAAAACCATTTGGGTGTCCTGTTACTATCTTAAATACCATTGATTCACTAGGCAAGTTTGATGAGAAAGCAGACAAAGGTTTCTTTTTTGGATACTCAACTAATAGCAAAGCTTTTAGGGTATTTAATCAAAGAACAATGCATGTGGAAGAAAATCTACACGTTAGGTTTAGTGAAACCACACCTAGTGTTGCTGGAAAAGGACCTGAATGGCTGTTTGATATTAATTCCCTAACCAAGAGTATGAATTATCAACCAGTGATTGCAGGTACAACTAACATGTCTGCAGGTACACAAACTAACCCCAATGCAGGTACACATGCAAAGAAGGATGCATCTGCAGAGGAGTTTGTTTTGATTAAGAAGTGGAAGTTTAATCAGTTCTTCACTCCAACAGATAAAGAGGGAAAGAGTTCTGATGATGATGCTATTCATAAGGAAGTACCAAATGATGATGCAGAAGGTGATGATGAACCTTCTAATGATGGCAAGACTCTTGAAAAGTCAGCAAAGCATGGAAGTTCAAGAAATGAAGCTAGCAGCAGTATCTCCCATTCTGCTGCTAAGCCAAATCATTCTGCTGCTAAGCCAAATAATTCTGCCTAGCAGTAGTGTCTCTCATTCTGCTGCTAAGCCTAGTAATTCTACTGCTGTCCCAAACAATTCTGCTGCTGACTTTAATGAAGATGTTGACTTTCCTCATATGCCTGAGTTGGATGAAATCTACTATGACACAGATGATGATGTTGTAGATGTTTTTGGAGCAGAAGCTGATTTGACAAATATGGAACCTACTATTCAAGTCAGTCCTACTCCAACTACAAGGATACATAAGAACCATCCTAAGGAGCAGATAATTGGTGATGTACAATCTGCTGTACAAACCAGAAGTAAAACAAAAGGGCTGAGTGATCTACTCCATCAAGGTTTATTTGCTCAATCATTGCATCAAAGAAATAGCCACAAGGACCTACAAAATTACAAATTTGCCTGTTTCTTATCACAAGAGGAACCCAAAAATATTCACAAAGCTATGCAAGATTTAAGTTGGGTTGAAGCCATGCAAGAGGAGCTGTTGCAGTTCAAGCTTCAAGAGGTCTGGATACTAGTTGATTTGCCTAATGGGAAGAGGGCAATTGGTACAAAATGGGTGTTCAGGTGCAAAAGAGATGAAAGAGGAATTGTGGTGAGAAACAAATCAAGACTAGTGGCTCAAGGGTACACTTAGGAAGAAGGAATAGATTATGATGAGGTCTTTGCTCCTTTAGCAAGGATAGAGGCTATTAGACTGTTCTTGGCTTATGCCTCATTCAAGAACTTTCCAGTGTACCAAATGGATGTGAAAAGTGCTTTCTTGTATGGAAAGATTGATGAAGTGTTTTATGTGATGCAACCTCTTAGTTTTGATGATCCTGACTTTCCAGATAGAGTATATAAAGTGGAGAAAGCACTGTATGGTTTACATCAAGCTCCTAGAGCTTGGTATGACACCTTGTCCAAGTATTTTTTATCTAATGGATTCACAAGGGGAACCATTGATAAAACTTTATTCATCAAGAAAGACAAAAAGGATATCCTACTGGTTCAGGTTTATGTAGATGATATCATTTTTGGGTCTACAAACAAGGTGTTCTGTGAAGAATTTGAGAAGCTCATGCATAACAAATTTCAAATGAGTGCTATGGGAGAACTCACATTCTTTCTGGGGCTTCAGGTTAAGCAGACAGCTGAGGGGATCTTCATAAGTCAAGACAAGTATGTGGCTGATATGTTAAAGAAATTTGGTTTCAATGATGTGAAGGCAGCTAAGACACCAATGGATAACAACAAACCTTTGATCAAGGATGAAGATGGGGAAGAGGTTGATGTACATCTTTTTAGATCAATGATTGGTTCATTGATGTATCTGACTGCTTCAAGGCCAGATATCATCTTCTCTGTGTGTGCTTGTGCCAGATTTCAGGTGTCCCCAAAAGTCTCACACTTGAATGTTGTCAAAAGAATTTTTAGGTATCTAAAGGGTCAACCAAAATTGGGCCTTTGGTAACCTAATAGTTCATCATTTGACTTGGTAGCATACTCAGATAGTGACTATGCTGGAGGTAGTTTGGATAGAAAGTCAACCACTGGAGGATGTCAATACCTTGGACATAGGTTAATCTCATGGCAATGCAAGAAACAGACTGTGGTGGATAATTCAACAACTGAGCCAGAGTATGTGGCAGCTTCTAGTTGCTGTGGATAAGTACTCTGGATTCAGAATCAGCTCTTGGATTATGGGTACAATTTTATGAACACCAAAATTTATATTGATAATAACAGCACAATGTGTATAATAAAGAATCCTGTTTTTCACTCTAAAACAAAGCATATAGAGATAAGACATCATTTTATTAGAGATTGTTATGAGAAAACGTTAATTCAAGTGGTTAAAATACATACTGACAATAATGTTGCTGATCTACTTACAAAAAGTTTTGATGTGAGTAGGTTTCAATTTTTAGTTGCTAGTATTGGTATGATCAATCTTTAAAATCTTATCTCTGTATGATTTGTAAAAAGTTTTTAAGGATTTGTGCTATTATTAATCAAATAAGTTGTTTCTAGTCTTTGCTATGTATGTTGTCTACTGCTAAGTTGGTTATTTTGTTATGAGATACTCTTGTTTGTGTTTTTGTGGTTTTGGACTAACCTTTTGCAGGTTAAGTCATATGGGAATGGTTGATTTCTTAGACAAAGTTGATTATGAAGTTCAGGGGAGGATAAGAGTAAATAAACACAAAGATCATAAACGTTTATTTATTATGAGGAGCATTCATTACATAAGCTGAAATTACTTCATCCTGGACTTACTGAGAACCTAATCAACACAAAACAAAACCAAAACACAAACCCAACACAACACAACTACTTCAGTTTCCCTATTCCTTTTCCTTGGACATTTGGCATAGTTTTGCGGCCTCCTCTGCCACCCATGGCGTCAGACACCTTCTTGCAAGGGAGTGCCAGCACTACTGTTCTTGGTTTTGGATCTTGCTTCTTCTCAGGAACAAGGGTCCTCTTCATTGATGATGCAACTTTTTCAAACTCTTTTGTTAAAAAGCCTGATAGCTCTTGAAGATAGTCATCATCAGATGAGTCAGAAGAGGAGGATGAATCATCCACATAAGGTGGAAGTTCATCTGTTGAAGGTTCTTCAGATGAGGTTATTTCAACCTTTTTCTTTGAAAGGTTGTTTCTTGCGGTTGAAGAATAGTTGGGTGGAAAATAATTTTTCCAACTTGAACTTCCAGAATCTGAAGAAGAGTCGGATGAGATTTCTATAATGTTTGAGGAGGAAGGATTCATTGTGATTGGAAAGTTGAAGATTGGTGTTGAAGATTTTGTGGAGTTGGTATTGATGCTTTGAGGCTTTTTATAGAGTTAATGAAGGTTTGATTAAATGCGGGGTTGATATGAGGAATTAACTCTTGGGTTGGTGTAAGGAATTAATTCCTTGATGGAATTAAATTAATTATGGTAATTTTGGTAGTGTTGACCAAAAGGATGGGTATTTATTTTGGGAAATCAGAATTCATTCTGCTGCTATAGAATATGCTGCTGAAGGTTAAACTATTGGATTCTGCTGCTAAATTTGAAAGTGAAGGGACTATTTTGCAACTTGGCGCGAATAAGCCCTAATTGGGTCTAAACGGGATAAAAACCCAATTCGATCTCATTAATATCTTTGTGCGCCCAAAATTGAATCTAATTCAAACCCTAACACTTATTTTCACCATTCGATCAAAAACCCCCAAAATCAAAATCCTTATTCACCATGTCGAGACGCACTTACTCTGATGAGCACAATCAGATAGCTTTTCTACAGAAGGTCGCTGAGGCAGATGGATTTGCTGAAGTCATTGACTTTCTTAATGCTACTTCAATTAGGTATGCATTAACAGTTAATCCAACTATATATAGGTCCCACATGAGACAGTTTTGGTCGACTGTTACGGCTGAAACTCATAATGGGGAAGAAATGTTAATTGCCACAGTAGATGAGGAAAGAATTGTTGTTACTGAAACATCTGTAAGACAAATTCTTCGTCTTGCAGATGATGAAGCAACAACTTGTCTTCCCACTTCTATTATTTTTGAGGAACTTGAAAAACTTGGGTATGAGAGACCAAACACTAGATTAAAATTTTACAAACGTCTCCTCTGCCCGCAATGGAAATTTCTTGTTCACACCATTCTACACTGTCTTAGTCCTAAAACAAGTGGGTGGAATGAGTTTAGTTCAAGTCAAGCTTCTGCTTTGATTTGTCTAGCCACAGGCCAACCATAAAATTTTTCGGCTATGATTTTTGAAGGGTTGAAAAAGAATATTTCTGGAAATTCTTACCTTTATCCAAGGTTTTTGCAATTAATCATTGCTAATCAGTTACAAGAACCTTTTGCACATGAAAAACCTTACAAAACTCCTGTGCTTGTAGCTAAAATGTTTAAACACTTAAGGAAAAATGGGACTAGTTTTTCTGGGAGAATAACTCCTTTGTCCCAACACATTTTAAACATTGCTGCTGTTGTTGCTCAGGGTGAAGAAGCTGAAAACCCCACAGCTTCCCATCACACACCCACTCCTGAAAATTCAAGTGAATCATCTCATAATGAACCCCAAAAGACCCAAACACCTAGGCATTCACAAGAAAAGAGCACTGAGTTACCTCAGACTAGTGCTAGTATGGAAGCAGATGAGGCTGCCATAGGTGATGGAGATGGCATGAAGGAAGGGGCTGACACTACTATTTCCAACTTAGAAGTTGAACAGGCCAGTGTCAACATAGATAAGACCCCAACCTTGGCAACATCTACTGCTGAGGGTTCTCATGAACCTGATGCACATGATGGTAACCCCATCCAAATGGCTAAAAAGGGGGGCTCAGTTGCTCAATCTAGGATTGAGACTGAGTTTCAGTCCAAAGATTCACCTCTCAGGGAAGTTAACACATCCCGAAGTGATGAGGAAAAATATGAAACAAATGAGGAATTGATGGATGAAACTGTACAAAATGACAATGCCCATGATGTACCTCTCGGACCAGGTAACACAGGTCGAAGTACTGAGGCTAGCATTGAACTTGAAACAGAGGAATTGATGGGTAACACTAATGTACAAATTGTCATATCCAAGGATCCACCTCTCGGGTCAGGTAACACAGACCGAAGTGGTGAGGATAGTGTGAAACAAGTAAATGCATTGACGGAAAGATGTACCAAGTTGGAAGCTCAAGTTCTTGATCTTATCAAAACAGTTAAAAGTTTGCAGTTCAGGGTCAACTTTTTGGAAAGAAAACAGAGGTCAAGAGCTACACTTATTAGAAGGGTCAAGAAAGTGAATTCCAAACCATGTTTGGGAGAGGATGCTCCTAAACAGGGGAGGAATGAAGAGGAGGTAAACAAGGGTCAAGGGGAGGCTGATATGGATGTGGATGTGAATGTTGGTGGTTCTGCTGAGAATGTAGTTGAACAAGTTATTAGAAGTGAGGTTGTTGCTAATGTTGATGAGAAGAAGACAGAGGATGATTCTACTGCTGGTGCAGGACATTCTGCTGCTGGGTTAGAGGATTCTGCTATTGGTTCAGAAAAGGATTCTGCTGCTGCATCAAAGGATGATAATACTCCTATAGCCCAAGTCATGCTAAATCTTAAACAACAACCTTTACAAAAACCTAAATCTGCTGCTTCAAAACCTAAAGCTAAAGGAGTTGTCATTCAAGAACCTGTATCCATTCCAAAACCTGTACAACCAACCATTTCATCAACAGATAAAGGCAAGAGCATCTTGGTTGAAGAACCAAAGAAGAAGTTCAAGTTTATGGATGTTGCTGCTCAAGCACTACAAAAAGAAACTGATGAAGAGGCTGCAAGGAGAATGGAAGCACAATGGCATGCAGAAGTTGATATGGAAAGAAAGAGACAATTAAAGGAGGATTGGGAAGTTGCTATGCAAACTCAAAGAGAGGAAAGAGAGAAGTACACCCTTGAGGAAAGACAAGATGCTATAGATGATATGCTTGGAGCATTTAGAAAGAAGAAAAATGAAAAGAGGGGTGAGTACAAGAAGAAGAAACATTCCAAAACTGATGAATATAATTACATGAAAATGTATCTAAGGAATCAAGCTTATTGGAAGCCTAGTGCATTCAGAGGAATGAGCAGAGCTGCTGTTGCAAAGGCTTATTATGAAACTCATGCAAGAATTAATAGACCAATTGAGCCTATGACTGATGCTGAGGTTAAAAAGGTTACAAGAATGAAAGTGGCACCAAATGCTTATCTTAATCCTGAGTCAAGTGTTCAAAAGCCTAAAGAAGTAAGTGAAATTGTGGAAGAAAAGATTGTGAAAGAGAAAGAGGTTGTAGGTGATGCTGAGAAGGAACAAGAAGTTGTTGAAGAGACAAAACCTGAATCAACTATTGGTGTGAAAAGAACAGGAAAAAGGCTAAAGTCTTTTAGAAGGAAAAAGAAAAGAGTTAAATCTGTTGTAATGAGTGATTCAGAAAGTAACTCTGAGGGTGAGAAGGAGTCAAAGGTTGATGAGTATGGACCTGAAGAAGTAACTGCAGATGATATGAAAAGGATTATGGATTTTACAGTTCATAAACATGAAGAAGAACCCGAGATAATAAATGCAGTTCCATTGGATGATAGATATCCAATCATCTCTTATACACATGATATTCTAGATGGTAGTGAAGCATGGTGGGAGATCAAAAGGTCAAATGGTGCATGTCAAAAGTTTGTTAGATTCTTACAAATGCTGCATTACATGGATAGGGATGATATTGTATAGCTCTGGAGGTTATATAAGGAGAATTATGGGGATAGAAGACCAGATGTGATTTCTGAAAGACTACACTACTACTACCTGAAGAACATGTTTGAGCCTGATCCCAGAGATATGGAATGGATAGATTTGTTACACTCAACCAAGGTTCATAAATGGTATATATTTCAATCATGTGGAGTACACGAGTTAATTGGTAAAGGTGCAGGTGTGTATATGCTGGTGGAGAAAGACTATCCCTTGAATAACAATACTGCTGTTATCACCCAGATGTTACAACATGGAAAGTTGAGGTTACAAAACCATTTTTGTTAGATCATCAAGCGTATGAGTTGGTAGAAAAGTATAGAAAGATTCTGAAATCAAAGACTTCATAGTAGTAAGTGTTTGGAAGCATCCTCTTTGTGTATGTTTGTGCTTTGGAAGAAACTTGTATATTTTGGGAGAAAATATCAAGTTTAGGGGAGGATTGTTGGGTTTAAAAGATACTGCTGCTACTTTGAAGATTCAACTGCTAAGTGTTTTATTCTGCTGCTCATGGTTCTAATGGAAATATACTAAGTATGATTCTGCTGCTAGGCATAATCATTCTGCTGCTAGTATATTCATTCTGCTGCTGATGATATTTGAAGAATGATGAAATAAGCTAAGTGTCAAATTGCTGCTAGCCTAAGATGATTCTGCTGCTAGAGTTTGATTCTGCTGCTTATTAGATATGTATAGTTTGTTTATGGTAAAGATACGATTAGATATTATTCTTGTATAGAAAGTTTTTGTAACCTACTAGGACTCCTTATGTGTATAAAAGGAGGATCTAGGGTTAGGGTTAGAAGTCGATTGTTTTAGCATACGTATTGTCTTGTATTCACTTCAAGGTTCATTGTAACCCTGTTACTTTTGAGTAACCGTATATTAATATATTGAGGTGAAGGTTGAGAGAATTATTTTGTGTTATTCTTCTTAAGATTAATTACTAGTTTCCGTATAGTAATTAATAGATCATTCATAAGCAGTTTCTATACCTATTGCTTTAGGTTTATATCTAAAGTAATTAACTAGATCGATAAGCTCAACTGGGATCAACAATAGGAACGAATTGGAGTTGTAGAAACCATCATAAGTGTTCAAATGCAGGTTAGGAGAGAGTTAGAAATGTTAGAAATCGATTGAAGTCAAAAATAAAAAGTTTTTTCGTTTGCAGCAGAACCCCAACCGAATCGGTTGCGGGTTGCGACTGATCGGTTGGGACAGACTTTTTACTCCATCCAATCGGATGGAAGCCAATACCGATCGGATGGCGGGCTCGTTAATATTTATTGAAAAATTTTCAAATTAGCTCTTTGGACTTCTAAATCATGTAGAGTTGGTTCCTATACTCTTATAATAACATATATTTGCGTTTTCTACAGAGTAATGTTGTAGGTTCTTCAAGTTCGTCGCGTGTTCGAGTTAACCCGATTGTGACTAAGTATGTTCAAAGAAATGCAAGGAGCAAGGTTACCTATAATGTTCAATCGGAAAGCAATGAGAATCTTAAGTTCAGTAAGTTGAAGAAGGAAGAAAATCATGCCTATCATGAGCGCCTTTCTAAGTTACAGGTTAGGAATATTGCCGAACCACGTTTAATTGATTGGAGTTTGTTTACGGAGTATGAATGTGAAAATCAGTTGAGGGAGATGATGAAAATGACTTATGTGTATCCTGGTGATGGGGATACGTTTGAAGATTTCTCATGGGAAAGAGCTTTTAGTATCTATGAAGATGTGTATCGAGAATGGTGTTTGGAATTCTTTTCAACCTTCTATTTTGAAAGGAAAGTGGTTGATCTTATGAGGGAGACTTGTATTTGGTTTAGGTTATGCGGGAATGAGCATGCATATACTTTGCTGGGTTTTGCTGTGGCTCTTGGTTTGTATGAGCAACATGAGAGCTTAGTGAGGTATCATAATGACTATGATGGTATTCTGGCTTATTGGAATCGAGTTGGTGATCCGAGGTGTTCTAGGAGAAATTCATCCAAGTTAAGGAACCCTTTGATGAAGATTTTGCAAAAGTTGATAGCTTGGGGAGTTTTGCATAGGACGGGTAGTAGAGATAAGTGTAATCAACCCGACTTGTGGGTGATGAAATTGCTAGAGGAGGATAAGAATGGTAATGCGGCTTGGATCATAGCCGAATATCTTTCTAGGAGAGCACCGGGGATTAAAGACAAGAGTGATATTTGTGGAGGTCATTATGTAACCGCGTTGGCAAGGAATTTAGAATATTTTGAGGATGAAGAGTTGGATAAGTGTTCGGGTCCGATTGAGAGTGAGACTTGGGATGATAAAAGTTTTGGAAAAGCATTGGATAGGAAGAACAAGACATTGGGAGTTTGGACTGAGCCGGCAATTGCCGTACCTCAACCACCACCACCAATGGGAAATGTTTATGGACATGCACCGAGTAATTTTGATTCGAGATAGGGAGATTGGAACCGTGAGCTAAATGATATTGAGCGTAGGGATGTTTGGAGAGATATAATGATGATGAGGGATAACTATAATTATGATTATTCTATGCCGATGCTCCAACACTTGGCACGTGAGACCAATTATTCGGTACCACCCTACAACCCTCCAAATGTTCCACCATACCAATTTTCGTATGATCCCTATCCTGGTCCGTATCCTCACCCATATCCTGGGTATGCACCTTTTCCCGAGCCAGTGCCAGTGTATGGTAGAGTTCCTGAGGTTGTAGGTTCGAGTTTCGATGTTGGTGGTTCATCATCTGGAGCTGGGCGGCAGAAGAAGAAGAGAAATAGAGTCTATACAGTTTTTGAGGAGGCCGAGAACTATGAGACTAAAGGCAGCGAGGAACCAGAAAGTATGGATGACGATGACGAGTGATCGTCTTGATGTTATGGTTTGTGTTTAAAAAAAAAACAATTATGTGTGTCGAATAATTTCTATCTCTACTTTCTTTAATTTTTTTTCTTTTAGGATTAATAACGTATGGTTTGTTTTTAATTTAATTACTTTGTTTGTTTTAGTATTTTGTTTGTTTGTTTGTTTGTTTTGTTTCGTATATTTTTGCAGTTTTTGCAGGGGTGAATTACTGGAAGCTTATTGTTGATCAATATTTGGAGTTGGAGAACTCATTTGCTTATTTATGATCAAATATGTGTATGCGTATTTACCCTGGTAGTACCTTTTTAACTTAATTTTTCCCATTTTCTTTACTTTGAAGTTAATTTTTATTACATTGAAGACAATGCAAAACTTAAGTGTGGGGGAGGGAAGAAAATAGGAAAAACGGTTTAATTTTAAATTTTTTAGGTTTAGTAGAACTTTGGATTTAAGTAACTAGAATTCGTTCGCCCTTGATTTTCTAGTTGTTTTCTCACACAATTCATATAGTTTAAAGAACTAGATGGATTCAATGGTAAAAATGAGGCTATTTGAAATTTTTTGGAATTTAATCAAGTTATGAGAGCAATTTCATTTTGGAATCGATAACATTTACTAGTACATGTTATAGCCTTTTTCACCTTAAATTGTGAGGATTTAAGCCTTTTTGTATAAAGCATTTTTATGCTATATATTTCGCTATAAGTGTGCCGGTGATTATGTTGATTCTAGAACTTGTACTTGTTATGCATTATGGTTAAAATCACTTTCGAGTGGTAAAAATATATTCAAATGATAAGAGGCAACTTAGGATTTACACCAAATGGCCATCCGTTTACAGAAATATTTTACTGACCACATCGGTTAGTTATCCTCGTATTTGGAACCCATTACCCTTAGTTACACCTTCTGAGCCATTCTTTTCTTTTGATTAAATCCAGAAAATTACAAAAATATTTTACACTTTACACCTTAGCCTTACCCGAATCAAGTTCAATTGAAGTTCGAAAACTATTTATTTTTTGATGATTACACGTTGGCCACACTTTGATATGTGTATGTGTTGTTTCAACGAAGAAGGAGGTCGCTACTCTTATTTGTATTTTTTGTAGCGTGTGCTCATCCAAAGTGTGGGGTGACGAGAAAGTTTCGTTTAAAAAAAAAAGTGAATAAAGTGAATAGCCAATGAGCTATAATGTATGAGTATCAATTAGCCAATGAGCTAAGAGGAAATAAGTGAGTATGTGACGCAGAATAATGATCGAAGGAGTTTGGAAAGTAATCATTTGTGGTATAAAGAGTTGGGAATAAAATTTGAACTTGGTTCTCTTTTATTATTTTTTTAATTTTATTTTTTTTTTTTTATTTTTTTTTCATTTTGTAGAAATCGATCATATAAATATTCCCATGCCTTATCCCTACCCTTTACCAAATTACTTTATTCGTTGTTAGCTTTCGAGCATCCGGATTAAGTGATGGCTTTGTAAAGATATGTAGTGCATGGATATTGTAGTGACCATCCGGTTTTTGAGTAACTAAATGACGCGCCAGCGATCTAGAGAATATTTTGGTGACCATCCGTTATGCAAATAACGCGCCAGCGAACCAAGGTACATTCTAGTGACCATTGAAATCATTTTTCTAAATGCTAGACTTGCTCGAGGGCGAGCAAAACTCAAGTGTGGGGGAATTTGATAACGCTCAGAATGAGCATGTTTTTAGTTGCGTTATCATTAGTTTTGTGCATCATATTTGGTTATATTTGTATGTATTTGTTACTTAATCATGAAAAAGTGTATATGCAAGTAAATGTAGCCAAGTACAGGAAAAGATGATGAAAAGAAGAAGAATTGGAGTGATTAAGCACATTTGGAAGATTCTCGATATGGAGACAAGAGAGAAAACACACAAGGACTCAAGAATTTGATAGTGTTAGGATTTTCATGTTCATATATCAAGGAAATATCCAGTTCTATGAAAGAAATCAGCACCTAATGAAGGATAAAGCATGCGACAAGAAATGGCAATAAAAAGTTAAAGTTGTGAGTGCATGAAGCATCCAACCGATCGGATGCAACCCGCATCCGATTCGGTTGGAATTTACCGAGGCGAGGAACCGATCAGTTGGTCTAAAAACCGATCGGTTGGACGGATTTGCAGTTACCATTTCGCATTAAATGAAGGTTTTACTTCCCATTAATCATTGGAGTCCGATCATTTCTTGATGTTAACTCTGGAGGGACGTTTTGGCTTGAAGAATAAGTGTTCTTACACTATATATTGGACCCTATGCATGTATGCTTAGTGTGACACCCAAAATTAGTAAAAGGCTTACACCAAAGTACTTACTATCTTATTATTATTGCCCGAAAGTCTAGTATTGCTGTAGAAACGTCTAGGAGATATTGAGTTTGAGTCTCAATAGTTTGGTTTGAGTTTGGAGTTGTTTACTTGTCATAATAGGCAATTGAAGGAGTGTGGTTGCTATAGTTCCATGATTCTAGTTTTTGTAATCCTAAGCTAGGTATATCTTGTTTACTTACAATGAACTATTTTTACTTTGAGTTTAATGAAAGTTTCGTTTATTACTTGCGTGTTGTTATGTTGATTGCTATGGAGTAATTTGTGATATACTTGTGTGTATGATGTAACTAATTGTGGAGTATTCTTATCTTAAAAAGTGATGCATGAAAACATTTCTTATTTTATGAGTTTGTTGGAATACTATCTAATCTTGCTTAATTTGTTGGTAGAAATATTTTAAAGAATAAAAAGGCCGAAAGGATTTTCTTTATGTTTTTATTCCAGAACGTTAGTGCACGAATTAGTATAGGATATGGTGTGTGACAAGCATCATATTTACTCATTAAAATGGATTTGAAACGATTTCATCACGAGAAAAGGCCGAAAGGATTCGTAGGAATTTATGAGATAAGAATTGTTTTTCAAACAACTAGTGTTTAATAGAATTGTCATAATAGTTAATAAAGCCGAAAGGAGTTAACTAGGAGATTGAATTCTTAGTAATGATTCTTCATGATAAAAACCATTGATTGTTAATCATTCATATAAAATTGTGCATCATTACAAGTTACACCAAACTTTGTAGAATACTCTATGCAATTGGTTAAGGAATTACACACAAGTATATGTTTTGTTTGATTGGATTCTATTTAAGTTTTTGAATTTTCACAAAAAAATTGGATTGACAACCCTTTTTACAAAGCTAGTTATAATTTAATACAAATACCAAATCCCTTGGGACGATCTCGACTTACCCACCTTTACTATCACGGACGAGTATACTTGCTCGTATGTGTTGAATAGATAATCGGATAAATCGTGTTTATAAATTTTAAAACTTGTACACGGTCGAGCACATCAGAATTGTTGGGAGAAGTCACGGTGAGTTGGGAATTGTTGGGAGAAGTCACGGTGAGTTGGGAATTGTTGTGAGAAATCTTTGCGAGACATTGTTGAGAATCTGTGTGTGAGTTGTGTGTATGAGTTGTGTGTGATAAACAACTCTGGTGTATAGGCACCATCAAATTTGAATTTGAAATTAAATTATCCCGCTTATAGTTGAATTTTGAATTTGAATTTGGTTATCCCGCTTAAGAACCAAGGGGTTGTTTTGATTTTTTTAAACACAACGTCTACATAGGGGGTAGAAATGATTTTTTATTTTTTATTTTTTATTTATTTATATATTTATTTTTATTGGAGCTCACCTTAACGTGGGGTTAAGGGGTTAACGCAGGTGCGTTAACGCACCCTTTACGCACACACTCGGTATGGTTAACGCACCTTAACGCAGGAAAAGTTAAGGTTTAACGCATTACCACGTTAACCATACCGAGTGCTCTAAGAATTTTATGCTAAATAGATGTAATATATAAAAGAGAAGAGCGTGATAAGGAATGACGTACCAGCTGAGAGGATAGTGGGGGATTTCTTGTGGAGAAAATAAACCTGCTCAAAATGATAGAGCAAGGATAAATAGGACTTGCATAAGCGTTGGTGATTGTGGGCCCAAATTTGAAGACAACCATCACTTTCTTCCATCTTTGGTCACTACTACATTAAAATATTTATATAATTTGAGTTTAACCTAATCTCATTTGTATTAACACTACACTGTACACGCACGCACGCGCACACACACACATATTATAGTTTAGACACCTGTTAAACTCGTTAAACATATTTTACCTTAACTGCCTTATATTTTACCCATTTAACCTTCTAGTAACAGAAACCACCCCAACTGACCCATTTTTATATGGGTTGAAGTTTTCACGTGTATCAGTGATAGAAATTAAGAAAGCCATCCCGTACTAAACCTTCATTTTTCTGAGTTGCATTGACATTTTCACAAAAAATTATTCCTAACATGCCATTCTTTAAGTCTCAGTCGAACAAATTCAAAAAGACCAACCTGCTGTTATTACTTTATTAGACTTTTGTTGCTTTCGAAATTATGGAAGTAACAAAATGAAAGCAAACAAAGAGGATACTGGTGACATACATCCGAGTCTCACAGCTTATATCACAAGCACCACATATGGATGGAAAAGTCATCATCACCTATCAACAAAAAGTCAAAAGTTTAGACATAATCTTAGGTAGTGTTTGGTTTACAACTACAATTCACTATAGGTATGAGGGATTGAGAATAGGGTGGAATGAGAACGGGTATGGAAAACCCAAACCCTTTAGGGGTATATCTATGGATATCAAACCCATTCATTCGAATCAAATTATTTATAGCTAAAGTACCTCTTCCAGTGCACTATACCGAATCAAAGCTTTAGAAAATTTTGCAGTATTCCCCTGGGCTATTGCTAGACGGCCAGCCACTGCACCAACTGATTCATGAGGTTCAATAGTTTGTTGAGAACTTGATGTTGCTTCAATGGCAAAGGCCTGCACAACAAAGACAATAACAGATAAACAAATCTCGGTGCCTAAATGTTACTAAGAGGGTGTTTTGGACCGTCTATTTAAGCGTGTATCAGCTAAAGATATACAGATATATGTGTTTGTATAAAACTTTAAACTCTTTATCTACTTATTTTAGAGCAAATAATTACTAAAATAAGTAGATTGTACATACTTTCGGAGTAATTTATAAAGAGGACAAGCATTTTCAAAGAGGAAATTCAAAACACCTCCTAATTAAACTCAATCATGAAGCCAATAAACACAAAGGAAAAGGAATAATCTGTTGGGGAGTGCAGACCATGAGGAGGCCTGAGCAGATTCTTTATCTGAATAATCCCAGATGTTACCACAATCAATTTTACTCAAATCAAGAGGCTATAAATGAAGATTGCTGTTGTATGCCTGCATACACCAACTTACAATCTACAACCTTCGATCTTGGCTTCCTGGCACAAATTACACACAAAGGAATGCTAGTCCAAAACTTTTGAGGCAGACCTTTCTAAAAAGCATTGTATGTAATTTCACGGCAAACCTCTATCAAATTGAAACTAAAGGTACTTTATATAGATTTTAAAGACATATGGAATTTGGGTTACTTGAAAAGCATTGTACCTGAACTTTTGCGGCTTCATCTAGCATAAGATAGATTTTAGGCTGGTTTATGTTTGTGAAACAACATCGACCTCAATTAATACCTTTGGGGTACCCTTTTACACCGTGTACTTCTGTTCCTCCATAGCCATCAATAGTCCCAATTTTACTGTTACAGATTCAAAAGGATTTATGATTAGTCACAGATAGAAGACGTTTTTCATCATATGTCTGTTAAATTAAGTTTACTTAGCCTGCAAATTAGGCTTGTAATACTTACCATGGTCAAATATGTGGCATTGATATCAACCTAATACCCTTGAAGCTCCAACAAAATTTGCACCTTTAAAGACCTATATATATCAAAATCATTAGCATTATGTAATTAAAGGTGTACAATAAGCATAAAGGCAATAATTTTAACACCCTAGTTTCAAAGAATATATTCCTATGTGAGCGCCAATAGTCAGTTTGTAACAACACCCTAGTTTCAAAGAATAACAAAAAGGCAGCTTACTTGCCGATATTTTTTCGTTCAAACATTTCATCAAACAGTTGGTATGCATCAAATAATTATTATAGTTACGTAAATGAACTTGTGTTGACCTGATGAAGAAAAACAAAATCAAACTACAAAACCTTTGAGATTAAAATCATAGTGTTTCATAATTCTTCCATTGTATACCTAAGATCAAATTGAAAAATTATAAAATGTATAATTTAAAACATGATTATCGAATCCCATTAAACCACAGATCACAATCATATCTTCTATGAACGCTAATCTCAATACGCCATGTGTTTCTTCAATTCAACATAATCATATATAAAACATAAAAATTAGCACAATCAATTGAAAATGAATGTCTCCTTATACGTAAACAAAAGATTGCTAAAAGAAACTTACATTGATCAATTGTTGCAAAATCAAGAACAAAATTGAATCACTATTGATGCGCCACATAATTATTGCTAATTCTTTGCGATGGATGTTAGAGCACCCGGTGCAATGCATGTTATACCTCGCCAGCCCACTTTGGCACTTCGTCGTGCCTCTTTACCACACCACGAACGCTCATTTTTTTCGCCATAGTGCACCTCGTCGTCTGCACGAGGAGGCAATGGTTGTACTTGTTGTCAGATGGAACCATTGCACAACGGTTTAAATTATATCCGTTTGTTTTTTTTTTTGTTTTTTATTTATTTTTTTCCTTAAGTACACATATTACACACAATAAATATTACACATTTTAATCAAATTCTACACAAATTTTATTTCAAAACACTTACATAAAGCAAGAAACATGAGCAATTCATCTTATTCCGGTGAAAGTGATCTTGAAGAGATAACGGAGCTGGAGATGATTCTCCAAGAGTTTGAGTCCGAGAAATCGTTCCAACAACAAGAAGCCGGACCTTCATGCCACCGTAGATACATCCCCCGGGAACGTGACATTGCTGTAGAACGTCTAATGGCTGATTATTTTGGTGACAACCCAAAATATACGGAAGAAAATTTTAGGCGTCGCTTTCGTATGAGTCGTAAACTATTTTTAGAAATAGTACAAGGTATTGAAACATATATTCAAACTCATCATCCTCTTCCCAAGCATTTTGATTTCTTTAGAATCTGACCCAATGTTGCGGGTGTAATGAGTTTTAGTGTGATTATGAAATGCACATGTGCCCTACACCAATTGGCTTACGGGATAGCAGCTGATGCATTAGATGAGTATTTACAAATAGGGGAACACTGTGCACACGATTGTCTAGATTTTTTTACTATGTGCATAATCCAGTTGTATGCGAAGGAGTTTTTAAGAAAACCAGACGAGAATAACATTCGTAACTTGTACCACGCACATAACGCGGTTCATAAGATACCGGGAATATTGGGAAGCATCGATTGTATGCACTGGGAATGGAAAAATTGTCCGAAAGAATGGCAAGGCCAATTTCATAGAGGTGATAAAAAGTATCCAACTATAATGCTTGAAGCCGTTGCGTCATACGACTTGTGGATTTGGCATGCATTTTTTGTGGTAGCGGGTGCGAATAACGATCTTACCGTTTTGAATAATTCTCCGTTATTTGACGACCTGCTTGATGACATCGCCCCTGAGGTTCCGTTTGAAGTATACGGGTATACATTTAACCATGGGTATTATCTAGCTGACGGAATTTACCCAGAGTGGGCATCTTTTTCAAATCATTTACGGTTGCAAATAACGCAAAAAATGCCTTATTTAAAGCGAAACAAGAAAGTGCTCGAAAAGATATCGAAAGAGCTTTTGGTGTCCTCCAAGGACGTTGGCATATTATTGCCCAACCGGAGCGTGCATATACTGTGGGCAAGTTACGGAGAATCATGTACTCGTTCATCATAATGCATAACATGATTTTGAAAGATCAAAACTTTGCGATATCCGAAGCTAGCGAAATGTATATTTCTCCGCAACCAAATATACAACATACATGGATTGAGCGTTGCGCAGTGCAAAGAAGAAAAGCCAAAGAATTACATGATAAACGCAAACACGCAACGCTTCAACGATGTCTCATCAAACATGTTTGGCAACGACATCAATGGGAACAAATTCAACAGTAGAATCCGAATAATTAGTTTCGTTATAATTTGATGTATTTCTTAAGTTGCGTTTTTTTACCGTATCGTTATTTTACGTTTCGTATGTTTTTTATTTTGTGGTATTTTATTTTTATTTTTAATGAAATAAATTTAGTTTATTTGGAAATTTGAATAAAAAAATAAAGTTGTAAGTGGTGGACCCCAAATTAGTAAGTTGTGCTTAGTTTGAGAGGATGTGTGATACACTATGAGGATGTTAGTCCTTTGTTAACGTGTGAATATGATACTTTGAGTGAATATGATTAAGTATGCGGAATCTACTTAACCACACTTAGAAGGATATTGGTTATAGAAATGGAACAGTGATGCTTGTTTTTGAACAATGAACACAGAAAGTATAACACCAAACGATTCAATATTATTGAGAATAATACGAGTGATCTTCACTATCACTAGGGTTACAAACATTGAATCTCTATGTTTCTATGACTTTACTTGTTTTGCTAGATTGTTAATTTTAAGCACATAAGCAAGCACAATATTCAGCACTAGTCTAGTTTTTTTTATCTCTAAGGCTCTAAGCTAAGATCTCCCTTTTATAGTCCAAAGGAGATCTTTACAATATTGTCAAGTCTTGTCTAATACTTGCTTGTTGAGTGTGTCAGTAACTAAGATACAACATGTTCTGTGTATTACAACTTGTTGACTGAAAACTTATCTAAGATATTATCTACCGTATATACTTGACTTTTATACACAAAATATCTTTTTATACTTATCCATCCTGTAGTAGTATACGCGACACTTATCCATTCAGCAGTAGTATGAGTCACTCCAACAGCAGTATTCAACCAGCAGTACCTTCTTTGTACTAGCAGTACTAAAACTGTTAGTTATAACTTGAGTAGTTTTCAGATATACACTAGCAGTTAGTACTATTAGTGTATTCTTCTTAGCAGTACAAACCTTGTGAACATATAATTCCAAACACTAATCTTCAGAATATTTAATTCCCGACAATCCTCCCCTAAACTTGTGATTTATCCCAAATCATCAAGTTTCTTCTGAATTAAATGAGGATTGTGAGAGTCTTCCAAACACTACAGAGTCAGACTCTTTGATCTGAGCTTTTCTTTGTTCTTCAAGATTAACTATCTTTCTGTCTAACTCATCTGCTATCTGTGAATCACTTTCAGTCATCTTCTTTGTCTTTAACACTAGTAGTACCATGCTTATGCTCTAAGCATTGCCTAAAAGATGCAATTTCCTTGGATGGAGGAATTATAAGAGGCAATGGTGTTGTGTATCTTGGATGCTTGAAGCCTGATATTATCTTCCCTGTAATTGCCCTAAGAAATCAAGTCATCTCTCAGCAAGCCATGTAAGTGATGAACAAACGTAGTGAACTGAAATTGAAACTAAAAGAACTTTCTTCATTTAAACTTTCTCCATTTGTATTGCTTCATCCCTTCTGAATATATATAATACTCCAGAATCTTGTCCAAATTTCCAACATGATCTTGAGATAGAGCTTTATCATTTTAAGTCAAAGATGTTCGAACATGAAGAAGAGAGATGAAAGTGCTTATTCCCAGCATCCATCATCATCTTGTATGCTGTTGCCTTTTCTTGAACTTGATCAATTTGGGCAATCTTCCTCCCCAATATTTCTCATTGATTGATCAATTTTCCTCCTCTGATTTATGCCATGTACCACAATATTTCCTCCCCTGTTTGGAAGATCTCTCACAATCATCTTAACTTTTTCTTTGAAAATTTCTTGAGTTCATCTTCCATTTAGAACAGCTTATCAGACAATGTTGTACATGTAGCCATCAATTCCTTAAATTTCAATTCTGCCTTTATCACTTCCAGGTGTGTTAACTCCTGTGAGAGGTGAATCATGGGGCAATAACTCATAATCCATCATTAGATAGGTTTCTGAGCCATTATGAATCCAAAAGGTTTTAAGAAACTTTTGACTTAGCAGTATGAACTTGAGTTTAATGAAAAACAATATTGCTACCAACCATTTTGAAGGGAGTAAGTGTGTAACAGACACTTAATCAAGATTTCGGTTTAAATTAACCTCTGGTTGTGTGAGAACCAATGTTTTTTGTTATAAATAACTGCCTGTGTACAAATAAACCCATTCAAAGGGCTTTCTTGACAGGGTTTCCAGCTCGTGGCAATTGTTGCCTCTAACACAAGTGTTAGATTCACTTTTGCTCGCTGTTCTTTCTATCAAATTTCCTTAGACTTGCTCATTATACTAATTAAAGTATAAAATGATAGAAAGTGAGTTGTGTCAGTTACTATCTGACCAACTGAGCCATCAAGTCAATGTGAAACATCATAATTAGGTTTCAAGAAAGAAGTTTTAAAGATTCAATTTAACTTAGGTGTAAACCTTTGTTAATGGATTCCCAAACTCTGTCCATTATGAACTTATTATGTCAGCAACTTGTAGCATCATTCTGTTGCTCACATATTTCACTTGAAACTTCCTTTGTGCTCAAATGTTCATACCTGAAATTGTTAATCCAAAACCAAGAAAATAAAATGCAAAGCATTTGTCTTATAGCAGTAGAATTATATGACTAGCAGTATGAACGAAACAATTCAAATTTGTACTAACAGTACAAACTTTTCAATAACAGTACCAATTGACAAAGCTAGCAGAAAAAACATAATTTATATACAAAAACACAGAGTTTTAAATCATTGAGGATTAAGCATCCCAATACTTGCTACCAAGTATTGAAACCTTCCAACATCAAAAGCTTTTGTGAGAAGATCTGCAAAGTTGTGATCAGAATCAATTTTAATAACTTGAATCAACTTTTTCTCATTGCAGTTTCTAATAAAATGATGTCTAATTTCAATGTGTTTTGTTTTTGAGTGTTGCACTAGGTTTTTAATTATGCAAATTGTACTACTATTATCAATATATATGACAGTGTTCATGAAATTGTACCCATAGTCAAGAAGTTGATTTTGAAGCCAAAGTACTTGACCACAGCAACTTGCAGCAGCTACATATTCAGCTTCAGTTGTTGAAGTAGCCACAATTGTTTGCTTCTTACACTGCCATGAAATAAGTCTACATCCAAGGAATTGACATCCTCCAGTTGTTGACTTTCTGTCCAAGCTTGCACCTGCATAATCACTGTCTAAATATGCTACCAAGTCACAAGGTGATTCACTAGAATACCATAGACCCACCCTAGGTTGACCCTTGAGATATCTAAAAATCCTCTTGACAGCTGTTAAATGAGAAACCTTAGGAGTTACTTGAAATCTTGCACAAGCACAAACAGAGAACATGATATCAGGTCTTAATGATGTGAGATACATTAAAGAACCTATCATAGATCTGTATGTGTGTACATCCACATTGTCTCCATCTACATCTTTAAGAAGTGGCTTCTCAGAGTCCATTGGTGTGCTTGCCACTTTTGAATCAGCAAATTGAAATTTCCTTAGAATCTCTGCAACATATTTATCTTGGCTGATAAATATGCCTTCACTTGATTGTTTAACTTGCAGACCCAAAAAGAATGTAAGTTCCCCCATGGAACTCATCTGAAACTTATCATGCATAAGTTTCTCAAACTCTAACCACATCTCCTTCCTTGTAGATCCAAAGATGATATCATCCACATACACCTGAACTAGCAAAAGATCCTTCTGGTGCTTCTTGATGAATAATGTCTGATCTATTTTGCCTCTTTGAAATCCATTTTTAATTAAATAGGAAGCCAGTGTTTCATACCATGCTTTTGGTGCCTAATGAAGGCCATAAAGAGCTTTGACTACCTTGTACACCTTGTCTGGATGTTCAGGATCAATAAAACCTGGAGGTTGTGAGACATACACTTCCTCTTCAATAGTACCATATAAGAAAGCACTCTTGACATCCATTTAATAAACTGTGAAGCCTATAAATGAAGCATAAGCTAAAAATAATCTAATGGCTTCAATTCTCACTACTAGAGCAAAAACCTCTTCATAGTCTATCCCTTCCTCTTGTGTGTACCCTTGGGCTACAAGTCTAGCCTTGTTTCTTATCACTATGCCCCTTTCATCCCTTTTGTTCCTGAAAACCCATTTAGTGCCAATTACCCTTACACCCTTGGGTAAATCAACTAGCATCCAAACCTTCTGAATCTTGAATTGGAGAAGCTCCTCTTGCATAGCTTCTACCCAGCTTGAATCATCTAAGGCTTTAAGAAAATTTTTGGGTTCTGCTTGTGACAGGAAACATACAAATAAGCAAGAGTGTGCATCTTCATGCTGCTTTGATGCATAAAGAGCATCAAGTAACCCTAGTTGGTCTGAAGACATAAGTTGATTCATTGTCTTCACTCCTGATTGTACATCACCAATCACATTGTCCAGGGAGTGGACTTTGTGAATCCTTGTGTGTGGTGTAGTAGGAACTTGATAGTCAGGTGGGAGATTGTTGAAATACACCTCATCTTCTGAGAAATCTGCTTCATTTGAGTCTGATGGGCCAGCAGTAGAAACATTTGGCCTAGCAGTAGAAACATTTTGCCTAGCAGTAGCTTGCTCTGTTTCAGCAGTACTATCATTATTAGAACTGTTAAATGGATTCTCTTGTTCCTCAGTTCCATCTTCCTTGTTTTCACCTTCAATCCCTTCTTTAGCTACATCAGAAGAAGGTTCATCATTTATTGAATTTGAATCCACACTGGTCCATATTGGCATCATCACATAATCTTGATCTTTCTCTTTTCCTAACCTTGCCTCATTTGTTGCATCGTGTGCTTCTGAACCTGAAAATTCATTAGTTTCTGCAACAACAGGCACATAATTCATTGATTTGGTTAGTGTCTCAAGATCAAATAGCCATTTGGGACCTTCACCTGCTACATTGGATTTGTTTTCTAGAAATTCCACATGCAGGTTTTCCTCTACTCTCCTAGTTCTTGAGTTGTATAGTCTAAATGCTTTGCTATTAAGAGAATATCCAACCAAGAATCCTTCATCTGCTTTACCATCAAATTTTCCTAGATGGTCTAAGGTATTCAGAATTGTCACATGACATCCAAAAGGTCTAAGAAATCCTATTGCAAGAGTTCTTCCTCTAAAAAGCTCATATGATGTCTTATTGTGAGACTTAACTACTAAAACTCTGTTATGGACATAGCAAGCAGTATTAACTGCTTCAACCCAAAAAGTGATAGGCAACTTAAAGTCAGCTAACATGGTTCTAGCAGCTTCTATAAGTGTCCTATTTCTCCTCTCAGCAACTCCATTTTGCTGAGGAGTTCTAGCAACACTTAGAGGAAGAACTATGAGGATGTTAGTCCTTTGTTAACGTGTGTATATGATACTTTGAGTGAATATGATTAAGTATGCGGAATCTACTTAACCACACTTAGATGGATATTGGTTATGGAAATGGAACAGTGATGCTTGTTTTGAACAATGAACACAGAAAGTATAACACCAAATGATTCAATATTATTGAGAATAATACGAGTGATCTTCACTATCACTAGGGTTACAAACCTTGAATCTCTATGTTTCTATGACTTTACTTGTTTTACTAGATTGTTAATTTTAAGCACATAAGCAAGTACAATATTCAGCACTAGTCTAGTTTTTTTTTTATCTCTAAGCTAAGATCTCCCTTTTATAGTCAAAAGGAGCTCTTTTCAATATTGTCAAGTCTTGTCTACTACTTGCTTGTTGAGTGTGTCAGTAACTAAGATACAACATGTTCTGTGTATTACAACTTGTTGATTGAACACTTATCTAAGATATTATCTACCGTATATACTTGACTTTTATACACAAAATATCTTTTTATACTTATCTATCCAGCAGTAGTATACGCGACACTTATCCATTCAGTAGTAGTATGAGTCACTCCAACAACAGTATTTAACCAGCAGTACCTTCTTTGTAGTAGCAGTACTAACTTATCAGTTAGTACTGTTAGTTTTAACTTGAGTAGTTTTCAGATATACACTAACAGGTAGTACTGTTAGTGTATTCTTCTCAGCAGTACAAACCATGTGAACATATAATTCCAAACACTAATCTTCAGAACATTTAATTCCTAACATAGTTTTTAGTGGGGGGGAGGGGTTAGTTGTGGAGGTTTGTTAAAGTGATATGGCACCCGGTGGGCCCCAAATGAGGAGGTATGGGTGCTCACTGCACCTTGTGCTCTTAGTTTCAAAAAATATTGACATAATTTTTTGGGTGGGTTTTGACTTGCACTATTTTTTAATCAATTCTTCCTTGTTTTATGCAATTTTTTCATTAAATAAATGAACCAAAGATTAATTCAGAAATTTCGAAAACTTGCTATTTCGAGGGGGTTTCACGGAGTTTTTTTTACCAATAAATTGTTTTCACAAAACTTATTTAGCAATGTATAGTTTGTTCAAAAACATTGACTAAAGTATATATAATAACAAAACATATTTTTCTATGTCCATCAAAGACAAATGACAAATTATAAAAAGAAACGCAGGAAAAAAAACGTTGGCAATCACTATCCCTCGATTAGTACATCCAGGATTAATGATATTAATTTTTCCATAATCTACTACACGTGAGTTTGTTTGTTTGTTCTTTTTTCCTATCATTTTTTCCGTTATCTACATTCTACAGCATATTATATGTAAAATCCAAAGGAGTTTGCAACCAAGCAATTGTTTCAAAATAACTTATTTGTTTAGTGTTTCCTTTTTGTACTTCTATTTCTTTGAAATCATTCTTGATATGATCGAGCAATGGAATAAAATGAAGACTTTGAAGACTCCTAGCTATTTTAATGTACATAAACATAGGTTCTTGAAATTAATTAATTACAGATGCTATTAGTCATCTATGTGAAATCAGTGGGTACACATAATATAAAATTGAATTTAGAGATGAACGTAGCGTGGATCGCTCAAGAAAGGAAGCCTAAGTAGGAGGGTTTCGTCTTCTTTATGTCTTTTTCTTTTTACAATTTGTTATTTGTGTTTGATGAACATACAAAAAAGTGTCTTATTATTAAATTGGAGAGTAATATCATACTTTAGTCAATATTTTTGAACAAACTATACATTGGTAAATAAGTTTTGTGAAAACAATCTATTGGTAAAAAAACTCGGGTTTCACGTGTATTTTTAAAGGTTTTTGAGGGATTTTTGCATCTAAAAATAGCAATCACACTTGTGTTTTATATAGGTTGGGATTAATGTCTGTCTTTGTCGACATCTGATGTAAAGTGGTATAAAATAATCTTACTTTTACTTGAATAGGGAATTGTGTTAGATTTTTATTTTCAGCCCGTAACTACTATAGTTAACACTTTTATCTTACTTACATGTACCATAAATCGGTTTAACGACCTCAATAATATCACAAACTATGGATATTAATATCTGAACTTGATCTTACACTTTTATGATATTATAAAACAAAAATGATTTGATCTATGTAGGATCTTTGCAAGTGTAAGATTTCAATAATATCTCAATCTTTACCATAGGATCCATAAGAGATAAGACTACCTACAACAATGACCCTCAGCGACCCTCAATTTTCCTGCCAAATCAGATTTCTCTCTCCTGCGACCTACAATTGACCTTTTAGGCACAATAAGGCGACCAACATCTTTTCTTTTTCAACTTTTTTTAACAGCAAAATTAAATTTCATTAATAATAAAAAACAATTACTTAATAATTCAAATACTTTTAAAAACATTACAAATAAAACTAAATAAAATGACTAAACTATTTACATTGGACTTGGGTTTTAACCAAATCCACGGGTTATACCCGTTTTTCAAACCGGTTTGGATAGAAGGACATATATGCTCAGTTCTCGAGTTTTGAGTGAAAGGAAATGGAAAATAATAGGAAAGGGAAAAGAAAGAGAAAAGGAAAGTAAGTGTTAGTTGTTATGTTCTGGAGATAGAGGAAAGGAAAAGGAAAATAATCATAATCATGTTCTTGAGTGGGAGAAAAAGGAAAATAACTTTGTCAAATTACATATATGCCCTTTAGTTGTTAATGTGAAATCTTTTAAAAAGGGTATATTTATCTTTACACAACATACAGTTCCATTTCCTTTCCCTTTCCTCCCAAAAATGGGAGGAAGATTTACTTAACAAAACTTCCTCCCTATTTCCTTTCCACTTCCCTTTCCACCCTTAAAAAAAACTCAAGAACACAAAAAATTATCAATTTCCTTTCCTTTTCTCTTCCATTTCAACTCGAGAACTGAGCGATACACCAACCAAATTTGATGTTATTTGGATTACCCATCGTCCTCATGTTCTTGGTTCTTCCAACACAAAAACTATTTATCCTTCTTTCTTTTTACCACACAGCCCAAATCATATTAATCTTGTAGTCATCTTTTATATAGATCATATCCACGCAACTCTCCACAAATATATCTAAACCCGCGATATTTTTTCTTCCATCTTTTGATTTTAAGAACTCAAATAACATCAAATCTATTTTTGCATGTTGAAGATCTCGGCAAAAGGTAGGGTAAATTGTTTTCAATATCTATAATGATTTTAAAACATAAATTCTGAGATGTTGTGAGGTTGTTTTTCAAAAGGTAATATATGAGTTTTTTTTTGTTTCTGTAGTTTTTTTGAGGGTCGAGAGACCAACCCGTTTGTCCAAATACCCTTCGCCGACCGAGACCGACTGACATCCCAAGACAAGGACCACCGATGCCGACTCTCATTGACCGAGTGGTAGACCCCTTTATTGTGCCTAGCCTAAGATCTTAATCTGACTTGATCTTACTTTGCTCGAACCGTAAGCTAAAAAACCAAAAAATTACGGATTAAGTGTTGGAATTATATAACATGACTACTTATAAATATAAACAATAAACATCAAAGTGTTGCGGAAGCGTATAGATCAAATAGCATATAAACTAATTAACCAAAAATAAAAGTGCGTACCTTTCGATTCTAGCTAAACAAGAATCAATTCCAATCAAGCAATTGAGATGAACCCTAATTAGGGTGTATAAGGATTATTAGAATTACCCCTTACCGTTTTGTAATTCAATCCAAGATTCAAACAATAGTGTGTTTGAATCACGTTCTTGTACACACGTACTATAACAAATAAAAGTTATGCTAGTAATTAAATCACAAAACTAAACCAAACAATTTGTTTATGTAAAAAAGTCGATCGACCCTACAAAGGGTTTAGTTCGATCGGCTAGAGAGAAAACAAAGGAACAAAATACTTTAGGGTTATGTGTGTGTGCACAAGAGATTCCAAACAATGATCCTAAGGTTTGTATATATAGTATGAATAACTTGGAGGACAAGTTGGAGTAGGATTGGGTTAAACCCAATCCCACCGATCGGCCATGCTAACCCAAAGGGGTTCCGGAAGCTTCTTGTCCCTCTATTTTCATCTATAGTCATTCCTTTATTATTTAACGGTCATTAGTCATTTTCCGTTAAATACTAACCATCGTTATACGTTTTGTGATATTTAAAAATTAAATATAACGTTTTATATTAAATTATTAATCTTTAATTCTCATACATAAAGTGTGCAATCCCGTGATCTCGAGTTTGATCCTAACATACATCTACTAATTTATGTCCACAAAACTAACAGCTCCCACTTGGACATACTTTAATAGTGTGATCACATCGGTTAGCGTCTAGCAACACTTCGATGCCTCTAGTACAACTCTAGTAAGGTCTCCGGGAAAAACCTTTTAATGATTCATCATTATTATTATCCTTTTGTCACTAATACCATGTTAAATAAAGATATGGATCTAAGTCATTCTTTATTCAACTATTCTGTTTCTCGTTGTTTGTGATTGAGCAAGATTACCAGATCCTTTTGTCACTAATAGCGTTAAATTGAATTACAGAAATGCACTACATCCATGATAGTTCTCTAGTATCTCAAGTTTGAGGATAACTATTCATGATTACTTAATGACAAGATCCATAAAGTACAATCATGTAGTTTGAAATAAGTCCTATATTCAATTCATTGAATATCATGTGAAATTGGTATTTCAACGCATCAATATACTTTCAAGTATATTCTACCAGTACTCAGATTTGTCTTAGTTTAATGATATTCCCATATTATTAATTGACAACGGACAATTTATAATAACATAAGTTATTCATTGATTTAAACATGCAAATATAGGATACAATATAGTATAAATGAAATCAAACATACCAAGTATTTTAATTCATTATAATAATTGTTTAACATCCCTTATCCAAATACTAAATAGATCAATGCATGAAAATTCTAGTTGATGAATTATGTCTCAAGTCATGATAATCATACTTGTTAACAAGGCATAAATCAGCCAACTTTGATTTATCATAATTTTGAGAATACTTATTTCAAGAATTCAACTAGTGAAGTTCATATATGTGTGTATTCAACTAATTTGATATTCCCACATAATATTTCATAAGGTGTGTGACAACCTTAAGCACCAATTTATGATAATCAAACTTTCAAACATTTTTAAAGTTTAAAGTATTCTAATTCTTTAATGTATAATGCAACTATAACTCCATAAACTTTAATATCTATTGTGTAATGTTTGATGCCTTCCAAACTTTCAAGTTTGATGGCTATGACAATTTGCACAACAATTTGACATATTGTTCATCCTTAGAATCTAGGAGCAATTCCAGGCTGAGGAATGTAATTCTAAGTCCAAACATATTCCATTAGAATATTCATTACACAAGTTATCTAATAATAAACATATATTCCAAGGTTGTATGTTTTACTGCTAAATCTTTCATGTGAAGTTTCATTCCAAACTAAGACTTAACATTTTACTTATATGGAATGTTACTTCTTATATGTTCTACAACATATATGATTTAGAAAATTAAACATAATACTCCCACTAGCTTTCAAGAATACTTAGGAATTATCTTATTTCAATTACAAATCAAAACTTGGATTTAATAATTAAACTTAATAATAATCTCCTAGATGCATGCATTTATCCATTCATGGATTATTGCACTTTGTACACTTCTAAAGATTATTTGAATTTAAAAACTCATTTTTATTACTTACCTTCCTCGCACTAGTAATCTCTCAAGAAAGATTTTTAATGTTTTATTGTCAATTTCATTAAATATGACAATCATAATCTTTATATATTTATTGTGTTTAGGAAAGAATATTCAATCACAGTTAATTGCTTAAGTGTGATTAATAATCTTGTCATAAGACATGCATTAAATATGTGTACAATATTGTTCATATGATTTCTACACAAAGATTTAAACCACTAGGGTTAACTTATCTTTGAAGAATCTCATCTCCATCTTCTAGTCTAACTATAGAGTTCAAGATAAACCAAGTTTACAAAAATTGATTATCTTCATGGACAACATCTTAACATTCATAGTGTGAGTAATTTACCCAATTCAATATTTGGTAATGCATCATAATGATTATCGGGTTTACCATAATCCTGTAACTCATGATCCTCAGCATATTTAATCGAATATCTGAGATATCCTTGCGGATCTATGAATGAGAATTCCATCATTTTGAGGTTTAACATTTACATGTCTAGCCTCATTATGATATTTACTAGTGTATTTTAGAAGATTATGTATCTTGTAATTTTATCTTTTCAAGATCAAAACTCCCACTTGCTTTTAGTAATTAAAAGACTATCTATAAATACTTAGCAAGTAGAGCAATAATACAATGTTTTCTTTTGGGACATTACAAAACACAATGACAGTTCCTAACATTAGTTTGTTAATAACCTACTCATAAGCAGTTTAACAAGTTCATAACTTCATTTTAAGACATAATCTGATTCATTACATTCCATAATAAAATAATGTCTTATTAATCTTCTAGGTTGGAGTCTTATTGAGTATATTTAATCCATACTCAATTTTCTAACCTTGATAACTTTTTGAAGAAAAGAAAATATAGTTATCTTGAATCAAACAATATAACAAAAGTTTGATTTTCCTAACTGAACATACCATAAACATGTGGTTTTTCATTAGAATTAATATTGTGAGACAATCTAACAATATTTAAGATAACCATATATCTTTTGGCTTATCTATTTACCAGCTAAGTCATCTTAATGATATAATAGAATTTCCAAGCCAATTGCATGCTTTATAACACAAGTACTTTTGACAAAGTCACTTCATGTCCATGTCTCAACAAGAAGACATAAACAGTTATAATCCCACTATACGTTATAAATTATTGATCAACTCAATGATTTCTTGTATATGTATTAATTAAAAGAACATAACAAGTTAACGTCTTACTTTATTATAAGTCTTGTAGCAGTTAAAAGAATTCTTGTCTGTAACTTTACAATAAAACATAACATATTTAATTAAAGTATTCATGAACACCACCAATTTGGTTTCATTAGTGATTTCAAGTTAATTTATTACTTCATTTGTTTATGTCATTCCAAGAATACGCAAATTTCAAATTTAAGTAGTATTATACTACTTCATCTATTTATGTCATTCCAAGAATACATAAACTTTCAATTGAAGTAGTATTTGTTATCATATTGACACATGTTCTAATAAGTGTCTAATTTAGAAACTGTAAATTTATCTATGTACGGTCTCACGTAATCATGGAAATTTAACTTGTTGTTGCAATCTAGCTAAGCTCTCACATAACGTAAATTGCAACACCAAGTGTTTCTTGAATTAGTGGTGTAAAAGTCATATTAGAACGTTAGTCTCTTACCTTGCAGTCAAGAGAATCCTTTAAATCATATTCCTATGTGTTGTTTCTTGCACACAATTAAGATTTCTCCCACTTGTGCATGGAACAACATCATGTAGCAGATAAACAACATGACATACGTTAGTTTACGAGAACAATATGATCGTGTCATTGATATTAGTATAACAAGTTGATGTAGGACGACAATGTCTAGTAAGGAAACGTACAAGACTATCCTTAAAAGCATGAGTGTCTACATTTTGAAAGTAATTATCTTGAAACATTCTAGAGATAATGTAGATTACTACCAAGATGACAAAGCTTGTCTCTCCTACTGAATTAGAGATCATTACAATAATTCCTTATTCAGTAATAAGAACACAATGCTCCCACTGGATTTGGTAACATTGTAAGTGTTTCATTAGCCAGTGAAACAAAATTTCTGCTTTTAACTTTCCTACACCTTTGAATGTCCATACGTAACAATTACTTATGCATTAAAAGAGTGTATTCTACTACGTAAATGATGGACTATTCATCAATGCTATTAACTTGAAAAATTGGGCATGCAATTTCTTCCTTAAAAGGTCTACCATCCCTGCAATGGTATGTAGTACCTCTAAATGGTCAAAGCAAAACAACTAGATAAATATACTAATTTGTCTTTTACCATTTTGCGGTAATTAGTCTAGCTTCTAGTTTTAATAACTCATAAAGTTCTAGTTAATCAAATGTCATATTTGTTATAAAAGAATTCAACCACCAAAATAGGATAATGAAATCTTTATAGAAAATGCACAATTTTCATAACTATTAAAGTTTGCTATGAGTTATATTAGAATTTAGACATTCTAATGTTCCTATTATTCCTTCCTCATTCCTAAAAAGGAATAGAATTAAGTCTCACTCTTCTTTCATGGAAAAGAGACTATGTTTGTCTTTTAAGTAAATTTTTCTTAATCAAACATTTGTTTGAAAACAGAACTAGATCAATTTACCAAGGCCCAAACTACGTTTACGGTTTAACGTTGCATTAATAAATTTAAAAGAATTAACAAAATTCAATTTTAGTATTTTCGATAATAAAACCTTTAAGAAAATAAAATACCCGTTGGTAAATATTCATATAAACCATAGTATTTCCTTAAAGCTAGGATCCTAATTGACATAGTTTCATTACATTAGTTGATCTGCTAGTAATGAAAGTATTCAACACGGTAATTGTCGAACAATAATTGGCAAACATTTTCTAATTCCTAGATCATTATGGGATTTACATTGCCAAACCTAGTTGCAATATAAGCATGTTTTATCCCCATCTTATGCCTTGAGTCCAAGCTCTCACTTACAACTCAATTAAGTCGTCTAATTTAAAGAACTCAAATTAACATAGTTCCATTACATCAGTTGATCTGCTAGTAATGAAAGTATGAAAATTTACCTTTCCATTGCTATCTAGTCCAAGCTCTCACATGACGTAAATCACAACTTCAAGTGTTCTTTTAATTAGATAGCATTAACTTAATTTTAAGGGTACTAGTTTTTGATGTGTATATCAAAATATGTATGAAGAAGCATGCATACAACTTCATAACATAGGTTTTAATAAAAAACTTTTTATTAACCAATTCGCTAAGATTAAATTAACAAAGTTTTGATTGAGGTATTGGGTTCACCAATCAAAGGATTACCTACAATTATCGTCAACTATATCGTACTTTTGCATAAGTTATAAGACTTAGTGTTTTGGATAATTACCGCAAAGTGGCGCGTGAAATTGAGGTCAATTCACCCTTAAGATGATTTTGTACATAAAATTAGTCGTACTTGGTAGCTCCAAATTAATGCACAAAGCAGCGAAGAAACTAAGGTTAGCATAATGCCAATTAAAAACCCGTTTCTTTAAGGTCACAATTTTATGCGTACCCTCCTTATGCCCCTCTTATAGTTTGTCACAATTGGGTGAGCCGTTCTTACTATAGGTACAAGAATCATCACTCAATTAAACGATATAAATTTAACTCTTAAAAACAAATCAAATTTTATAATTGATTAGTCCGATTTATTTTTCTATTCAAAATTACCCTTTTGTTTAAAACATGTCAATAAAAAATTAACAAAACAAGTAATAATAATAAACAACTAAACAATTACACACATAACTTAACAATTAATATGTGAAAACATGTAGCCACATGCAAACTTTATTCGATAAAACCTATTAATAATCAATTCTAGGTGTATTATAAACACATATAATTAACTAAGGCTCTCACTTACAAAAGGAAGTGAACCACATGCATCGACAAGTCGATTGCGTAAGCCATAGCTAAATATACACCAAATAGCACGTAATTGATTCATTAATTTTAATTGAGGTCTTCCCCAATTCAAGATTTATCAAAACAATACATGTGAAAAGTAACTTAACGATTAGTTCATATAGCCAATCTTAACAATTTAAATTATATTGACAATAATCCATGACAAACATGCACATTTATCATGGATCCAAATAACAATTATTATCACATAATAACATCCCAAGATACGCATATAATCCATGTCAAATAACAATTATTCATGATTAAACCACATAAAAAATATTGCATGCAACCAAGGGTTTCTACAATTTTTACAAAAGCAATTTTTTTCTCGGATGAACAGTAATCACATGAACAGTAATCGATGAACAGTAAAAAAATATTTTAGGGTTTCAAAAAATTTAAACCTAGAAACCTTTAAGCATGCAATAATCAATTAACGATTCAATTTATATGTGTTTCGGTAATTAATTACACATCATAACGGCTCATGATGCCACTGTTGGAATTATATAACATGACTACTTATAAATATAAACAATAAACATCAAAGTGTTGCGGAAGCGTATAGATAAAATAACATGTAAACTAATTAACCGAACATAAAAGTATGCGTACCTTTTGATTCTAGCTAAACAAGAATCAATTCCAATCAAGCAATTGAGATGAACCCTAATTAGGGTTTATAAGGATTATTAGAATTACCCCTTACCGTTTTGTAATTCAATCCAAGATTCAAACAATAGTGTGTTTGAATCACATTCTTGTACACACGTACTATAACAAATTAAAGTTACGCTAGTAATTAAATCACAAAACTAAACCAAACAATTTATTTATGTAGAAAATCTAATCGACCCTACAAAGGGTTTAGTTCGATCGGCTAGAGAGAAAACAAAGGAAGAAAACACTTTAGGGTTATGTGTGTATCCACAAGAGATTCCAAACAATGACCCTAAGGTTTGTATATGTAGTATGAATAACTTGGAGGGCAAGTTGGAGTAGGATTGGGTTAAACCCAATCCCACCGATCAGCCATGCTAACCCATAGGGGTTCTGGAAGCTTCTTGATGCGTGGGTTTTGCAACCTTACAACAGGTTTTACCTCTCGAGGGATCTCAAGAGGCTTACAACCCCACCAGGCAGTGTACCTGACCGATGTAGTATAGTGTAGTGGTAAGTACGGGGGATTGATCGTTCTCCACAGGGAATAGTGTTCGTTAGGTGTGAAAGGCTACTCTAATTAGGTCTAAGGGTTGAGGAAGATTCTTTTTTATGTTTTTATATTTTATGAAAGCAAGTAAAATCTCGGGTTTTGAAGGAGTGGGCGGAATTAGTTGCTAGTCAACTAACCCAAATTACTACAAATGCAAATAAAATAAAATAACAAAAATGAAAAGTGGTGAGAAACTTATGTGTGGAGAAATGTGTTTACTTAGATTTCCTTACTCCCTAACTATCTTTTACCGGTTAATTAGTGTGTATTAGTCGCGTGGATGACGGGTGTATTCCTTAATACCATTCGTGGGGTGGCGTACTTACTTCCCCAAACTCTACAAGCTCCTACTTCACTCCTATGTCGAGCCGGCTAGGAAGCTCCTAACATGGGATCACTAGAATTCGCTTGTGCATTAAATACAACCATAAAAACCTTTAGTACGCGTTTGGTTCATGTTTCTTAAGACGTTCAAGCAAGTTACCGAATAGGAAGTTAGCCAGTTTTCTTAAGCCTAACATAGATTAACAATCATCCAATACAACTAACAACACACTAACAACCAATAATCAATAGCTAGGTTTCATTAGATCTAAGCAAACACAAGATAAAATTAGCCTAACATGTTAAACAAAAGACAAGCATAAGATAGAATCAAACAACACATAGACATATTGAATGATTAATTGATAACTTATCTTTCAATGAAACATGGAAGATCTCAAGGCAAGAAGCCCTGAAAAGGTAGCTAAAATCGTCTTAGGGTTTTATCCCAAAATTCCACACACTAAGCTCTCCTTAATGACAAAAATTTAGAAAACTATATATAGACTTTGACATCTGACGGCGTCACCTTATGCATTGTGACGCCGTCACCTCGCCGCTTTTAGGGTTCCCGGATGACCTTCTTGACGCCGTCCCTCTTTAGCTCTTCAAAAATCCATTCTGGCTTATCAAGGCTTGACGCCGTCGGACCTATAACGTGACGCCGTCCCTCTTTGATTTAAGCCGTGACGCCCTTGATTTAGTTAAAGCGTGACGCCGTCAGAATTCTCATGCAAACTCACTGGCCCGTCATGAGTAAATTTCACATCCAACTTTTCTTGCCAAGGCATGACGCCGTCTGGAGTTAATGTTGACGCCGTCAAAGGTGACTTTCAGCACAATTTTGAGACTTTGCCGTTTTCTTCACTTTTATGCTCCAAAAACGTCCAAAATGCCTCCTTTTCCAGATTTCTCCTCAAAAGTACCTAAAATGACAAAAGGAACGATTTAGGGCAATATTTGATCAAATAAATACGATTTCGGGCTTAAATGACCCCTTAAAATCGGTACACTTTTCGCCTCATCAAATACCCTTACACTTGAGATTTGCTTGTCCTCAAGCAAATGCGCTTTTATTCTAATCAAAATACAAGTTAGGGGTCATTTAATGCAAACATAAAAGTAATTACAACAAATAATCGTTCCACTTCAATCATAATAAGCACGGAGATTACATACTAGCACCTCACAAGTAGTGTTTAGATACTCACATCTCTCAAGTGTCATCAAAATAAATCTCATAAATGAAAACGGATAATATCTCTCACTACCTGTCATAGCAAATAGATTACCATAGGCTTGGGAAAGGATCGAAAACCTCCTCCACTAGGCGTAAGCACCTAAGATAAACTATCAAAGAGGGCTTTTAAATGGGTTATAACGTTAGGTGTAGGGAAAAGGAAAACACGGTTTTGTTGGATACGGGATATTTTACTGGTGGCGAGTTAAAGATCTTGATCAATTACATGTACTATACAATGTTGCTAAGCCAAGACTAGACTCGATCTTAAGCTAATGAAAGAAAATAACAAAACATAAACATAAAATAAACATAAAATAAAACGGGATGGTAGTCCGTATGTTTTTTCTATTTTTCTTTTTCTCATTTTTTTTTTTGTATTTTTCTTGATTTTTTTTTTTTTTTTTTTTTTTTTTTTTTTTTTTTTTTTTTTTTTTGCATACACTTTTACCCTACCATCCAAAATAATACATCATAGGGGCGTTGCATCCCCTTACACTTGAATTTTTACATAACTTTACAAATACTAATCTAATGACTCGAATTAAGATAATTGAAAAACTTGGAGTACTTTTAAAACATTTAGCACATATGGGGGTAATAAATGATGTTCTTCCCCATTACTTCATTACACTAGTACTTTACCCATGAGTCCCAATCGTCCCAAAACAATATGTACAAGGATATGACTCGACTTAGCAACCATGTAATCAATTAGATAATTAACTTGGGTTTAAACAAATGTTGTCACAATAATGCACTAAAGATGAGTGCATACAAGGTAGGCTAAGGCGATTTGGGTGTACATTTAAGTGGGGTGTAACAAATTCTTCCTTTAAGTAAAATGCTTAAAGGTTGAAACGAAAAGATAGGCTCTGAGGGGTGTACTAGGGTATCGTGTACTAAAAATGAGTACAACGCAAAGGGTGTGGGAGAATTACTTGACCAATGTAGCCAAAGTAATTATAACAAAAACACAGGTGTAAAACAATGGGTTAATCCTAATGCCTCTTATCATGTAGTAAATCTAACTACACGAATGTAGTCTCACTTGTGGCCTCGGAATGGTCCTAACGCAAGTTCTAGAATCTAAGTGCTACCGGTACACACATCATAGCATAAATGCTTTTCCTACCAATTCTAGGGGCGAACCTCACATATTTGGGGTGGAAAATTTTTTAGTGGTACGGTTTCTGTGCTAGTCATATAACTCCTATCCGTGAGACGCTCATTAAGATCAAAGTTTCACTCTTAAATGTTGTAAAAAATTTTAAATTTGGCACTAAAATTACCTTAACAAGTATTTCTCTCAGTTTTATTACACATCTACTATTAAACAAACAAAAATCAAGCGCAATTGTATTCTCTAAAATCGTACTTTTACCCTCCCCTTACACTTAAGATGAACATTGTCCCTAATGTTCAAATAACAAGATGTAAAAGAAAAAGTAAAAGAATGAAATCAAATACTCCCCTGATTCGCTCGTTGGATAATGAAATTACACGGTTAAATCTTCCTCCAAAGAGAATGTTGAAGCTCCATGACTAATGCATCGCCATAAGCTTGATTCAAAACATTTCCTTGTCCAAAATAACCTGTTGAACCTGAGAAAACAAACACGAAAACCTGCATAACATCGGCGGGATAAAATCTATATATAAGGATATAATGCTTGTGGAATGATAACTTTGCAGATTCCTGGAGATTATAAGTTGGAGATTTTAATAAAAACTTTTTATGAAAACAAAATTTTCAAAAATTTCTGGAAATTAAATCTGACGCCGTCAGGTTATAACCCCTGACGCCGTCAGAAATGACCTGACAAAAATTTTCGTTTTAAGTTTCCGGAAAATTTCTGGAAAAACCTTTACCTTACTTCCTGGAAATCCTGCAAAACATCATTATGACTCGGTACAAGCATTTGACTCAAACACATACGAATATGTATGTTAATTTATTATTATTACGATTCATGTTCATATGTGTTCTAATAAACCGATTTAGATTTCCCTTACACTTATCTTTTGCAAAATACCTTTATATGTAGTTAAGACGAAGTTAAAAACAAAATAAAGCATTTTCACAAATTAGTTTTTGAACATGAATCAATAAGAATAAAAATTAAACACACATATGGAAACAAATAAAACAAACACACAAACAAATGAACACACAAAGCAAATAAAACAAATAAAGATTGGGTTGCCTCCCAAGAAGCGCTTTTCTTTATTAACGAGTCTTGTAGCTAGACTCAAAGTCACGCTCATCTAGTGTCGCTTATGCTCACGTATCCGAGTGTGAGCCATCTAATTGTTGCCTCATCTTTCTTGTATTCATCATTCAGCTCCAAACATCCATGATAGTATCTCTTATTTTTCTCATGTGGATATTTGAGCCCCTTCCTCTTATCATTCTCACTTAACAAGTCGATAGGCATAATTCTATTGCAAGATTCAATGGGGTAGTTCTTAAACCTAGGATGTGCTCGGGGCATTTGATAAACAAAATCTTCATCCCCATCCGAGAATGTAATTAACCCGTCCACAAGTTTTTCGTCAAGGTTGGTCAACCTTTTGAAGGGTTCTCCAAAAATGACTTGGGTTAATTTGTTATCAATGAATTCTCCTAAGTTCTCCATAACCATAAAATCCACCACATACACAAAACTTCCTACGAACACGTGTAGTGGCTTAATCCTAGCAACAATGTTATCTCCTTGATATTCAAGCTCATCTACCATGATTTTGTTATAATTAGCGCGAGAGATAATGTTCATAGGCAAAGACGAGTTAATATAAGCATAAAAATCATGATAACCAATTTTACACGGGAATTGCATGTTAAAGAGGCTATCCTTTTCGATCTTAGTCCTAGGGTCAACATACTTAAAGGGATCAATTTCCTCTTTTCCCCATTCCTCGTTAACTACTTCTCCATTACCAATATCCTCATCGGAGTCTGAGTAGTAAAATGGACTAACATAATCATTCTCATGGTCAGACTCCTCCATCTCAGAATTGTTACCAAAGTGGTGGTCGGGTGAAAGGTTGTTGTTTGCTACTATGGGGGCGGGAACGGGTAGTTGAAAATTTGCACGGCGAAAAACACGAATAACAGGGATCAAATGACCAATGTTACTCATGAGGTAAGTGGAAGGTATCACAAACAAAAGTACAAAGAAATAAGATAGACTAAAGAAAACCTAGAAAAATAAAATAAAAATCTCACTAGAAAGGAATCTAGTGAGTAGACCTAATAGAAATAAAAATTCAACCTAAACAATAACTATTCCCCGGCAGCGGCGCCAAAAACTTGATGCGTGGGTTTTGCAACCTTACAACAGGTTTTACCTCTCGAGGGATCTCAAGAGGCTTACAACCCCACCAGGCAGTGTACCTGACCGATGTAGTATAGTGTAGTGGTAAGTACGGGGGATTGATCGTTCTCCACAGGGAATAGTGTTCGTTAGGTGTGAAAGGCTACTCTAATTAGGTCTAAGGGTTGAGGAAGATTCTTTTTTATGTTTTTATATTTTATGAAAGCAAGTAAAATCTCGGGTTTTGAAGGAGTGGGCGGAATTAGTTGCTAGTCAACTAACCCAAATTACTACAAATGCAAATAAAATAAAATAACAAAAATGAAAAGTGGTGAGAAACTTATGTGTGGAGAAATGTGTTTACTTAGATTTCCTTACTCCCTAACTATCTTTTACCGGTTAATTAGTGTGTATTAGTCGCGTGGATGACGGGTGTATTCCTTAATACCATTCGTGGGGTGGCGTACTTACTTCCCCAAACTCTACAAGCTCCTACTTCACTCCTATGTCGAGCCGGCTAGGAAGCTCCTAACATGGGATCACTAGAATTCGCTTGTGCATTAAATACAACCATAAAAACCTTTAGTACGCGTTTGGTTCATGTTTCTTAAGACGTTCAAGCAAGTTACCGAATAGGAAGTTAGCCAGTTTTCTTAAGCCTAACATAGATTAACAATCATCCAATACAACTAACAACACACTAACAACCAATAATCAATAGCTAGGTTTCATTAGATCTAAGCAAACACAAGATAAAATTAGCCTAACATGTTAAACAAAAGACAAGCATAAGATAGAATCAAACAACACATAGACATATTGAATGATTAATTGATAACTTATCTTTCAATGAAACATGGAAGATCTCAAGGCAAGAAGCCCTGAAAAGGTAGCTAAAATCGTCTTAGGGTTTTATCCCAAAATTCCACACACTAAGCTCTCCTTAATGACAAAAATTTAGAAAACTATATATAGACTTTGACATCTGACGGCGTCACCTTATGCATTGTGACGCCGTCACCTCGCCGCTTTTAGGGTTCCCGGATGACCTTCTTGACGCCGTCCCTCTTTAGCTCTTCAAAAATCCATTCTGGCTTATCAAGGCTTGACGCCGTCGGACCTATAACGTGACGCCGTCCCTCTTTGATTTAAGCCGTGACGCCCTTGATTTAGTTAAAGCGTGACGCCGTCAGAATTCTCATGCAAACTCACTGGCCCGTCATGAGTAAATTTCACATCCAACTTTTCTTGCCAAGGCATGACGCCGTCTGGAGTTAATGTTGACGCCGTCAAAGGTGACTTTCAGCACAATTTTGAGACTTTGCCGTTTTCTTCACTTTTATGCTCCAAAAACGTCCAAAATGCCTCCTTTTCCAGATTTCTCCTCAAAAGTACCTAAAATGACAAAAGGAACGATTTAGGGCAATATTTGATCAAATAAATACGATTTCGGGCTTAAATGACCCCTTAAAAGCGGTACACTTTTCGCCTCATCACTTCTTGTCCCTCTATTTTCACCTATAGTCCTTCCTTTATTATTTAACGGTCGTTAGTTATTTTCCGTTAAATACTAACGGTCGTTATACGTTTTGTGATAATTAATAATTAATTATAACGTTTTATATTAAATTATTAATCTTTAATTCTCATACGTAAAGTGTGCAATCCCGTGATCTCGAGTTCGATCCTAACACACATCTACTAATTTATGTTCACAAAACTAACAGCTCCCACTTGGACATATTTTAGTAGTGTGATCACATCGGTTAGCATCTAGCAACACTTCGATGACTCTAGTACAACTCGAGTAAGGTCTCCTAGAAAAACCTTTTAATGATTCATCATTATTATTATCCTTTTGTCACTAATACCATGTTAAATAAAGATATGGATATAAGTCATTCTTTATTCAACTATTCTATTTCTCGTTGTTTGTGATTGAGCAAGATTACCAAATCCTCTTAACATATTCTTGAAAGATCTTGGGCGTGGCCACGCAAACATCTTGTCATCCCCACGAGGGGCCTAGTAGTATTAAATTCCAAAATAAATTTGAAGGAACAAATTCTATTTTTGACTACAAGCAAAAACTACGAACTTTGCAACACTTCTAAAAACAATCCTTATGACTACCAGTTACGTATAGCGTTAAATTGAATTACAGAAATGCACTAAATCCATGACAGTTCTCTGGTATCTCAAGTCTGAGGATAACTGATGCGTGGTTTTGCGACCTTACAACAGGTTTTACCTCTCGAGGGATCTCAAGAGGCTTGCAATCCCCACCAGGCAGTGTACCTGACCGATGTAGTATAGTGTAGTGGCAAGTACCGGGGGATTGATCGTTCTCTAGGGGAATAGTGTCGTTAGGATTGAAAAACTACTCTAATAGGTCTAAGGGTGAGGGAAGATTCTTTTTGTATTTTTTTATATTTTTATAAAAGCAAGTAAAATCTCGGGTTTGAAGGAGTGGGCGGAATTAGTTGCTAGTCAACTAACCCAAATAACTACAATTGCAAATATGGAGAGAAATGTGTTTACTTAGATTTCTTTACTCCCTAACTATCTTTTACCGGTTGATTAGTGTGTATTAATTGCGTGGATGACGGGTGTATTCCTTAATACCAATCGTGGGGTGGCGTACGTACTTCCCCAACTCTATAAGCTCCTACTTCACTCCTATGTCGAGCCGGCTAAGAAGCTCCTAACATGGGATCACTAGAATTCGCTCATGCATTAAATACAACCATAAAAACCTTAGTACGCATTGGTTCATGTTTCTTAAGACGTTCAAGCAAGTTACCGTATAGGAGGTTAGCCAGTTTTCTTAAGCCTAACATCGATAAACAATCATCCAATACAATTAATAACACACCAACAACCAATAATCAATAGTTAGGTTTCATTAGATCTAAGCAAACACAAGATAAATCTAGCCTAGCATGTTAAATAAAAGACAAGAACAAGATATAATCAAACAACACATAGACATATTGAATGATTAATTGATTACTTATCTTCAATTGAACATGGGAGATCCAAGGGTATAAAACCCTTAAAAGTAGCAGAAAAATCGTCTTAGGGTTTCTCCTCACAAAGTTGCACACTAATGACTAAAAATTATGAGAATATATATAGAAAATCAGATCTGATGGCGTCACGTTATAGAGCTGACGCCGTCACCTCGCCGCGGTTAGGGTTTCTTGATGGCCTTCTTGACGCCGTCCCCTTTTAATCATCCAAAATCCTCTCTGGCGCGTCAAGGGTTGACGGCGTCACAATGGTGCTTGACGCCGTCACAGGTACTTTTCCAGCCGATTTTGAGACTTTGTCGTTTTCTTCACTTTTATGCTCCAAAAACGTCCAAAATGCTTCCTTTTCCAGATTTCTTCTCCAAAGTACCTAAAATGACAAAAGGAACGATTTAGGGAAATATTTGATCAAATAAATACGATTTAGGGCTTAAATGACCCCCTAAAAGCGGTACACTTTTCGCTTCATCAAATACCCTTACACTTGAGATTTGCTTGTCCTCAAGCAAATGCGCTTTTATTCTAATCAAAATACAAGTTAGGGGTCATTTAACGCTAATATAAAAGTAATTACAACAAATAGTCATTCCACTTTAATCATAATAAGCACGGAGATTACAGACTAGCACCTCACAAGTAGTGTTTAGATACTCACATCTCTCAGGTGTCATAAAAGTATATCTAATAAATGAAAATGAATAATATCTCTCACTACCTGTCATAGCAAATAGATTACCATAGGCTTGGGAAAGGATCAAAAACCTCCTCCACTAGGCGTAAGCACCTAAGATAAACTATCAAAGAGGGCTTTTAAATGGGTTATAACGTTAGGTGTAGGGATATGATAAACACGGTTTTGTTGGATAAAGGATATTTTACTGGTGGCGAGTTAAAGATCTTGATTAATTACATGTACAATATGGCGTTGCTAAGCCAAGACTAGACTCGACTTAAGCTAATGAAAAAAAATAACAAAAGGATAAAATAAACATAAAATGAAACAGGATGGTAGTCCGTATGTCTTTTCTTCTTTTTTTTTTTTTTTTTTTTTTTATTTTTATTTTTATTTTTATTGAATACACTCTTGCCCTACCATCCAAAATAATACATCGTAGGGGGGTTGTATCCCCCCTACACTTGAAATTTTACATAACTTTACAATTAACTATTCTAATGACTCGAATTAAGATAATCGAAACACTTGGAGTACTTTTAAAATATTTAGCACATATGGGGGTAATAATGTTGTTCTTCCCCATTACTCCATTACACTAGTACTTTACCCATGAGTCCCAATCGTCCCAAAACAATATGTACAAGGATATGACTCGACTTAGCAACCATGTAATCAATTAGATAATTAACTTGGGGTTTAAACAAATGTTGTCACAATAATGCACTAAAAATGAGTGCATACAAGGTAGGCTAAGGCGATTTGGGTGTACATTTAAGTGGGGTGTAAACAAATTCTTACTTTAAGTAAAATGCTTAAAGTTAGAAACGAAAAGATAGGCTCTGAGGGGTGTACTAGGGGTATCGTGTACTAAAAATGAGTACAACGCAGAGGGTGTGGGAGAATTACTTGACCAATGTAGCCAATGTAATTATAACAAAAAAAAAGGTGTAAAACAATGGGTTAATCCTAATGCCTCTTATCATGTAGTAAATCTAACTACATGAATGTAGTCTCACTTGTGGCCTCGGAATGGTCCTAACGCAAGTTCTAGAATCTAAGTGCTATCGGTACACACATCATAGCATAAATGCTTTTCCTACCAATTCTAGGGGCGAACCTCACATATTTGGGGGTGGAAAATTTTTTAGTGGTACGGTTTTGTGCTAGTCATATAACTCCTATCCGTGAGACGCTCATTAAGACCAAATTTTAACTCCTATATGTTGTAAAAAATTTTAAATTTGGCACTAAAATTGCCTTAACAGGTATTTCTTTCAGTTTTATTACACATCTACCATTAAACAAACGAAAAATCAAGCGTAATAGCATTCTCTAAGGTATCGTACTTTACCCCCCCCCCCCCTTACACTTAAGATGAACATTGTCCTCAATGTTCAAATAACAAGATGTAAAAGTAAATAAGGTAAAAGAATGAAATCAAATACTCCCCTGATTCGCTCGGTGGATAAAGAGGTAACATGGTTAGATCTTCTTCCAAGGTAATGTTGAAGCTTCAAGACTAAAGCAGCGCCAAAAGCTAGATTCCACATACATCTCCTTGTCCAAAATAACCTGTTAAAGCTGAGAAAACAAACACGAAAAACCTGCATTACATCGGCAGGATAAATCTGTATATGGATATAATGCTTGTGGAATGATTATTTTGCAGATTCCTGGAGTTTATAAGTTTGAGATTTAATAAAGCATTTTATGATTCCGGAAGAAAAACAAAACTTTCAAAAAAAAATCCAGAAAACTGTTCCTGACGCCGTCAGAAGTGATCTGACAGATTTTTCATGTTAAGTTTCCGGAAAATTTCTGGAAAAACTCAATCCTTATTTCCTGGAAATCCTGCAAAATATCATTATGACTCGATACAAGCATTTGACTCAAACAATTACTAATATGTATGTTAATTTAATATTGTTATGATTCATGTTCATTTGTTCTAATAAACCGATTTGGATTTCCCTTACACTTATCTTTTGCAAAATACCTTTATATGTAGTTAAGACGAAGTTAAAAACAAGATAAAGCATTTTCACAATTTAGTTTCGAACATGAATCAATAATAATAAAAATTAAACATACATACGGAAGCAAATAAAATCAAACAAACAAACAAATAAACACACAAAGCAAATAAAGCTTGGGTTGCCTCCCAAGAAGCGCTTGTTTTTGTTCGAGTCACGAGCCTGACTCTACCCTTATTTAACGGATAAAGGAGAGGTTTTTCCTACACTTAGGATTAAGTGCGGGTGATAGTAGCGATACACACCATCTTGGTGGAAGTATGCCACGTGAGGAAAGAGTGGTGGATGAATTATATACTCAAAGGGGTGTGCTCTTTTCATCATAACCTTACCTAGTTCACTTTGGTCAATGGGTGAATTAAAGTTTTCTCCTAAAAAGGGATCATCTTCTATCAACTTCGAGAGACTCCTAGTTGGGAATCCATCTTGACCCAATAGACCCGGTTTAAACCCATAATGTTTCTTGTGATCAATCATGAATGGGTGATGTAGACATGTAAGGTCATTTTTCACTCCTATATTGTCTTCCTCACTACAAGGCTTAGAGTCTACTACCTTAATCTTAACATTACCCGGACTACATGATTTGATGGGTGGATCGGGACCTTTTTCAATTCCTAAATTCACATCTAAGGATGGAAGATTAGGTAACGGTTTTGGCTGAGGCTCCGGTTCATCAAAACTAGGAACTTCCATATAACTAAAAGAAAGGTTATCACTACAAGTATTCAAACCTATATCCTCTAGTTGTGTTTGGTCCAAGGGTTCTACCTCTATTGGGGTTCCTATAGTCTCTTCTACTTCTTCTGGGTAAGTCACGGGTGGTGTGTGTGCCTCAAATGATGGTAGGACTTGTGGGGTACTTGGTGGGCTTATGTTACTTACCTCATCATTCCTTGTGTCAAGATCACCTATATCCTCATCATGTGTTTTAGTAGAATCTAACCCTAACATTTTCCCTAGTATCTCAAGTGCTTCTCTAGGCATCTCAACTTCTATATCTGAATCATAAGGATCATCCTCAATATTCTGACTGCTATATTCAAATTGCCCAAAAGATTCATCATGTGTTTCTTGAGATTCATCGTCATCGATCATAAAACCTAGGTCTTTTTGATCAATGTGATCATGTTCGGCTAAATCCTCCATCACATCAAGGTCACCTATGTGTTCATCCTGTATTATGGTAGTGCCTAACCATGACATGCAACTAGGTGGCTCAACTCTACCCTCATCCCCACACAAACTTGTTTCATGATCCTTGAAATTTGTGGTCAATTAACTTGTATTAATGTTTGTTGGGTTGTCTACTATATAATAATATTGGGCACAATTCTCAATAGCTTCCCATGCTTCCTCAGCACTTAATTCCCTAAGATCCCTGCCGGCAAAATGGTAAATGTCCCTTTGGGCATGTCGGTCGACATGATTGTAAAAGATTTGAGTTAGGGACCAAAAATCGAAGTTATGATGAGGGACTTTTTGGAGTAAATATTTAAAACGAGTCCATGCATCATAGAGAGGTTCATCTTTATGTTGTTTAAACATCAAGATGTCATATGGAGTGGGTGAATTACGTGGTTGGTGGTATGGTGGATTCGCGTTCTCCATAATGGTGAACGGAAGAGTCAATGGAAATTACGAACAAACACACAAAGAAAAAGATAGACTAAAGAAAACCTAGAAAAATAAAATAAAAATCTCACTAGAAAGGAATCTAGTGAGTAGACCTAATAAAATAAAAATTCAACCTAAACAATAACTATTCCCCGGCAGCGGCGCCAAAAACTTGATGCGTGGTATTGCGACCTTACAACAGGTTTTACCTCTCGAGGGATCTCAAGAGGCTTGCAATCCCCACCAGGCAGTGTACCTGACCGATGTAGTATAGTGTAGTGGCAAGTACCGGGGGATTGATCGTTCTCTAGGGGAATAGTGTCGTTAGGATTGAAAAACTACTCTAATAGGTCTAAGGGTGAGGGAAGATTCTTTTTGTATTTTTTTATATTTTTATAAAAGCAAGTAAAATCTCGGGTTTGAAGGAGTGGGCGGAATTAGTTGCTAGTCAACTAACCCAAATAACTACAATTGCAAATATGGAGAGAAATGTGTTTACTTAGATTTCCTTACTCCCTAACTATCTTTTACCGGTTGATTAGTGTGTATTAATTGCGTGGATGACGGGTGTATTCCTTAATACCAATCGTGGGGTGGCGTACGTACTTCCCCAACTCTATAAGCTCCTACTTCACTCCTATGTCGAGCCGGCTAAGAAGCTCCTAACATGGGATCACTAGAATTCGCTCATGCATTAAATACAACCATAAAAACCTTAGTACGCATTGGTTCATGTTTCTTAAGACGTTCAAGCAAGTTACCGTATAGGAGGTTAGCCAGTTTTCTTAAGCCTAACATCGATAAACAATCATCCAATACAATTAATAACACACCAACAACCAATAATCAATAGTTAGGTTTCATTAGATCTAAGCAAACACAAGATAAATCTAGCCTAGCATGTTAAATAAAAGACAAGAACAAGATATAATCAAACAACGCATAGACATATTGAATGATTAATTGATTACTTATCTTCAATTGAACATGGGAGATCCAAGGGTATAAAACCCTTAAAAGTAGCAGAAAAATCGTCTTAGGGTTTCTCCTCACAAAGTTGCACACTAATGACTAAAAATTATGAGAATATATATAGAAAATCAGATCTGATGGCGTCACGTTATAGAGCTGACGCCGTCACCTCGCCGCGGTTAGGGTTTCTTGATGGCCTTCTTGACGCCGTCCCCTTTTAATCATCCAAAATCCTCTCTGGCGCGTCAAGGGTTGACGGCGTCACAATGGTGCTTGACGCCGTCACAGGTACTTTTCCTGCCGATTTTGAGACTTTGTCGTTTTCTTCACTTTTATGCTCCAAAAACGTCCAAAATGCTTCCTTTTCCAGATTTCTTCTCCAAAGTACCTAAAATGACAAAAGGAACGATTTAGGGCAATATTTGATCAAATAAATACGATTTAGGGCTTAAATGACCCCCTAAAAGCGGTACACTTTTCGCTTCTCTCTCTCTCTACACTTTCTCTCACTAACCTTTACCATGAAGATGATGTTCTTTCATCTTCCCCGACCTCCCGATTCACAATAAATAACCAAAACATGATCCATCAATTCGTATCAAGAGCCTTGGTTTTAGTTTTGGTTGATTTGCGTGATTTTTTCTTGTCAAATTCGTATTTTTGTGTGGATCTAGACTGATATTGGGGATGTTAAAGTATTGCTTTTACTTGTCCTTAGTTTCTGTCAAAATGAGTACTTTCAACCGTGCTTGAAATTTCTATTTGTTATCATGTTATTAGTGGTTTAATATTCCATTATAATCTCCTATTATTCAAAAATTTCTATATTTCCCAATTTCTGTTTCATTTCACGATTTCGTCAAATTTTGTTAACAACTCGCGTTTAACGTACAATTAATTCAACCGACACTAGACTATGTCCAGTCCATACTTTTTATGCATCATTGGTTCCTTACAATTCTATTTTAAAAGTCACTGTTCACTTTTTCCATTTTACGTAAAGCTTGCATCTTTTACGTCTTACGCGTTCTAAACTTTCGTTTTTGGATTTTAATTAAATTTGTACCCTCCGATGAACTCACCACTCATCTAAAATAATAAAATAGGTCATCGTAACAAGTTTTTATATTTTTAGAAGTTTTAAAATTTTACGTTACCCGGTATTGCGTTTCGTGTCTTAAAAACCCTACGTTTTAAATACCAGGAATCAAAATACACTACGTATCACACTCAATACTATTTTTAACACTAAAAATCTGCGTCTAATCCTTTCCTCACTTGTTGTTGCCGCCCCACTATCCACCTCATCTCTACACTTGTCCTAAGCATTGACAAGTGTATACTAAAGTCTTCCATAAGATCTCTAACCTCCCAATATCTCACATATACTTCATTTCACATGCAATATCATCAAAATTCTGCTCCTTGTTCTCTTGTTGCTGTCGTGAATCACCAAGCACAAAACACAACATTTTTGTGTTGATTTCTATTAAAGATTTGGTGTTCTTGGTTTCTTGGATTTCCTTGGTTTTCTTGATTTTCTTGTTCATCATCATTTGTAAGGAACCAACCCTCATTATTTTTATTCATTTCACTACTGATATCCATGTCGTTTTATGTATTTTATATGTTATATGAGTTATACATGCTTGATTATACTTGGTACATACTCCAAATTGCTAGAAAACTCTAAAAGGAATTAATATGCAAAACAGTATTCTGATCAGGGGTAAAAATGGAATTAACTGTACTGATCAGTAGACTTTGGGCCTAAGGGAAAAATATTTAGTTGTAGATCTATGTTTTGTGGTCATTTTCCCGGGTGGTGATTCCCGTGACGATACCCGAAGATTAAGATATGATTTTTTAGTTAAAAAAAGTTAGATCTGGTGTACTGTTCCCATTCGAGGCAAAACTCAAGTTTTATAGCCTAACTTTTTAAATGTCAAATATGTAGCCTGTTCTAGATAAATAGGGCTATCATCTCCAATTGATTTCACCTTCATAGGATCTGAAGATTTCAAGATATGGCCTTTTTGGCAAGACATAAAACTCAGTCAATATCACCATTAGGACTTGTAAACAAAAATTATAAAAGTGGTTATACTTGGATACTTTTGAGTAAACTTATTTTTACAGTAAAGTAGGGACTTAGAGGAAACTAGGGATATAAAGAACATAATTTTTCGACTTACGGTTTGCAAGGTATGAAGTTTTGAAAGTGGACAACTTATAAAAATTCCATCAGATTTGGATTAAAAGATACGAAAAGATTAATAACTTGTATATTTGAACCTTGAGTTTTTATTTTGAACCACCAAAGATATTTTGGATCTTTAGACATAATTTGAAGCTTTTGACTAAAAGTTGAACCCTTAGACTTAATTTGGACCCTTAAGACTTATTTTGGACTTAAGGACAAAATAGGATTAAAACTTGAAATTAGGTAAGAAATATATTTCATACTTGTAAATCATTTTAAAAGCCAAATTCAACCTTGTAAATCATTTTAAAAGACAAATTCAACCTTGGAAATTATTTAAACATTATGTACCAAGCATAATTGAGGTTACAACTTACATGGCGTATAGAGATAAATGGATCATTATTTTTAGAAGCTAAGACACGCGTATACATATATAAATATATATAGGTTGCTTATATATATATATATATATATATATAAGACACGCGTATACATATATATATATATATAGGTTGCTTGTAGGATTCTCGCGGTTATTCCTTCATTATCTCTCTTGATTGTGCACTTTGTTTTCGGTGAGTTCATTGCCCTTACTTTTACTTGTTTTGTAACTATTTTGGGGGAGAATACATGCTCGTTTATATTTAAACTTTATTCTCGTTTTACATTTAAACTTAATGTTCGTTTTACAATTAAACACCATGCTTGTTTTACTTTAATGTGACTTGTCTTTTAAACATTATTAATTATTTATATGGCGACATTGTCAGAATCGATTATATGGCGACATTGTCAGATTTATTTATATGGCGACATTGTCATGGCGACATTGTCAGAATTGTTTATATGGCGACATTGTCAGAATTGTTTATATGGCGACATTGTTAGCATTGATTAGATGGCGACATTTCCACACTTTAGCAACGGAAGTGCTAATGTTACAAAGATTACAAGAAAAGGTATAGAATCGCCAATAGGTTGACCCGCCATGGCAACAAAGACCACCACCAACCCAACGATAGCGAGAGCCACCATGGGATGAATCACCTTGATTATCCTGTGCGGTAAATACAAACAAACCATTAAAAACAATAGCAAGACTAGTCCTTAAACATAAAGAAAAACAAGTTTTATTTCACTTTTATTAAGGATTACATAGAAATACAACAAGGACTCATTTTAACAACCCTAGCGCGAGACTATTGCCCCCATAATTTGTCCACACCGATAGCTAGGATCACGAATGGCATAAGAGCCGCTAGAACGCAAACCATGAATACGTAGTCTTCATTAGGGACATAAGCAAAGTAGATAACCGCAAGAACGACATACACAATTGCTAGAATGGTGATAAGGTGGGGCATTTTGGAAGTATTAAATGAGAGATATATGTTTGGTGGAAGAATGGAAATTAAAATGGAGTATATATAGAGGAAAAACTAGCCGTTGGACACAAAAACTAGTCGTTGGAATTTACTATTCACAACCATTAGATTCCACTGTTCATAGCCGTTTGGATTTATAGTTCATGACCATTATTTTCACTATTCACAGCCGTTGGATTTATTAGGTGGAGAGACATTTAAATTTATTACATCTAGTATGAATAAATCTAACGAAATTACGTTCTCTTAAATACCGAATGGAAATTCCTAGACAACCCCTTTTTGGACTAAAAGTATAACCAAGGACTAATCCGGGCAAGTTACCCACACCTCGACCAACACAGACTGAATCTCGGGACGAGATTCCTTTCAACGGGGGGATACTGTAACCAATGGTAAAATTTCACTTTGTAATAAACTATTCCATATTCTATATAAAGAATACTTATCCTTTTTCTACGTATAAATTTTTTTTATCTGATCATAACTACTATCTAATGTGACGTAACTTACATCTTCGATAAACGTGCTCACACGCGGACCGACACCAACCTACTTAATGTTTATTTCACATAAACATTTACATATGTCAAGTATAAAAACCTTACGATATTTCATTTGCCACCTTATGTTAATTCATTAACATACGATTTTTTAAACATGCAAAATAAACGTTTCCTATCTATTAGAGTTTTACAAAACCCTAAATTCATATCACCATGATTACAAGTAACTAAATCATAAACCCTAAAGTACAACACATCCAAGGCTAATGTACAAGCTCCTAAAGCACGAAATCCTTAATTTCACTTTAACTCCCGATACAAACCCAAAATTCACAAAACTATGATTTTATGTAATAAAATCACAAACCCTAATTAATGTATATAAGATTTCTATAAAATACAATTGTACAAGTTCTTCAAGTCAAGGTACAAGTCATTAAAGCATAAAAACCTAATATTAATATAAATCTCATTAAAAACTACAATGTACTCATCTTAGAACACATGATCCAAGTCTTTTTTGCACCAACCTTAAAAATGGATTTCTTATATTTACTAAATTTAAGTACAAGCCCCTAAACCTAAAGTACAAGTGTTCAAAGCATAAAAACCAAAAACTACATTTTAATACTTTCAAACCTAATTAAACTAACTTATAATTAAGTTAGCCTAAACAAAAATTAAAAATATATTTTCTATATTTCTTAAACCCTAGTACAACCCTAATAAGCCCATGGTACAACCCCTTTAAGCACAAAATGATCTCTTTTCTTTTTCTATCAAATTCGACACTAATATTAAACATACAAGCCCTAGATTATTTCCTAACCAATCACTACTCAAACCAAGCCCTAAACTAAGTTTGCTACTTCATCTAGACACCATGTACAACATTTTATAGCCTATGTACAAACATGTAAAGCTAATCGATCCATATGGAATATATCTAGTTCGATCCTAACTAGAAATAAACTAAACCTTTCCTTACTTACTACTAAGCAACTTCTACACCACAAGTCTTCTTCTTGGCCTAGAAAACCCCCAACACACCATGTCTTCTTGATTTTTACCTTAGGCAAATATTGTAGGTAAATCCCATGGTTTAGGATTGAAACACATCACCCCTCTCCACATGGCTCCACACAACCTTCCATGCTCTACCTCACCATGTCTCCTTTCCTTAGACATGGTGACTAGAAAAATTAAGAAACCCTAAACCTTTTACCCTATATAAATCGAACCACATATTCCCATATTCATCCCATTTTTCGAACCACACTAAAACAGCAACACACCCATTTATCTACTGATCAAGGAGTCAAATTAGAAGCTAGGAAGGAGATTGGAAAGGCCTAGAAGGAGGAGAAACCTTGGTGTTCATTGTCAAAGCCAACTTGTCCTAAAAACACTATTAGTCGAATTAATAAACAAGTAAGTAATCTAGTCCTTTTTCATTCCTTTTGTAAACTTATAATACATTTAAATAAGTCATTAATCAAGTTCTAATAGGTAGCTTAGATCAAAAACCATAAAATCCCTTTCTTTTTCTTTTTGTCGAGCCACAAATAAACACCCACATTTTTTTAACATAATTCCAAGCAATGGGCCTTAAAACCTTTAAGGGATGAACTAAATGAACTTATAATCATGTCACTATGCTAAAAAGATCTGGCCATAAGTTTGAAAATTGAAAACCATAATGTTTTTCCTTTCTGTTCTTTATCGAGAAAATGCTCCAATCGACCCACTTTGGCTAATTTTTGCGACTATCAAATGAACTCTATAAATTCTGAAATTTTGCCATCTTATAGACCTTACAGCAAAGTATTTAAAGGAATAAAAGCGTCATGCAAACCTGGTCTCGCCCATCTCAAATTGATCTTTGTTTGGGGCTGGTCGCAAGTCAAAAACCAACAACCTTTATAAAAACGCCCAACACCCCTATTTCAATAAATTATATCGAGCAAACCACAAAAGCATACAACTTCGACTCTGAACCGTTAGAAAGACCACCTAGCAAAGAATGTAAAGAATCAAGAACGTTGTAAAAATAACGCACGGTCTCGCCTATATTAATTTTTATTTTGGGCGAGTTATAACAAAACCAAGCGCACCCTTTTAAATTTTTATTTTCATTTTTGAAAAGCAATAAGCTAAAATATAAGCAAATAAGCCCTTATCAACTTATTTTCAATCTTATCATAGCTTATTTCAATAAGTCGTAGCAAGTCTCGCCTCTTTCTAAATTAAAAACGCATTTAAAACGTATTTAGGACTAATAACGAAACGTATTAAATTCTTAAGGGTAAAAACTTGCCAAATCTGAAAAGGGGAGTTTTCATGGGCCAAAAGTGTAAATTAATTCAAAGTAATTAATATAAGGACTGTTTTTGTTAACGATCCATAGTTGTGGGTATAAATTATCACTTTTGAAACTATAGGGTAAAAATTGTCATTTTATGAAACTTGAAGGGTAAAAATTGTCATTTTATGAAAGGTGAAGGGTATAAATTGTCATTTCATGAAAATTTAGGGGTATAAACTGTCAATATATAAAACTATAAGGGTAAAAAGCGTAACATTTTATAATTATTACGGGATATATATGTTTTGGCTCGATTTATAACAGAAACTAATAAACGAGATATATTTATCTCATCAACAAACAAACGAAACATAAACATAAAAACATGAAATAAGATAAAATCTTATCTAAACTTTTGAAGAGCTTTCATGTTGTCTCATTTAAACATTTAACTGTCAACCACGACGTTACGTCACGAGTACTAAAACTCACAAATATTTGAATACGAATACTAAAACTTGACATACCAACCCAGGTCGCGTGCCGGAGACGTTTATCAACTAAACTTAAATTGTTTTCCATCCAGACTACCAAGGTGAGTTCATAGTCCCACTTTTTATACGTTTTCCAAACTTGTGGGGAGATACATGCTACAAACCGAACACAAGTATTTTTCTGTATGCTTTCCTGATTGATATTGCCTAAGTTTAACTGTTGCCCCTAAAAGACCTTCAATCATGAACCATTAATCACTTGCGGGTGAACGCGAATATAGTGAATAGATCTATTGGAATTGACGACCCATTTGTGTTACAGGAAAAGTAACCAAATGCACTTTATTTGAGATCAATAAAGAGAATGGCAAACTCCTACTCGAGGGCATTATTACTACATTTAACTATGTTAGTAATTTACGTCAATAGTTCATTACTATGATGTCCTACCTGTTAACGTTTGCGTATCATGAGACTTAAGGCAATATACTGAACTGCAATATTACCGATTTACTTTCTCTTAGCTTGTGTTCAACTGAATATTGCTACAAACACTATGGATTCACTCAACCTTTGTGTTGACCTTTTAGCATTTTTTATCTCAGGTAACTAAAAACACGACTTGGCACGGAGTGGCAATGGACTTTCTTCTTATAAAAAGAGTGTCCATTTTAATAAATGAATGATAACAACTTTATCTAAAACGTCTCTTTTCGAGTCGTTTTCTATTTCATGACTATGATACTTGAAGTAATACCCCAACTTATATTTCGCTGCGTATATCGAAAATGGGGGTGTTACACTGAACATACCATAAACATGTGGTTTTTCATTTGAATTAATATTGTGAGACAATCTAACAATATTTAAGATAAACATATATCTTTTGGCTTTTCTATTTACCAACTAAGTCATCTTACTGATATAATAGAATTTCCAAGCCAATTGCATGCTTTATAACACAAGTACTTTTGACAAAGTCACTTCATGTCCGTGTCTCAACAAGAAGACATAAACAGTTATAATCCCACTATACGTTATAAATTATTGATCAACTCAATGATTTATTGTATATGTATTAATTAAAAGAACATAACAAGTTAACGTTTTACTTTATTATAAGTCTTGTAGCAGTTAAAAGACTTCTTGTTTGTGACTTTACAATAAAACATAAACATATTTAATTAAAGTATTCTTGAACACCACCAATTTGGTTTCATTAGTAATTTCAAGTCAATTTATTACTTCATTTATTTATGTCATTCCAAGAATACACAAATTTCAAATTTAAGTAGTATTAGACTACCTCATCTATTTATGTCATTCCAAGAATACATAAACTTTCAATTGAAGTAGTCTTTGTTATCATATTGACACATGTTCTAATAAGTGTCTACTTTAGAAACTGTAAATTTATCTATGTACGGTCTCACGTAATCATGGAAATTTAACTTGTTGTTGAAATCTAGCTAAGCTCTCACATAACGTAAATTGCAACACCAAGTGTTTCTTGAATTAGATGTGTAAAAGTCATATTAGAACATTATTCTCTTACCTTGCAGTCAAGTGAATCATTTAAATCATATTCATATGTGTTGTTTCTTGCACACAATTAAGATTTCTCCCACTTGTGCATGAAACAACATCATGTAGCAGATAAACAACATGACATGCGTTTGTTTATGAGAACAATATGATCGTGTCATTGATATTAGCATAACAAGTAGATGTAAGACGACAATGTCTAGTTAGGAATCGTACAAGACTATCCTTAAAAGCATGAGTGTCTACATTTTGAAAGTAATTATCTTGAAACATTCTAGAGATAATGTAGATTACTACTAAGATGACAAAGCTTGTAGCTCCCACTGAATTAGAGATCATTACAATAATTCCTTATTCATTAATAAAAACACAATGCTCCCACTAGATTTGACAACATTGTAAGTGTTTCATTAGCCAGTGAAAGAAAATATTATGCTTTTGACTTTCCTACACCTTTGAATGTCCATACTTAACAACTACTTATGCATTAAAAGAGTGTATTCTACTACGTAAATGATGGACTATCCATCAATGCTATTAACTTGAAAAACTAGGCATGCAATTTCTTCCTTAAAAGGTCTACCATCCCCACAATGGTATGTAGTACCTCTAAATGGTCAAAGTAAAACAACTAGATAAATATACTTATTTGTCTTTTACCATTTTGCGGTAATTAGTCTAGCTTCTAGTTTTAATAACTTATAAAGTTCTAGTTAACCAAATGTCATATTTGTTATAAAAGAATTCAATCACCAAAATAGGATAATGAAATCTTTATAGAAAATGCGCTATTTTCTTAACTATTAAAGTTTGCTATGAGTTATATTAGAATTTAGACATTCTAATGTTCCAATTATTCCTTCCTCATTCATGAAAAGGAATAGGATTAAGTCTCACTCTTCTTTCATGGAAAAGAGACTATGTTTGTCTTTTAAGTAATTTTTTCTTAATGAAACATTTGTTTGAAAATAGAACTAGATCAATTTACCAAATCCCAAACTACGTTTACGGTTTAACATTGCATTAATACACTTAAAAGAATTAACAAAATTCAATTTTAGTATTTTTGATAATAAAACCTTTAAGAAAATAAAATACCTGTTGGTAAATATTCATATAAACCATAGTATTTTCTTAAAGCTAGGATCCTAATTGACATAGTTCCATTACATCAGTTGATCTGCTAGTAATGAAAGTATTCAACAAGGTAAATGTCGAACAATAATTGGCAAACATTTTCCAATTCCTAGATCATTATGGGATTTACATTGCCAAACCTAGTTGCAATGTAAGCATGTTTTATCCCCATCTTATGCCTTGAGTCCAAGCTCTCACTTACAACTCAATTAAGTCGTCTAATTTAAAGAACTCAAATTAACATAGTTCCATTACTTCAGTTGATCTACTAGTAATGAAAGTATAAAAATTTACCTTTCCATTGCAATCTAATCCAAGCTCTCACATGACGTAAATCACAACTTCAAGTGTTCTTTTAATTAGATAGCATTAACTTAATTTTAAGGGTACTAGTTTTTTTATGTGTATATCAAAATATGTATGAAGAAGCATGCATACAACGTCATAACATAGGTTTTAATAAAAAAAAAATTCTTAACCAATTCGCTAAGATTAAATTAACAAAGTTTTGATTGAGGTATTGAGTTCACCAATCAAAGAATTGCCTACAATTATCGTCAACTATATCGTACTTTTGCATAAGTTATAAGACTTAGTGTTTCGGATAATTACTACAAAGTGGCGGGTGAAATTGAGGTCAATTCACGTTTAAGATGATTTTATACATAAAATTAGTCGTACTTTATAGCTCCAAATTGAAACTCAAAGCAGCGGAGAAACTAAGGTTAGCATAATGCCAATTAAAAACCCGTTTCTTTAAGGTCACAATTTTATGCGTACCCTCCTTAAACCCCTCTTATAGTTTGTCACAATTGGGTGAGCCGTTCTTACTATAGGTACAAGAATCATCACTCAATTAAACGATGTAAATTTAACTCTTAAAAACAAATCAAATATCATAATTGATTAGTCCGATTTATTTTTCTATTCAAAATTACCCTTTTGTTTAAAACATGTCAATACAAAATAAACAAAACAAGTAATAACAATAAACAACTAAACAATTACACACATAACTTAACAATTAATATGTGAAAACATGTAGCCACATGCAAACTTTATTTGATAAAACCTATTAATAATCAATTCTAGGTGTATTATAAACACATATAATTAACTAAGGCTCTCACTTACAAAAGGAAGTGAACCACATGCATCGACAAGTCGATTGCGTAAGCCATAGCTAAATATACACCAAATAGCACGTAATTGATTCATTAATTTTAATTGAGGTCTTCCCCAATTCAAGATTTATCAAAACAATACATGTGAAAAATAACTTAACGATTAATTCATATAGGAAATCTTAACAATTTAAACTATATTGACAATAATCCATGACAAACATGCACGTTTATCATGGATCCAAATAAACAATTATTATCACATAATAACATCCCAAGATACACATATAATCCATGTCACATAACAATTATTCATGATTAAACCACATAAAAAATATTGCATGCAACCTATGGTTTCTAGAATTTTTACAAAACTTGATTTTTTTTTCCGGATGAATAGTAATCGATGAACAGTAAAAAAAATTATTTTACGGTTTCAAAAAATTAAAACCTAGAAACCTTTAAGCATGCAATAATCAATTAACGATTCAATTTATATGTGTTTCGGTAGTTAATTACACATTATAACGGCTCGTGATGCCACTGTTGGAATTATATAACATGATTACTCATAAATATAAACAATAAACATCAAAGTGTTGCGGAAGCGTATAGATCAAATAACATGTAAACTAATTAACCGAACATAAAAGTATGCGTACTTTTTGATTCTAGCTAAACAAGAATCAATTCCAATCAAGCAATTAAGATGAACCATAATTAGGGTTTATAAGGATTATTAGAATTACCCCTTACCGTTTTGTAATTCAATCCAAGATTCAAACAATAGTGTGTTTGAATCACGTTCTTGTACACACGTACTATAACAAATTAAAGTTATGTTAGTAAATAAATCACAAAACTAAACCAAACAATTTGTTTATGTAAAAAATCTGATCGACCCTACAAAGGGTTTAGTTCGATCGGCTAGAGAGAAAACAAAGGAAGAAAAAACTTTAGGGTTATGTGTGTGTGCACAAGAGATTCCAAACAATGACCCTAAGGTTTGTATATATAGTATGAATAACTTGGAGGACAAGTTGGAGTAGGATTGGGTTAAACCCAATCCCACCGATCGGCCATGCTAACCCAAAGGGGTTCCGGAAGCTTCTTGTCCCTCTATTTTCATCTATAGTCCTTCCTTTATTATTTAACGATCGTTAGTCATTTTTCGTTAAATACTAACGGTCGTTATTCGTTTTGTGATATTTAATAATTAAATTTAACATTTTATATTAAATTATTAATCTTTAATTCTCATATGTAAAGTGTGCAATCCCGTGATCTCGAGTTCGATCCTAACACACATCTACTAATTTATGTCCACAAAACTAACAACTCCCACTTGGACATATTTTAATAGTGTAATCACATCGTTTAGCGTCTAGCAATACTTCGATGCCTCTAGTACAACTCGAGTAAGGTCTCTTGGAAAATCCTTTTAATGATTCATCATTATTATTATCTTTTTGTCACTAATACCATGTTAAATAAAGATATGGATCTAAGTCATTATTTATTCAACTATTCTGTTTCTCGTTGTTTGTGATTGAGCAAGATTACCAAATGCTCTGAACATATTCAAGAAAGATCTTGGGCGTGGCTACGCAAACATCTTGTCAACCCCACGAGGGGCCCAATAGTATTAAATTCCAAAATAAATTTGAAGTTACAAATTCTATCTTGACTACAAGCAAAACCTACGAACTTTGCAACACTTTTGAAAACAATCCTTATGACTACCAGTTACGTATAGCATTAAATTGAATTACAGAAATGCACTAAATCCATGACAGTTCTCTGGTATCTCAAGTCTGAGGATAACTATTCATGATTACTTAATGACAAGATCCATAAAGTACAATCATGTAGTGTAACCACTGGTAAATTTCCCCTTGCACTAAACTAATACACAAAGAATACTTATCCATTTTTCACGTATAATTTTTTTAAGACTAAACGTTATCAGTTTATCTGATCACTAGTACACACTAATGTGACGTAACTCACATTCCCAATAAACGTGGTCACACGCAGACCGACACCAACATGCCTTATGTTTATTTCACATAAACATCTTTACATGTCAAGTATCAAAGTTTTCAACTTTTATTTGCCACCTTATGTTAATTCTTTAACGTACGATTATTAAACGCTTAACTAAATGTTCGTTACCTATTAAAGTTCTCACAGAAACCCTAAAATGCACTATAACCCTTAAAGTGTACTGAGGACCCCTAAAGTGCACTGAGGACCCCTAACGTGCAAACTCTAAAGAAAAAAAATCCTAAAGTTAATGTACATGCCTTTAAAGCACGAAAACCTAAGTTTTACCTTATTTCACCGTTACATGCCCTAAATTCACAAATCTATGATTTTATGTGATAAAATCACAAACCCTAATTAATGTATACATGATTTCTATAAAATATAAATGTACTAGTCTTTCAAGCACATGTACAAGTCTTTAATGCATTAATTTTAAAATATATTTATTTCATTACTATTTTGAATCTTGCGACCAAGTAACCAAACAAGGATTACACCTCGCATATTTCAGGTCTATTTGTAAATATTTAATGCCAATTATTATTACGTTTTTATTAAATGATATTACTTTTAGTAACAATCACAAAATTTTAATCGTGTAAATTATACTCACGACCAACACAAGATTAGTATGAGTCTATATGTTCAAAATACTCAAATTCATCAATAGTCATATTTCATATGAACTGTTGCCACTTTGTTTTTTTTTTACATTATACTCTTTACGTAATACGAATACTCAAACCTATTAGATTTTATCAACATATACACTCTCCGTTAAACTTATCACACGTCTAATATAATTAGTTGGAGTATATTGATAAACTTTGACATTTTTATAAGTATTATATTTTTACGTTACCCGGTTTTAAGTTTCGTGACTTAAGGACTTAACGTTAGTAATTACCGGGATCAAACTACACCTTAAACTATTAATATGTGTCCTAAATTGATGCCACATTACAATTTCCATGCGTACCATACGTGTATTAACCCTTTACCATGACATGCTAAAAAGTGATCATATATGTACGAAATTACTTCATATGATCCTATATATATACATTGCGTTTTATTATGAGACTTTCAAAGCATGCATGGTTCAAAACTTTCCACCATTCGAATCCCTCTAAACTTATGGTGTATATGTATTCACGTATACATGCATGCTACTTAACTACAAATGTTTCCATACAACTTCATATGGGATTATATACACTCACGTATACATGTTCCTCGAACCAGTTGCAATGTAAACTTGATTTTTAGGCTATATAAACCAAACATACATGCACCCTCTTCACTACTAACACACCACACTCACACAAACACTTGCAATCTAAATTTCTAGTGCAAGATAAGTAGGAAGAAGCTTGTGCACAAAACCTAGAAGTCTTGGGAGGCCTTGTTCCAAGTTTTAAGTATCAATTGTCCCTTTTCCTCCTAATCGAGTTCATAAGTTGTAAGTCCCTCAAACCCTTTTCAATCTCTTTTACGAGTCTTAGTTGCACCTAAACATGATGTTACTTAAGTTAAAATAGAAGGCCAAGATCAAAAACCATGATTTCTAGAGTTTTTGTATTACCAGTAAACAAACAGACACCAATACTAAGTTATAATGTTGTTTTAAATTTTAAAGCCTTGCTATACACAAATAAGTCATCTAAATAAGCTAGGTTACATGTTGATAAGCCACAAAATCAAGCCCATAAGTTTCAAGATTTAAGTTCCATTTTTTGTTCTTTTCAGTCTGGTCGACAAACCAACCAAACGCCCCTTTTAGACATGAATTTTTACCTACAAGCTAAGATATTAAGCCCTCTTAATAAGCTCCCAAGTGACTTTATAAAGCCCCAAAGACTTGGCCAAAAACTGTACATGTTTCGCTCAAATTTGTGTTTCTTTTTGTTAGGTCGCACGCTATACAACCCCAAACTCCCCTTTTGAGCCTCACTTTTCCACCATAAGCCAAAGCTTATAAGCCCAGCCAATAAGCCCTTTTAACAAGCTCCCAAAATACTACTTAAAGCCCCCAAAATCCTGGTCAAAACCTTATAGGTCTCGTGTAATTTGTCTTGCTCTTTTCTTCTCGAGAGTACATGAGCAAACACACTTTAAACCATATGTTTATGCTATACTCTAAAATATAAGCCTTGAACTTCTTAATAAGATTTTTAAATAAGCTACCTAACCTGTTAATAAGCTATAGAAATAAGTCCATAAGGTTTTAAAGAATCAGACCTGGTTTCTTTTCTTTTCTTTCTTTATCGAGAACTAGCCAAACACCCTACTTTGATGAATTATTTAGCCAATAAGCTAAAAGTTTTAAGCAGCAAAATTTAGCAAACTTAATAAGCTCCTAACAAAGTTTATAAAACCACAGAAACATTGTAAGAAGATCAAAGGGTCTCATTTATTTTCTTGGTTCTTTTTGGTGTCTTGACCTAAAATCTAACACACCCTTTTTATTTATTTTAAACTCATAAGCTAAGAATATAAGCTATTAAGCAATTAAAAACTTATTTGAAAACTTAATACAACTTATATTAACAAGCCGTAATGAACCACGCCCTTTTCTAAACTTAAAACGCAATTTAAATGAAATAAGGACTACGGACGTAACGACTAAGATACTTGAAGGTGAAAACCCTAACTTTTTGAAACTTGGAGTTTTTCTCTGGCCAAAACTAGCAATTTTGATAAGTTATATATAACAAGGGCTGAAATTGTAAATGACTCATAGTTAAGGGTATAAAGTGTCATTTTTGATACTATAAGGGTATAAAACGTAACATTTTATATTATTTCGGGAAATATACTTTAGCCTCGTTTCTGATAAAAACTAATAAACGGGACGCTTATATTTCACTAACGATCCATCAAACACTAAAAATGAAATATGATAAACATTTTCATCCACTAAGTTTTGAAGAGACTTCATGTTGTCTCATTCAACGCTTAACCACCGACAAAACACTTGATTTACTTTCTAATCAGACTACTATAACGCAAAGGTGAGTTCATAGTCCCACTTTTATACATTTTCTAAACTTGTGGGGAGATACATGCTACAAACCTGAACACAAGTATTTTTCTGTATGCAAATCCTGATTGATATTGCCTAAGACACACTGTTGCCCCTAAAAAGACCCTCATATCATGAACCATTAATCACTTGCGAGTGAACGCGAATAATCGTGAATAGATCTATTGGCAGTTGACGCCCCATTTGTACTAGCCGGATATATAGCTATAATGCTAGCCGGATTGATAGACAAATGCACATTATTTGAGAATTACTAGGAAGTTGGCAAGCTCCTACCCGGGGGCATTGTTACTTACATTATCTTTATGATGTTAGTAATTTATATCATTTTATGATATCATACACGTTAACGTTTGAGTTCATGAGACTTAGAGTAATATTCTGTGTTGCAATATTATTGTTTTACCACTACTTAACTTGTGTTCAACCAAATATTATTATACAAACACTATGGATTCACTCAACCTTTGTGTTGACTTTTTAGCATGTTTTATCTCAGGTCCATAATGAACGAGGATGGTATGGAGGGGCACGGATACTCTTTCGAATGTTAAAATCTAATTATCATTCGAAACTTATTTAACAAACTTTAAAACCACTGGGACCTCATTTTGTAAACTCTGATATTTATAAAAATTCGAATGATAAATATTTCAAAATGACTCAATTAGAGATCGTTATCTATTATTATAACTGTTGTTTCATCGAGTAACACCGAGCTTGAATTCCGCTGTGTATCCCGAAATTGGGGGTGTTACAGATTGGTATCAGAGCTATAGTTATAGAGAAACGGGTTTAATTGAGACCTAAACTATAACTGCTCTTTCACAAAAATGTTTTATAGCCTTTCGCTTTCCGTTTCTTCCATCCTCGAGGTAATTATGTGACTTCTAGACAATTTATGCTACACAAACATGTTATATTGATATATACACACTCAACATACTTTCGAACACCTTATGTCAATAAAAGAACTAAATACGTCCGCATATGCCTATTCTAGGGCATTACGGCACAACCACATTTCCCCAAATCATGCACCTACTTCTACACTTTTGCGGTCTATGAAACTTTCCCAAGACATTGTGACTGGATTCAAGGATCTCTAAACATTTCACGACCTTACGTAATAATATGTTCTGAATTATATTCAACAGCACAATCTATCAAAGTCTAAGTATGGATTCTACAGTTGGTGTTGCTGAAAAGATAAGGAAAATACTCTAAGTCAGATACTACTGCTCGTTCAACAAATCCTACTGCTAGTGCATTCATTTTACTGATGGTGTATTGTTGAAGACTGATCAAGTTATAACTAGCAGTACTAACTTAAGTTAGTACTGCTGGTGCAAAAGAAGGTACTGCTTAGTGGATGTCTGACGTGTTTGACTTTGCGCTAATATGGTTTTCTGTGCCGATTAAGTCAAGAATAGTTGGTAGATACTTAACTTGTATATATCTTCCTTGGAATTATAAAAAGGAGATATTAGGTATGATACAAAAGAAATAATACAAGTTAGGATACTTAGACACTCAATACTCAAGTGTATTGTATTATATATATTAGATAGAAAGAGTGTGTAAGTAAGAAATAAGATACGCATGCAACACACACATCGAAGAAGAACAACTTAGTGAAAATCTCAGTCATTAGAAAAGTGTTCTCTTTGTAATAGATTCAAGGTTATTTGTAACCCTAGTGATATCAAGATCACTCGTATTATTTGTTAAATAATATTGAATCGTTTGGTTTCATACTATCTTTGTTCATTGTTCATTATACTCATCATTGTTCCAAATATCAAACCCGCTTGTCTTCTTCTAAGTGTGCTCAAGTAGATTTTGCATATTTGAGCATATTCACTCGTAGTATCTCATACACACTATAAAGGACTAACACCCTTTGTGTATTCGTTAGCATCATAAAATCCTCACAAGAGGTATCAGAGCCAGGTTGATACTCACGATTTAGAAGAAGAAATGGACTTGGAGTCTATTCAAACAAATGTGGCTGCTAAGATGCCCATACTCAAACAAAATGAGTTTGATATGTGGAGATTAAGGGTAGAACAATATTTTCAGGTGCAAGACTATGCACTCTGGGAAATTATTGAAGAAGGAAACTCTTTTCAGCCTAAAACTGTTACAAGAATGGTTGATGGTAAAGAAGAAACAACATTTGAGATCAACCCAGTAAGTGTAGAAGATAGGATAAAGAAGAAGAATGACCTCAAGGCCTGACGTGTTTCAAGGGATATACCCGTTAGGAGTCCAAGTTTTAAAATTTATAACACGATTTACCAAAGATTCAAACGAAACACATACGAGCAAGTATACTCGTCCGTATGTAGTAAGAGATAATTGAGGTAAGCCGAGGTCGATCACTAGGATTTGTTTTGTTTGTGTGATGTGAATTTTTGCAAATAAATAGCAATCCAACTAGCAATACTAATCAGCAAGCAAATAAAGATGATGTAAATTCAATAATTTAAAGACTACACTTGCCTAGACTAGTTTGCACAATTCCTTTGACATGATTATGACATTGGTTCCATTTGATTATGACCAACAAATTAGATGGTGTTCTAATTCGATTAGTGGTGTACTAATTATATTGTTTCCCACACTTTCAATCCTCGTCAAGATTTAGAGATTATAAAAAAAACAATATTTCAAAATTGATCAATCCAAGATTAACACAACTCAATTACCCGATTCACTTTTGTTTCACAAATAATTAACAACCACACTATTTAGTTTTCCAAGTTAAATTTAGTTTCTTATGAAATGGTCAATACATAAGGTAAAACCCTCCTAGACAAAGGTTTACAACTAACTTACTAACAATGTCTTTTTCAACCCAATACATCATTAGAAATTACCCAAACTTAATAACTCTTTGGTGGAGAAAACTTAAGATAGCACAATTCGTTCTTAGTGTTAACTTTTCTTTTATATTAGAACCAATAAGTCATAACCAATCAAGTGAACCATAATTCAAACATCATCTAGGCAAGTGCATAAGGCACTTAGCCACTCATGGTAAACAAAGTAATAATCATAAGAAATTGATCACTAGTAAACATGATTGAATAGTCTTACAAAATGTTGTAAGGATGATTACAAATAATGAAGAACACTTGTGAAATAGTCAACAACGATCCGTAAGTAATTGAAGTAATGATTGACGAGATATTAGCCTCCTTGTTCCTGCGTTTTCCTCCTCTTGTCGCCCACTTGTAAGAGAGAAAGGTGACAGATTTTTTTGTGGTAGTTTGTTGTATCTTGATTGTCTCTCTCTTGTTTCTTTCTTCATGTATATATGGAGACTTCCCCTTAGCCAACAAGAAAACAACTTGGGCTCCAAGTGTCATAATGATGCAGGAACTTTAGTGATTAGAAGTTAATGATTGGCCTTGGTGTTAATGATGCTTAAAATGAAGAATAAATGCAACTCTTCATATCATTTTTTCTGCATACCTCAGGTATGAAAATGTAGACCCTGGGTATGGATGGCTATACCTCAGGTAGGAATTCTAATACCTCAGGTATGAGCTCCCCTTCTTGAAACCACGGGTACAGAAACTAAAACCTTAGGTATAGACCAAGTCTTGCACCTAACTTTCAACTCAAAGCTAGCATATAATTCCCACTTGTGACACACTTCTTGGCACTAATTCTTGACTTCATTTCCACATCTTTCTCTTTAACTTGAACGTAATCATAGCATGAATCTTTGTCTTGAACGGAAAACTTTACTTCGCGCATATTTACTTGATTTTGTCGACTTTTCTTCATCTTTTCCTCTATTTCCTTCGACATAGTTGTACCTGAACCTAAACACATCTTTTGCACCTTTTAAGTGTCATATGTTCATAAATACAACCAAATAACATGCATAATCATAAGAATAATGCTATAAAAACATGTTCAAAATGAGCGTTATCAAATCCCCCACACTTACACTTTGCTTGCCCCCAAGCAAATCTAGCTTTTAAGAAAATCCATATGATAAAAACGAGATGTAAATCTATCTAGCATAAGTACAAGATAAGATCCATCTATATAGGCTTATAAATGAAAAGATGAGATGTTTGACAATACCTTAATGATTCTCTTGCCTGATAACATATTAAGACACCTCACGAAAGGAATATGAATTATGATTCACTCAACACTCATTTGTAGCGATTGGAAAATATAATATAATCACACTCATTGCGCAGATATAATCCAATTATTACCATAGGCTTGTACAAGAAACAAAACTCAACCGACGTGGCGTAAGCACCGAATGTAAACATCTAAGAGGACTTTTATTCGGGTTTAAGGTTTCAAGGGTGATATAAGACTATTGTGTCACTATCTCATGTAAAACATAATAGGTCGCTAACAACGAAGTCTCGAATTATCAAATAACGGATGGTCACTAAGGATAACCTTAGATCGCTAACAACGCTATCTCATTCCTCAAGAAATCGGATGGTCACCACATGTCATTACACTTGATAACTTCACAAAGTCAAAAGGGGTAAGGATAAGACATGGGGTATATATATATATATATATATATATATATATATATATATTTGGTTTTAATATTGAAAAACTTTACAAATAGCCAAAGTCTCCAACCAAGTGCTACTAGCTACATCAACCACTTTCCTTTGAACTTGAGATTCTTCCTTGATACCATACATTCATAGCTCATTGGCTACTTATTTTATTATTTTATTTATTTATTTTTTTCATTACAATATATAATCCATGAGATTATCATGGAGTTCGCAACTTTCTCATTTTCAAGGATTCCCACATAACAACCATCTTTCCAAGTAGCTAGTAACCAACCAAGACTTGACTAAGGGTAATGTTAAGGCTAAAGGTGAGAAATATTTTTATATTTTTCTGGTGTAACAAAATGAAAAGACTGGCTCGGAGGGTGTACTAATGGAATCTAGCACTTAAAATGAGTGCTAACAAATGGGTCCATGGAAGAGGTTAACCAACCAATGTGGCTAGCTAATATATCAATATGTGTGAAATGGAAGGCCATTTGGTTTAATTCCTAAGGTAGCCTCTTATCACGCGAATACATTTATATCACACGAATGTGATCTCACTACGGTCTGGTAATGATTTGCAAGTACAAGTTCTAGAATAAATAAGATCACTGGCACACTCATAACAAGAAGATTAGAGCATAAAAGATATATGCTATATAAGAATAGGCTTCAAATCCTCACATATTTAGTTGAATGGGTTATAGTTGTGCTATCAATGTTATCAATCCAAAAATGGATTGCAATGCCAATCAGGACACATCTCAAATTTTCAAAAATTACATGTTTTATTAGTGGATAAATCTAGTTATTCTTTATCAATATTCTCAACGTGCGAAAACAACTAGATCAAATTTATAGAAAAAAAATTAAAAATTCAAGATCATTTCCTATTTCCTCCCCCCACACTTAAGTTTGACATTGTCCTCAATGTTAAGAACGATAAATCATGAAAATAGGGAAATGAAACATAAGAGAAATGATATTGCCTGAGCATAAGAAATAGGAGGATTTCATTTGATTTCAAGATCAAGCATCCTAACCTGCATAATCATCAAAACAAAAACACACAAAAATGCAAAATATTTTTTTTATTGTATTATTCATAATATTAAGGCCCCCACACTTATGGTAAAACCATCGGGGCATAAAAACAAACACACGGGTTGCCTCCCGAGAAGCGCTAAATTTATTAATGAGTCATCAGCCTGACTCAATCTTTCTTACTTTGGTGGATTGTGTTTAGGATTCTTTCCTAATTTTTTTGGAATATACACCACATTTCCTTTTACTATTCCTTTTCCAGTTTTATCAATATCATGTAATGTCGCGGTGTTGCAATTTCTAGGAAGAACATCCCAGATGTAACCAGTTTCCGCAGCCCATTGTATTACTTTTTTATAATCGGCTGGAAAAGGTGCCATGAAAGGAATAACAGTATATTTATTTTCATCAAGCATTTCAAGTGGTATTTCCTCACTTGACATTTCATTTAATTGCTCCTCATCATGATATAGTTTAATTCGATGTCCATTAACAATGAAAGTTCCACCCTTCTTATCATATAGTTCAACATATCCGGATGGAAAACCATGTTTTACCACGAATGGACCAAACCATTTGGTTCTGAGTTTAGGAGCTTTGAATTTATACTTTGAATTGAACAAAAGAAATTTGTCTCCAGCCTTGAATTTTTTACGGATTCTTAGCTTCCTATCATGATAAGCTTTTGTTCGAGCTTTGTATAATTTTGAGTTTTCATATGCTTGGAGTCTCAATTCATCGAGTTCATGTAATTGTAAAAATCGTTTTTCTCCAGCGATTTTTAAATCAGGATTACATTGCCTCAATGCCCAGTAAGCACGATGTTCAATTTCAAATGGTAAATGACAATTCTTTCCATATATAAGTCTGTACGGAGTTGTACCAATTGGAGTTTTATATGCGGTTCTAAACGCCCATAGAGCATCATCGAGTTTCCTTGACCAAACAGAAGGATTATCCTTAACTGTTTTTTCAAGTATTCTTTTTAAAGCTCTATTGGTGTTTTCGACTTGACCACTAGTCTGAGGATGGTATGCTGTTGAGAAACGGTGGTGGACCCCATATCTTTTCATAGCTTTTTTCATTTGATGGTTACAGAAATGAGTTCCTCTATCGCTTATCAAAGCTTTTGGAATTCCGAATCGAGAGAAAAGCTTTTTCAGAAAATTTACAACTACTCGTGCATCGTTAGTTGGTAGGGATTCTGCTTCCGCCCATTTGGAAACATAATCTATTGCAACGAGAATGTATTCGAATTTATTTGATTTAGGAAAAGGTCCCATGAAGTCAATTCCCCAAATATCAAATATTTCAGAGACTTGGATGCTTTTCTGTGGCATTTTGTCTCTACGAGAAAGATTACCAGATTTTTGGCATGCGTCACAATTCTGCACAAGTGTATGTGCTTCTTTAAAAATCGTTGGCCAATAAAATCCCGCATCAAAAACTTTTTTAGCGGTGGTTGATGGTCCATAATGTCCTCCGGTTGGGCCATGCTGACATTCATCAAGAATTTTTCGAGTTTCGGAACCATACACGCATCTTTTTATTATACCATCGGGGCACATTTTGAATAGATACGGTTCATCCCAAAAATAATATTTTAAGTTTGCAAAGAATTTACTACGCTCAGCATGAGATAGACCTTTTTGTAATATTCCTCCAGCTAAATAATTTGCATAATCAGCAAACCATGGAATTTCTTCATCTTCAATTCCCATAAGAGTTTCGTCGGGAAAGTAATCATCAATCTCGTTTGCACCGAATTCTTCCAAATTTGGATTTTCTAATCTAGATAAATGATCTGCCGCCACATTTTCTGCACCCTTCTTATTCTGGATTTCAATGTCAAACTCTTGAAGCAATAAAATCCATCAGATAAGACGTGGTTTTGTATCTTGTTTAGCAAACAGATATTTCAGAGCTGAATGATCGGTGAATACAATTGTTTTTGATAAAACAAGATAGGAACGAAACTTGTCGAATGCAAAAACTATAGCCAACAGTTCTTTTTCAGTCACTGTGTAGTTTTGTTGGGCATTATTCAAGGTTTTGCTAGCAAAATATATAGGACGAAAATGTTTACCATCTCGCTGTCCTAATACAGCTCCAACAGCATAATCACTTGCATCGCACATGAGTTCAAACAGCAATGACCAATCTGGTGAAACCATGATTGGTGCATTTGTTAGCTTGTTTTTTAACGTTTCGAATGCCTTGATGCACTCTTCATTGAAGTCAAAGACTGAATCTTTTTCAAGCAATTTCGTCATTGGACGAGATATTTTTGAAAAATCTTTAATGAATCGACGGTAAAATCCCGCGTGTCCTAAAAAACTTCTAACGCCTTTAACGTTAGTTGGGGGTGGTAACTTAGCAATAACATCAATTTTCGCTTTGTCAACTTCGATTCCTTTGCTCGAAATCTTGTGACCAAGGACAATTCCTTCCGTCACCATAAAATGACATTTTTCCCAATTAAGTACGAGATGAGAAGTTTTGCATCTTTCAAGCATTTTATCAAGAGTGTTAAGGCACGACTCAAATGACTCTCCAAATACTGAAAAATCATCCATGAATACTTCCATAGAGGTTTCAAGCATATCTTGAAAAATAGCAATCATGCATCTTTGAAATGTTGCTGGTACGTTACAAAGACCAAAAGGCATACGCCTATAAGCATATGTGCCGAACGGACACGTGAATGTGGTTTTTTCTTGATCAGCTGGATCAATAGGAATTTGAAAGTAACCAGAAAATCCATCGAGAAAACAAAAGTATTTGTTCCCCGCAAGTCTTTCCAACATTTGATCCATGAACGGTAATGGAAAATGATCTTTTCTGGTGGCATCATTTAATTTTCTATAATCAATGCATACCCGCCAACCAGTGACAGTTCTTGTAGGAACAAGTTCATTACGTTCATTAGTTACAACAGTTGTTCCTCCTTTCTTAGGAACACAGTGAACAGGACTCACCCATGAGCTATCGTCAATAGGATAAATAATTCCAGCATCAAGAAGTTTGATTATTTCTTTCTTAACTACTTCCTTCATATTTGGATTGAGTCTTCGTTGTCTTTGAACAACTGGTTTAGAATCAGTTTCGAGATTTATTTTGTGTTTGCAAAAGTTTGGACTTATTCCAGGAATATCAGAAGTTTTCCAAGCAAAAGCTTCTTTATGCTTTTTGAGTATAGAAACTAGTCGTTCCTTTTCATCAGGTTTAAGTTTTGAAGATATGACAACCGGAAGAAAAGAATTCTCTTCCAAAAATGCATATTCCAAATGATCAGGGAGAGGTTTCAAAACTAGATCTACCGGCGGTTCTTCAATTGAGGTTGTGATTCTCATATCATTATTGAATTCTAACTCTTCAAAGTTAGTATTTTCTTCCTCCGAAATTTCTTCGGTGTCAATCTGCATAAATTTAGCAAATTCTCTATCGAGATCTTCATCACTGATTTGACCAGATGTTTGATGAGTCTGAATTCTTTCATCAAGCAACTCATCGAATGTTTCTTCTGTTATATCATCGATAACATCAATGCTATAACAAGTGTCATCATTTGCATGAGAATATTTCATTGCCTGATTAATCGAAAAAGAAATTCTTTCATCCCCAACTCCAAGGTTGAGTTCTTTATTTTTTACTCGAATGATAGCATCTACTGTATTTAGGAAAGGTCTTCCTAGAATTAATGGAACTTTGCTATCTTCCTCCATCTCAAGGATCACAAAATCAACAGGAAAAACAAATTTCCCAACTTGAACAAGCATATTTTCAGCTACTCCAACAGGATACTGGATAGTATGGTTGGCTAATCGTATACTCATTCTTGTTGGTTTCAATGTTTTGATTGAAAGTTTCGCATACAACGAGTATGGCATAAGATTGATACTTGCACCAAGATCGGCTAAAGCATCACAAGTGATTGAATTTCCCAAGGTACATGGAATAAGAAAACTTCCTGGATCACCGAGTTTCTTTGGTAATTTATTCTCAATTATTGCAGAGTGATGCGTGGTTTTGCAACCTTACAACAGGTTTTACCTCTCGAGGGATCTCAAGAGGCTTACAACCCCACCAGGCAGTGTACCTGACCGATGTAGTATAGTGTAGTGGTAAGTACGGGGGATTGATCGTTCTCCACAGGGAATAGTGTTCGTTAGGTATGAAAAACTACTCTAATAGGTCTAAAGGTGAGAGAAGATTCTTTTTTATGTTTTTATAATTTTATGAAAGCAAGTAAAATCTCGGGTTTGAAAGAGTGGGCGGAATTAGTTGCTAGTCAACTAACCCAAGTTACTACGAATGCAAATAAAATAAAATAACAGAAAATGAAAAGGTGGTAAAACTTATGTGGAGAAAAATGTGTTTACTTAGATTTCCTTACTCCCTAACTATCTTTTACCGATTGATTAGTGTGTATTAGTTGCGTGGATGACGGGTGTATTCCTTAATACCAATCGTGGGGTGGCGTACGTACTTCCCCAACTCTACAAGCTCCAACTTCACTCCTATGTCGAGCCGGCTAGGAAGCTCCTAACATGGGATCACTAGAATTCGCTTGTGCATTAAATACAACCATAAAAACCTTTAGTACGCATTGGTTCATGTTTCTTAAGACGTTCAAGCAAGTTACCGAATAGGAAGTTAGCCAGTTTTCTTAAGCCTAACATAGATAAACAATCATCCAATACAACTAATAACACACTAATAACCAATAATCAATAGCTAGGTTTCATTAGATCTAAGCAAACACAAGATAAATCTAGCCTAGCATGTTAAACAAAAGACAAGAACAAGAACAAGATAGAATCAAACAACACATAGACATATTGAATGATTAATTGATAACTTATCTTCAATGTAACATGGAAGATCTCAAGGCAAAAAGCCTTGAGAAAGCTGCTAAAATCGTCTTAGGGTTTTCACACACAAAGTTCCCCAATAAGTTCCACCCTCATGACAAAAAAATTGCAAAACTATATATAGACTTTCAGATCTGACGGCGTCACGTTATGGAGTGTGACGCCGTTACCTCGCCGCTTTTAGGGTTCCCGGATGGCCTTCTTGACGCCGTCCCTCTTTAGCTCTCCAAAATCCGTTCTGGCTTATCAAGGCTTGACGCCGTCAGAATTAGGCGTGACGCCGTCCCTCTTTAAATTAAGCCGTGACGACCTTGATCACTCCAAAGGGTGACGCCGTCAGAATTCCCATGCAAATTTCTCTGGCTTATCATGAGTAATTTTCACATCCACCTTTTTCTTGCCAAGCCATGACGCCGTCCAGGGCAATCCCTGACGCCGTCCAAGGTACTTTTCAGCCGGTTTTTGAGACTTTGTCGTTTTCTTCACTTTTATGCTCCAAAAACGTCCAAAATGCTTCCTTTTCCAGATTTCTTCTCCAAAGTACCTAAAATGACAAAAGGAACGATTTAGGGCAATATTTGATCAAATAAATACGATTTAGGGCTTAAATGACCCTTTAAAAGTGGTACACTTTTCGCTTCATCAAATACCCTTACACTTGAGATTTGCTTGTCCTCAAGCAAATGCGCTTTTATTCTAATCAAAATACAAGTTAGGGGTCATTTAATGCTAACATAAAAGTAAGTACAACAAATATTCGTTCCACTTTAATCATAATAAGCACGGAGATTACAGACTAGCACCTCACAAGTAGTGTTTAGATACTCACATCTCTCAACTGTCATCAAAATAAATCTCATAAATGAAAACGGATAATATCTCTCACTACCTGTCATAGCAAATAGATTACCATAGGCTTGGGAAAGGATCGAAAACCTCCTCCACTAGGCGTAAGCACCTAAGATAAACTATCAAAGAGGGCTTTTAAATGGGTTATAACGTTAGGTGTAGGGAAAAGGAAAACACGGTTTTGTTGGATAAAGGATATTTTACTGGTGGCGAGTTAAAGATCTTGATTAATTACATGTACTATACAATGTTGCTAAGCCAAGACTCGACTCAATCTTAAGCTAAAAACAAAATAACAAAAACATAAAATAAACATAAAATGAAACGGGATGGTAGTCCGTATATTTAGCACATATGGGGGTAATAAATGATGTTCTTCCCCATTACTCCATTACACTAGTACTTTACCCATGAGTCCCAATCGTCCCAAAACAATATGTACAAGGATATGACTCGACTTAGCAACCATGTAATCAACTAGATAATTAACTTGGGTTTAAACAAATGTTGTCACAATAATGCACTAAAAATGAGTGCATACAAGGTAGGCTAAGGCGATTTGGGTGTACATTTTAGTGGGGCGTAACAAATTCTTCCTTTAAGTAAAATGCTTAAAGGTCGAAACGAAAAGATAGGCTCTGAGGGGTGTACTAGGGGTATCGTGTACTAAAAATGAGTACAACGCAAAGGGTGTGGGAGAATTACTTGACCAATGTAGCCAAAGTAATTATAACAAAAACACAGGTGTAAAACAATGGGTTAATCCTAATGCCTCTTATCATGTAGTAAATCTAACTACACGAATGTAGTCTCACTTGTGGCCTCGGAATGGTCCTAACGCAAGTTCTAGAATCTAAGTGCTACCGATACACACATCATAGCATAAATGCTTTTCCTACCAATTCTAGGGGCGAACCTCACATATTTGGGGGTGGAAAATTTTTTTTAGTGGTACGGTTTTTTGTGCTAGTCATATAACTCCTATCCGTGAGACGCTCATTAGAACTAAAGTTTCACTCCTAAATGTTGTAAAAAATTTTAAATTTGGCACTAAAATTACCCTAACAGGTATTTATCTCTGTTTTATTACACATCTATTATTAAACAAACAAAAATCAAGCATAAAAGCATTCTCTGAAGTATCGTACTTTTACCCCCCCCTTACACTTAAGATGAACATTGTCCCCAATGTTCAAATAACAAGATGTAAAAGAAAAAAGTAAAAGAATGAAATCAAATACTCCCCTGATTCGCTCGGTGGATAATGAAGTAACACGGTTAGATCTTCTTCCAAAGAGAATGTAAAAGCTCCATGACTAATGCATCGCCAAAAGCTTGATCGAAAACATTTCCTTGTCCAAAATAACCTGTTAAACCTGAGAAAACAAACACGAAAACCTGCATAACATTGGCGGGATAAACTCTATATATAAGGATATAATGCTTGTGAAATGATAATTTTGCAGATTCCTGGAGATTATAAGTTATAGATTTAATAAAAACTTTTTATGAAAACAAAACTTTCAAAAATTTTCAGAAAATTAAACCTGACGCCGTCAGGTTTTAAAGCCTGACGCCGTCAGAAATAATCTGACAGAATTCTCATGTTAAGTTTCCGGAAAATTTTTGGAAAAACCTATACCTTACTTCCTGGAAATCCTGCAAAACATCATTATGACTTGATACAAGCATTTGACTCAAACAAACACTAATATGATGTTCATTTATTATTATTATGATTCATGTTCATTTGTGTTCTAAATAAACCGATTTAGATTTCCCTTACACTTAACTTTTGCAAAATACCTTTATATGTAGTTAAGACGCAGTTAAAAACAAGATAAAGCATTTTCACAAATTAGTTTTTGAACATGAATTAATAATAATAAAACTTAAACACACATACGGAAACAAATAAAATCAAACAAACAAAGAATTAAACACACAAAGCAAATAAAACTTGGGTTGCCTCCCAAGAAGTGCTTTTCGTTATTAACGAGTCTTGTAGCTAGACTTAAAGTCACGCTACCCTATGTAAGTAAGCTCGTCTTCGAGGACGTCTTTAGGGTTAAGCTTGGATTGAAGTTTCCTATTGGTCCGCTTAGTACGATATATCCTTTCAAACTTCTCTCCATCCGGGTCATACAATGTCATCTTAATATGCCATGACCCATCTCCATCTTTGGGTGGTTTGTCCCAATCCCACTTATGATCATCGTCCTCACAATTCAACTTATTCATCCCTAGGTTAATTGGCAAAACTCCTAGGAAATCGATCATCTTCCTAAAAACTAGAGGATCTTCAAACGGATCCAATTCGGTGTCCCTAGCCAAGAGTTGCTCTACCGTATGTGTTCGGTTAACAAAGTCCTCTTCTAGGTAAAATGGGCGTTGGGGTCCTATGAAGTCTCTATCGATCCAAGGTCCATATCTAGATGGTCTCCTATTTGATTCTAACCAATGGGGTGTCGGTTCCTCACTAGTATCATAGGCATGTTTCTTAACATCATAGACTGACCAAGTATCTCCTTCTCCTACCGCTATCTTGGATTCCTTACAATCAATCATAGCACTAGCGGTCGCCAAAAATCCTCTACCTATCAACAAGGGGCATGTAGGGTCGCTAACCATATCAAGGACGTGGAAATCGGCTAAAATGGTTAGTTTTCCAATGTGCACTAACACGTCCTTAACTACTCCAACCGGGTAAGCAACACTTCCATCCGCTAAGCCTATTATCACCTCGGTTTCTTCAAGTTTTCCTAGTTTTAGAGAGGTGTAGAGAGGTAACGGAAGTAGGTTAAGGCTTGATCCAAGATCGGCTAATGTGTCATAAACCTCCGAATTACCGATCTTGCAAGGTAGAACAAATAAGCCCCGATCATCTAACTTCTTAGGTAGCTTGTTTTGAACAAAGGCGGTCCCTTTTTCGCCTAACTTGAGCTTCTTCTCATCCAACACTTCAATAACCGGACTTTCAAGGTGGAGCTCCTTGAATTCTTCGTCAAGGTTTTGAGTGGGAGGTGTTTCAACTACAACTTGGGTTTGTTTGAAACACGTGCTCATGGAATTGACCGAATAATATTGTGGACAAGAACTAGGAGACGTAACCGATGAAACGGCGTTGACGTTTAGTTTCGGGTTCTTGACCGTGTTGCTAGGGAGTGCTCCCATTTCTCGGTCATTGAGGGCTTTCAACAAAGTGTCAATCTTATTGGTCATCTCGCTTTGTTTTTGTTTGAAATCGGCTTCAAACTTGGCTAAACGAGCTTCTTGAGATGCCATAAATTGAGACATCAATCCTTCAAAGTTATCGGTACTACCATTGCCGGAAGGATTGTTGTTGAAAGTACGGTTCGAGTTGGAACCGCTTGATTGGAAACGATTAGGTGGGTTGGAAGAATTGGTTTGTTGTGTGTTTTGGGTTTGTTTCCACCTAAGGTTCGGGTGATTTTTCCATGAGGGGTTGTATGTATCACCGTAGGGGTTTGGCTCGGGTTTGAAAGTGTACCACTTGTCTCCCGCTCCGTCGGTACGCGAGGATGCGTAGTCCGCAAAAGCTTGTTCGGGGAGTTCCATGCAATCACGAGTGTCGTGGGGACCACTACATAATTCACATGAAGAAGTGATTTTGTTCACTTGGCTTGAAGGTTTCGGATCCTCGTAGGATTTCATGAGAAACTTGACTTGGTCTTCAAGTTCTATGATCCTACGGTCGGAAGTGCTTGAATTGTTCGAAGGCAAAGATATTGCCTTGACCGTTTTATTCAAATCATGGAGATCACTCCAACTTTCGTTTTCATAAAGAGCAAGATCTTCTAGGAGAGCCCATGATTGTTCCGCACTTAGATCACGTAGCTTACCACCGGCCGATTGGTCAATGATTTGCCTTGTGGAGAGGTTGATATGGTCATAGAAGATTTGGACTTGGAGCCAAAGTTCTATGCCATGGTGAGGGACTTTTTGGAGTAAGTCCTTGAATCGAGTCCATGCCTCGTAGAGGGTTTCGCCTTGACGTTGTTGGAACATCAAGATATCATTCCTTAACTTGGTAGTTCCTCTCGGAGGGAAAAACTGAGCAAGGAAACGAGTAGTGAGATCATCCCAAGAGGTGATGGAACCTGCGGGTTGACGCTCTAGCCATTGACTAGCTTGGTCCCGTAAAGAGAATTGAAAGAGACGCAGTCGGGTCGTCTCTCGAGTGGCAACATCAAGGTCTATGGAATCAACAATTTTGGGAAAGTCCTTGAGATGTTGATTAGGATCTTCAGAACGAAGTCCATGGAATGCGCATCCGCTTTGCACCAACCGGATGGTGTCGGATCGCAAGGGAGTGACATTGGCTCCTTGAGTGAGCTCAATGGTGTTTCGGTAGCCATGGTGGCTAGGACGGGAGTACTCTCCTAAAGTACGGGCTCTAGGAGGTGGTGGTTGTCGTGGTGGGTTGTTGGGATCGAGGATATTACCACCTTCCATGATGTCGGATGGTAATGGTTACGAACACAGAAACGAAGAAAAAAGATAGACTAAAGAAAACCTAGAAAAAAAAAGAAAATAAAAATCTCACTAGAAAGGAATCTAGTGAGTAGACCTATAAAATAAAAATTCAACCTAAACAATAACTATTCCCCGGCAGCGGCGCCAAAAACTTGATGCGTGGTTTTGCAACCTTACAACAGGTTTTACCTCTCGAGGGATCTCAAGAGGCTTACAACCCCACCAGGCAGTGTACCTGACCGATGTAGTATAGTGTAGTGGTAAGTACGGGGGATTGATCGTTCTCCACAGGGAATAGTATTCGTTAGGTATGAAAAACTACTCTAATAGGTCTAAGGGTGAGAGAAGATTCTTTTTTATGTTTTTATAATTTTATGAAAGCAAGTAAAATCTCGGGTTTGAAAGAGTGGGCGGAATTAGTTGCTAGTCAACTAACCCAAGTTACTACGAATGCAAATAAAATAAAATAACAGAAAATGAAAAGGTGGTAAAACTTATGTGGAGAAAAATGTGTTTACTTAGATTTCCTTACTCCCTAACTATCTTTTACCGATTGATTAGTGTGTATTAGTTGCGTGGATGACGGGTGTATTCCTTAATACCAATCGTGGGGTGGCGTACGTACTTCCCCAACTCTACAAGCTCCTACTTCACTCCTATGTCGAGCCGGCTAGGAAGCTCCTAACATGGGATCACTAGAATTCGCTTGTGCATTAAATACAACCATAAAAACCTTTAGTACGCATTGGTTCATGTTTCTTAAGACGTTCAAGCAAGTTACCGAATAGGAAGTTAGCCAGTTTTCTTAAGCCTAACATAGATAAACAATCATCCAATACAACTAATAACACACTAATAACCAATAATCAATAGCTAGGTTTCATTAGATCTAAGCAAACACAAGATAAATCTAGCCTAGCATGTTAAACAAAAGACAAGAACAAGAACAAGATAGAATCAAACACCACATAGACATATTGAATGATTAATTGATAACTTATCTTCAATGTAACATGGAAGATCTCAAGGCAAAAAGCCTTGAGAAAGCTGCTAAAATCGTCTTAGGGTTTTCACACACAAAGTTCCCCAATAAGTTCAACCCTCATGACAAAAAAATTGCAAAACTATATATAGACTTTCAGATCTGACGGCGTCACGTTATAAAGTGTGACGCCGTCACCTCGCCGCTTTTAGGGTTCCCGGATGGCCTTCTTGACGCCGTCCCTCTTTAGCTCTCCAAAATCCGTTCTGGCTTATCAAGGCTTGACGCCGTCAGAATTAGGCGTGACGCCGTCCCTCTTTAAATTAAGCCGTGACGACCTTGATCACTCCAAAGGGTGACGCCGTCAGAATTCCCATGCAAATTTCTCTGGCTTATCATGAGTAATTTTCACATCCACCTTTTTCTTGCCAAGCCATGACGCCGTCCAGGGCAATCCCTGACGCCGTCCAAGGTACTTTTCAGCCGGTTTTTGAGACTTTGTCGTTTTCTTCACTTTTATGCTCCAAAAACGTCCAAAATGCTTCCTTTTCCAGATTTCTTCTCCAAAGTACCTAAAATGACAAAAGGAACGATTTAGGGCAATATTTGATCAAATAAATACGATTTAGGGCTTAAATGACCCCTTAAAAGCGGTACACTTTTCGCTTCATCACAGAGCAATCTTCATTTAAGAAAGTAGCAGAAATGTTTTCCATTTTACTTTTATTATTAACAAGTTCTTTCAAAAACTTCCCGTAATTGGGCATTCCAGCTAGAACATCAACAAGAGGAATGTTGATTCTAACTTCTTTTAGTAAGTCAATGAACTTTCCATATTGTTCTTCCATTTTTTCCTTCCTCAAACGTTGAGGATATGGAATTCTTGGTTTATATGGTTTGAGTATTGGAGTAGGTTTATCAACTGGTGTAGAATTTGGTTCATTTTCTTTAGATTCTTTTTCTACCTCATCCTCACTATCATTTTGGACAACAGGAGTTGTTTGGGTTGGGTTAGGTGGTGGATCATAAGATAGAACACAACGAGTATATATAGCATTCACATGCTCATTTCATGTTTGAGGTGGACGATAATTTCCAGATGATGATGGTTTTGGATTGGTTTGAGTATTACTTGGCAAAGTACCAGATGGTCTTGCAGCGAATTGATCAGAAAGCTGACCAAATTTGGTCTCAAGATTTTTGATAGAAGCTTGATGATTCTTTTGACCTTGTTCAACCTTGCTTTTGAGCATAAAGAATTGATTTTTCATAAATTCGTTTGTTTGTTTTTGAGCATGCACAAATTCACGCTTGGTTTTTTCGAATTCAGATTCTTCGTTTTTTGTTTCACGAGAACGATTTTCATCGTGAAAAGATGTTTGACGGTTTTCATCACGAGTTTGGGAACGGTTATCATCCCTTGATGGACGATCTAGCCAATCTCTAGAATTCCTACCGTAATAGTTTCTACGATATCCTCCTCCTCGATATCTTCCAGAAACATAATTAGCTTCTGCTTCGGGACCTCCCATGGGTTTATCATCACACTCGGATGAGGAGTGATTTCCACCACAATGAGTACATCCCTCACAAATTTCTTTGATTTCTTTTTGGATACTTTCGAATTTGGAATCAATTTTAGAGGTAAAATCTTTCATCATATCCAAGATTTTAGAATTTTCATTTGTTGCTTCGGCAAATGCAACCGTTTTTCGTTGAGGTTTAGTTTTGGCATCTTTAGACCAATCAAGCTTAAGAAGTACACGGTCTTCTAGTAAATTGTAAGCTTCATTAGGAGTCTTATAAAGGAAAATTCCTCCAGCATCAAGTATGCCTTGAGTTACGTCATCTAGACCATGGTAAAAGATTTGGATAATATTACCACGAGACAATCCATGCCCATGACAACTTCGGAGCATGTTTTTCATTCGAAGCAAAGCTTCAACAAGATTTTCTCCTTCTTTTTGAGTAAAACTACGAATTTCACCCAAGAGTCGATCAAACATGGCTGGTGGAAAGAAACGTCCAACAAACGCTCTTCTCATTTGGTCCCAAGTTGTGATCACTCCGGGGCTTAATTCATTATACCAAATTTTCGCTTCCCCGGTGAGAGACGATGGAAAAAGTTTAAGTCGGATTGAATTTGGATCGGTAGTTCCATAACGAAACATGTCACAAATTTCAAGGAAATCGGCAATATGTTTATGTGGATCAGATTTAACTCTACCATCAAATTGGTTGTCTTTAATCATAGAGAGATGATGACCTTTGATAGTAAAATTTTCTCCTAGATTCACGGGAATAATTGCGGCTTCGGGCGTAGGAGCTACTACCCTATTGGTACCCCACATGGGTTGATCATCAGCCATTGGAAATGGTATTTCTTGAAAAAGATTAACGATTGGATGAACTTCGGAAAGGTTTTCAAATGGTGGATTTTTGGTTTTTGGAATTCTTTGATCGGGTGGAATGAATGGATTTTTCTTTTTACGAAATAAACGTTCGGGATTAGACAATGGTGAACTTAATTCTTCGTTAGAAGAACGAGTGCTCATACACGAGAAAAACGAGCCTATCAAAAAGGATTTAAAAACTAAAAAAAAAAAAAAAAAAAAAATTTTATGGACGGGCCGGCGGTATGGAATTACTGGCCGACGGTATGGACAAGTTCGAAAAGGAAATTTGAGACAGAAAGATTATACCGCCCGGTTTTGATTTATACCGACGGTTTTGGACTTAGAATTTTTTTTTTTTTTTTTTACGTGATACCGGCGGTTTGATTTTTCTGGCCGGCGGTATGGACAAACAGTAAGATTATACCGCCCGGTTTTGATTTATACCGGCGTTATGGAAGAAAAATGTAGGAATTTTTTTTTTTTTTTTTTTTTTTTTTTTTTTTTTTTTTTTTTTAGAGAGAACCTAAAGAATACGCTGAAGAGTAACAATACTAGCAAGATTAAAACTAATGAATTATTATAAGCAAAACTCACTCAAACGAGATTCAAATCCCCGGCAACGGCGCCAAAAACTTGATGTGTTTCAAGGGATATACCCGTTAGGAGTCCAAGTTTTAAAATTTATAACACGATTTACCAAAGATTCAAACGAAACACATACGAGCAAGTATACTCGTCCGTATGTAGTAAGAGATAATTTTGGTAAGCCGAGGTCGATCACTAGGATTTGTTTTGTTTGTGTGATGTGAATTTTTGCAAATAAATAGCAATCCAACTAGCAATACTAATTAGCAAGCAAATAAAGATGATGTAAATTCAATAATTTAAAGACTACACTTGCCTAGACTAGTTTGCACAATTCCTTTGACATGATTATGACATTGGTTCCATTTGATTATGACCAACAAATTAGATGGTGTTCTAATTCGATTAGTGGTGTACTAATTATATTGTTTCCCACACTTTCAATCCTCGTCAAGATTTAGAGATTATAAAAAAAAAAACAATATTTCAAAATTGATCAATCCAAGATTAACACAACTCAATTACCCGATTCACTTTCGTTTCACAAATAATTAACAACCACACTATTTAGCTTTCCAAGTTAAATTAAGTTTCTTATGAAATGGTCAATACATAAGGTAAAACCCTCATAGACAAAGGTTTACAACTAGCTTAGTAACAATGTCTTTTTCAACCCAATACATCATTAGAAATTACCCAAACTTAATAACTCTTTGGTGGAGAAAACTTCAGATAGCACAATTCGTTCTTAGTGTTAACTTTTCTTTTATATTAGAACCAATAAGTCATAACCAATCAAGTGAACCATAATTCAAACATCATCTAGGCAAGTGCATAAGGCACTTAGCCACTCATGGTAAACAAAGTAATAATCATAAGAAATTGATCACTAGTAAACATGATTGAATAGTCTTACAAAATGTTGTAAGGATGATTACAAATAATGAAGAACACTTGTGAAATAGTCAACAACGATCCGTAAGTAATTGAAGTAATGATTGATGAGATTTTAGCCTCCTTGTTCCTGCGTTTTCCTCCTCTTGTCGCCCACTTGTAAGAGAGAAATGTGACATATTTTTTTGTGGTAGTTTGTTGTATCTTGATTGTCTCTCTCTTGTTTCTTTCTTCATGTAGATATGGAGACTTCCCCTTAACCAACAAGAAAACAACTTGGGCTCCAAGTGTCATAATGATGCAGGAACTTTAGTGATTAGAAGTTAATGATTGGCCTTGGTGTTAATGATGCTTAAAATGAAGAATAAATGCAACTCTTCATATCATTTTTTCTGCATACCTCAGGTATGAAAATGTAGAACCTGGGTATGGATGGCTATACCTCAGGCAGGAATTCTAATACTTCGGGTATGAGCTCCCCTTCTTGAAACCTCGGGTACAGAAACTAAAACCTTGTGTATAGACCAAGTCTTGAACATAACTTTCAACTCAAAGCTAGCATATAATTCCCACTTGTGACACACTTCTTGGCACTAATTCTTGAATTCATTTCCACATCTTTCTCTTGAACTTGAACGTAATCATAGCATGAATCTTTGTCTTGAATGAAAAACTTTACTTCGCGCATATTTACTTGGTTTTGTCGACTTTTCTTTATCTTTTCCTCTATTTCCTTCGACATAGTTGTACCTGAACCTAAACACATCTTTTGCACCTTTTAAGTGTAATATGTTCATAAATACAACCAAATAACATGCATAATCATAAGAATAATGCTATAAAAACATGTTCAAAATGAGCGTTATCAAGGCCAGAAGTTTGCTGATGATGACTCTTCCAAATGATCAGCTTCTAAATTTTAGCAAGTTCAAAGATGCTAAAACATTGTTTGAGTTTATTGTTGCAAGGTATGGTGGGAATGATGCCACCAAGAAGACCCAGAAGACTCTTCTTAAGCAGCAATTTGAAAATTTCTCCTCGACAAGCAATGAATCACTGGATAACATGTTCAATAGGCTTCAAAACATTGTAAGCCAACTTGCTGTTCTTGGTGTAGAAATACCTCAAGAAGATTTAAACTCCAAGTTCTTAAGGAGTTTACCAACTGTATGGGCTATGCATGTAGTTGTCCGGAAAAACAAGCCAGAAATTGATTCAATAAGTTTGAATGACTTGTACAACAACTTCAAAATTGTTGAACAAGATGTGAAGAAAGCTGGAGGTGTTACTTCAAATACTTGGAACATGACATTTATGTCTTCTCCTAGTAACTCAAGGCAAGTTGATGAAGAAAAGATTGATGTAGGAGTTAGTACTGGTGGCTCAAACATTGGTACTGCTAGTTCTTCAAGCAGTACTTTTGGTATTTTGGATGAGAAAAAATGATGTGTTTTTCTCACAAGCCAAAATGATGGGTCTATGCTTACTCATGAAGATCTCCAAGAAATCAATGATGAGGATTTGGAGGAAATGGATCTTAAGTGGCAAATTTCTCTCCTTAGCATGAGGGCTAGGAAGTTCTATCAAAGGACAGGGAAGAAGCTAACAATCAGCAGCAATGATACTGCTGGGTTTGACAAGTCCAAAATAGAATGCTACAATTGTCACATGAAGGGGCACTTCTCAAGAGATTATAAAAGACCTAGGCAGCAGGATGGTAAAAGCAGAGGTTATGGGAGCAAGTCCAAGACTGTGGAGGTAAATGAGTCAACATCAAAAGCTATGGTAGCTATTGATGGTTTGGGGTATGACTGGAGTTTTATGGCAGATGAAGAGGAAGCTTCTCCTCAGATGGCTCTCATGGCATTCACCAACTCTGAGGTACAATCTGCAAATATTTGTTCTAAAACATGCTCTACTCTTAAAGAATTAGAAATCTTAAGAAAGCATTATGACGAACAAAAGAAAGAACTAGAAAAGACTGAAATTAATTTGTTATCTCATAAGCATGTTGTAGCTGTTCTAGAAGAACAGATCATACACTATAAGACAAATGAATCAACTTTCACTAATACAAAAGCAATTCTTGAAATGGATTTGATGTTTAGAGATTATGAAATTGATGTTTTGAAGTTTAGATTGGAAAATGCCACAAAGGCTAAAGAAAACATTCAACTAAGTGTAGAAACACTAGAACATGCCTCTAAGAGTGTACACAAAATAGTTGAATATCAAATAGTCAACAAGGCTAAGTCTGTGTTAGGTTATAAAAGTGTTCCACCTCCTTACAGAGGAATCCCTTCACCCCCAGGAATAGATCTAGAACATACAGGTTTACCTGAGTTTCAACTACCCAAGTTAGAACATGGTCCTAAGCCAAAAGATAATGAAATAGTTGAAAATCCTGTAAAAGTGAGTGAACCATTTGAGAGTGCAAGTGACACTTCACTCTCTGAGGGCAAGGTGTCCTCTAGTAGAAATTCAGATAGAATAGTCATTGAGGACTGGATTTCTGATGATGAAGAAGATGAACAGGTTATGTCTAAACCTGAAGTGGTTAAGAAAGCAGAAACAAGTGTTCCTAAGATAGTCAAAAACAATACTAATAGGCCTAAAATCAATGTTAAACATGTTAGACAACCAGTAAAATATTGTGAGCAATACAGAACCACTAACAAGCCCAGTGGTAACCAAAGGAATTGGAACAACCTCAAGTCTCACCAACTAGGTGATGACTTTGTCTTTCATAACAAAGCTTGTTACACTTGTGGTAGTTTTGACCATCTTGCAGCTTTCTGCAACCAATGGGTATCTGGGTATTCCAGCAATAGGGTGAATTTAAAAAGGCATACAACCAAAAGTCACTCTAATTTTCCCAGAACAATACCCAGAGCAGTTTTATTAAAGTCTGGACCAAAAGCAGTTTCTACTGCTAGACAAAAAGTTTCTACTGCTCAACAAGCAGTTTTTACTGCCAGACCTTTTAACTCTGTTTACCCAAAACCAGTAGTTCAAAATGCAAAAACAACTTTCAAATATGCATCTAAGACTGCTCAAAGGTCTTTTCAATCGAAATCAGTAGTTCAAAAACGAATTTGGAAACCAAAAGGTGCAACTGCAAAGCTAGCAGTTCCTACTGATAGGCAAGCAGTTCATACTGCGGCTAGAGAAAAGAGGGAAAATGCTGTTAAGGCCTCAGCATGTTGGATTTGGAGACCTCTTAAATCCAATGGTGCATCAACTATTCTAAAGAGATTTGATTTTATTGATGCACGAGGCAAACCCAAGTCAGTGATGGCTTGGGTACCCCAAGGAAACTAATTTCCTTATTTATGTGCAGGGACATTCTCAAGCTGATGTTGAAGATCAAGGATATGCAGATAGTGGGTGTTCCAGGCACATGACAGGCAACATGTCTTACCTCTCAGAATTTCAATCATTTGATGGAGGATATGTTACCTTTGGGGGAGGAATTGGAGGCAAAATTACTGGTAATGGTACTCTTAAAACCGGTAAATTGGATTTTGAAGATGTGTACTTTGTACAAGAACTTAAGTATAACCTATTTAGTGTCTTACAAATGTGTGACAAAAAGAAAAAAGTTCTTTTTACTGAAACTGAATGTCTTGTGCTGTCTCCTGATTTTAAGATGCCTGATGAAAGTCAAGTACTTCTTAAAATTCCAAGAAAGGGCAACATGTACAGTGTTGATATGAAGAACATTGTTTCTAAAGAGGCTCTTACTTGTTTGGTTGCAAAGGCCACATTGGATGAATCAATGTTATGGCATAGGAGGCTTGGTCACATTAATTTTAAAACCATAAATAAAATTGTTAAGAATGGTTTGGTAAGAGGTTTACCTAAAAAACGATTTGAAAATGACCAAACATGCATTGCTTGTCTTAAAGGCAAACAACATAAAGCCACTTGTAAGCCCAAGATTTTTAACTCTATTGATACACCACTGTTTATGCTTCATATGGACTTATTTAGACCAACCAATGTGAGTAGTATTATGCATAAGAGATATTGTCTTGTTGTCACTGATGACTATAGCAGATTTACATGGGTTTTCTTTTTAGGATCTAAGGATGAGACACCTAGCATCCTTAAGACATTTATCACTGAAATAGAAAACCTAGTGGAAAAAATGAGTAAAAGTCATTAGATGTGATAGTGGGACAGAATTTAAAAATAGAGTTATGGATGATTTCTGCAAAGAAAAAGGTATTAGGAGAGAATTTAGTATTGCTAGAACTCCTCAGCAGAATGGAGTTGCTGAAAGAAAAAATAGGACACTCATAGAAGTTGCTAGAACCATGTTAGCTGATTCTAAGTTGCCTATAACTTTTTGGGCTGAAGCAATTCATATTGCTTGCTATGTCCATAACAGAGTTTTAGTAGTTAAGCCTCACAATAAGACACCTTATGAGCTTTTTAGAGGTAGAACTCCTGCTTTAGGATTTCTAAGACCTTTTGGGTGTCATGTGACCATTCTGAATACCTTAGACCATCTAGGTAAGTTTGATGGCAAAGCAGATGAAGGATTCTTGGTTGGTTACTCTCTCAATAGCAAAGCATTTAGAGTATACAACACAAGAACTAGGAAAGTTGAAGAAAACCTGCATATAGAATTTTTAGAAAACAAATCTAATATAGCAGGTGATGGTCCAAAATGGTTGTTTGATCTTGAGTCTCTAACCCAATCAATGAACTATGTGCTTGTTGTTGCAAGAACTAATGATTTTTCAGGTTCACAATCTGATGATGCAACAAATGAAGTAGGCTTGGGTAAAGAAAAGGATCAAGATTATGTGTTGATGCCAATATGGACAAATGTGGATTCAACTTCAATGAATGGTGAACCTTCTTCTGATCATGCTAAAGAAGGTGTTGAAGGTGAAAACAATATAGATGGGACAAAGGAACAATAGAATCAAGTCAACAGTACAATCATTATTCCTACTGTTGAGCCAACAGTTCATACTGCTGAGACAGAGCAAGGTACTGCTAGGCCAAATGTTTCCATTGCTGGCCTATCAGATACTGATACAATGGATTTCTCAGAAGATGAGGTGGATCTTGGCAATCTCCCTCATAACTATCAAGTTCCTACTACACCACACACAAAGATTCACAAAGTCCACTCCTTGGACAATGTAATTGGTAATGTGCAATCTAGTGTGAAGACAAGGAAGTAACTTCAGTCTTCAGACCAACAAGGGCTTCTAGATTCTCTTTATGCAACAAAGCAGCATGAAGATGCAAACTATTGCTTATTTGCATGTTTCCTCTCTCAAGCAGAACCCAAAAATGTACTTAAAGCCTTAGAGATTCAAGCTGGGTAGAAGCTATGCAAGAAGAGCTTCTCCAATTTAAAATTCAGAAGGTATGGGTGCTAGTGGATTTACCCAAAGGTGTAAGGGTAATTGGAACCAAATGGGTTTTCAGGAATAAAAGGGATGAAAGGGGTATTGTAATAAGAAACAAGGCTAGACTTGTAGCCCAAGGATACACACAGGAAGAGGGTAATGACTATGAAGAGGTTTTTGCTCCAGTAGCAAGAATTGAGGCAATTAGGCTTTTCTTAGCTTATGCTTCATTCATGGGCTTCACAGTTTATCAAATGGATGTCAAGAGTGTCTTTTTGTATGGTACTATAGAAGAGGAGGTGTATGTGTCACAACCTCCAGGTTTTATTGATCCAGATCATCCTGACAAAGTTTACAAAGTTGTGAAAGCTCTGTATGGTCTACACCAAGCACCAAGGGCATGGTATGAGACATTGGCTTCTTATTTGCTTGAACATAGATTCCAAAGAGGCAAGATTGATCAGACATTGTTCATCAAGAAGGACAAGGAGGATATCTTGCTAGTACAAGTGTATGTTGATGACATTATCTTTGGATCTACAAGGAAGGAAATGTGTGTAGAGTTTGAGAAACTTATGCATGATAAGTTTCAAATGAGTTCCATGGGGAAACTTACTTTCTTTTTGGGTCTACAAGTCAAATAATCAAGTGAAGGCATATTTATCAGCCAAGATAAATATGTAGCATAGATCCTAAGAAAGTTTCAGTTTATTGATGCAAAAGTGGTGAGCACTCCAATTGATCTAGACAAACCATTACTCAAGGATGCTGATGGAGAAAGTGTAGATGTGCACACATACAGATCTATGATAGGATCCTTGATGTATCTTACATCATCAAGACCTGATATCATGTTTGCTGTATGTGCCTGTGCAAGATTTCAAGTGACTCCCAAAGTTTGCCACCTAACAGCAGTCAAGAGGATCTTAAGATATCTTAAGGGTCAACCTAAATTGGGCTTATGGTATCCAAGGGAATCACCTTTTGATCTGATAGCATTTTCAGACAGTGATTATGCTGGTGCAAGCTTGGACAGAAAATCAACAACTGGAGGATGTCAATTCATTGGATGCAGACTCATCCCATGGCAGTTGAAGAAGCAAACAGTTGTAGCAACTTCAACAACAGAAGCTGAATATGTAGCTGCTGCAAGTGGCTGTGGTCAAGTGCTTTGGATTCAAAATCAACTTCTTGACTATGGGTACAATTTCATAAACACTGTCATTTATATTGATAACAGTAGTACAATTTGCATCATTAAAAATCCAGTGCATCATTCCAAAACAAAACACATAGAAATTAGGCATCATTTTATAAGAGATTGCGATGAGAAGAAATTAATTCAAGTTGTTAAAATGGATTCTGATCAAAACTTTGCAGATCTTCTCACAAAAGCCATTGATGTAGGCAGATTTCAATACTTAATTGCAAGTATTGAGATGCTTAATCCTTAAATGTTTTCAAAATGTGTGGTTTTGTATATAATTGGATTTGTACTGCTACACTGAAAATTAGTACTGCTCTTTCAAAGTTTATACTGATAGTACTAATTTAGTTTGATTATTCATACTGTTAGTCATAACTTCATTCAAATAATAAGAAGATTCTTTGTCTTGTGTTTTCTTTGGTTTTGGTCTAACAAATTGCAGGATGATTAAGCAAACTGATTGGATTTTTGTTTTGAAGTATGAAGATCTTTTCACAACAACAAATGGTATTTGGTTCACCATGTCTAATCCACATCAAGAACCAACTAGTCCAAAACAAACAGCTATTGGAAAATACATCTCAAATCCGTTTGTGGTTGATAGTTTACCAAAAACTATATGGTTTTTAATCTCACCATACTTTACAGTAAAGAGTTGACTAGTCCAAAGCAAACGGCTATTGGTAAAGACATCTCAAATTCATTGATAGCTGATAGTTTGCTAAAAACTATAAGTGGGCAGTGATGTTTTCAAATCCAAATTAAGTTTATACGGCTCCTTTGAAAGTGTTTTTCATAAACAGTTTGTACTGATTGATCAAATCTTTGTACTGCTCTTTGAAAATTTTCTCCATTGCTTCCTCACAAAACAGTTCATTTTAACCCAAAGCTTTTTCAAAATCTCTTTTCAAATAAGAAAATAGCTTCAACAGGGTATGATGGGGAGGTAGCACAAATTTTGACAGTATTCTCAAGAATGGCTCAGAAACTCATCATATGATGAATTATGAGTCAATGTCCCATGATTCACCTCTCTTAGAAGGTAACACATCTGGAAGTGATGAGGACAGAATGCAACTCAAAGAATTGATGGATACATGTACATGATTGTCTAATAAGGTGAACAAATTAGAAGATGATCTTAGAGGACAATCAAAGAAGTCAGGTTCAGATGATGCTAAGGGATCTTCCAAACAGGGGAGGATGAAAGATTGTGGATGTATATGCTTAGAATCAGGGGAGTAAAGACAAATTGATCATGGTTCAAGAGTGCATGAGTCGGCTAAAAGCATCATCATTTGTTGTAGTCAGCTTTTTGAGAATCCAACATGTCTCATTATTCAGCCAATAATGAGAACAAGCTCCAATTTCAGATGATGGATGCTGGGAATACATCTCTCTTCTTCGACTATTTATATTCAAATGAAGAAAGTTCTACTTCAGGGGAGGCAAGAAGATCAGATTTTGACTCTTTCAGTTTCAATTTCAGTTCACTATGTTTATTCACCACTTGCATGGCTTGCTGAGAGGTGAGTGTTTGAAAGAATCCCTTCATCATCAAAGTTGAAATATAATTGAAAAAACTTGTTGATTTACAGAGAAATCACAAGTTTAGGGGAGGATTGTTGGGAATTATATTCAACAGCACAATCTATCAAAGTCTAAGTATGGATTCTACTGTTGGTGTTGCTGAAAAGATAAGGAAAATACTCTAAGTCAGATACTACTGCTCGTTCAACAAATCCTACTGCTAGTGCATTCATTCTACTGCTGGTGTATTGTTGAAGACTGATCAAGTTATAACTAGCAGTACTAACTTAAGTTAGTACTGCTGGTGCAAAAGAAAGTACTGCTTAGTGGATGTCTGACGTGTTTGACTTTGCGCTAATATGGTTTTCTGTGCCGATTAAGTCAAGAATAGTTGGTAGATACTTAACTTGTATATATCTTCCTTGGAATTATAAAAAGGAGATATTAGGTATGGTACAAAAGAAATAATACAAGTTAGGATACTTACACACTCAATACTCAAGTGTGTTGTATTATATTTATTAGATAGAAAGAGTGTGTAAGTAAGATATAAGATACGCATGCAACACACACATCGAAGAAGAACAACTTAGTGAAAATCTCAGTCATTAGAAAAGTGTTCTCTTTGTAATAGATTCAAGGTTATTTGTAACCCTAGTGATATCAAGATCACTCGTATTATTTGTTAAATAATATTGAATCGTTTGGTTTCATACTATCTTTGTTCATTGTTCATTATACTCATCATTGTTCCAAATATCAAACCCGCTTGTCTTCTTCTAAGTGTGCTCAAGTTGATTCCGCATATTTGAGCATATTCACTCGTAGTATCTCATACACATTATAAAGGACTAACACCCTTTGTGTATTCGTTAGCATCATAAAATCCTCACATAATAGTTTATCTAAAATCTGTCACAATCTATCGATTTTCCTGCTAAAAATACAAGATATGGGATTGCTAAGGAACAAACTGATTCATCATCTACAAAAGCTGGAGTTCAGCAACTTTCTCTACATTCATCAAGTTCTCTTTCGTAACTTTCATTATTAAAATTCTATGATTCTAGCCCAGTATAAACTGTTTTAGAACTTCTATGCGTATCTGCTTTATTTGCTACAACCCCCATACCACCTTTCACACTTGAATAACTACTCAAACAAAGTATTTCACCACCACCTCTGCCATCATCTAAAGATTTCACTCCCCCGTCCCAACCAATTGAGCTCGGAGAGAGAGCAAGGGCCGCTATTATCCGATACCACTCCTTACCACAGTCACCCCCTCCTGATTTCACTCCTCCACTACAAGTATTCAAGATAGGAGAAAGTCCACAAGAAACAATGGACCGACAGCCTACCATTTCTACCCTCAGGACACGTATGGATCAAGTCGATACTGCTTTAGGTCATCTCGCTGAGCTACCTCTCGAGCGCATAGAGACGATGGAGTATACAGCTGAGGACCTAGTTACTAGCCAAACAACCATGCAGCTGAAGTTAGACATCTTAGACACCGGGATAAAAGAGAAGACAAACGATTTGGAGGAATGTCATGGACAGCCGAGATAAGAGATACCTTTAATATATGATAATGAGTTGAATTTAATACAGGAGATGATGAAACGGAGAACTGATGATAGCTCAAACTAGGATTACCACACTAGAGACAGTAGTGGGAGATATCCATGAGTATATACAGATCCTTCTCAGCAAGATTATTGATGGATTGTATTTTGGTGTGATATTGTGAATTGGGAGGTCGGGATGATGAAAGAACATCACCTCCATGGTTAGAGAAAGTGAGTAAACTTGGTGTTTTTATTAATGAAAGTGAAAGGATAACAATACACACACAAGCTCACCCCTCCAAGGAAGTATAGAGGGGTATTTATAGTCACTCAAACATATGACTTTACAATAATTACACTTCTAGTCCATGTGTTTGAGGCTTAATAAATAACTAATGTAATCTGTGAGATCCTGTAAAAATCCCTCGTAAAAAATCTCACTGATTAATGATAATCTCAACTTACTGTTTAATAAAACCCATTTTTATGGGGAAATTTAAACTTTTCTCTTATTGCTATCGATATCACGTTATGTTTCGTGATATATATTAAATAGCAACCTTACTCGAAACACAATTAAATCACGGGATTCCATTCTCACTACATTTAAAAACTTCACAAATAATAATAGTTGATAATGATAAAACCCTACACAAAGATATATGCACTCTTCCTAATCATTCTTAATTATTTCACTTAGTTAACACATATTACTAATAAACTCTTCACTAATTTATTTCAAAATCGAATGGGCTACATCATCCTCAGCCCATTACACGAACCAGCCCACTGATTCAAGCCACTTCCAATTCGATTTCTAACTTGTGAGTTTATGTAAGAATCGACCAGCCACGCCTCTTCAAAAGCGACTCGATATCTTTCAAATCTTAAACGTAACCCTCGAATATTTTTACACAATCTCATACACAACCCGCTATATTATTCGTATGCCAAATTTTGGAAACTCAAGTCGAGAAGTGATATGGTTTTGAGGACCCTTTCGTTTGTCCCGATTCACCCAACTCGACATATGTGAAAATCACAAAACCCAACTAATTCAAACCCGACTTTTTCCTAGGCCTTCTCGATGATAATATTGGCACAGCATGATGTTAAGGAAACATTGAGGACGGAGCTTCATGAAGTCACACGGTAAATCTATCTAACACCCATTTCAATATTAATCGAATATGGATATAGTCCAACAACATAAGACAAGCCCTATAAATCTTCCCATACCTCCTGATGATTGCTAAGTCAGCCAAGGCAGCAGTAACGTGTATAACTTGCTTAACCCACTTGACACTCAATTAATAATATCAATCGAATATGTATATAAACCAACGACTAGAGACAAAGTTCTACCAATCCTCTCCATGCTTTCCCATGATTGCTATAGCAGAAACATGCGAATATTTTCTGTCACTGTACAGTAAAGAGACATGATTAAGCTTGAGGGCAATCAAGTCAAAAACATTGTGTGGTTTATCTCTATAAAACCCACTCATTTCTAGCAACCTTCACTGCCAAATTTATACACATTTCATTCTCATTTCTCACTTATCTCACCCTCACTAAAAATGTTAACAACTTAGAAGCAACTTTTGTCTCACCATAGGAAGCAATCGAGTAAGGAAGTAATACGTAAAAACGTATTCGAACCCAACAAGCCCACTGCCTCCTTCTTTTGTTTCGTTCGATCATCACTGCCTTCTTCACCACCTTTTTCTAAGGTGTAGTAAGTATCCTATAACCCTCATGCTCTCATTTCTCACATCCACACATGCATGCATTTTACTTTTACACTCGAACGTATAAATATTTCTAGTTTAGTTTACATGCAACTTCTTTTCGTATAACCCACATGTTGTGTCGAAAAACTCCATCAAGAAAGGCTAGAATTCGATTCACAATACCACTCTCACGTTTACACTTAAACACGTGCATCATTAGAACGTATCATTTATTTTTGCCAAGGGTCGTATATGCTCTTTTATTCGAATAGATTGCATGAAATCATCTGTTTATAACTCTCAATGAGGGCAAGTTAAAAACTACACTAGTACATGTTAGAAATACATGCATGCACTCTCTCTTTTGTTTTTCAACTCGAACGTACCCTTTCCTGTTCGCATATTATTTTTGGATTCATGATAACCTAAAGGCGTGACATGTAGCCACTAAGGAGGATTTAGAGATCATTCACACTTCACTTTCATGCATAAGCATCACATTTCATGCAACCATCGAACAAGTAAACCATTTATACCACACGCCAAGACTTAACTGGAAAACACTAAACCATTTTCTAAAAAATTTAAAGTCGAATCAACCCAAGTAGGCTAGAAATCAAGTCCATATATCGCTATCTAATTGAACGACCACGTTCTATTTTTACAAGACCCATTTCACAACGTGACTAGCTACATTTTTGTATAAACATCTTACAAAAATAATCATGTTCCAACCCCTTAAAACTGCCCAAGTAAAGCGTATAAATCATATATTTTGAAAAACCACTAAAAACCCATACCGGGCTAAAGTTGTAATCGTTAAGGGCCCATTTAAGGGAGGAATAAGCTACTGACCAAATAAGCTAGTGAAATAAGCTTCATTTATCTTAAATATAACTTATAAAAAGTCGCCCACTTTTTCTTTACCATTTTGACATTTTTGGACTAAAAATGTAACGCAAACTCACTTAGAAGGACTAAAACTGCCAAACTGTGAAACATGTGGACTGAAGTTGTGAAAACAGTTTATAAAGGACTTGAATTGACCATTGAATTAATTCCAAACCTTATATGGATATTTGGACTATTTTTGGACTAATATTGAACTTTGGGCTAACGAAGGACTAACAACGTAACGCAAACACGGTTAGGATAAAAGTGTAAACCTAGGAAAGGACAAACTATTTTCACTTGACATTATTATTTTATTTTTCACCACCACTTCACATGCATTCATTACATTCTAGTTACATATATTAAATTTTCGTTAATTATTAAACGATTTCACTCGCATATCATTTCATCATATTTTGAGAAGATAATACCTCGAGTCAAGTGACATAAGAATCAAGATAATATCAATGTATGATTTTATATTAACTTGAGGCATTTTAAGCATATCACACTCACATCACCAAATCGTTGTACGATTTCTCACTTTCACACTCATCATTAGTTATAAGTCGAATCTTAGACTTCCCTCATATTCAGGTTTCGTATCGAGGACGTTTCCGTGATCGTTTTCATAGATCTTATAATTCTATCTTGTCAGATACACTCCAGGTGAGTCGTGGCCCCTACTTTTAATATTTGTTTTAATAACTCTTTTGGGGGAGATACATGCTTCAACTGTTTTAAGTATTTTTATACTTTGAAAACTCTCATGATTTACTCAAAATCATCAACTATGCTTCACATGTTTTGAATCATCCTTTGGAAGGAATAAATGCTAGTTATATTTGCGAAACTGCTTGCTTAGCTTAAATGCTATATTTGAAAAATAACATTTTCAAACTACTTGTTGTAACGAGATACTGAGACTCATTTTATGCATTCATATAACAACTGAATGTACTGTTGAACTATACTATGATGTTTCTTCGCTTCAACGAGAAATAATTGCCAAAACTAAAGTGCGCATATTCTATGAAACCTCAAACCCTATATTGCCTAAGTTTAACTATATTGCCATAAAGTCCCTCGATCATGAGCCATTAATCACTGCGGTGAGCGCGAATATAGTGGACAGCTTCAAAACCTGTAAAGGCTGACGACCTATCCCACTAAATACTGGATGGAATGCCAGATGGCTAGTCGTATTTAGTCGCGATACACTATATTTGACACATAATAGGATGAGGCAATCACCTATTACTTAGGGCAAAACCATCAGTAACCCTGATGTGACTTTCGCCATTTTACGGTACTTTTGTTAACGTTTTGCGCGTCATGAGGCTTAGAGCAATATAACCTTATGAATATAAATGTTTTCTTATATATATATTCGGATACAGCTGTATTTAGTAACGACCACTCCACACTGATAGACATCAGACTTTAAACTATTGTTTTCACTATGTGATTTGAATATGTATCATGTACTTGGAACTTAACTGTTGTCATATGAGACTTAGTGTGTCTTATGATAAAGACAACTGAATGCTTGGCATACTGTACTTTTAAAAGTTGAACTATTATTTCATTGCAAGCATATAATAACGTAACTCATTTTCATTTAAACTTGAAACTTATGATCATCTGAGTTCATAAATGATTTACTCGTGGATTTTATCCAAATTGCAAACTTGCTAGTTACTTCAAGAAGTACTAGTATTTAATTCAACTATCAACTCTTGAATTCATTGAAAGAAAGTTATTTTCTATCAAACTCTACGAACTCACCAACCATTGTGTTGACGTTTTAAGCATGTTTATCTCAGGTAATCAACGGAGTAGGACAAGACACGGAGCGGGCATTTAATACTCTGATAACTTAAATGGTGTGAAAATCAAATATGTCATTCTTTTCCCAAAATTACCATACTTTTGTGGGATTTTCAAATCATATATTTCAACCTTTGTACCAAAATTTATTATTTTGAATGACATATAACTTTCAAAACGCCTTTTTCAAGCCGTTTTCTAAAATTTTGACTTCGATCCTCAGTGTAACACCTAATTATTTTCCGCTGCCACAAAACCAAATTAGGGGGTATTACAGATTGGCATCAGAGACACAGGTTATAGAGAATCAAATCTTTTCAAACATTGAACTATAACCACACTTTCAAAATAAATGATTTTACACCATACCATTTTACGCCCTCCGTGTCTGCAGACTGCCGTGCTTAATATATTACCTACTAAGATTGTTTTGTACTAATCTTTACATGCTTAATGTTTACCCTTCACACATAACACACTGTGTTATTGTACACTCGATGTTACACCCTAAACGTATGAATATTCATAATTACTGTTGCTACAGTATCATGTCTTCCAAACTAGTTGGTATCACCAAGACTACCTCTCCTACTATACATGCGTCACCTACCTACCAAATTGCACCAGATACTGAAGATCCTTATGTAAAAATGTCACAACCCCAGCATGACATAGCACTCACTCAGAAATCACCTTCGTCATCACCTACTTACTCACCTCCACGTCAGAAACTGAGAAAAACAACCGAATCCTATTCAGATGAAGATTTGATTGGTGGTCAACCAACATTTGAATCTAGACAGAGTTCACACCAAGAGATAACTTGGAAGGAGATCGAGCTAAATTCTCCTTTGCCTGATATCTCAGATTTTCCCATGCCAGATGTCCCAGAGAATGCATCCTCACCCAATTCTCATGACTACACTGTAGACACCCATGACCCCATATGGATTCGCCTTCACCAACACACCAACATACTAGATACTCACTCTGAACAGCTAAAAGAGTTACAACCATTACGATTCGAATGGTATGATCGTAACATTGATACCCTGTTCAAGAGGACAGATGCTGAAAGACGAGAAGTGTTTGATCTAGGAGTAAATGTTGGTAACATGAAGGACAATTACGAACAAGAACTTAGAAACTTGGATGCCAGAACCCGCTGTTTGGGAAGAGGCCACACCCAAACACACATTAGGATTGAGGACATCGAAAGAGAATTATGGTTAGCTAGAGACACAGCAAGAACCCAATGCCAAAAGATTGCAGCCTTGGAAAACATGTTAGCTAATCAGATGAATGCGTGCCAGGAACGTTTCTCAGCCATGGAAGCTGCACAACTGGATCTTGAGGCAGAAGTTAGACGTCCACGTCAGAGACGTAACTGATCTTAAGTATAGTTGTTGTGCTCAATAAACCAAATAGTTTTGGTTAGTATTCCATGTATCTTTCCATAATTCTGTAACTCTCAGAATTTGTAATCGAATTTTGAGATATGACAGACTCTTTCTATTATATCTTTCTGTTGTAAACAAATTCCTTCCACTGAACCCTATTATGGTGCTATAAATGCAAGGAGCCATGCAAAACCTCACCATTTGTTACTCTCGTAGGTAAACAAATGACTCCACAAGAATCAATGAGACATTAATAAAAGACCTTGTGTTGGTTGCTTTGATCAAACAAGTTATTAGAGTTATGTCCATATTGATGATTGTAACAGTGATTGTACATCAAATATACCACAACTAAACAATAAAAACTAGAAGTCCAAGAACAAATCTTCAAAAGAGAACTTGATAAAGAAAAAGTTGATGAACTTCAGCTTTTGATGAATTCGTTTGTTCCTTAGCAATCCCATGTCAAGAGATAATTATTTTACGATGTTACCCAGACACATCGTATCTCTATGATCCTCAGCTACTTTTGATTATGTATTAAGATCACGTGGTTAGCAATAATATGCAAATACCTTGTTATTTGAAATTATTCTAATAATAAAGTGAATACTAAATCAACATTTCTTGTGATGCTCATAGGAAATGGACAGCATAAATAGCGTAGTACCCACAACAACCATGATTCCTAAAACTATCAAGAAATTGAAAGTGACCACAATAGTCCACCCAAGAGATAACTACGTAGTAAGAAAAGAAAGAAAGATGGCTATACCTTGTAAGCATAACCATGAAAGTTTCATGGGGTGTAAGCCAATTTACCTAAAGGATTCAAGAAGAAGGACTAAACCTATACGCACATGTGCCCAAAGAATTAGGCAAGATATTGCACTTAAGAAAAATAACCAAAAGCGAAAACTTGAGGAGAAAAGATCCTTTATCCTCAATGAATGTGAGTTCCACAATGATGTTTGCATCCGCAATCATCTACAAGACCGCATTGACTATCTTCGCCAACAAAGGCCCAAATCAGAAGTTGGAAGAAACTGCGTCACCACTTCTACTAAAAGAGACAACTACCATGGAAAGCAACCTCTGTGCCCAAGATGTAAGTTGCATCACACCGGACATTGCATTGATAAATGCGGAAGGTGCCGGAAAACAGGCCACAAGACAAGAGATTGCAAAGCTATAAAAGGGAATGAGCAACCATCATCCATAAAATGCCATGAATGTGGTGAAATGAATCATTACAAGAGTTATTGCCCGAACTACAAAGCCCATTGGGAGCCCAAGAATTGTACAAGGGAATAAGAACTCATCGAGGAATCTCAACCATGTCGAAGAATGACCTCCATGTTAAGCAGATGAATGGATTCCTGCTGTAAAATAAATAAACTCTAGTCTAGAATTATTTAAGTTACATTTCCGTTTGTATTTACCTTAGGTACGATGGATGTAACCTAAGCGTAACAGTTATCCTTCTACCGTATGAGAACTTTACCTTGTAATATTACCATGATTATAATCTACATCTATTCCAATTTCTATTCCACCTCTTTATTCATAAATCGTTATGTAACAACACACATATATTACCCTAAGGATTTAATTAACTCCATTTTGACCAAACCATAGGTGGATACCACATTGTAAGAAATCCTCACCTAAAATTTAGGTCTATACCAAGAACATCCACACATCACTTTAGAAAATTTCTGAATTATCCTCGGTATATGAACAACAACTTTCCAAATTCTTTTGAAAATAATCAAAGGGTGTCTGATTTTGTGACAAAACTATGATAATTAAATCATATAAAATTCCTTGAAGAGAACAAGAATATCATAACAACTGCACCAAGCGTTACATCATTTGGTCCTCAATTATACATAGCCTAGCTACCTATGTATAATTTAGGAAGAATCATGTCATAAATGGAATAGTTATCTTTTCAATGTTTTAATAACAATTTTCATTCCAAAGACAAAATTTCGAGACAAAATAAATTATTCATAAACCTCACTTTTAACCGAACCCCAGTAAGATCTACACTTATTACCCATTACCTTATTATAAGAAGTCGAGAAAAGTACGAAATTAGAAACGATAAGAATTCACAACAAAATGAGGAAAACACAAATAACATAAATTTTATTAGAACCAACGAAAATTAATACATAGCGAGATGATTAACATCGGAAGTGCTAATAGTACAATGAACACAATAAAAGGCATATAGTCTTCAATAGGTTGGCCCACCATAGCAACAAAAACTACCACCAACCCAGCAATAGCAAGAGCCACCATAGGATGAAGTACCCTAATTATTCTGGAAGACAGATAAAAGCGAACCATTAACTAAACATAAACGAGATTTCATTCCACATTTATTAAAGATTACATCAACACACAATAAAGGTACATTCTAGCAACGCTACGCGAGACCCTCACCCCCAAAATTTATCCGCAAAAATGGCTAGGATTGTGAGGGGTACGATAACCAACAAGTATCCGATCAAATGGCCGGAATCTTCGCCGGGAAGGAGAGCCAAACAAGCGGCGACAAAGATGATGTACACAATGGCAACGACAATGGCGATCGGCGGCATGTTTTGTTATTTGGGAAAGTGGAACGAAAAAGATGGGTGAAAAAGGTGAAGTGGGAAAAAGAGGAAAGTTAAATAGGGAATATAGGTGGAAAAAGTATCCGTTATTTTACTATTCACGATCATTAAGTTTCAAAATCACTACCACTAAAAATCCACTAGTCTCGAATCGCTAGAACACTGAACATTAAGTGTTAAATACTTCCTACTCTCGATTAATGTTTCACCCTTCATAGACTATGAATGCATTAGTTGGCCAAACATTCAAATTTAAATTCGTCTGGTACGAATAAATCAAATTGGATCCTGTTTCCTCGATATTCAAATGAAAATCTCTCGACAACATTCTCCATAAACTCTCATCTCAGAATACTACATTTTCAACACCTATCACGGACTGAACTTCGGGACGAAGTTCAAAATTAGGGGTGGATACTGTGAGATCCTGTAAAAATCCCTCGTAAAAAATCTCACTGATTAATGATAATCTCAACTTACTATTTAATAAAACCCATTTTTATGGGGAAATTTAAACTTTTCTCTTATTGCTATCGATATCACGTTATGTTTCGTGATATATATTAAATAGCAACCTTACTCGAAACACAATTAAATCACGGGATTCCATTCTCACTACATTTAAAAACTTCACAAATAATAATAGTTGATAATGATAAAACCCTACACAAAGATATATGCACTCTTCCTAATCATTCTTAATTATTTCACTTAGTTAACACATATTACTAATAAACTCTTCACTAATTTATTTCAAAATCGAATGGGCCACATCATCCTCAGTCCATTACACGAACCAGCCCACTGATTCAAGCCACTTCCAATTCGATTTCTAACTTGTGATTTTATGTAAGAATCGACCAGCCACGCCTCTTCAAAAGCGACTCGATATCTTTCAAATCTTAAATGTAACCCTCGAATATTTTTACACAATCTCATACACGACCCGCTATATTATTCGTATGCCAAATTTTGGAAACTCAAGTCGAGAAGTGATATGGTTTTGAGGACCCTTTCGTTTGTCCCGATTCACCCAACTCGACATATGTGAAAATCACAAAACCCAACTAATTCGAACCCGAATTTTTCCTAGGCCTTCTCGATAATAATATTGGCACAGCATGATGTTAAGGAAACATTGAGGACGGAGGTTCATGAAGTCACAAGCTAAATCTATCTAACACCCATTTCAATATTAATCGAATATGGATATAGTCCAACAACATAAGACAAGCCCTATAAATCTTCCCATACCTCCTGATGATTGCTAAGTCAGCCAAGGCAGCAGTAACGTGTATAACTTGCTTAACCCACTTGACACTCAATTAATAATATCAATCGAATATGTATATAAACCAACGACTAGAGACAAAGTTCTACCAATCCTCTCCATGCTTTCCCATGATTGCTATAGCAGAAACATGCGAATATTTTCTGTCACTGTACAGTAAAGAGACATGATTAAGCTTGAGGGCAATCTAGTCAAAAACATTGTGTGGTTTATCTCTATAAAACCCACTCATTTCTAGCAACCTTCACTGCCAAATTCATACACATTTCATTCTCATTTCTCACTTATCTCACCCTCACTAAAAACTTAACAACTTAGAAGCAACTTTTGTCTCACCATAGGAAGCAATCGAGTAAGGAAGTAGTACGAAAAAACATATTCGAACCCAACAAGCCCACTGCCTCCTTCTTGTGTTTCGTTCGATCATCACTGCCTTCTTCACCACCTTTTTCTAAGGTGTAGTAAGTATCCTATAACCCTCATGCTCTCATTTCTCACATCCACACATGCATGCATTTTACTTTTACACTCGAACGTATAAATATTTCTAGTTTAGTTTACACGCAACTTCTTTTCGTATAACCCACATCTTGTTTCGAAAAACTCCATCAAGAAAGGCTAGAATTCGATTCACAATACCACTCTCATGTTTACACTTAAACACGTGCATCATTAGAACGTATCATTTATTTTTGCCAAGGGTCGTATATGCTCTTTTATTCGAATAGATTGCATGAAATCATCTGTTTATAACTCTCAATGAGGGAAAGTTAAAAACCACACTAGTACATGTTAGAAAAACATGCATGCACTCTCTCTTTTGTTTTTCAACTCGAACGTACCCTTTCCTGTTCGCATATTATTTTTGGATTCATGATAACCTAAAGGCGTGACATGTAGCCACTAAGGAGGATTTAGAGATCATTCACACTTCACTTTCATGCATAAGCATCGCATTTCATGCAACCATCGAACAAGTAAACAATTTATACACACGCCAAGACTTAACTTGAAAACACTAAACCATTTTTTAAATAATTTTATAGTTGAACCAACCCAAGAAGGCTAGAAATCAAGTCCATATATCGCTATCTAATTGAACGACCACGTTCTATTTTTACATGACCCATTTCACAACGTGACTAGCTACATTTTTGTATAAACATCTTACAAAAATAATCATGTTTCAACCCCTTAAAACTGCCCAAGTAAAGCGTATAAATCATATATTTTGAAAAATCACTAAAAACCCATATTGGGCTAAAGTTGTAATCGTTAAGGGCCCATTTAAGGGAGGAATAAGCTACTGACCAAATAAGCTAGTGAAATAAGCTTCATTTATCTTAAATATAACTTATAAAAAGTCGCCCACTTTTTCTTTACCATTTTGACATTTTTGGACCAAAAATGTAACGCAAACTCACTTAGAAGGACTAAAACTGCCAAACTGTGAAAACAATTTATAAAGGACTTGAATTGACCATTGAGTTAATTCCAAACCTTATATGGATATTTGGACTATTTTTGGACTAATATTGAACTTTGGGCTAACGAAGGACTAACAACGTAACGCAAACACGGTTAGGATAAAAGTGTAAACCTGGGAAAGGACAAACTATTTTCACTTGACATTATTATTTTATTTTTCACCACCACTTCACATGCATTCATTACATTCTAGTTACATATATTTAATTTTCGTTAATTATTAAACGATTTCACTCGCATATCATTTCATCATATTTTGAGAAGATAATACCTCGAGTCAAGTGACATAAGAATCAAGATAATATCAATGTATGATATTATATTAACTTGAGGCATTTTAAGCATATCACACTCACATCACCAAATCGTTGTACGATTTCTCACTTTCACACTCATCATTAGTATTAAGTCGAATCTTAGACTTCCCTCATATTCAGGTTTCGTATCGAGGACGTTTCCGTGATCGTTTCCATAGATCTTATAATTCTATCTTGTCAGATACACTCCAGGTGAGTCGTGGCCCCTACTTTTAATATTTGTTTTAATAACTCTTTTGGGGGAGATACATGCTTCAACTGTTTTAAGTATTTTTATACTTTGAAAACTCTCATGATTTACTCAAAATCATCAACTATGCTTCACATGTTTTGAATCATCCTTTGGAAGGAATATATGCTAGTTATATTTGTGAAACTGCTTGCTTAGCTTAAATGCTATATTTGAAAAATAACATTTTCAAACTACTTGTTGTAACGAGATATTGAGACTCATTTTATGCATTCATATAACAACTGAATGTACTGTTGAACTATACTATGATGTTTCTTTGCTTCAACGAGAAATAATTGCCAAAACTAAAGTGCGCATATTCTATGAAACCTCGAACCCTATATTGCCTAAGTTTAACTATATTGCCATAAAGTCCCTCGATCATGAGCCATTAATCACTGCGGTGAGCGCGAATATAGTGGACGGCTTCGAAACCTGTAAAGGCTGACGACCTATCCCACTAAATACTGGATGAAATGCCGTATGTCTAGTCGTATTTAGTCGCGATACACTATATTTGAAACATAATAGGATGAGGCAATCACCTATTACTTAGGGCAAAACCATCAGTAACCCTGATGTGACTTTCGCCATTTTATGGTACTATTGTTAACGTTTTACGCGTCATGAGGTTTAGAGCAATATAACCTTATGAATATATATGTTTTCTTATATATATATTCGGATACAGCTGTATTTAGTAACGACCACTCCACACTGATAGACATCAGACTTTAAACTATTGTTTTCACTATGTGATTTGAATATGTATCATGTACTTGGAACTTAACTGTTATCATATGAGACTTAGTGTGTCTTATGATAAAGACAACTGAATGCTTGGCATACCGTACTTTTAAAAGTTGAACTATTATTTCATTGCAAGCATATAATAACGTAACTCATTTTCATTTAAACTTGAAACTTATGATCATCTGAGTTCATAAATGATTTACTCGTGGATTTTATCCAAATTGCAAACTTGCTAGTTACTTCAAGAAGTACTAGTATTTAATTCAACTATCAACTCTTGAATTCATTGAAAGAAAGTTATTTTCTATCAAACTCTACGAACTCACCAACCATTGTGTTGACGTTTTAAGCATGTTTATCTCAGGTAATCAACGGAGCAGGACAAGACACGGAGCAGGCATTTAATACTCTGATAACTTAAATGGTGTGAAAATCAAATATGTCATTCTTTTCCCAAAATTACCATACTTTTGTGGGATTTTCAAATCATATATTTCAACCTTTGTACCAAAATTTATTAATTTGAATGACATATAACTTTCAAAACGCCTTTTTCAAGCCGTTTTCTAAAATTTTGACTTCGATCCTCAGTGTAACACCTAATTATTTTCCGCTGCCACAAAACCAAATTAGGGGGTTACATAATCCCGAATATGTTGTCACATTTTCGTGTTAGAAGCATTCCTAACAATCTTCCCCCAATGTGGCAACATATGGGATTACTTACAGCATTTCCTACAAGTACAAATACAAATAAAGAAAGGTCTTCATTAGCTCTTCAAGTGCTAAGGATGACTACAGTTGACGCTCTTTGTCTTCATCTTGTACCTCGGCTCGAGAACTTTTCTTCACTTGTAGGCAAATGATGTAATATGCATGAACTGGATTAACTTCCCCCCAATTCATGCTGCATGTCTTTAGCGGCTTCTTCACACACTTCTTTTTGGCTAAGTTTCTGAATCAGCTTCCCCCCAAACTGACAACAGTCTTCAACAGATTCAAAACTTTAATGTAGTTAACATGTCTTCTAACTTTTGAAGTTTTAAGTACGCAGCGGAATTTGTAGATAACATCATAAACCACACCAAGAAAATTTGACTAGTCACTCAGTAACGATTATACTCAATGCGGAAATTCCGTTCGGCGATAACATGCAAGAAATCAGCAAGATCTTCTCACATAAGTAGGCTACTTTGCACATCACAACCTGCGAAAGTTGAAACGATTACACCAAAATCACAAAAATGAACCACTGATAATCTCTACGGACGTCTCTTCGATAGTAATAAAATTGTAAGTTCGATCACGTGAGTCTGTTATGCGTCCCTGATGTGCATATTTCTTCCCCCTGATTGCAGATACTTGTGGGAAAAGATTGTTTTCGCAAAGAACTCAAGAAAAGTCAAAGAACATCCACTCCCTCTTCCCCCATGATGTCTTCGCGGAATCGGAAGCATACATACTATGTTTACTGTTGGTCCACACGTTATGGATCCAAGTAGCCTTGTTACTTGTTAGACGACTTGAATAAATTCAAATCAATCTAAGTAAGAAACTCTAACACGTATTGTTAATGCTAATGCGAAAACATAACACTAACAATGAAGAACACAATAATTATAACTAACTTTGTATATTGATTCTTTTAATCTAAGTGATTACAATCTTCGTCGTTATCAAAAACTAATGACTAGGGTTCCTTTTATACACTAAGGAAACCCTAGATACAAAACTTGTTGAAGGATATACGTATCTTCTCTAAAGATAACTACGTATCCTTTCCTAACTTATATCTAACAAACTTTCCTAACTTTCATGACCAGACTTAACATCTAAAGTCAACAAGACTTAACTTTACTCTACCAGACTTAATAATGAACAACCAGACTTAACTATTACAAGACTTAACTAATAAAACTAACAGACTTAATTACGTAGTCCACCAGACTTAATTCTGTTCTTCTCATTAAGTCTTCTTTTGTCTTGTGATAATTCCCAACAATCCTCCCCTAACTTGATCTTCATGCTTCATGAACTTCAAGTTTCTTCTGAATAAGCTTCTGAGGATTTAATCTTGAACTCTTGGAATTATCTCTAACACTTCAAAACTTCAAATCTGATCTTTATGCAGCAACTTGACTTGAATAATCTTTTCACCATCTGATATGCAATTCGTCTGATCTTCACAGCAACCATGACTACTTGTACATCAATTCTTTTAAGTTTCATACTATTCTCATCACTTCCAGGTGTGTAAACTCCTGTGAGAGGTGAATCATTGAAAATTAATGGATTTGATGTCTCTTTACCAATAGCCATCACTACTGGAGTAGCCAATGTTTTGGTGTGTAAGACCATGGTACATTAATAACCATATGATTTTTAGTAAACCATCAACTATCAACAGATTTGTTTTGTCTTTACCAAAAGCCGTTTGCTTTTGGACTAGCCAATTCTTTTGATGGAATGCACCTCATCTTGGTGAATTGATTACCATGTATGGTTTTTCACAACCTTTAACACAAGCCATACCTTGTGGGCTAGCCAACTCTTCACTATCTCAGATATGGTGAGTTGAATACCATACAATTTTTGGTAAATTGCCAACCATTAACGGATTTGAAATATCTTTACCTGAGCCGTTTGCTCTGGATTAGTCAGTCCTTATGTGGATTAGACATGGTGGACTGATAACCATTTGTTGTGTTAGTGCTATGCACCTTCACCAAGTGAGAAGTTCCTATAGTCTCACTTACAACTTGAAAATTCTTTCAAACACTTCAATCCAACAATGTTTCCTTCAAAGACTGTAACTTAATTAAATCCAAAATCTGTTCATATACCTCATCCCTCTTATCTGCATATAACTTTTTCTTCATCATTTCCTTGCAAACTGAAGGTGAGAGGGGATATTCCACTTCTGCAAGCATATAAACATCAACATTTTGCAAAGACAAACAATGTACCCTACAGTTGTGAAAATATCTCCAACTGACAATGTTTTGCTCATCAGGAAGTTTCCACACTACATCTGACTCAGCTAGTGGCTCAAACATCACTTTCAATTCTCCCCAAAATACTCTTTCAAATTCTTCCTCAGGTGGATTATCTCCATGTTTGATATTCACCAAGTTGTAAAACTCTTGAAGATCTTGTCTACTCACATCATTTAAAATCCCTGGAAAATTAGTATACACAAAATCAGAATTATCCTCCCTTATAATTTGATATGCAGCTCTTTTCCCAGACTTGATGATTTGATATCTGACAATCTTGGATGGTTCCTTAGAGCTTATATCAGATATTGTTCCCATAGTTAGTCCCTCAGATGAAGGTTCTTCCTCTGATTCCTTCTCCTGGACTACCTTCTTATACTTGCCTTTCCTTGCCACACATTTCCTTCTCCTACAAACAATGGTAGGCTTTTTCACTTCTTCTTTCTCCTTTTTCTCTTCAGATACTTTCTCAATCTCAGGTTCTTTTTCAACTACTTTCTCTGATTCTATCATAGGCTCAGACTCTGTCACTTTCTCTATCCTTTCATCTTCAGACACCTTTTGTCTAAAACACCATTTCAAGGAATCTTCATAGTCAATGGGTTTATAACCTTGATCCCTTTCAAACGCCCTTTGATACTTTTGTAGAATATCTTCATATGATTTTCCTTGCATCCCAGCAAAGGTTGCATACATCAAGTTCTTCAGATACATCTTCATACTATGCATCTGTTCTCCTTTGGACATCCTCTTAGGAACCTAGGTTTTCTTCTAAGCCTGTCTTATCATGGACATAAAATCCCCCAAATTTGATTCACTTCTTCTAGTGTTTATGAACTCTGCTAATTGTTTGGCTCTCTCTTCAGCAGTCAAACCTGGAATTGCTCTAAGTTCCTCAAATTTTGATCTTAGCTCATCATCTTCTTCAATCAAGGACATAACTGGATCATCAGACTCTTCTGCTAATCTCCTTGCACACAGCTCATCTTGTCTTTTCTGTTCTTCTTCCCTTTCTATCATAGCCTTTTCTTGTTCTTGTAATCTTGCTATCTCAACTAGAGAAGCTTAATCTTCTCTTTCTTGTCTCTTTGTCCTCTTGGGCTTAGGACTTTCAATCATAATTTGTTTTCCTTCTCTTTGTTTCTTAGGCTGTTCCTCATCAACAGACTTATCTTTATTTTCAGGTTCAAAGTTCAAAACCATTTGCAGAAATCTTGGATACATTAAGAACTTATGTTTTTCATTTTTGACATTTGCAACCATGCCATCAAAAATCAATTTTGAAAAATTAAAAGGCCGTCCAAGTGCAAGACAGACCAATGCAGAAGCAATGTTGCTTCCAAACTGATCCCATCCACCACTCTTGGGACTTAGGCAATGGAGCAAATAATGAAGTAAAAATCTCCATTGTGGTGTAAAATAGCTTTTCCAAATAGTAAAGGTACCATCAGTGGGATATCCAATGGTTCTCATACCCTCAAAAAGGTCATCATTAGACAGTATGTATTCCCCTGAAGCATCACCCAATTGGAGACTACTCCTAATGGAGGCTTCAGTAATAATGAAGTCATGGGTGTCAATCGTTGCCCTTAGCTGTGATGTACCATCAGCTAGGGTTTCATAGGTCACAGACCCCTAAAATTGCTTAACAAGAGATGCATAAATAGTAGGATTTGCAGTTAAAGCGTACCGAAGGTTAGAACCTTTCAAGAAATCTACTATCTGCTCAAAGCCGTCACTTTGATTTGTTTTCTTCAAGAAAACAGCTTGATTGTGCTTGTCAACAAACTTGAGTGAAGCCATTGATGAGAGAATGACTAAGTGCTGGTTGAAAATTTAAATTAGGGTTTTTACTGGTAATAGAAAAACAGAGTAAATCTTGGCCGTGAATAAGGATTGTAGAAATTAGAAGTAAATAATGGATAAAGATGAAAAATGAATTAAATCTTATCCATATATACCTCGTTCCCCCAAAAATATCAACGGTCATATTTAAATAAAATAAAAAATCTTTATTTGACTGACCAGACCTAACGGTAATAAATTAATTACATTTGTCATACTACCAGACTTAAAATTGGTCAACCAGACTTAATCACTAACGCACCAGACTTAACTAAAGAATCAGACTTACATACTGAGAAAGCAATAACAAGGCTTCATATCACCAATCCATATTGTTCTGCAAAAATTAGTCCCAACACCAAGAGAAAAACACACAAATTCAAGATTTTTTTTTTTTTGACTAGTATTGAATCTACTACAAGGATTAACTCCTAATACTACCAGAATTAAAAATAACCACAAGAATTAACTTCTAATACTACCAGAATTAAAGAAAATTCTAAGTACTGGTTATTATACAAACTTTACATTTTGACCTCCCCTTAAGTTTAACCTCCCCTTAAGACTAACCTCCCCTTAAGTCCAGCTATGGGTTTATCATACAAATGTTAACCACTAAGTAATTAAACCTAGGGCCATCAAAAGCTTTAGTTAAGAGGTCTGCAACATTGAAGTCTGTGTGTATTTTATCCACTCTAATTAATTTCTTTTCATAGCAATCCCTAATGAAATGATGTCGGATTTCTATATGTTTAGTTTTAGAGTGGTACACAGGTTTCTTAACTATACAGATAGTGCTTTCATTATCTATGTGAATTATATTGTTCATAAAGTTCAAACCATAATCCAGCATTTGGTTTTGAATCTACAAGACTTGTCCACAGCAATTTGCAGCTGCTACATATTCAGCTTCAGTTGTGGATGTAGCTACAATGGTCTGCTTCTTGCATTGCCAAGAGATTAATCTTCTTCCAAGGAATTGACAACCTCCAGTTGTGAATTTCCTATCAAGGCTTGCACCTGCATAATCACTATCTGAATAGGCTTCCAGGTCAAAAGATGACTCTCTAGGATACCAAAGGCCTAAATTGGGTTTGCCCTTTAGGTATCTAAAGATTCTCTTCGCAGCATGAAGATGTGAAGTCTTGAGGTTAACCTGAAAACGTGAACAAACACAGACTGCATACATAATGTCAGGTCTAGAAGCAGTAAGATACATTAGAGAACCTATCATTGATCTGTAAAGATGCACATCTACATCAGAAGCATCTTCATCCTTTATTAAAGGCACCTTTTCTCCATGGGAATGACTGCAGTCTTCACATTTGAAAAGGCAAACTTCTTCAAGATCTCTGCTACATACTTGTCTTGAGAGATAAAGAGTCCATCTGCTTGTTGTTTCACTTGCAGTCCTAAGAAAAATGTGAGTTCACCCATAGAACTCATCTGAAACCTCCCCTTCATTAATGCTTCAAACTCCTTACACTAAGACCTTTTAGTAGAACCAAATATGATATCATCCACATAAACCTGGACTAGGATGATATCATTAATGCTTCAAACTCCTCACACTAAGACCTTTTAGTAGAACCAAATATGATATCATCCACATAAACCTGGACTAGGATGATATCCTTTTTGTTTCTCTTGATGAACAAGGTCTTGTCAATCACACCTCTTTTGTACCCATGCTCTTCAAGGAAGTTGGAGAGAGTTGCATACCAAGCTCTGGGAGCTTGATGGAGACCATATAAAGCTCTGATGACTTTGTACACTTTCATGGGTTCTGCTGGATCAACAAAGCCAGGAGATTGATGAACATATACCTCTTCTTCTATAGTGCCATACAAAAAGGCACTCTTCACATCCATCTGATAGACTATGAACCCCATATATGATGCATAGGTTAAAAATAACCTAATAGCCTTAATCCTGGCAACCGAAGCAAAAACCTCATCATAATCTATCCCCTCCTCTTGTCTATACCCTTGTGCTACTAATCGTGCCTTATTCCTAACAGCTACTCCTCTTTCATCCCTTTTGTTCTTGAAGACCCACTTTGTGCCAATCACCTTAGCTCCACTTGGTAGATCTACAAGAACCCAAACTTTTTGCAATTTGAATTGCAATAACTCCTCTTGCATTGCTTCCACCCAACTCTCATCTTCAAGTGCTTCAGAGACTTTGGTGGGTTCCTTTTGAGAAAGGAAACAAGAAAACAAGCAATGTTGTTGGTCCTTGTGGTTGACCCTTTGCTGCTTCTTAATAAGACTGATAAGTGCAAGAGATGTAGGAATCTTTTGCACTTTACTTCTGGTTTGAACAACTGATTGAGGATCACCAATTATCTGACTTTTGGGATGAACTTTGTAAATTTTGAGTGTTGGAGCTGGACTTACATCTACTTCAGTGGGTAGGTTGTTGAAGTCAGTAACTACCCCTTCTTCATCATAAGAAGCCCCATCAAAAATGCCTTCATCTGGCTTATCAAAGACCTCAAGTTCAGGCATCTCAGAATCATCAAAATCATCATTTAGAGTAAACTCAGGTTGAGCAGAATTAACAGCAGCTCTACCAGACTTAACTGAGTTAATGCTGGTAGGCTTCTCTCCACCAGAATTAATAACAATACTACTAGGATTAACCAGATTAGTGCTGGTAGCCTTCTTCCCAAGATGTTTGTCAGCCAAAGCATTCATTTCTTCTCTGAAGGATAAGATTTCTTCTGAAACTTTTGTAGGAGAACCCTCTTTTTCTTGAGGCTTGTTCACAGTCTCCTTCCTATTTGTAGAAGATTTCTTTGTTCCTTCATTTGCAGCAACATGGTTGACTTCTGTGGTAGGAATCACAATAAGCTCCTCAATTTCTTTGCCTTGATCAGCAGTGCTTGCATCTTAAGTACCTGTATTGTTAGGCACTTCTATGGAACCTGCATCAGGGTTAGCTTGTTTCTCCTTGGAGACAGGAATATAGTTCATAGAATCAGTTAAATAATCAAGATCAAACATCCATCTATGACCTAATCCCTTCACATTGGGTTTTTCCTCAAGAAAATTAACATGAAGATTTTCCTCTACTTTCTTGGTCACTAAATTGTAAACCCTAAAGGCCTTACTATTCAGTGAATACCCAACTAGAAACCCCTCATCAAATTTTCCTTCAAATTTGCCAAGCACACTCAAGGTATCAAGAATGGTCACATGGCACCCAAAAGGCCTTAGATAGCTGACAACTGGTTTATGGCCAAAAATAAGCTCATAAGGTGTTTTATTTTGAGGCTTGGTCACTCTAACCCTATTGAATATGTAGCAAGCAGTTGCAACTGCTTCAGCCCAAAAGGTTATGGGTAAGAATGAGTCTGCTAGCATGGTTCTAGCTGCCTCAATCAGGGTCCTGTTCATTCTCTCAGCAACTCCATTCTGCTGTGGAGTTCTAGCATTGCTATATTGTTGCTTGATTCCTTTTTCACCACAAAACTCAATCATGCTCCTATTCTTAAATTCTGTGCCATTGTCAGTCCTAATGATCTTAACCTTGTGATTTAGTAGGTTTTCTATTTGCCTAATGAACCTTTGAATTAAATAAGAGGTTTCATCTTTAGTAGACATAAAGAATACCCAGCAATATCTGGTGCAGTCATCAGTAATGACAAGGCAATAACTAGCATGGTTGATACTTCTAACAGATGTAGGGCCAAACAAATCCTTGTGTAAGGTATGCAAAGGCTCAGTAACAATCCTATCTAACTTAGCCTTACAAGAAGCTCTATGCTGTTTGCCCTTATTACAAGCTACACAGGCATGGTCATTCCTAAAAACCTTGGAAGGTAAGCCTCTAATTAAATTACCCTTCACAAGTTTGTTCATATTTTTGAAATTAACATGACCTAACCTTTTATGCCAAAATTTAGATTCATCCAAAGTAGCTTTTGCAAGCAAACAAGCAGAACCTTTTGCAACTTCAGGTGCTTTCATATCAAAACTGTACATGTTGTGTTGTCTAGGAACTTTAAGAAGTATCTGACTTTCATCAGGCATCTTAAAGTCCGAAGTCAATACAAAACATTCAGTTTCACTAAAAAGCACCTTATGCTGCTTATCACAAATTTGTGATATTGAGAAAAGGTTAAACTGCCCTAGTTCTTTTACAAAAGATACATTGTCAAATTCTAAATTGCCTACAACAATTCTACCTTTACCAGTTATCTGACCTTTACTTCCTCCAAAGGTAACAAAACCTCCTTGGAATTCTAGAAAATCCTTCAGATGATTCTTGTTACTAGTCATGTGCCCAGAGCACCCACTATCAAATATTCCTTTGTCTTCCATGTTCTTCAGTGGATGTTCCTGCACAAAAGTAGAGAAATTACTTTCTCTCTAGGACCCAAGCCTCTAGAGACTTGGGTCTGCCCTATGGATCAACAAATTTATAGGTCTTGTATGAGCTTGATCCACTACTGTTCTTGGATTCATAGGTAAGTGTGTTCTTAAAAGGATCCCAAGACCAACATGCTGGGGTCTTAACAGCAGAATCCCCATTTTCCCTTACAGCACTTGAGCTTGAAGCTTGTGCTGTACTATTAGCAAAAGGACTCCTCACAGGTGAATGAGGTTTGTAAAAATTGTTTCTTTGATTATATGAGTTCACCTGTGGTCTATTTATTGGTTGCCTGGGTCCAGAATGATTAAACCACCCAGAATTAACACTTGGCCTCACATAATTAACATTTTGACCAACAGAACTAACATTTGGTCTACCAGAATTAAAATTTGGTCTACCAGTACTAACAGATGACCAACCAGAATTAACATTAGGCATACCAGAATTAAATTGTGCTGGTCTAGTCACAAACTTATTAGCATGATTAATCCGGTTAGCATTATTCCAAACTGGTTTATCATTAATATGGCCAGCATTAACACTTTTATCCTTTCTAAGTTCAGCCTCTCTTTTCATCCTAACCTCATGAAAATCACAGTCCCTAATCAAATGACTTAGACTACCACACACAAAGCATCTTTTAGGACCAAAATTGTGGTTTCTCTTGTACTCTCTTCTCATTCTATCAGGTTTTGGTGACTCTTGATGTTTGACAGACTTCCTAGGAGATTTTATGTGAGTATCACAACTAGGTTTATCTGTATGAGGTTTAGGTGCAGTCACAATTGGTTCACTATTTTTGACTGATTTTGACTCAGAAACATCTTTAGGTGCATTCTCTGATTCTGAATCAGACTGCTCAGAGACATCTCTAGTAGATCCTTCACTGTCATTGGTTTGACAAGCGGAGTATTCACTAGATTTATCATCTGAGTTGCCTATCTCAGGATAGATAGGACCCTTTCTACCATATAAAAACAAAGAGTCATCTAGGTCTTTCTTTTGTAGAGGAGTGTAATCTCCACTTAATGGAGGTGGCACCCCTTTAAAATTATCAATTTTAATGAACCTATTGTACACTGGCCTACCAATAGAATCCTCTTTTCTACATTTGAACACAGATCTATCCATCTCTTCCTCATAGCTTAAAACTTCACTATCTGACTGTATCCCATAACCTAAGCGAATTTTACTTGTAGAGCTCATACTAGATGCTATTATCTTATCCTGACACTTAGCAGAATGGGTCCATTTGTCTACTTTCTTTTGCAATTCATTTCTTTCCTTAACAGCTTTCAAGCCTGCTCTTCTATATCTCTTAAGTTTTTCATCTTTTTCATATATCTCATTAGCTTGAAAGGTGAGTTTTTCATTTAAGGAATCTTGTTTGTTTTGATAGTTCACTATTTGTGCTTCTAAAGTTTTAACAGCTTTAGTATAAGCAAGAATTTTTGCTTCCTGATCACCTATTTGTGTTAATTGTTCATCACACAAAGCTTTAACATGATTATATGAATCAATGCATAATTTTGAGCACAAATATACCTCATTACTGGAACCAATAGCCATAAGTGCATGGTTTGGCTCTTCATCCTCAGGTGTGTGTTCATCCCAATTCACAGCTCCAGCTTCCAATGTCATCAAGCTCATCTGATTCTTTCCCATCTTATCATCATCTTGAGAGTCAGAACCATTCTTCTTTTTCCAATCAGTAGTCACCTTTTCCTTGCAATCTCTGGCAAAGTGACCATGCTTGTGACAATTGTAGCACTCAATAGTCCTCCTATTGTATCCCACTGGTGACTTCCCATCAAGCTTAATGTTCCTCCCAGTCTGCTTGTAAAACTTCTTAACCCTGAAAGCAATCATGGCAATTTGCCATTTGATATCCATTTCTTCAACTTCAACATCATTGATCTGTTCCAGATCCTCACTGATGAAGTCTTGATCTTCTGGTTCCTTAGCAAGAAGTGAGTAAATTACTTCTGTAACACCCCGTTAAAATTTTAGATGACATCGGAAGACTTAAACGAGGTATTAACAATTTGATCACAGTCGTAAGCATAGATAATCGTTAAAAGTTGCATTTATATCATTCAATGAAAACTCAATATTCAGAGATTACACATTAGTTGCCAAAAGGATAGTTTTTCACAAAAGTGATGATGAGTTTGAAAAGAATGATATAATTATTTGAAATAAAAAGGGGTAGATTTCCAATGCCCATGCCAACTCCGTGCTTGAGATTCCTTAGTTACCTGAGATAAAACAAGCTTAAAACGTCAACACAAAGGTTGAGTGAATCCATAGTGTTTAATTTGTAATAGTTTGAACACAAGTTAAATAGTAGGGGAAAATCAATGATATTGAAGTGTAACATATAAATAAATATTGCCCTAAGCCTCATGACACGCAAACCTTAACTTGTGGGGGTAATAATAGTTGTAATAAATATTCCACATCATGGTAATGATGTGGATGATAATGCCCTCGTCGTAGGAGTTTTGCCAGACTCTTAATTCGAATAAAGTGAATTTGTCTATCAATCCGACTAACACTATAGTTATCTATCCGGCTAGTACAAATGGGTTGTCAACTTCCAATAGATCTATTCACAAAATTCGCGTTCACTCGTAAGTGATTAATGGTTCATGATATGAGGGACTTTTTGACAGGGTGGTAACTTAGGCAATATTACTTAGCAATATCAATCAGGGAAGCATACAGAAAAATACTTGTGTTCAGATTTATAGCATGTATCTCCCCACGAGATTTGAAAACATAGTAAAATGTGGGACTATGAACTCACCTCAGTAGTGTAGTAAATGGGTAGTGAATCAAATAGTGAAATGAATAGCTCTCGACTTGCGACCTAGAATAATGTGATATTTTTAGAATATTATCAACCCTTTGGTGTTAATATGGGAAATGGTGGATGTGGAACTATGAATGAGATCGTGATGAATTCGTGTGACGTAGACGTTTAGAGTTCATCAAAGTGGTGACATTAATAGTTTGAGATCACGTTAAATATATTTAACGTACGAATGACAAATTAAAATATTTAATTTAAATATTTTAAAAGTTAAGTTTAAAATAGTTACGTTTTTGTTAATCGTGTTACGTTAATAACTCGCGTGCAAATGTGTATTTTGAAATGTTAAATAATTTAAAACACAATATATATTAGTTTTGTACTTATACACAATTCTTTTATAAATTTACACTTTTAACCTCGAAGTTAAATAAATTACAATTTAGTCCAAAATATATATTTTACAAATTAATCCCTAACTTCTCGTTAATTACAGAATTAGTCCTTATAATATAACTTTCGCATGTTTTCATTTTATATCCTTATCTTTTGGATTTTTACACTTTTAGTCCTTAAACTACGAAACTTTTCAAAGTTAGTCCAAGTATCAAATATTACATTTGACGCCATTACTTTCTGAAAATAACAGGTTTAACCCTCGACTTCTATTCAAAATACCATTTTCATATTTAGTCCTCCTTTTATCCATTCTTACGATTTAACCCTTTTTAAACGAAAATCCTTGCAAAACTAGTCCAACTTTTATATTTCGAAAGGTTTCACTTTCCTTATTAATCTCCTTACTTATTCCAACTTATTCGAATACATTTTACAACTCATTGTACTCATTTCAACACGATATTGTTTCACAGTTCGCATATTATGGTTAGAAAATGAAGTAAAATCATTGGGCTTATTAGCCCATCGTGGCCCAAGTGTGGTTTTAAAAAGAAGTGATTTAGCGTTTGACTGGGCGTGGGAACTAGTGAAATTTCGTGTGATGTTAAGGTCAAAAACTTTGCATGTCGAGCTAATTAGTTTCACCATAGGCCAAGGGTTCGAATGATATAAAGTTTTACATATGTTACACGTCTAGTAAAAGAGTTATCAAGGCGTGAGTTTAGGTGTTTAAATGTGTTTTCATGCGTGTGTTGTTATGTTTTATTGTGTGAAACGTGCTGTGTATAGAAAAAGTATACGAATGAAAAAAAATGGGCAGTGAGGACTTACGACACCAAAGATGGTGGGAAGTTCGAATAGAGATGGTGGTGACAACGAGATCTCGAACAATCTAACCCAAGCTTTCTTCCAATATAAACCCACGATCCAAACTATAACCCAAAGTGACTCTAAGGCTCGAAATATGACCCAAGTATCCTTCTTCTTTTCTCCTTTGCTTGACAGTAACTAACGAAGGGATAAATGAAATGTTTGTTTGTTTAAGTGTGTTTGAGTTTGTTTTTACTTAAGTGGGAAACAAGGTGAGATATGTTGTTTATATAGGCAAGTCGAGGCATGGTTTTTGAGTTATTTTATTTCTCACTTGCATGGTTTCAAGAAAAGGGTGGAAAGGACTTGTTGGGTGCCTAAGCATGCAAGAGATAGGTCAAAGGTTTGAAAGGTCTTGTCGAAATGAGAGGTTAAAGATGGAGGCTATGTTGGTGCTCGATGGGAATTATTTAACAATAATTGGGAATTATTCGGTGATTAACATTATTAATGACATGGTAAATTATTCGGTGATTAACATTATTAATGACATATATAAAAAATATAACCCGCATAAAAGGTTATTTAACAATAATTGGGAATTATTCGGTGATTAACATTATTAATGACATGGTAAATTACAAGATATTACAGTACCCACCCGTTGGACTGGATTCTTCCCGAATCCTAAGATGTGGTAGTGGTCGGGGTTGTCTGATCGAATAGATGAGGGTATTTAGCACGAATTTGGTCTTCGCGTTCCCATGTGTATTCCGGTCCTCTCTTAGAGTTCCATCTAACTTTGACTATTGGGATACGGCTTTGCTTTAATTGTTTGACATCCCTATCCAAAATCTCCATTGGTTCTTCGACAAAGTTTAGCTTATCGTCGAGTCGAATTTCTTTCAATGGTACAACCAAGGTTTCGTCAGATAAACACTTTTTCAGATTTGATACATGGAAGGTACTATGTACTCTACTAAGCTCTTTAGGAAGTTCAAGCTTGTATGCCACAGGACCAACCCTTTCTAGGATTTTGAATGGTCCAACGTATCGAGGATTTAGTTTTCCATACTTTCCGAATCTAATCATTCCTTTCCAATGTTTCCAATTGTGATACTTTCAACATTACTCGGTCCCCTACCTGAAACTCCATAGGTTTTCTTCTCACGTCGGTGTAGCTCTTTTGTCGATCTTGGGCGGCTTGTAGACGTTGTTTGATTTGGACGATCTTTTCGGTGGTTTCATGAATGAGTTCGGGTCCTGAGATTTGAACATCCCCAACCTCTGTCCAACAGACAGGTGAACGACACTTTCTACCATAAAGCGCTTCGAATGGAGCAGCTTTAATGCTAGCGTGATAGTTGTTGTTGTAAGAGAATTCTGCCAATGGCAAGTGCTTATCCCAACCTTTTCCAAAATCAATTACACATTCTCGTAGCATGTCTTCTAAGGTTTGAATAGTTCTCTCACTTTGGCCATCAGTTTGGGGGTGATATGCGGTACTCATATCTAACCGGGTATTCAAGGCTTTCTGCAATGTCTGCCAAATTCTAGATGTGAAGCGACTATCACGATCTGAGATGATGGAAACCGACACAACATGCCGTGAGACTATTTCCTTCAAATATAATCGTGCAAGGGTATTCATGTCGTCAGTTTCTTTGATTGCCAAGAAATGCGCGGATTTAGTGAGACGATCAACAATGACCCAAATGGTGTCAAGTCCACCCGATGTCTTAGGTAGCTTTGTGATGAAGTCCATTGTGATCCTTTCCCATTTCCATGTTGGAATTTCTGGCTGTGTCAACATTCCGGACGGCCTTTGATGTTCTGCTTTTACTCTAGCACATGTCAAACATTTCCCGACATACACAGCGATGTCGGCCTTCATGTTTGGCCACCAATAAAACTTCTTGAGATCCTGATACATCTTATCAGACCCCGGATGAATGGAATACTTTGACTTGTGGGATTCGTGCATGATAAGATCACGTATTCCTCCGTAAAGGGGAATCCATTTTCTGTCATTGAAACACAGCATCCCGTCTTGTTTTCTCACAAAACCGTTCTCGTTTTCCGAAATTCCATAGATTTTCTCATTTGGTCTGTTTTCTTCCTTCAGGGCTTCGGCCTGAGCTTCTAAAATCTTCGATGGTAGGGGTGACTTAATTGTCATTCCCAAAGATCTAACTCTTAGGGGTTTAATTTGCTCCTTTAGACTTAAGGCGTCAGCCACAACATTAGCCTTTCCAGGATGATAGCGAATCTCACAGTCATAATCACTGAGTAACTCCAACCATCGGCGTTGTCTCATGTTCAGCTCTTTCTGGTTTAGGATATGTTGGACACTCTTGTGATCTGTAAACACCGTGCACTTGGTGCCATACAAATAGTGTCTCCACATCTTAAGAGCGAACACTACTGCTCCTAATTCAAGATCATGGATCGTGTAGTTCTTCTCGTGGGTTTTGAGCTGTCGGGAAGCATATGCGATGATTTTACTTCTATGCATTAACACGGCTCCTAATCCTTGAATAGATGCGTCGCAATAAACCACGAAGTCTTCACTACCTTCCGGTAATGCTAATATTGGAGCTTCACAGAGTTTCTACTTCAAGAGTTGGAAGGACGACTCTTGCTTTTCTCCCCATTCAAACTTCTTCTTCTTTTGGGTTAACTCTGTCAAAGATTTAGCGATTTTTGAGAAGCCCTCGATAAATCTCCGATAGTATCCGGCAAGTCCTAAGAATTGCCGTATCTCTGTAGGGTTCGTAGGAGACGCCCAATCTTTCACTGCTACGATCTTTGCGGGATCCACGTGGATGCCTTTGCTATCAATCACATGCCCTAGGAACTGTACTTTTTCGATCCAAAAATCACACTTGAAGAATTTAGCGTACAACTCCTCCTTCTTTAGTAGTTCTAGAATGGCCTTCAACTGTTTAGCGTGCTCTTCTTTGCTGCGTGAGTAGATGAGGATATCATCAATAAACACGATCACAAACTTGTCCAAGTATGGCTTGCACACTCGGTTCATTAGGTCCATAAACACAGCTGGTGCGTTTGTTAGGCCAAATGGCATCACTTGGAACTTGTAGTGCCCGTATCGTGTACGAAAAGCTGTCTTCTGTATATCTCCCTCCTTAACTCTCAGCTGATGGTACCCTGACCTTAAATCAATCTTCGAGTATACACTCAACCCTTGCAGTTGATCAAACAAGTCATCGATTCTAGGTAGTGGGTATCGGTTCTTCACGGTGAGCTTTTTTAACTCACAATAATCGATGCACATCCAGAAGGATCCATCTTTCTTCTTAACAAACAGTACCGGAGCTCCCCATGGCGAAGAACTCGGGCGTATGAATCCTTTATCTGACAATTCTTGCAATTGCTCAGATAATTCTTTCATCTCGGATGGTGCCAACCTATAGGGTGCTCGTGCCACTGGTGCTGCTCCTGGCACTAGTTCGATCTGAAATTATACTTGTCGAGTTGGCGGAAGACCAGGCAAGTCCTCGGGAAATACTTCGGGAAAATCTTTAACTATCGGTACATCTTCCAGTTGCTTCTCCTCCGACTTTTTCTTGGTTACTTGAGCCAAAAATGCGAGACATCCCCGGTCGATATACTTCATCGTTTTGAAGCACGATATGATACTTAGTCGGGTCTTACCCCGTTCGCCACAGACAACTAAAGTTTCTCCTTTACGTGGGATGTGAACAACCTTCTCGTCGCATAAAATTTTAGCATGGTTCTTGGACAACCAATCCATGCCGATGACTACGTCAAAACTACCAAGTTGAATGGGCATAAGGTCTATGTCAAATGGTTGATTTAGCAGGAGCAAGGTGCAACCTTGGATCATGGTGTTGGTTCCTACTAGCTTACCGTCGGCTAGTTCGATTTCGTAGGTGGTGTCTAATTTAGTCAGGGTAATGTTAAGTAGGGGTGCAAATGAAGTAGACACAAAACTTTTGATGGCTTTAGAATCAAATAAAACTTTAGCAAGATGATTATTAAGGGGAAACGTACCTGTCACCACGTCGGGATCTTGTTTGACATTTCCATCTCCTAGCACATATGCTCTCCCTCGAGCATTGTTGATGGGGTTGGAAATCTGATTTGGACACTGGTTCTTGTAGTGTCCCTTCTTACCACATCCGTGGCATACTACGGCCACTGGTTGTAAATTGGCTCCTGTGGCCTTGCAGTCTTGGGTCTTGTGACCGGATTTCTGGTACTTTCCACATCTAGCAAAAAAGGGTCCATGGTGGTGCAACTTACATCGGTTGCACATGGGAGCGGGTCCAGCATAACCCCCATTTCCAGTAGATGTAGCAAGGTAAGCCTTGGCAGTTTCCTGCCGGTGGTTCTGTTGGTTGTGATGGTGGTTTCGGTTTTGCTGATAGCCTTGATTGTTGTTGCGGTTGTGGTTGTGGTTGTGGTGAGAGTTGTTGTTGCTGTGATTGCTTCTACGATCATCAAACTTTCTCTTGTGATCGTTGCTTCCCTGAGCCTGATTACACTTGATTTCCCTCTCCAGTAATTTCTGAGCGGTCTCCATGGCTTCTTCCAGTGTCTGTGGTTTGGATACAGTGACAATTCCTTCTATGCTTTTGGGCAACCCTTCAACATACCTTTCCAATGTTTTCTCGAAATCTGGCACCTTGGTTGGGCATAACAGAGAGAGTTCTTGGAATCGTCTGTCATATGTCCTAATGTCATATCCTTTCACCACTAGACGATCAAACTCATCTTCTAGTTTTCGGATCTCAGTGCGTGGGCAATACTTCTTCAACATTTTCTGTTTAAACTCGGCCCAAGGAAGTTGGTTAGCTCTTTCAGTACCCATTTTCTGAGCAGTGGAGTTCCACCATGATAGAGCATCATCCTCTAGTGTGCCAGTAGCAAAGGTGACCTTACTGCCTTCTGCACAACCACTCCTGGTGAAAACAGTTTCTGAGCGCTCAAACCATCGAGCTAACCCCGTTACTCCTTTGGTACCTTTGAAAGTTGGTGGTTTACAGCTCATGAATTCTTTGTAAGTGCATTTGCGAGTCACAACTGTCTTGCCTTCACCAGTGGGCCTTGTGACACTGCCAGTGGGAGTCGTGGCTGCAGCTTGAGCCACTAATGCAGCGATTACGCTCTCAGTGATCAACCGGCGGATCTCTTCTGGGGTCATGATTGTTCCGGCGACTGCATCCGTTGTTCTGCTGCAGGTAGCCATGTTCTAACAATGACATAAGAACACATATTTAGAATTTACTTATTTATTTCGTGATTGGTGTTGGAATATGGTCAATTAACAAGGTAATTGTATATACTTCATAACAAAACTATCATAATGTAACACATCGATGCTGAGGAAAAGAATTCATGATAAATATGTCACCATCATGTAAACACATGAAGTGATCGTCCCTGCACTACATCAATAAATATCACAATCAAATTATAAATACAACATATTCGAGCACCATCCACAACACATACAAATAGAATGAAACAACAAGGTAATCATAAATTTTACATAAAGTTCCAGAAATCATAACATACAATATTTGTTTTCATAATCTTGATTCATTTGCTTACAAAACAATCAAATACAAGTTTCTTTATTACATCACAAATGATACGCTAGATGTCTAGCCACAACTGATACAGCAAAATCTAAGAACTACCCGATGCCCCATCCAAGCGGCGCTGTAGTGCTCGAACTGTCTCTGTCAACTCCTCAATCCTAGCATCACTCTGTCTCTCCCCAGCCTCCAATCTCTGAATGCTCCTCCTGGTCATGTGGAGCTCCCCATCCTGAGTCTCAATAATGTCCTGCAGAATCCTAGATATGTCCCCCTGATCCTGGGACTCCTGTCTCATGCTCTCCTGCCTCTCTCCCATGCCGGTGATGTGGTCCCTCTGGTCCTAGACCTCCTGCTCCATCGCCTCTACCCTATCCCTAAGATCAGCAATAATCTCCTGCGCCTCCTGGAGGCTAGTACCCATCATATCGAAAACCTCCTCCATGGCTACTCTCCCTACTACGAGGTTCTCCACCTCCTCCTCAATACACTCGATGCGCTCGAGTGAAACATCCCCGATGAAACTGAGTAGAGCATCAAGGCGGTCCTCATGCCTAGAGAGTCTAGCTGCTAACAGTGGGATAGTGTGATGAATGGGCTCTCCCGTGACCGAAAGAACTCTAGCAGCAGCGGTAGATGAACTCTCTCCTAATTCCGCAGCTCTCGGGGCACCCTCCTGTGCTCTCCATCTACGGATCACAGCCAACAGAAATGACCAGCGGCGTGCATCAACCCTCTTGCGGGGTTGAGCAGCGGCCTCAGCAACAGCCTCGACATACGGATCTAATGATGAAGGGCCAAAGAAACGTGTCCTCTTGCGGGGAGGTAAGGGGTCACTAGGCTCGGTCGAATGGGTGGGTGACGGGACTGGAGATATTACCGGGACAGTAGTGGTCTGGTGATAAAAGACTATAGGTGCTGGGGTGAATGCGTATGATCTAGTATCTAAGTCGAGCCGAGAGTCAGCTCTGAATGGTGGTGGTGATGGAATCATATAAGGGTGTGGCTGAGGTGATGGTGATGGTGGTAGTGATGATGGTGGTGAATGTGATGCTGATACAGGTGATGGTGATGAGGATACTGGTGCTGGTGATGGTGGTATGACAGCTGGTGGTGGTACCAATGGGGCTGAAGGTGCACGTACCCATTTCCGGGCAGTGTACTTCCTAGGTGGGCCTCCCTGGCAAGGCACATAAAGTTGCCCAAATGGTGCGGGCTCATAAGGCTGTAGAAATCTGATTACCCTAAGCCACCGAACCGGTGCAGGTGGGGGTGGTATGGGTGAAGTTAAGTCGGAAGAGTCGGAGTCAGATGACTCGTCATCCGCCTCTGACCCAGGGGAATGATGAGGGGTCAAAGCTCGGGGTGAGGGTGGTGAAGGATAATCATCAGCGGCTAGGAACTTTTGTGACTCATAGTACTGGTCAAGAGTCAAAAGACCAAAAGCGAGAGAAGATGAAAGGGGAATAGTGGGTGAGATAACCGGTGTCGAGGCGACTTCACCCTCCTCAAAGGGCTCTGTCTCTCCAGATGCATTCCCAGATGGAACAACAGATGGGATAACTAGTGAAACGGGTAAGGTGGTATTGGTGTCAGCGTCAGACAAAATGATAACAGTAGTGGGTGGAGTAGCTGATGGTACTGGTGTCACTTCGGTCTCAACATCAGACAGAATGATGATGGGGATCGGGGGAGACATGGTACTGTAATATCCCAATAATAATAAGTGTAAGTCATTAATAATATACATATGCATTAGCCATAATAACATTCGTAGGTGATAAAACTAATTCGTTATGCATAATCTGCCAAGCAAATCTCAATGCATGTGTTAATAAAGTGTTAGTATTCATTCATTATGCATAATCTGGCAAGCAAATCTCAATGTAAAAGTTCGTAAGTAATAATATTTATTCGTTTGTTATGCATAATCTGCCAAGCAAATTTCAATGCAAAGTGTTGGCACGGAGGGCATAGGGTGGTAAGGTTAAAAATGGTCCTTTTAAAAATCGCGGTTATAGTCCAATGTTTTTGAAAAAGCATTTGGTTCTCTATAACCTGGGCTCTGATGCCAATCTGTAACACCCCGTTAAAATTTTAGATGACAACGGAAGACTTAAACGAGGTATTACCAATTTGATCACAGTCGTAAGCATAGATAATCGTTAAAAGTTGCATTTATATCATTCAATGAAAACTCAATATTCAGAGATTACACATTAGTTGCCAAAAGGATAGTTTTTCACAAAAGTGATGATGAGTTTGAAAAGAATGATATAATTATTTGAAATAAAAAGGGGTAGATTTCCAATGCCCATGCCAACTCCGTGCTTGAGATTACTTAGTTACCTGAGATAAAACAAGCTTAAAACGTCAACACAAAGGTTAAGTGAATCCATAGTGTTTAATTTGTAATAGTTTGAACACAAGTTAAATAGTAGGGGAAAATCAATGATATTGAAGTGTAACATATAAATAAATATTGCCCTAAGCCTCATGACACACAAACCTTAACTTGTAGGGGTAATAATTGTTGTAATAAATATTCCACATCATGGTAATGATGTGGATGATAATGCCCTCGTCATAGGAGTTTTGCCAGACTCTTAATTCGAATAAAGTGCATTTGTCTATCAATCCAGCTAACACTATAGTTATCTATCCGGCTAGTACAAATGGGTTGTTGATGAACTCAAATAAGTACAATTTATTATCATCATTTGTCCTATTTATTTGACTTGTTTTATTATATTATATATGAGAATTGATACGTTAATGTTTACTTTTGTAATTCTCAGGTAAAAACAAGTATTATGTGAAACTTGGCGATTTTGGACTAATTATGGAGCAAAACAAGCAAGATGTTAAGAGTCTACTGAAATGTACAAGATCAAGATCATTCTGTTCCAGATACGCCGCAACATACTTCTTACATATGGTGTATCACTATCAAGATTTCACAAGTTACAATCTAAGTCAGCAAAGGAAATGCGCCGCAAAAAGAAATGGAGGTGTACGAATATTCCTGAATATATTAATATTGGACCCCACGCGAAGTTAAGTCAATGCGCCGCATCTACTTATCCTATGCGCCGCATCTAACCCTCAGACAGAAACTATAAATACCCCAAGGCCAGACGAATTTCGGGACACTTAGCTTAACTCAGAAGAGAGAGACAGAAACCTTAAAAGCCGAATTCAGACGTATTAGCAGCACAAGACACACCCTGAACGAAGATACAAGAGCTGTAAGAAGGTCCTGCATGTATTCAATTCATTAAGTAGTTTTGTTTTATTGTATTAGTACACTTTAATTCATCAGGATTGATGGGCTGATGTCATGTGACTACGGAATATCATGTCCACCCCTTAAAATTGCTTTCCCATTAATTAAAGTTTATATGTTGATGTCTTTGGTGACTTTTATTAGTGCATTGATAACCTCTGTGTCTAGCTGAGCATTGCTTGGGTCGCCATGCCCCTTCCTCTCCTATTTAAGAGACGCTTAATAAATAGGATAGACATAAGTAATCATTAAGGGTTTACTCGCCGATAAGATTAGAGCCAACGAGAAAGGGTTAATTATATACACTTCATATAAAACTAGCAATAAAACAAGTGACAAGCTACTTAATTATCAGAACAGGTCTTCTTATTGTCTCAAGTATCTATCTGTGTACGTGTGTGCTAATCGCTGATTCGTGCTCATTAGTTTAGTTTTCTATTTAATCATAACCAAACCGTGCCAGTCTCTCAGGCTGAACCCCCTTGCGTTAGATTAGGTTGTACAGCTAACTTAAGATATTAAAATACTGATTAGAATAACTATATAATACGTTCCACTCTTAGTGATCGAAACTCTACTTACCATTATATTCATACTGACCGGGTACACTGCTCGTTAAGTGTGTGTGTTATTGATAAGTCGGCTAAATATAAATTTAAAACTTGAGTAGGCATTAATACTGCTAAACCGCAACGACATACGCACGCATCAGTTGTCAACTTCCAATAGATCTATTCACAAAATTCGGGTTCACTCATAAGTGATTAATGGTTCATGATATGAGGGACTTTTTGGCAGGGTGGTAACTTAGGCAATATTACTTTGCAATATCAATCAAGGAAGCATACAGAAAAATACTTGTGTTCAGATTTATAGCATGTATCTCCCCACGGGATTTGAAAACATAGTAAAATGTGGGACTATGAACTCACCTCAGTAGTGTAGTAAACGGGTAGTGAATCAAATAGTGAAATGAATAGCTCCCGACTTGCGACCTAGAATAATGTGATATTTTTAGAATATTATTAACCCTTTGGTGTTAATATGGGAAATGGTGCATGTGGAACTACGAATGAGATCGTGACGAATTCGTGTGACGTAGATGTTTAGAGTTCATCAAAGTGGTGACATTAATAGTTTGAGATCACGTTAAATATATTTAACGTACGAATGACAAATTAAAATATTTAATTTAAATATTTTAAAAGTTAAGTTTAAAATAGTTACGTTTTTGTTAATCGTGTTACGTTAATAACTCGCGTGCAAATGTGTATTTTGAAATGTTAAATAATTTAAAACACAATATATATTACTTTTGTACTTATACACTATTCCTTTATAAATTTACACTTTTAACCTCGAAGTTAAATAAATTACAATTTAGTCCAAAATATATATTTTACACATTAATCCCTAACTTCTCGTTAATTACAGAATTAGTCCTTATAATATAACTTTCGCATGTTTTCATTTTATATCCTTATCTTTTGGATTTTTACACTTTTAGTCCTTAAACTATGAAACTTTGCAAAGTTAGTCCAAGTATCAAATATTACATTTGACGCCATTACTTTTTGAAAATGACAGGTTTAACCCTCGACTTCTATTCAAAATACCATTTTCATATTTAGTCCTCCTTTTATCCATTCTTACGATTTAACCCTTTTTAAACGAAAATCCTTGCAAAACTAGTCCAACTTTTATATTTCGAAAGGTTTCACTTTCCTTATTAATCTCCTTACTTCTTCCAACTTATTCGAATATATTTTACAACTCATTGTACTCATTTCAACTCGATATTGTTTCACAGTTCGCATATTATGGTTAGAAAATGAAGTAAAATCATTGGGCTTATTAGCCCATCGTGGCCCAAGTGTGGTTTTAAAAAGAAGTGATTTAGCGTTTGACTGGGCGTGGGAACTAGTGAAATTTCGTGTGATGTTAAGGTTGAAAACTTTGCATGTCGAGCTAATTAGTTTCACCATAGGCCAAGGGTTCGAATGATATAAAGTTTTACATATGTTACACGTCTAGTTAAAGAGTTATCGAGGCGTGAGTTTAGGTGTTTAAATGTGTTTTCATGCGTGTGTTGTTATGTTTTATTGTGTGAAACGTGCTGTGTATAGAAAAAGTATACGAATGAAAAAAAATGGGCAGTGAGGACTTACGACACCAAAGATGGTGGGAAGTTCGAATAGAGATGGTGGTGACAACGAGATCTCGAACAATCTAACCCAAGCTTTCTTCCAATATAAACCTACGATCCAAACTATAACCCAAAGTGACTCTAAGGCTCGAAATATGACCCAAGTATCCTTCTTCTTTTCTCCTTTGCTTGACAGTAACTAACGAAGGGATAAATGAAATGTTTGTTTGTTTAAGTGTGTTTGAGTTTGTTTTTGCTTAAGTGGGAAACAAGGTGAGATATGTTGTTTATATAGGCAAGTCGAGGCATGGTTTTTGAGTTATTTTATTTCTCACTTGCATGGTTTCAAGAAAAGGGTGGAAAAGACTTGTTGGGTGCCTAAGCATGCAAGAGATAGGTCAAACGTTTGAAAGGTCTTGTCGAAATGAGAGGTTAAAGATGGAGGCTATGTTGGTGCTCGATCGGACAAAGGAGAAGGGAAGACCCTTGACCATGCTTCAAGTGATTATTATAAAAGAAAGGGAGTAGAAAGGGTATGGTGTTGTTGAGGTTAAAGGAACACTAGGTCCATTGGTTAACAATAATTCAAAAAGATAGTATGGGATTAACATTTGTTTAATGTGTAGGTTAAGTAGGGTGGCTTTGGGTTTCCTTTATTTCATACGAAAAGTGAGAAAAGGAAGAAAGAGTAGTGTGAGTTGTTGGTGCTTGTGCACTGTCGAATTACTAGGTATAAGGGGAGTCTAGTTTGACTGTGTCGAGTAGTCAAGAGGAAGAACATAACAAAAATGAAATGGTTAGTGGGTTGGCTTGTGGTGTTTCGGCCTAGCAGAAAAACAAGAGGAAAAATATTAGCCCTTGGGCTTGTTGTGGTAATCGGCCCAAAGAAAGAAGAGGAAAGAAATAAGATCTAGCCCGGTTTGGTTGTTTAGGATTTTCGGTCTATTAAGCCCAATAGATTCTTATGTTTCGATTTGTCTCGGTGTTTTATTTTTAGAGTTGGTGCACAAGTGAGCTATTCGTAGTGTATTTCGAAATAATTCGGGTGACATGGTGATTATTGCTTGATATATAGATATATATAAAAAATATAACCCGCATAAAAGGTTATTTAACAATAATTGGGAATTATTCGGTGATTAACATTATTAATGACATGGTAAATTATAAGGTATTACAACTTCATCAGCAAAGCCTGCTGGAGCATCTTTTTCTTTTCTCATGCTGCTAGAAGAAGTTCCATAACCACCAGAATTAATGCTGCCAGACTTAACCTTGTTAGTGCTGCTCTTGCCTTGAGAAACAAAAGCAACATTTTAAGAACTTGAAGATGCTTTTCCTTGGATTTCCTATTCAAACACCTTGAGGTTGTTGTACAGGTCATCAGTAGTCATGGTGTCAATTTCATCCTTCATCCTCATGGTCAATGTCACACTTGACCATTCTTTCGGTAGTGCTCTAAGAAACTTTTGGTTTGCATCTTCTTCTGACACAGCTGCACCATGAACCTCCAATTGTGATAGAAGATGTTGAAACCTATCATAACCTTTTTTCAATCCCTCTGAACTGGGTACACTAAAAGCTTCAAATTGCTGTTTAAGAACAACCTTTTGCATCTTCTTGGAGTTAGCATTCCGTCCAAATCTTTTCTTGATAGCCTCCCAAATTTCTTTGGCATCATTCATGCCATGAAACCTTCTCAAATGCTCTTTGGGAATTGCCATTAGCAGCATAGTCTTGGCCTTCTTCTCCTTTTCAACAGCCCGTATCTCTTCAGCAGATACTGGTGGTAATATCCTAATCACTCCATATGTTCCTTGTGAAATCCTTTTCTTCGAATTCCTATTCTGTATGACCTTCCAGACTTCGCTGTCAATATACTCCAAATAATGTTCCATCTCCATTGCCCAGATGTCATATTCTTCTCTTTTTAGGATTGGGAGTTTTATGTTGGATATGTTTGTTGTTGCAGAGATGGGATGTTGTTGTCTAGATGTGCTTGCTTCAGGTTTTTCTTCATCATGGATTGATTTTTCATCATCACTGTTGTGAACTGAGAAACCATCATTCTTATTGGGATTTTCAACATCAGACATTTTGCAGGGTTTAGGTGAATGAATTTAGGGTTTGGTTGTTGTGTTTCTTCAAACTCAGAGTCTCTTTACAGGCTCTGATACCTCTTGTTGGTCCACACGTTATGGATCCAAGTAGCCTTGTTACTTGTTAGACGACTTGTATAAACCAAATCGATCTAAGTAAGAAACTCTAACACCTTGCTTATTGTTAATGCGGAATCTTAACAACAAACAATGAAGAACACAATAACTATCTTCGTATATTGATTCTTTTAATCTAAGTGATTACAATCTTCGTCGTTATCAAAAACTAATGACTAGGGTTCCTTTTATACACTAAGGAAACCCTAGATACAAAACTTGTTGAAGGATATATGTATCTTCTCTAAAGATAACTACGTATCCTTTCCTAACTTATATCTAACAAACTTTCCTAACTTTCATGACCAGACTTAACAGCTAAAGTCAACAAGACTTAACTTTACTCTACCAGACTTAATAATGAACAACCAGACTTAACTATTACAAGACTTAACTAATAAAACTAACAGACTTAATTACGTAGTCCACCAGACTTAATTCTGTTCTTCTCATTAAGTCTTCTCTTGTCTTGTGATAATTCCCAACATTTACGATGGAAATGGAGGCAGCGTAAACCCTGTATGTCCAATTAGTCGAAGATGTGTGAAGTACGATAAATAGCCCATGAGAGTAAACTGCTGATAACATATCTACTCTTTAATACTCCTCTCAACTAACTCTTTTCTGACCCCATTATCATTCTGACGGCTTTTAGTAGTGACTACTGATGGAGAAAACCCAGTATTACAAACTTGAGACTGAAGTAAAATAATCCGAACTTGTGACTTAAACTTGCACTAATGTCTGACTAAGAACCAATACTGAGAATTTCAATAAAGGTAGAATCATATATCCATCCAACCATCCTTAACTGTATATGAACTTCTCTTGAATTATCCACATCTTTTTGTGACACTTGAGCACTACAACATAACTCCTTTAAAGTGATAGCTATACACTGTGAGCACAACAACGTAACTCCTTACATCAGGTATAACTAGATAACTCAAGTCGTAATCATTCTAACGGTTAAAAGCTCGAACAAGGATCTCGAAGAATGATGCGTCCAACCAACCCTGATATCTTCAAGATACTAAGTACTTGCACCCGTGATATCCCACTTCAACCTAAAATAAATAATAATGAATTAACGTCGTAGTCACATCTTGCGGTTATATGCCTAAAACTAGCTTTCGATACTTGGTTAAGTGAACTTTTGATAATGGTTTTTATCCCGATCTTTGTCAAAAATGTATCCCTGTGAAGAATTAGTAATAACCATTTACTACTAATTATACCAAAATGAAACACCAATTCAGCCCATATACAAAATCAATAGCTAACACCCTAAACTCCTAAATCTCGTCCATTATATTTCATGCTCGGCCTAACAAAATATTAACCAATACAAAATACTCGGCCCAGCTGAATTTTAAATAACCCGATCCAACAAAAATCTAATAACCCGCAATGTGTTTGTATAACATAAATACACTCTATCACACTTTTACCCTAAAAAACTTATATCATCCGCCCCCATTCTCTTATCCATCTCCTCATCTACACGCAGTCACCACCCATCTATTCTCCCCTCCAAATAACGACACCCCAAAAAACACAACAATATTAAGATCTAGATATCCGAACATCAAGTACAACTCAAACACCATGATATCTTTCTTCTAAGATCGAAACAAGCAAACTCAGATCATTCACTTTCTTCTTTGGAGACACGAACACCAAATCTGAACCTTCGTGGTTCTAAGCTTCAAGATGTTGATTTAAGGACTCGGGTAGGTTCATTTATTGTTGTTTTTTGTTTTTGCACATAGCCGAACAAAGAGGAAGGATGAACCTGATTTTGTTTGTTCTTACCTTTAAAGGGTTCGTAGCTAAGCTTACAAAAAAAATCGGTGATGATGTTCTTATGTCGTGTATTGATCATTGAGGTCTATGACTGTTATTGTGCCACACGAACAAGAAACACTGAGATCTTGTATAATTATTAATTTTCAGTTTGAGTTTGAAGATCTATGAAGAGTTGCTCAAGCACATTAGATCTTTCAAGATCTGTAATATGCGAATATGAACAAAACTGAGATCTAGATGCTTTTAATTTTTTCGTGTCTTGGTTGTAGTTTTGAAAAGGTTGTAATGTTGACTGTGATGGATTTGGAGTTGTTTATCTTGGGTTATGTTTTGATTTTATTGATTGATGATGTACAACACTGAAGTCGCATAGTATTGGATCGTGTTATTTGTTTTGTAGTCTCTGGTCTTTACTTCATCTCCTTTTTCTTTTTTGTTTCAACTGTTTTGACCAAGGAAGATAACAGATCTGAGGTCAAACGTGTGGATATACTCGGAGCCACCAAACTCAGAAAGTTACTCTAAGAGTACAAACTCGAAGAGTACAAAATCGAAGAACTTAGAAACTCGGAGAGCTTAGAAACTCGGAGAACTTAGAAACTCGGAGACTTTAACTTCTAACTTCACTTTCAAACTCGAAGAAGCCATAAACTCGACGGATTTAACTTCAAACTCGAAGTTTCTGACAAACTCGAAGTCAATCTCGGTAAGACCCCTTCTAACTCGACGGATTTGGCCTTACTCGAACATCTTCAACTAAACCCAGAAACACCCAGTTTTTTCCGACCAGTAAAAGGACGTTTTGACCTTAAATCGAGACCAACAACAGACACAGACCAGATAAGACTATTTTTAAACTGTTACAAACAAAAATATTTAAGACAGTAAAAAAAAAGTGTAATAACAGATTAAAAAATAGTACATTTTTGACAAGATTGGACCACAAAATCAACCAATAATAATAACCAAGCTCTGATGCCAATTGTTGGATCATATTTTGGTGTGATATTATGAATCAGGAGGTCGGGGATGATGAAAGAACATCATCTCCATGGTTAGAGAGAGAGAGTAGAGAGAGAGTAAACTTGGTGTTTTTATTAATGAAAGTGAATGGATAACAATACACACACAAGCTCACCCCTCCATGGAAGTATAGAGGGGTATTTATAGTCACTCAAACACATGACTTTACAATAATTACGCTTCTAGTCCATGTGTTTGAGGCTTACTAAATAACTAATTTAATCCCGAATATGTTGTCACATTTTCGTGTTAGAAGCATTCCTAACAATTATAGAGCTTGAGATTCGTCTCGGAAGAGCATCTGGCAGCTATTAGACTAGATTCTTTATCTACCAGCTTTTGTACTATATCTCAGCCACGGAGTGTGTAGCGTAAATATGACACTTGCATCTATTTTGTTGTATAACAAACTAGCAAGTTATTTATGACTGCATGTGGTTGTGATTCTGTTATATTTTGTTGTGTGAGTATATCGGTTGATGTGGGCCAAAGTTGCTCATTTATATACATATATTATAGTATTCGGGCAAGTCGTGATCTCATGATCCTCATATACTCCGTTTGTGGTAATTATGGCAGTGTCGTTATGATTTTTACGCATTCACCTTGTTATTTGTATTATTCAAACATAACATGGTCATTATGCGAATGTTGAATATGTGTTTTATTTCTTGTGGCATTAATAGAAATATGCCTCCTACAAGAAAATCAACTGCAACTCCAGAACCAGTCATGCCTCAAGATGTTATCTGAAAACTAGTTGCAGACATCGTTGTTGCAGCACTCGAGACACAAGCAGCAGCAATGGCTCGTTCTGGAAGTACCAGCAGACCTACCGGAGAAAGCTAGACAGCTGTAGCTCGCAAGTGTACCTACAAAGACTTCATGAACTGTAAACCAACCTTCTTCAAGGGAACAGAAGGAGTGACTGAGTTGGCTAATTGGTTTGAGCACACTGAAACAATTTTCATGAGAAGTGGTTGTACGGATGACTGCAAGGTTACTTTTGCTACATGGACTCTTTTGGATGATGCCCTGTCTTGGTGGAACTCTTCTGCCCAAACTATGGGTGTTGAAGCAGCTTATCAACTCACCTGGGCTGACTTCAAAAAGAAAATGTTGAAAAAGTACTGCCCCCGTACCGAGATCAAAAAGATGGAAGATGAATTTCACCAATTGGTTGTGAAAGGAACTGATCTCAAGACCTACAACAGGAGGTTTCAGGAATTGGCTATACTATGCCCAACTATTGTACCAGATCTTGAGAAAAGGTTGGAGAAGTATATCGAGGGACTACCTCAAAGTATTGAGGGGAATGTTATCTCATCTAGACCAAAAACGCTGGAAGAAGCCATCACTAATGCTCAGAAATTAATGGATAGAGAAATCAAGTGTGGTTCCACCCAAGGAAGCAATGATCACAAGCGGAAGTTTGATGACAAGAGAACCACCCATCATTACAACAACCATACTAACAACAACAACTACCACAACAAAAACAACAACAACAACCGTAACAATCATCACCACTATCAGCAAAACCGCAACAACCACCACAACCAACAGAATCGCAGGCCGGAAGCTGGCAGAGATTACATTGCCACACCTGCTAAAAAAAGTAGTTATCGTGGGAAGCAACCTTTGTGCAATCAATGCAAAATGCATCACACTGGGCCTTGCATTGCTAAGTGCGGAAAATGCCACGAAACAGGCCACAAAACAAGAGACTGCAAAGTCACAGGCGTTAATGCGCAGCCAGTAGCCGTGATATGTCACGGATGTGGTGGGAAAGGACACTACAAGAGTCGGTGCCCGAGTCAGAATACCAACTAGAACAACAATGCTAGTGGAAGAGCATAAAATCTCATTAGAACCTCAACAACGTCAAAGGACAACAACAATTTTTAGACAGAAGAAGAAGTTTCGGCAATAATAATAAACCATAGTTCAAGCCCTCTAGGGTTGTATTTTACTTTTGTACTTTACCTTAGGTGCGGTGGTGTAACCTGAGTGTAACAAGTACCTTTCTATCTTATGAAATCTCTATCTTTTACTATTTCCATGATAATCACAACCTTCATCTATTACTTTTTCTATTTCACTCACCTTATTCATAACCATTTCGTAACAATATACCGATATTATATTAGGGATCTGGTTAATTTCATTCCTAACCGAGTAATAGACTATTACCATTCTATAAGATTCTCCCACGAATCCTAGAATCCATTCCTAAAATTTTATTTCAAGCTACCACCCCCGAAATTGATACTCTATCATTCTACCAACTATTTACTACCGTTATGCGAACCGATTTTTCTTGTTACCTTGAAAAAATATTTAGGTTGCCATTTTACAAAAACAACACGTCGAATACCATCTAAAACTTTTGAGAAACATAATATTCCTCTGACTAAGCCGAGCATCACATCATTTGTCCTCAATTATACATAGCCTGATCACCTATGTCTAATTCAGGAAGAATCATGTCATGAAGGAAACAGTCATCTTTTTTCAAATTTCTTAAAATAATCTTCATTCAAAAGCAAAGCTTTGTAACAAGATAAAATTGTTCGTAAACATCACAGTTGCCAACATTCTATAGATATCTACAGCTCTTACCCAACACCTTAATCAACACATACTGAATCTCGGGACGAGATTCCATTTAAGGGGTGAGACTGTAACCACCGGTAAATTTTCACTTGCACTAAACTAATTCATAAAGAAAAATTATCCATTTTCCATGTATAATTTTTTTCAAGACTAAACGTTATCAGTTTATCTTATCACCACTACACATTAATGTGACGTAACTCACATTCCTAATAAACATGCTCACACGTAGACCGACACCAACATGCCTTATGGTTATTTCACATAAACATCTTTACATGTCAAGTATCAAAGTTTTCAACTTTTATTTGCCACCTTACGTTTATTCTTTAACGTACGATTATTAAACGCTCAACTAAATGTTCGTTACCTATTAAAGTTCTCACAGAAACCCTAAGATGCACTATAACCCCTAAAGTGCACTGAGGACCCCTAACGTGCAAATTCTAAAGAACAAAACCCAAAAGCTAATGTACAAGCCCTAAAAGCACGGAAACCTAAGTTTTACCTTATTTCCCCGTTACAAGCCCTAAATTCACAAATCTATGATTTTATGTGATAAAATCACAAACCCTAATTAATGTATACATGATTTCTATAAAATATAAACGTACTAGTCTTTCAAGCACATGTACAAGTCTTTAATGCATTAATTTTAAAATATATTTATTTCATTGCTATTTTGAATCTTGCGACCAAGTAACCAAACAAGGATTGCACATCGCATATTTCAGGACTATTTGTAAATATTTAATGCCAATTATTATTACGTTTTTATTAAATGATATTACTTTTAATAACAATCACAAAATTTTAATCGTGTAAATTATAATCACGACCAACACAAGATTAGGATGAGTCTATATGTTCAAAATACTCAAATTCATCAATAGTTATATTTCATATGAACTACTGCCACTTTGTTGTTTTTTTTACATTATACTCTTTACGTAATACGAATACTCAAACCTATTAGATTTCATCAACATATACGCTCTCCGTTAAACTTATCACACGTTTAATATAATTAGTTAGAGTATATTGATAAACTTTGACATTTTTAAAAGTATTATATTTTTACGTTACCCGGTTTTAAGTTTTGTGACTTAAGAACTTAACGTTAGTAATTACGAGGATCAAACTACACCTTAAACTATTAATATGTGTCCTAAAATGATGCCACATAACAATTTCCATGCATACCATACGTGTATTAACCCTTTACTTCATGTGATCCTATATATATATATATATATATATATATATATATATATATTATATATATACATTGCTCCATACGTGTTTTATTATGAGACTTTCAGAGCATGCATGGTTCAAAACTTTCCACCATTCGAATCCCTCTAAACTTATGGTGTATATGTATTCACGTATACATGCATGCTACTTAACTACAACTTCATATGGGCTTATATACACCCACGTATACATGTTCCTTAAACCAGTTGCAATGTAAACTTGATTTTTAGGCTATATAAACCAAACATACATGCACCCTCTTCACTGCTAACACACCTCACTCACACACACACATGCAATCTGAATTTCTAGTCCAAGATAAGTGGGAAGAAGCTTGTGCAAAAACCTAGAAGTCTTGGGAGGCCTTGTTCCAAGTTATAAGTATCAATTGCCCCTTTTCCTCCTAATCGAGTTCATAAGTTGTAAGTCCCTCAAACCCTTTTCAATCTCTTTTATAAGTCTTAGTTGCACCTAAACATGATGTTACTTAAGTTAAAATAGAAGGCCAAGATCAAAAACCATGATTTCTATAGTTTCTGTATTACCAGTAAACAAACAGACACCAATACTAAGTTATAAGGTTGTTTTAAATTTTAAAGCCTTGCTATACACAAATAAGCATCTAAATAAGCTAGGTTACATGTTGATAAGCCACAAAATCAAGCCCATATGTTTCAAGATTTAAGTTCCATTTTTAGTTCTTTTCAGTCTGGTCGACAAACCAACGAAACGCCCCTTTTGGACCTGAATTTTTTCCTACAAGCTAAAGGTTATAAGCTAAGATATTAAGCCCTCTTAATAAGCTCCCAAGTGACTTTATAAAGCCCCAAAGACTTGGCCAAAAACTATACATGTTTCACTCAAATTTGTGTTTCTTTTTTTTAGGTCGCGCGCTAGAAAACCCCAAACACCCATTTTGAGCCTCACTTTTCTACCATAAGCCAAAGCTTTTAAGCCCAGCCAATAAGCCCTTTTAACAAGCTCCTAGGATACTACTTAAATCCCCCAAAATCCTGGTCAAAACCTTATAGGCCTCGTGTAATTTTTCTTGTTTTTTTCTTGTCGCGAGTACATGAGCAAACACACTTCAAACCATATGTTTATGCTATACTCTAAAATATAAGCCTTGAACTTCTTAATAAGACTTTTAAATAAGCTACCTAACCTATTAATAAGCTATAGAAATAAGTCCATAAGGTTTTAAAGAATCAGACCCAGTTTCTTTTCTTTTCTTTCTTTATCGAGAACTAGCCAAACACCCTACTTTGATGAATTATTTAGCCCATAAGCTAAAAGTTTTAAGTTGCAAAATTTAGCAAACTTAATAAGCTCCTAACAAAGTTTATAAAACCATAAAAATATTGTAAAAAGATCAAAGGGCCTCATTTATTTTCTTGGTTCTTTTTGGTGTCTCGACCTAATATCTAACACACCATTTTTATTTATTTTAAACTCATAAGCTTAGAATATAAGCTATTAAGCTATTAAACACTTATTTTTAAACTTAATACAACCTATATTAACAAGCCGTAATGAACCATGCCCTTTTCTAAACTTAAAACGCAATTTAAATGAAATAAGGACTACGGACGTAACGACTAAGATACTTGAAGGTGAAAACCCTAACTTTTTGAAACTTGGTGTTTTTCTTTGGCCAAAACTAGTAATTTTGATAAGTTATATATAACAATGGCTGAAATTGTAAATGACTCATAGTTAAGGGTATAAAGTGTCATTTTTGAAAATATAAGGGTATAAAACGTAACATTTTATATTATTTCGGGAAATATACTTTAGGCTCGTTTCTGATAAAAACTAATAAACGGGACGCTTATATTTCACTAACGATCCATCAAACACTAAAAATGAAATATGATAAATATTTTCATCCACTAAGTTTTGAAGAGACTTCATGTTGTCTCATTCAACACTTAACCACCGACAAAACACTTGCCATACAAATGCTAAAATTTGACAAATTCACCTAGGTTGCGTGTCTGAGCAGTTTATTCACCACACTTGATTTACTTTCCAATCAGACTACTGTAACGCCAAGGTGAGTTCATAGTCCCACTTTTATACGTTTTCCAAACTTGTGGGGAGATACATGCTACAAACCTAAACACAAGTATTTTTCTGTATGCAAATCCTGATTGATATTGCCTAAGACACACTGTTGCCCCTAAAAAGACCCTCATATCATGAACCATTAATAACTTGCGAATGAACGCGAATAATCATGAATAGATCTATTGGCAGTTGACGCCCCATTTGTACTAGCCGGATAGATAGCTATAATGCTAGCCGGATTGATAGATAAATGCACATTATTTGAGAATTACTAGGAAGTTGGCAAGCTCCTACCCGGGGGCATTGTTACTTACATTATCTTTATGATGTTAGTAATTTATATCATTTTATGATATCACACACGTTAACGTTTGAGTTCATGAGACTTAGAGCAATATTCTGTACTGCAATATTATTGTTTTACCACTACTTAACTTGTGTTCAACCAAATATAAATATACAAACACTATGGATTCACTCAACCTTTGTGTTAACTTTTTAGCATGTTTTATCTCAGGTCCATAATGAACGAGGATGGTATGGAGGGGCACGGATACTATTTCGAAGGCTAAAATCTAATTATCATTCGAAACTTATTTAACAAACTTTAAAACTACTGGAACCTCATTTTGTAAACTCTAATATTTATAAAAATTCGAATGATAAATCTTTCAAAACGACTCAATTAGAGATCGTTTTCTATTGTTATAACTGTTGTGCCATCGAGTAACACCCAACTTGAATTCCGCTGCATATCCCGAAATTGGGGGTGTTACATGTAGTTTGGAATAAGTCCTATATTCAGTTCATTGAATATCATGTGAAATTGGTATGTCAACGCATGAATATACTTTCAAGTATATTCTACCAATACTCAGATTTGTCTTAGTTTAATGATATTCCCATATCATTAATTGACAACGGACAATTTAGAATAACATAAGTTATTCATTGATTTAAACATGCAAATATAGGATACAATATAGTATAAATGAAATCAAACAAACCAAATATTTTAATTCATTATAGGAATTGTTTAACATCCCTTATCCAAGTACTAAATAGATTAATGCATGAAAATTCTAGTTGATGAATTATGTTTGTAACACCCCCGTTTTCGATAATCGCAGCGGAATATAAGTTGGGGTGTTACTTCAAGCATCACAGTCATGAAAATAGAAAATGACTCGAAAAGAGACGTCTTAAATATAATTGTTATCATTCATTATTTAAATCAGAGTACATAATATAGGTCCCAGAGGGAAGTTACATTATTCAGTTGAATGATAACAAAATAGACACTCTTTTTATAAGAAGAAAGTCCATAGCCACTCCGTGCCAAGTTCAGTCTTTTAATTACCTGAGATAAACATGCTAAAAAATCAACACAAAGGTTGAGTGAATCCATAGCGTTTAAAGTTATAATCAGTTTGAACACAAGCTAAATAAAAAGAAATCAGTTATATAACAGTTCGGTATATTGCACTAAACCTCATGACACGCAATGCGTTGACAGTTTCTAGTCTCACTAACATAATAAAAATGAAAGTGGTTTGCCCCCAAGTGAGAGTTTGCCAAAAACTCCTCATAGATTTCAAATATAATGCATTTGTCTAACCGGCTACCACAAAGATATCCATCCGACTAGTACAAATGGGTCGTCAGGCCAATAGATCTATTCACTATATTCGCGCTCACCCAGCAGGTGACTAATAGTGCATGATATGAGGGACTTTTTAAAATAAATATAAATAGGCAACAGTTAACTTAGTGCAATAACAATCAGGAAAAATACTTGTGTTCAGTTTATAAGCATGTATCTCCCCACAAGTTTGGAAAACGTAATAAAAATAGTAGGACTATGAACTCACCTTGACAGTCTGGATGGAAAACAAAGTTAAATAGAGTTGATAAACGTCTCCGGCACGCAACCTGGGTTGGTATGTCAAGTTTCAGTAATCGTTTCCGAATATATATATAAGTTTTAATGTTCGTTTCGTAACGGTTTGGTAGTTGATTAAATGTTATATTGAGACAACATGAAGTCTCTTCAAAAGTTATAAGATTTATCATATTTCTTATTTTTATGTTTGCGTTCCGTTTGTTTGTTAAATATATATCTCGTTCGTTAGTTATCGAAATAAACGTATTTTGTTTATTAATTTTTATTATAAATCGAATCGGAAAATATATATATATATATTAGTAATAATAATTGTAAAATGTTACGCTTTTTACCCCTATAGTTTCATATATTGACAGTTTATACCTCAGAACTTTCATAAAATGACAAATTTTACCCTTCAACTTTTATAAAATTACAATTTTTACCCCTCAACTTTGGTCAAATGACAGTTTCTACCCTATAGTTTCAAAAATGACACTTTTTACCCCTGATCTGCATGTCGACAACAATCTAAGTCCAAGTTATAAAACTAATTAGTGCTTTGGCAGAAAATACCCTTGAGACTCCTAGGTCGTAACACCCGACGTCCTTATTTCAATAAAATACGTTATAAGTTACGGGAAAAGGCGAGACTTTTTACGACTCTTTTGTACACTTTATTTTCAACTTATGAACAGCTTATTTACAGATTATATGCTTGTGATTCGAGCTTATAAGCTCGAACCAATTTATTTATTTATGTTCGAATGGGTAAAAATGGGGCAGAATTGGGACGCGAATAACTTTGTGATATATTAACCATATCCTACAGTTACACAGCTGGGTGGTCTTTAGGTGTGCAAAAATCTAGAATTTTAAGAGATCGTTTGTTGGGTGAAACAAAGGTTCAAAGTCGGGGGTCTGGGCTGGTTTGCGACAGGAAAAGGAAAAAAAAACCGATTGGGTTTTTGATATTTTAAGGTTCTAACTGATTTTCAAAGTATGTTAACATGATCATGGATCCATTAAATATATCTCTTATATATTTTAAGGTTTCTTGGTTTGAAAATACAAATTAGGGTGCGTTTGGGTGTGTTCGAACAAAAAGAATGAAAAAGAAAAATTATGAATACATAGTTTTTAACATGGTTAGCTATTAGAGCTCATGTAATACTATTTTTATGAGTGTTTTAAAGTGTATAAAAAGTAAGGGAAAGAGCTAGGATTACTTACTTGACAATATCTCGATTAGGAGATATATATATGTCGAAAAATTTTGGAATTGGATCTCTGAGGGTTTTCCTACTCCGAATGCTTTCTCATGACCTTCTTTAACATACATTTGGGCTTATAGAGAGATGGGGTTAGGGTTTCTTAGAAGGCTAGGTCACCATGTTAGGGGGTGAGGGAATATGATGAGGTAGCTTGTGATATTTGAAGGCCATGTGTGTTGAGGGGAAAGGTTAACGTGTGTTTTATGAGCCAAAGAAACTAACTACTAAGTGAAAGTCTAGGGAACAAGTTGGTGTGGAGGTATTTTAACCTTAGAAAGATGATTATGGTATATGAGTTTCTTAAGAATTAGTAAGGAATTTATTTGGTTGGCTTGAAACTAGGATCGAACTAAGAAAAGATATAGGGATCGAATGGCATTATGGTGTGGTACATAGGGCTTTATCTTGTGGTACATTAGGTTTAGGATGTAACTAAATTAGTTGTAGGGTTTAGTTTAAGTTGAAAATAATTTAAAGTTTACCTAAATATATATGTTTATGTCGATTTTATGTCGAATTTATGTAGAAATGAAAAAGAGTTTATGTTATGCTTAAAGGAGTTGTACTATCAGCTTAGTAGAGTTGTACTAGGGTTTAGGAAATAATAAAAATATATTTTTAATGCTTGATTAGCTTGTATTAATTATATGTAAATTTTATTAGGTTTTAAAATATATAAATGAGATTTTAGGGTTTTATGCATTGAATGCTTGTACACTGGGTTTATGGGCTTGTACTATGGTTTAGGTAATATAGAAAATATATTTTTAGATTTTTCTTAAGTTACTATAATTATGTGTTAATTTTACAAGTTTAAAAAGTATAAAAATGTAATTTTTAGACTGTTGTGCATTAAACACTTGTACATTAGCTTTAGAGATTTGTACTTATATTTAGTGAGTTTAGGAAAATTTATTTTTAAGGCTTGTGTATGAAAGACTTGTAATTTATGTTTTAAAATAAATATATTTAGGGTTTTAATAGGATTTTTATTAATATATAGTTTTATGCATAAAAGACTTGTACATTATCTTGGAAGACTTGTACATTTATAATTTGTGAAAATCTCATATAAATAAATTAGGGTTTGTAAATTTAGTACATAAAATCATAGTTTAATGAAATTAGGGTTTGTACCGGGAGTTTAAGTGGAGTTAGGGTTCTACAACATATATGATTTAGAAAATTAAACATAATACTTCCACTAGCTTTCAAGAATACTTAGGAATTATCTTATTTCAATTACAAATCAAAACTTGGATTTAATAATTAAACTTAAGAATAATCTCCTAGATGCATGCATTTATCCATTCATGGATTATTGCACTTTGTACACTTCTAAAGATTATTTGAATTCAAAAACTCCTTTTGATTACTTACCGTCCTCGCTCAAGTAATCTCTCAAGAAAGAGTTTTAATGTTTTATTGTCAATTTCATTAAATATGACAATCATAATCTTTATATATTTATTGTGTTCAGGAAAGAATATTCAATCACAGTTAATTGCTTAAGTGTGATTAATAATCTTTTCATAAGACATGCATTAAATATGTGTACAATATTGTCCATATGATTTCTACACAAATATTTAAACCACTAGGGTTAACTTATCTTTGAAGAATCTCATCTCCATCTTCTATTCTAACTATAGAGTTTAAGATAAACCAAGTTAAAAAAAAATTGATTATCTTCATGGACAGCATCTTCACATTCATAGCGTGAGTAATTTACCCAATTCAATATTTGGTAATGCATCAAAATGATTATCAGGTTTACCATAATCCTGTAACTCATGATCCTCAGCATATTTAATCAAATATCTGAGATATCCTTGCGGATCTATGAATGAGAATTCCATCATTTTGAGGTTTAACATTTACATGTCTAGCCTCATTATGATATTTACGAGTGTATTTCAGAAGATTATGTATCTTGTAATTTTATCTTTTCAAGATCAAAACTCCTACTTGCTTTTAGTAATTAAAAGACTATCTATAAATACTTAGCAAGTAAAGCAAAAATACAATGTTCTCTTTTGGGACATTACAAAACACAATGACAGTTCCTGACATTAGTTTGTTAATAACCTACTCATAAACAGTTTAACAAATTCATAACTTTATTTTAAGACTTAAAGTGATTCATCACATTCCATAATAAAATGGTGTCTTACTAATCTTCTAGGTTGGAGTCTTATTGAGTATATTTAATCCATACTCAATTTTCTAACTTTGATAACTTTTGGAAGAAAAGAAAATATAGTTATCTTGAATCAAACAATATAACAAAAGTTTGATTTTCCTAACTGAACATACCATAAACATGTGGTTTTTCATTAGAATTAATATTGTGAGACAATCTAACAGTATTTAAGATAACCATATATCTTTTTGCTTATCTATTTACCAACTAAGTCATCTTAATGATATAATAGAATTTCCAAGCCAATTGCATGCTTTATAACACAAGTACTTTTGACAAAGTCACTTCATGTCCATGTCTCAACAAGAAGACATAAACAGTTATAATCCCACTATACGTTATAAATTATTGATCAACTCAATGATTTCTTGTACATGTATTAATTTAAAGAACATAACAAGTTAACGTCTTAATTTATTATAAGTCTTGTAACAGTTAAAAGACTTCTTGTTTGTGACTTTACAATAAAACATAAACATATTTATTTAAAGTATTCATGAACACCACCAATTTGGTTTCATTTGTAATTTCAATTTAATTTATCACTTCATTTGTTTATGTCATTCCAAGAATACACAAATTTCAAATTTAAGTAGTATTAGATTACTTCATCTATTTATGTCATTCCAATAATACATAAACTTTCAATTGAAGTAGTCTTTGTTATCATATTGACACATGTTCTAATAAGTGTCTAATTTAGAAACTGTAAATTTATCCATGTACGGTCTCACGTAATCATAGAAATTTAACTTGTTGTTGCAATCTAGCTAAGCTCTCACATAACGTAAATTGTAACACCAAGTGTTTCTTGATTTAGATGTGTAAAATTCATATTAGAACGTTAGTCTCTTACCTTGAAGTCAAGAGAATCCTTTAAATCATATTCCTATGTGTTGTTTCTTGCACACAATTAAGATTTCTCCCACTTGTGCATGGAACAACATCATGTACCAGATAAAGAACATGACATGCGTTTGTTTATGAAAGAAATATGATCGTGTCATTGATATTAGCATAACAAGTAGATGTAGGACGACAATGTCTAGTAAGGAAACGTATAAGACTATCCTTAAAAGCATGAGTGTCTACATTTTGAAAGTAATTATCTTGAAACATTCTAGAGATAATGTAGATTACTACCAAGATGACAAAGCTTGTAGCTCCCAATGAATTAGAGATCATTACAATAATTTCTTATTCAGTAATAAGAACACAATGCTCTCACCGGATTTGACAACAATGTAAGTGTTTCATTAGCCAGTGAAAGAAAATATTCTTCTTTTAACTTTCCTACACCTTTGAATGTCCATACGTAACAATTACTTATGCATTAAAAGAGTGTATTTTACTACGTAAATGATGGACTATCCATCAATGCTATTAACTTGAAAATTTGGGCTTGCAATTTCTTCCTTAAAAGGTCTACCATCCCCACAATGGTATGTAGCACCTCTAAATGGTCAAAGCAAAACAACTAGATAAATATACTAATTTGTCTTTTACCATTTTGCGGTAATTAGTCTAGCTTCTAGTTTTAATAACTCATAAAGTTCTAGTTAACCAAATGTCATATTTGTTATAAAAGAATTCAATCACCAAAATAGGATAATGAAATCTTTATAGAAAATGCGCAATTTTCTTAACTATTAAAGTTTTTTATGAGTTATATTAGAATTTAGATATTCTAATGTTCCTAGTATTCCTTCCTTATTCATGAAAAGGAATAGGATTAAGTCTCACTCTTCTTTCATGGAAAAGAGACTATGTTTGTCTTTTAAGTAAATTTTTCTTAATCAAACATTTGTTTGAAAACAGAACTAGATCAATTTACCAAAGCCCAAACTACGTTTACGGTTTAACATTGCATTAATACATTTAAAAGAATTAACAAAATTCAATTTTAGTATTTTCGATAAATAAAACCTTTAAGAAAATAAAATACCCGTTGGTAAATATTCATATAAACCATAGTATTTCCTTAAAGCTAGGATCCTAATTGACATAGTTCCATTACATCCGTTCATCTGCTAGTAATGAAAGTATTAAACAAGGTAATTGTCGAACAATAATTGGCAAACATTTTCCAATTCCTAGATTATTATGGGATTTACATTGCCAAACCTAGTTGCAATGTAAGCATGTTTTATCCCCATCTTATGCCTTGAGTCCAAGCTCTCATTTACAACTTAATTAAGTCGTCTAATTTAAAGAACTCAAATTAACAAAGTTCCATTACATCAGTTGATCTGCTAGTAATGCAAGTATGAAAATTTACCTTTCCATTGCAATCTAGTCCAAGCTCTCACATGACATAAATCACAACTTCAAGTGTTGTTTTAATTAGATAGCATTAGCTTAATTTTAAAGGTACTAGTTTTTGATGTGTATATCAAAGTATGTATGAAGAAGCATGCATACAACTTCATAACATAGGTTTTAATAAAAAAAACTTTTTATTAACCAATTCGCTAAGATTAAATTAACAAAGTTTTGATTGAGGTATTGGGTTCACCAAACAAAGAATTACCTACAATTATCGTCCTCTATATCGTACTTTTGCATAAGTTATAAGACTTAGTGTTTCGGATAATTACCACAAAGTAACGCGTGGAATTGAGGTCAATTCACCCTTAAGATGCTTTTGTACATAAAAATAGTCGTACTTGGTAGCTCCAAATTGACGCACAAAGCAGCGGAGAAACTAAGGTTAGCATAATGCCAATTAAAAACCCGTTTCTTTAAGGTCACAATTTTATGCGTACCCTCCGTATACCCCTCTTATAGTTTGTCACAATTGGGTGAGCCGCTCTTACTATAGGTACAAGAATCATCACTCAATTAAACGATGTAAATTTAACTCTTAAAAAAAAATTAAATTTCTTAATTGATTAGTCCAATTTATTTTTCTATTCAAAATTACCCTTTTGTTTAAAACATGTCAATACAAAATAAACAAAACAAGTAATAATCATAAACAACTAAACAATTGCACACATAACTTAACAATTAATATGTGAAAACATGTAGCCACATGCAAACTTTATTCGATAAAACCTATTAATAATCAATTCTAGGTGTATTATAAACGCATATAATTAACTAAGGCTCTTACTTACAAAAATATATGAACCACATGCATCGACAAGTCGATTGCGTAAGCCATAGCTAAATATACACCAAATAGCACGTAATTGATTCATTAATTTTAATTGAGGTTTTCCCCAATTCAAGATTTATCAAAAACAATACATGTGAAAAATAACTTAACGATTAATTCATATAGCCAAGCTTAACAATTTAAATTATATTGACAATAATCCATGATAAACATGCACGTTTATCATGGATCCAAATAAACAATTATTATCACATAATAACATCCCAAGATACGCATATAATCCATGTCACATAACAATTATTCATGATTAAACCACATAAAAAATATTTCATGCAACCTAGGGTTTCAACAATTTTTACAAAACCTAAATTTTTTTTTCTCGGATGAACAATAATCGCATGAACAGTAATTGATGAACAGTAAAAAAATTATTTTAGGGTTTCAAAAAATTAAAACCTAGAAACCTTTAAGAATGTAATAATCAATTAACAATTCAATTTATATGTGTTTCGGTAATTAATTACACATTATAACGGCTCGTGATGCCACTGTTGGAATTATATAACATGACTACTCATAAATATAAACAATAAACATCAAAGTGTTGCGGAAGCGTATAGATCAAATAACATGTAAACTAATTAACCGAACATAAAAGTATGCGTACCTTTTGATTCTAGCTAAACAAGAATCAATTCCAATCGACCAATTGAGATGAACCCTAATTAGGGTTTATAAGGATTATTAGAATTACCCCTTACCGTTTTGTAATTCAATCCAAGATTCAAACAATAGTGAGTTTGAATCATGTTCTTGTACATACGTACTATAACAAATTAAAGTTATGCTAGTAATTAAATCAAAAAACTAAAACAAACAATTTGTTTATGTAAAAAATCCGATCGACCCTACAAAGGGTTTAGTTCGATCGGCTAGAGAGAAAACAAAGGAAGAAAACACTTTAGGGTTATGTGTGTGTGCACAAGAGATTCCAAACAATGACCCTATGGTTTGTAGAGTTGAGATCAATATAGATCTTATACTTGTCATAAATCCAAAGAATAAATCTTAGCCATTCATTTTTTATCTAAATTAATAAAAACCCATTTTTCACCTTTTTTTTTTAAAACAACATATCTTACAAACAGTGAATCTTCAAGCTACAAAAAATACATCGTCGCGATGAGAATTAAATTATCTGTCTGTATATATGCACTTCTCTATACTTTCGACGAACTTTTTTTTTTTTAAATTTCCGCCCAGAAAAATCACACATGATTTGTAAAAATCACATATGATTTGTAAAAATCACATGTGATTTGTAAAAATCAAATCACATGTGATTTTTACAAATCATGTGTGATTTTTCTGGGCGAAAAGTTTGAAAAAAAAGTTCGTCGATAGTATATAGAATTGCATATATATAGAAAGATAATTTAATTCTCATCGCGATAGTATGATTTTTTCGCATAACGATTAACGGTTTGCGATATATTTAATTTTTAAAAAATGGGTGAAAGTTTTTTTTTTTTAATTATTTTGATCAAAAAAATGAATGGCCAAGATTGCTTCATTAGATCTATGGCAAATATGAGATCTATATTGAATTTTTGACAAGGTTTGTATATATAGTATGAATAACTTGGAGGACAAGTTGGAGTAGGATTGGGTTAAACCCAATCCCACCGATCGGCCATGCTAACCCAAAGGGGTTCCGGAAGCTTCTTGTCCCTCTATTTTCATCTATAGTCCTTCCTTTATTATTTAACGATCGTTAGTCATTTTCCGTTAAATACTAACGGCCGTTATACATTTTGTGATATTTAATAATTAAGTATAACGTTTTATATTAAATTATTAATCTTTAATTCTCATACGTAAAGTGTGCAATCCCGTGATCTCGAGTTCGATCCTAATACACATCTACTAATTTATGTCCACAAAACTAACATTAAGTTTTATTGAATTTGAAAAACAAAAGGTTAATCTTCTTAAACATTTTATAGTACTCCGTAATAATTTAGGCTAATATTGTATAATTAATGTTACAACGCTTAACACCTAATAAGTTCGTCCTTACTCAAGTACGTGTACAAGTTTCACATAGATAATTTACAACTCGTCATAGTTATTTCACATAAAGTTGAACATGTTAACCTTTATGTCTCAGTATTCATTATCGAGTTATGCGTAGAAACTATACAAAGTCATGCAATAACAGTGATACGTGCATGAAGACCGCAAGCAACCATGATCTCTATATTTTCCACGTGAAACACTGATACGATTGAACTAATTTGTTTCATGCAAAATTTTAGGGACCACAAGTCTACCACTTTAGCACTACGTATATTTAACTTCCCATGTTTCTGTTCTTGTGCCGTAAGACTAGGATACACTACTAGTTTATTTCCTAAATAAATGTAACTTGCTTTGTTAATCAAATCAGAGAAGAAAAAGAATGAAGAGTTAGTTATTCGTTTAGTTTTTAGTTTAGTTATAGTCTAAAGAGAGTGATCATCTCAAATCGATCTTCTATCAATGGTGCTTTCATCGACTTACTCAATGCCTCCAAGACGATATCCGGCCACCATCCCTATTGGAATCCTTGGCTGCCATGGTCGACAACCTCTCAAAACTTGTCACCACCATGACCATAAACAATGAAAAGCTAGCCGCATCACAATCCAAACTCAACGTTGCCATTAAAAACCTTGCAACCCACAACGAACGGATATTAGCTCTCATTACCAATACCGCTAAACCCGAACACACCATGCCTCCAAAGCATTATCCACCATCACTCAAAGACCCCGCTGCCTCTGTGACCAAGATCGTGATAAGAACCTTCTTAATAGTTTCCTTATTAATATTTAGTTAATTTCCTTTATTATATTTTATTAGTGAACAAGTTAAGATTAGGGCATCTTTTATTATAAATAGGGTTTTAGAATTGTAATTGCGATTATGTTGAATGAATATGAAGTATTGATTTGTTAATCAATTGGGGAGTCGGTTTATCTCACTAATATAAACCATTGGGAGAGCTTATTCGACCTCTCGAACGTCGATTATTCTATCTCTATTGTTCTTTTATCTTATTATCGATCCGGTTCGTATCAATTGGTATCAAAGCTGTTCGATTCTAGGGTTTCAACAAAAAAAAATTGTTCATCAGAACACTATTCATCTGAATCACTATTCACATATAGAAAATACTGTTCATCCGAATAACTATTCACTACCAGAAAACACTATTCAAAAAAAGTCGAATCTTCTTTTGATTCCGGCTATCAATGGCACACATATGGCGGGCTATAATGGAAGAGCATCGAGCAAGTATGCAGGCTTACAAAAATGTCCATAAGGAGACAGTGAGATCTGAACTACGGATGGAAATTTTGCAGCAAAGTATGGAGATGGATATATGGGAGATCAAAGAAAAACTTGCTGAGAGACGGGAATTAATGGAGGTGAGATCAAGGGGTTACAGTAACCAAAATAACAGCATGGCAGAAATTCAGTTTGTCAAGGATTCAACCAAACCTATGACAATCGGAAAAAGTAGTGAAGATGGTGGTATTTTGGAGGAGCTTATGGTTACGTTAGCCTTGGAGATAACTGATTTTATGGAGCCAATTTTGGCAGCAAATAAAGATTTAGGGCAGAAGTTAATTGATGACTTGGATGAGCCTCTTATGGTGCTCGAATCAGATGGGATGATTAACAAGAACAAGTTTTCTGTTGTTTCACCTGTTGCTGTTGTTGCACAAGTTGTTGTTGCACCTGTTGAGCAAAGTTCCGTTCCGCTGGGAAGAAAATTCAAGCAAAATCAAGTAGAACATCGGCAGATTATATTGAAGTTGAGATGTGAGATCTGTCTTGGACATCTTTCGACTAATGTTCGATTGAAACAAGAACCGGTTCCTGCTCAAAGAAGATCATGGGATCCCGGAATTACTCAATATGACGTTTTGATTAGTTATTTTCCTTTATTATATTTTCTTAGTGAACAAGCTAAGATTTGGGCATCTTTTATTATAAATAGGGTTTTAGGATTGTAATTGCGATTATGTTGAATGAATATGAAGTATTGATTGGTTAATCAATTGGGAAGTCGGTTTATCTCACTAATATAAACCATTGGGAGAGCTTATTCGACCTCTCGAACGTCGATTATTCTATATCTATTGTTATTTTATCTTATTATCGATCCGGTTCGAATCAGATCGACAACGACCTCGTCACACAAACACGAACGTCATTTCCCTCAGTGCCTCCTCTACCTACAAACCTGATGCTAAAAGTCCATCAAGAGGATGTCATCTTCCATCCAAGGACACCTCACCAAGCTTGTGACACATTCGTCTTCATCGACGCCCGACCAAAACAACATGTTGCACTGTTATTAAAACTTCCCTCGGCCACTGACATCCATGCTAATCGTATTCGAGGACTTGATTTTCGATGCGCGAAGACATATCATCCCAGTCACCAATGCCATCCACCAAAGTTAGTTTTTATCCAAATTGTACCGGAACCACCTTGGAAGCCACATGACACAAGGGATAGAGACATGAGCCTTGAGGACAAGTCTCGTTTTGAGGCGCGGAGTATTGATACGTCCATGAATATCGCAAGCAACCATGATCACTGTTGGGACAACATTTAATCAGGTCTCCTTATGTTTTAGTGATGACAAATAAACCTTCGCAACGCATAAAATTACAAACGTTAGCCAAAAATTTCCCGACCCAATAACTGGGCCTGGCGCGCTACCAGCGCTCAGACGCGCCAGCTCACTGTATTGATCGGTACAAATTTTGAAAGTCGGCTTTCCCGTTACCCGACAAATGTGGATCTTTCAATACAGGTATGAATATGTTATGTGCTTCATTGGGAACACTCGAAACGAGTTTTAGAATTAGAGGGATCCAAATTTACAACCTCTTATTTTTGGCAAAACGCCAACTCAAGTATTTTGATAAACGCCTCTACCCAAGGCATTTCTAAACCTAGGGAGCTTATATATTTCTCGTGACATCAAGTGAAAGTATTCATATGGCCATAATCCGTGTTTACGTCTTCTCAAATCACGTAACGGGTTTACTCCCTTATTGGTCAAACTAAGTCAAAGGTCCCTTTGCGTAAACGCATCCTTTCCCGTTATGGGATATGCTTTACAATGATGCAAAGCACTTAGCTTTTTTGCATCAAGATGATTATTGATTACGTCGAGTCGTGGAAATTCACGTATTATGAGATTATAAATACTCGACGTTAAGTTACTTGAAACTATAAGTATCCTTTGACTTTCTCAACCCATAATCATCTTTGTCAATTATTTTCTTCCTTAATGACAAAACTATTAAGCCTTAATTAATCATTTGATTAATATCCTCACCAAACTAATCCTCCCACCATTTCAAATTTCTCCCAAATCTTATCCCCAACATTCCCTAATATTCCTTGTACATGCATATACTTCTTGTCTCCTACATACCCACACCATATCTTCCAAACATTCCCTTCTCAACATTCCAATCCAACCACTTAGAATTCACCACCTCACTACCTTCTTCATCCAACCATCCATTTCAGATGCAAATAAACCTTCACTACAAACCACCTTCATTCTCACCTCCAACATTCAAATTTCAAATTCCAATCTCAACACATAGGCTCCCCATCACTTCAGCATCCCATCCTTCCAACTCACTCTTTTACACTCTCTTCCTCACTTTATATTCAAATTGCACACACTCCCCTCACATCCCTTTCCTTCCCTCACACACTAGCCAACTCATTATCCCTTCTACCCTTCTCTCTTTGATAATTGGTTTCACTTAAACACTTCACAAAACATTTTTCCAAATTAGCTATTTGAGTTGGTAGACCTTGAGGATGAATGATGTAAAGTCTAAATGTGTGAAGTACAATTATGGGTTTAGCAAGGTTGGGTATTTAAAAGACCAAGATCCAAAAGAGAAAAATGTCCAGGTACTCTGGCGCGTCGCTGGCGCTCCGACACGCCAGCAGCGTGCCATCCTCGTTAACATTTTTTCTCATTTTGGATTTTGGCCTATAAATACCCACCCTTGCCTCTTGTATTCCTCACCCCTTGCAAAACATTCTTTCTCGCTAATTTCTTGTCTCTCTACCCTCTAAGTCTACTACACATCGTGTGTTCTTAATCTTTCTCTCTTATCATCTTTGAAAGAACAGTTTCTCCGCAAAGGAAGAATCATAAGAACCTAATCTACTCTCGTGATTGTGTTGAGGGTCTTCTTCTCTATACCCTTTCTATTACAATCGAGTCTCTAGGTTAGGTTAGGGCTTGATTAAACTATCAAACTTTTATTCATTCAATTTGATTGTAAAGGGAACTCTTATGTCGAGGTGACCAAGCCTAGATCATTGGGGATCAAGTTGGGGTTTGATACTTCCGGTGGGAAGTCTTTGTGGTCTTTGTGGTAAGTCAAATCACGGGTCCTTGTAGGTGGTTTTCGAGGGAGAAATACCGTTAGGGAGTAGCTCTTTTTAGTGAGCACTGATCTTTGTGCATATCGGTGGAGTGAAGTTGTATACGGTTTGTAATCCACCATAAGGATTATACTTAGTGAATAGTATAGTGTCGTGGATTCGTAACTGGACATACAGATGGTATTAACCCCCCATCCCGAACCAGTATATATCATGGTGTCTCTTTACATGCTTTATATACTTTGGTTGTGATTGTGGTTGATGTATTTGTTGTATAACCACTTATTTATCTTTGAGGCTTAAAGTATTTAAACATTCTAAATAGCCGAAAAGACCATATTCACCCGCCTCCCCCCCCCCACGGCTCTACAATTGGTATCAGAGCGGTATACTCAAGATTTTGAGCGATAAAACCTTCTCGAGAAGTCGTTTTAAGTCAAAAACTTCTTTTTCATAAATTTAAAATACCTAACGAAATTTTTGGAAAAGTTGAGTATAGATTCATGGCTCAAGAGAACTATGTTGAGGGGTGTTCTATGCAAAGACCACCTTTTCTAGAATCCAACGGGTTTTGTTTTTGGAAAACCCGATTTGAGACCTATGTTAGGTCCAAAGATATTGACTTGTGGGAGATAATCCAAAATGGCGACTTTGTGTTCATGGTGAAAGATCCGGAAACAAAGTTGATGGTGGAAAAGCCATATTTGGATTTAGATGGTGATGAGAGGAAGAAGCTTGGCAAAAATAATGAAGCCAAGATGAAAATCTACAATGCCTTACCTCGAAGGGAGTTCGAGAGGGTTTACACTTGCAAGACCGCCAAGGAGATTTGGCATACACTCATCATTACTCATCAAGGTAACTCACAAGTCAAGGATTGCAGGATCGACTTACTCATTCAACAATATGAGAAGTTTTCGATCACGGATGAAGAAACCATTGATAGTGGTTATACACGGTTCAATGCTATTGTTACAAGTCTAACATCGTTAGAACCAAGTTATAGCAACAAGAACCACGTAAGAAAGTTTCTTCGAGCTCTTCCGGTGAAATGGCGGCCGAAGGTGACGGCGATTGAAGAGGCCCAGAATTTGACGGAGCTTCCTCTTGATGAGCTAATCGGCATCCTTAAGGTGTATGAAATGATTCTAGAAAACGACATGGTCGTTTCTAAAGATAAGAAGGAGAAGGTAAAGTCGTTAGCCCTTAAAGCTAAAGCTACTAAGGGAAAAACTAGTGATGTTAGTGATAGCCAAGGAGGAAGTAGTGAAGACGAAGACGAAAAAGAAATCAACTTGATGGCTAGGAACTTTAGGAAGTTCTTTCGAAAGGGTAATAAGTTTAGGCGTAGAAATAGCTTTGGTAATGGCGGCAATAAGGATGGAAGAGGTAGTGATGATAGGAATAATGGTGTTGAAAGCTCGAGGCGTCAACGTGGTTGTTACAATTGCGGGGACAAAACTCACTTCATAAGTGATTGTCCAAAGTCAAAGGATAACAAGGCATTCGTTGGTGGAGCTTGGAGTGATAGCGACAATGGTGACCAATTGGAGAAAGGTGCGGCATGTCTTATGACGATTGAATCGCAAGAGGTACATCCTAACTTATCTGTTTCAAATAATGCTTTAAATATTCATGATTTGCAAAAAGAGAACGAGGACTTTTTTAAAACTATTGAAAAACTTGTTGAGGAGAAACACTCTCTTAATGAAAAGGTTTATGAACTTGAACGAGAAGTAAAGAGACTTACTCAACGCAAAGAGGTGGTTGAACCTTGCACAAGTTGTGAAAAACTTGGATATGAGGTTAACTCTTTGAATGACAAAGTATCCAAACTTCAAAAGGAGTCTTTAAGTTTTTCTAAATTTAAGAAAAGTAGTAATGATTTGGATGATATGTTAAGTCAACAAAAATTGTCCTAAGATAAGGAAGGTCTTGGATTTTCAAAAATTGAGAAAACCACTTTCGTAAGTTTAAGCAAAACAATAATGTTTGTTAAAGAAGGACAAAATGAAAAACCGGATGGTTCTGGGTCTGACGCGCTGGGTGACGCGTCGGAGCGCCACCAGCGCGCCAGGAGTCTGAACAAAAGTGGTGTTTCATCTAATGTTTTTGTTAAACCAATTTTTCCTCTAAATCCTTTTGCAAATACTCGAGGTACTCAAACACCCATTACAAGAAGTGAAACCCCAAAACAATTTTACAACCCGGTTTCATGTAATGGACTTGGATACACACAATCTTGAGTCGAAAATAGACCTATCTTACCTACACCAAATATAAAACCCTCATATAACCATCGACAAGAAGAAATTTCTACAACAAGCAATGGTCTTCACATCGTCAATATAACTCATATCAAAGGAGAGACAACTCCTACCCAGACCAAATATTTTTTAGACCACACAACCATCAAAACTTTGGACCAAGTTTTCAAAACCAAAGTAACCTTTCAAACAACCCTTGGTCTATGTTATTAAGCTATGGTGTTGAGACACTAAATGTCTTGCTTCATGACCCAATGATGTTCAACTTGGGAATGTTTTATGCTAACCATAATGGACCCAACAAACATTGGGGACCAAGTTTTTGAGTTACATGTTTGATAGGAAAGGTTCAAATATGTGCTTGCACCGATCGATTAGATTATGGATAGTGGTTACGCACATAACCGATAGTTGAATAAGGCTTATGTCATACATAGAGTACTATGATGGACTCTTATCTAGTGGCCATGGTACTACAAGTCTCCCAAGAAATCAAGCTAAGTGCTCCTTCTAAATTTGTGAACCTTTAAATGCTTTAGTATTTAGTTGTCATAGATTCTAAGTGAACTTATTTGATGGTAGTTAGCTTAATTGTGTCACAACTTGAAAACATAGGATATACTTGCCTTACTTGTTGTAAATCATTATGTGCTATTTTGTGATTGTTTGTACGTGACTGCATGAAAATACTTTTCAGCTTAAGTAATTAAACTTAGGAATGAACACTAACTTATATGCGGCATATATAAATAATATCATCTTAAATCTTAGTTTCATTTCACGATAAATTAAGATAAACCGGTTGGATGATTGTAGTTTTCACATCAATACATCATGTGTAGTTTGCTTAATTGCTTAATATGTATATGTAAGATCTTAAAGGGAAATCTTTATAACATATACAAATAACAAGTATATGATTTTAATCAACAAAGTGATAACATGTAATTTGCTCACATATGTTCACACGATTAAGTGTCCCTAGAAATAAGATTGTTTGTCATAAGTTGTGGGTTCATGGATGCTATGTGATTATATGCTTACTTTTCGTAGTGATTAAATGACGGTATGAAAAACGTGTTTGCATGAGAATATGTTTTGATGCTATTTGCTTATATGCCCACTTGCCATGATGCTAGTTGATTTCATGCATATTGCTAACATGCTAATTGCTTGCATATTTGTTAAAGATAGTAGATCATGCGCTCACAACTTTAAAGTATTATATTTAATTAGACACTAGGTGCACATTTATGTATTACTTAGACAAACAAGGTCTTGCAAGCAATAGGATTAGTAACACCATTTCGACCAATAGAGTCCTAGAGTTACTTCATATCGATTTGTTTGGTTCATCACATATTCAAAGTTAAGGAGGCAACTTCTATACTTTAATGACAATTGATGACTATTCACATTATATATGGACTTTATTTCCAGGTGCTAAGGAATATGCCCTAGATAAGTTTAGAATCTTAGGAAAAAGATTAGAAAACCAACTTGATTACTTGATTGCTTCAATTAAAGATAATCATGGTAGTAGATTTGAACATAGGGTGCAATTTGGGGACTTTTGCGAACAACATGGGATCACACATAACTTCTTAGACATTAGTCCTCATCAAACCAATGAGGTTGTCCAAAGGAAGGACAAGAAGATACGAGAGATATTTCGTGCAATTTTAGCCGAGCAATCCATTCAGCAAAAGTTTTGATGTCATGCCTTAGATATTGCGTGTTACATTTATAATAAGGTATACTCTAGTAAAATATTTAAAAAAGCTCCCTATGAAATTCTTAGAGGTAGGAAACCATCACTAGAATACTTTAGGAACTTTGAGTGTAAATTTTTCATACTTAACACCAAGGATTATCTCACCACGTTCGACCCAAAGTCTTACGAAGGTGTATTTTTAGGATACTCTCAAACTAGTAAGGCATACACGATGCTTAATAAGGAAATAATGAGAGTTGATGAATCTTTTAATATGACTTTTAATGAGAGTTTCCCTGAGCCCAAATCATCGTCCGTGAATGTTGATAATGTCATTGATGAAACAAGTATTAGGAGAATTGAATAAGCAAGCCCTTACGTCCACAAGTAGGAACACTTAGGATTTTACATGACATTTTCCAAAATCCCAATTGCACATTTTGAGTCATAGAAAGCATTGTTCATGGTTGACATGCACCATAGGATGTTGAGTCACTTAGAGTCTTTAGAAAGACAATGCTTGCTTGATCTTTACCAAACTCTTAAAGCTTGGTTAATTTATGCACTTAGGAATTAAGTGAAAGGCATGAAAGGGATTAAAACTAATTTGATTCCCAAGAAGTAGGAAATGTTGTAGTTTTTGAGGTCACCCTTACATCATGTAGGTATTTTCTTTGCAAGGTTGAATTAATCTAGGGGAGGTAATATACGGTGTTATTTACTTTCTTAGGAATCCCCTTATGCCATGACTTGTTATTAAGGTATTGAGTATGATTGCCTTGCGTATATACTTAATATGCCTTCTCACGTTTTGAATAGGATTGCATTAGAAAACATAGTATACAATCTAGACTTTTGATTAGTCTTCTCACCTTTGGATTATTTATGATCATGCTCACATGTTTACTTGTGAAACTATGTGCTCCAATTTGAATATGTGTTATGCTTACTTAAGTATGTGATATGCTTATGCATGATTGATAAATCCCTTCTATGAATAACTATGCGATGATGTTATGCATGTGCTAATCAACATTTGGGATATAATGCTTTGAATATGTATGATATGCTTAAGTTATGATGTATTGTGCACATATATATATGATGTTATGCGTACTAACCCATGTTGCAAGTATCCAAATGGTTACCTAACCCATTTTGGACTTCCACATGTGAGGTTTGTTTGTTTGTTGCGTGTTGGTTGTTTCTTGTGTAGTTAGGACACCGCAAAGGTAAAGCTCTTGACCCATGGATCCCCGCCTTGGAACAAGGGGGAGCAATGATCAAGGTGGAGCAATGATCTAGGGGGAGCATACTCGGTTGAATAGATGAGCTCCATAATATCCCACAGGCCTAAGTTTGAAACCTGGCTTGATATGTAGTCACGCCTTTTTGATTCGACAAAAGGGGGAGAAAGAAAGCAAGAGCACAAGCTCGGGTGAAGGCCAATTCAAGATAAAGATCAAGACTTCACCAAATTACAAGGCAAGGTCAAGACGCAAGCTACAACCAAATTACAAGGCAAGGTCAAGACGCAAGCTACATCAAAGGCGTTTTTAATCTTCGATACGATTTGTAATTTTATTTGTTTTCGGAATTTATTTGTCATCATCAAAAAGGGGGAGATTGTTGGGACAACATTAATCAGGTCTCCTTATGTTTTAATGATGACAAATAAACCTTCGCAACACATAAAATTACAAACATTAGCCAAAATTCTCCCGACCTAATAACTGGGCCAGGCGCGATACCGGCGCTCCGATGCACCAGCGACGCGCCAGCCCACTGTATTGATCGGGATGAATTTTGAAAGTCGGCTTTCCCCTTACCCAAAAAATGTGGATCTTTCAATACATGTATGAATATGTTATGTGCTTCATTAGGAACACTTGAAAAGAGTTTTAGAATTAGAGGGATCCAAATTTACAACCTCCTGTTTTTGGCAAAACGCCAACTCAAGTATTTTGATAAACGCCTCTACCCGAGGCTTTTCTAAACCTAGGGAGCTTATATATTTCTCGTGACATCAAGTGAAAGTATTCATATGGCCATAATCCGTGTTTACGTCTTCTCTAATCACGTAACGGGTTTACTCCCTTATTGGTCAAACTAAGTCAAAGGTCCCTTTGCGTAAACGCATCCTTTCCTGTTATGGGATATGCTTTACAATGATGCAAAACACTTAGCTTGTTTGCATCAAGATGATTATTGATTACGTCGAGTCATGGAAATTCACGTATTATGAGATTATGAATACTCGACGTTTGAGATACTTGAAACTATAAGTAACCTTTGAGTTTCTCAACCCATAATCATCTTTGTCAATTCTTTTGTTCCTTAATGACAAATTAATTAAGCCTTAATCAATCCTTTGATTAATCTCCTCACCAAACAAATCCTCCTACCATTTCAAATTTCTCCCAAATCTTATCCCCAACATTCCCTAATATTCCTTGTACTTGCATTTACTTCTTATCTCCTACATACCCACACCATATCTTCCAAACAATCCCTTCCCAACATTCCAATCTAACCACTTAGAATTCACCACCTCATCACCTTCTTCATCCAACCATCCATTTCAAGTACAAATAAACCTTCACCACAAACCACCTTCATTCTCACCTCCAACATTCAAATTTCAAATTTGAATCTCAACACATAGGCTCCCCATCACTTCAACATCCCATCCTTCCAACTCACTCTCTTACACTTTCTTCCTTACTTCAAAATCAAATTACACACACTCCCCTCACAACCCTTTCCTTCCCTCACACACTAGCCAACTCATTTCATCACATGCCTGATGAGGCGAAAAGTGTACCGCTTTTAAGGGGTCATTTAAGCCCGAAATCGTATTTATTTGATCAAATATTGCCCTAAATCGTTCCTTTTGTCATTTTAGGTACTTTTGAGGAGAAATCTGGAAAAGGAGGCATTTTGGACGTTTTTGGAGCATTAAAGTGAAGAAAACGGCAAAGTCTCAAGAATCGGCTAAAAGTTACTCTTGACGGCGTCACAATTAACATGGGATGGCGTCATGCCTTGGCAAGAAAAGTTGGATGTGAAATTTACTCATGACGGGCCAGTGAGTTAGCATGAGAATTCTGACGGCGTCACGCTTTAACTAAATCAAGGGCGTCACGGCTTAAATCATAAGGGGACGGCTGTCACGTTCAGGGTTAGACGGCGTCAAGCCTTGATAGGCCAGAATGGATTTTTGAAGAGCTAAAGAGGGACGGCGTCAAGAAGGTCACCCGGGAACCCTAAAAGCGGCGAGGTGACGGCGTCACAATGCATAAGGTGACGCCGTCAGATCCAAAAATCTATATATAGTTTTCTAATCTTTTGTCATTAAGGAGAGCTTAGTGTGTGGAATTTTGGGATAAAACCCTAAGACGATTTTAGCTACTTTTTCAGGGCTTTTTGCCTTGAGATCTTCCATGTTTCATTGAAAGATAAGTTATCAATTAATCATTCAATATGTCTATGTGTTGTTTGATTCTATCTTATGCTTGTCTTTTGTTTAACATGTTAGGCTAATTTTATCTTGTGTTTGCTTAGATCTAATGAAACTTAGCTATTGATTATTGGTTGTTAGTGTGTTGTTAGTTGTATTGGATGATTGTTTATCTATGTTAGGCTTAAGAAAACTGGCTAACTTCCTATTCGGTAACTTGCTTGAACGTCTTAAGAAACATGAACCAAACGCGTACTAAAGGTTTTTATGGTTGTATTTAATGCACAAGCGAATTCTAGTGATCCCATGTTAGGAGCTTCCTAGCCGGCTCGACATAGGAGTGAAGTAGGAGCTTGTAGAGTTGGGGAAGTAAGTACGCCACCCCACGAATGGTATTAAGGAATACACCCGTCATCCACGCGACTAATACACACTAATTAACCGGTAAAAGATAGTTAGGGAGTAAGGAAATCTAAGTAAACACATTTCTCTACACATAAGTTTCTCACCACATTTCATTTTTGTTATTTTATTTTATTTGCATTCGTAGTAAATTGGGTTAGTTGACTAGCAACTAATTCCGCCCACTCCTTCAAAACCGAGATTTTACTTGCTTTCATAAAAATATAAAAACATAAAAAGAATCTTCCTCAACCCTTAGACCTAATTAGAGTAGCCTTTCATACCTAACGAACACTATTCCCTGTGGAGAACGATCAATCCCCCGTACTTACCACTACACTATACTACATCGGTCAGGTACACTGCCTGGTGGGGTTGTAAGCCTCTTGAGATCCCTCGAGAGGTAAAACCTGTTGTAAGGTTACAAAACCACGCAATCAAGTTTTTTGGCGCCGTTGCCGGGGAATAGTTATTGTTTAGGTTGAATTTTTATTTCTATTAGGTCTACTCACTAGATTCCTTTCCAGTGAGATTTTTGTTTTATTTTTCTAGGTTTTCTTTAGTCTATCTATTTTCTTTGTGCTTTTGTTCGTAACAGATTTTCATTAACTATTCAGTTTGCCATTATGGAAAACGCGAATCCACCCCTTACACCTGACGAAGTGGCTTTGTTGCGTAGCCAACTTGAGAATGAGATTAGTGAGCTCAGGGAGCTCAGTAGAATGATTGATATAGAGCTTGATTATGCTTTGAACAACTTAGGGACCGCCATATACTCAGATAATTACTTAGAACGTAATAATCTTACGGTTGATAAGTTGATTGAGAAAATTGAGGAAGTGAAGGTAGATCCTAGGTTTGATGATTATTTCAATAAATACCCCACTAAGGAGGAGATTGCTTACTATAACAACCTAGTTGATAACCCTCGACCACCTTTTGTTAGAATTGACCCAAAGATTAAGAGAGGTGATCCCGGGAATGTGATGATACCATGTATGATTGGGTACCAATACGTTGAGCATGCTTACATTGACTGTGAATCCCCAATCAACGTTATGTCCTCAGGCCTCTATAGCCAAATCATAAACACACCACTTGAGCCTAGGATGGACCCCAAGTGTCCAGGCGGAGTTTGTAACTTCGTTGGAAGAATTAAGGATATACATATCCTTGTTGGGAGCTTTACCTTTGTCACCAACTTCATGATTTTAGAAGATATGGCAAGTGTTGTTGACTGCCGCCTATCTCGCGTTGTGTTAGGTAAGCCATTTATCGAGGCATCCAATTTAAGGTATGACCGTTTGAAAGGCACGGTTCAGTTTTCTAATCACATAGATAGGATCACATATAGGATGCCTTATCGGGTTAATGAGTTTCGTTTTGTGCCTCGATTTGACATGGACAACAATGGTGCGATTGAGGACATCAATGAAGAGGATAAAGAAAAAGGCATGGACCAGGTTTGGAATAGGAGAAGCCTTTATTATAAAGATTGCTTAAACCTTGGACCTAAATACAAAATTAATATGGAGGTTGTTAGGATGATTAGAGGGGCAATTGAGAAGCAAAACGGAAAAACGTAATGTACGTGACTTTGAGTCTAGCTACAAGACTCGTTAATAAAGAAAAGCGCTTCTTGGGAGGCAACCCAAGCTTTATTTGCTTTATTTGCTTTGTGTGTTTGTTTATTTATTTGTTTGATTTTATTTTCCGTATGTGTGTTTAATTTTTATTCTTATTGATTCATGTTCAAAAGTAATTTGTGAAAATGCTTTATTTTGTTTTTAACTTCGTCTTAACTACATATAAAGGTATTTTGCAAAAGTTAAGTGTAAGGGAAATCTAAATCGGTTTATTAGAACACAAATGAACATGAATCGTAATAATAATAAATTAGCATACATATTCTTGTTTGTTTGAGTCAAATGCTTGTATCGAGTCATAATGATGTTTTGCAGGATTTCCAGGAAGTAAGGTAAAGGTTTTTCCAGAAATTTTCCGGAAACTTAAAATGAAAATTTTTGTCAGGTCATTTCTGACGGCGTCAGGGGTTATAACCTGACGGCGTCAGATTTAATTTCCAGAAATTTTTGAAAGTTTTGTTTTCATAAAAAGTTTTTATTAAATCTCCAACTTATAATCTCCAGGAATCTGCAAAATTATCAGTCCACAAGCATTATATCCTTATATATAGATTTTATCCCACCGATGTTATGCAGGTTTTCGTGTTTGTTTTCTCAGGTTAACAGGTTATTTTGGACAAGGAAATGTTTATGGAATCAAGCTTATGGCGATGCATTAGTCATGGAGCTTCAACATTCTCTTTGGAGGAAGATTTAACCGTGTGATTTCACTATCCAACGAGCGAATCAGGGGAGTATTTGATTTCATTCTTTTACTTTATGCTTTTACATCTTGTTATTTGAACATTGGGGACAATGTTCATCTTAAGTGTAAGGGGAGGGTAAAAGTACGATTTTAGAGAATACAATTGCGCTTGATTTTTGTTTGTTTAATAATAGATGTGTAATAAAACTGAGAGAAATACTTGATTAGGGTAATTTTAGTGCCAAATTTAAAATTTTTTACAACATATAGGAGTGAAACTTTAGTTCTAATGAGCGTCTCACGGATAGGAGTTATATGACTAGCACAAAAACCGTACCACTAAAAAATTTTCCGCCCCAAATATGTGAGGTTCGCCCCTAGAATTGGTAGGAAAAGCATTTATGCTATGATGTGTGTACCGGTAGCACTTAGATTCTAGAACTTGCGTTAGGACCATCCCGAGGCCACAAGTGAGACTACATTCGTGTAGTTAGATTTACTACATGATAAGAGGCATTAGGATTAACCCATTGTTTTACACCTGTGTTTTTGTTATAATTACGTTGGCTACATTGGTCAAGTAATTCTCCCACACCCTTTGCGTTGTACTCATTTTTAGTACACGATACCCCTAGTACACCCCTCAGAGCCTATCTTTTCGTTTCGACCTTTAAGCATCTTACTTAAAGGAAGAATTTGTTACACCCCACTAAAATGTACACCCAAATCGCCTTAGCCTACCTTGTATGCACTCATCTTTAGTGCATTATTGTTACAACATTTGTTTAAACCCAAGTTAATGATCTAGTTGATTACATGGTTGCTAAGTCGAGTCATATCCTTGTACATATTGTTTTGGGACGATTGGGACTCATGGGTAAAGTACTAGTATGATGGAGTAATGGGGAAGAACATCATTTATTACCCCCATATGTGCTAAATATCTTAAAAGTACTCCAAGTGTTTCAATTATCTTAATTCGAGTCATTAGATTAGTATTTGTAAAGTTATGTAAAAATTCAAGTGTAAGGGGAATGCAATGCCCCTATGATGTATTATTTTGGATGGTAGGGCAAGAGTGTATGCAAAAAAAAAAAAAAAAAAAAAAAAAAAAAAAAAAAAAAAAATCAAGAAAAACACAAAAAAATGAGAAAATGAAAAATAGAAAAAACATACGGACTACCATCCCGTTTTATTTTATGTTTGTTTTATGTTTTTGTTTTTGTTTTTGTTATTTCATTTCTAGCTTAAGATTGAGTCTAGTCTTGGCTTAGCAACATTGTATAGTACATGTAATTGATCAAGATTTTTAACTCGCCACCAGTAAAATATCCTTTATCCAACAAAACCGTGTTTTCCTTTTCCCTACACCTAACGTTATAACCCATTTAAAAGCCCTCTTTGATAGTTTATCTTAGGTGCTTACGCCTAGTGGAGGAGGTTTTCGATCCTTTCCCAAGCCTATGGTAATCTATTTGCTATGACAGGTAGTGAGAGATATTTTCCGTTTTCATTTATGAGATTTATTTTGATGACACTTGAGAGATGTGAGTATCTAAACACTATTTGTGAGGTGCTAGTTTATAATCTCCGTGCTTATTATGATTGAAGTGGAACGATTATTTGTTGTAATTACTTTTATGTTAGCATTAAATGACCCCTAACTTGTATTTTGATTAGAATAAAAGCGCATTTGCTTGAGGACAAGCAAATCTCAAGTGTAAGGGTATTTGATGAGGCGAAAAGTGTACCGCTTTTAAGGGGTCATTTAAGCCCGAAATCGTATTTATTTGATCAAATATTGCCCTAAATCGTTCCTTTTGTCATTTTAGGTACTTTTGAGGAGAAATCTGGAAAAGGAGGCATTTTGGACGTTTTTGGAGCATTAAAGTGAAGAAAACCGCAAAGTCTCAAGAATCGGCTAAAAGTTACTCTTGACGGCGTCACAATTAACATGGGACGGCGTCATGCCTTGGCAAGAAAAGTTGGATGTGAAATTTACTCATGACGGGCCAGTGAGTTAGCATGAGAATTCTGACGGCGTCACGCTTTAACTAAATCAAGGGCGTCACGGCTTAAATCATAAGGGGACGGCGTCACGTTCAGGGTTAGACGGCGTCAAGCCTTGATAGGCCAGAATGGATTTTTGAAGAGCTAAAGAGGGACGGCGTCAAGAAGGTCACCCGGGAACCCTAAAAGCGGCGAGGTGACGGCGTCACAATGCATAAGGTGACGCCGTCAGATCCAAAAATCTATATATAGTTTTCTAATCTTTTGTCATTAAGGAGAGCTTAGTGTGTGGAATTTTGGGATAAAACCCTAAGACGATTTTAGCTACTTTTTCAGGGCTTTTTGCCTTGAGATCTTCCATGTTTCATTGAAAGATAAGTTATCAATTAATCATTCAATATGTCTATGTGTTGTTTGATTCTATCTTATGCTTGTCTTTTGTTTAACATGTTAGGCTAATTTTATCTTGTGTTTGCTTAGATCTAATGAAACTTAGCTATTGATTATTGGTTGTTAGTGTGTTGTTAGTTGTATTGGATGATTGTTTATCTATGTTAGGCTTAAGAAAACTGGCTAACTTCCTATTCGGTAACTTGCTTGAACGTCTTAAGAAACATGAACCAAACGCGTACTAAAGGTTTTTATGGTTGTATTTAATGCACAAGCGAATTCTAGTGATCCCATGTTAGGAGCTTCCTAGCCGGCTCGACATAGGAGTGAAGTAGGAGCTTGTAGAGTTGGGGAAGTAAGTACGCCACCCCACGAATGGTATTAAGGAATACACCCGTCATCCACGCGACTAATACACACTAATTAACCGGTAAAAGATAGTTAGGGAGTAAGGAAATCTAAGTAAACACATTTCTCTACACATAAGTTTCTCACCACATTTCATTTTTGTTATTTTATTTTATTTGCATTCGTAGTAAATTGGGTTAGTTGACTAGCAACTAATTCCGCCCACTCCTTCAAAACCGAGATTTTACTTGCTTTCATAAAAATATAAAAACATAAAAAGAATCTTCCTCAACCCTTAGACCTAATTAGAGTAGCCTTTCATACCTAACGAACACTATTCCCTGTGGAGAACGATCAATCCCCCGTACTTACCACTACACTATACTACATCGGTCAGGTACACTGCCTGGTGGGGTTGTAAGCCTCTTGAGATCCCTCGAGAGGTAAAACCTGTTGTAAGGTTACAAAACCACGCAATCAATGCCCAATTCAAATTTGAATTCACTCCTTAGGCTCCCCATCACATCCTTCTTACATAATCCAACTCACCACCTTATCTCTTCACTCTCTCACATTTCCATTTCAACACATGGGAACTTCTCTCTCACCCTCCAACATTCAAATTCAAATTTGATTTTCAAACCTTAGGCTCCCTTCCATCACATCACTTCCAATTCACCTAAACTCATCTCAACCCTTCATCTCACCTTTCTCTCCAAGGATGGGATATTCCCTTGGATATTCTCTTCTCACCCAACCATGGTTACTCTTCTAACCCAACCATGGTTTGTTCTCAACCCAACTTCATTCTCAAACTTCCCTCTCACACATTTGAATTTCAAATTCAAATCTTCCCTCTTTCTATCTATAACATCCACACTTCCTTTCCAAGCAAAGGAATATACCATGGCATATTCTCTCTCTTTTCTATGCAATGTGAGGAATACCCAAACTACCCCTATCCAATTATCCCTTCTACCCTTCTCTCTTTGATAATTGGTTTCACTTAAACACTTCACAAAACATTTTTCCAAATTGGCTATTTGAGTTAGTAGACCTTGAGGATGAATGATGTAAAGGTCTAAGTGTGTTAAGTATAATTGGGGGTTTAGCAAGGTTGGGTATTTAAAAGACCAAGATCCAAAAGTGAAAAATGTCCAGGTACTCTGGCGCGTCGTTGGCGCTCCGACACGCCAGCAGCGCGCCAGCCTCGTTAACATTTTTTTCTCATTTTGGATTTTGGCCTATAAATACCCACCCTTGCCTCTTGTATTCCTCACCCCTTACAAAACATTCTTTCTCTCTAATTTCTTTTCTCTCTTCACTCTAAGTCAACTACACATCTTGTGTTCTTAATCTTTCTCTCTTATCATCTTTGAAAGAACACATTCTCCGCAAGGGAAGAATCACAAGAACCTAATCCACTCTTGTGATTCTGTCGAGGGTCTTCTTCTCTATACCCTTTCTATTACAATCGAGTCTCTAGGTTAGGTTAGGACTTGATTAAAAAATCAAACTTTTATTCATTCAATTTGATTGTAAAGGGAAGTCTTGTGTCGAGGTGACCAAGCCTAGATCATTGGGGATCTAGTTGGGGTTTGATCCTTCCGGTGGGAAGTCTTTGTGGTAAGTCGAATCACGAGTCCTTGTGGGTGATTTCCGAGGGAGGAATACCGTTGGGTAGTAGTTCTTCTCAGTGAGCACCAATCTTTGTGCATATCGGTGGAGTGAAGTTGTATATGGTTTGTAATCCACACTAAGGATTATACTTAGTGAATAGTATAGTGTCGTGGATTCGCAACTGGACGTACGGATGGTATAAACCCCCCATCTCGAACTAGTATATATCGTGGTCTTTTTACATGCTTTATATATTTTGGTTGTGATTGTGGTTGTTGTATTTATTGTATAACCACTTATTGATCTTTGAGGCTTGAAGTCTTTAAACTTCTAAATAGCCTAAAAGACTGTATTCACCCCCTCTACGGTTCTAAAATCTCTATACTTTCCACGTGATACACGTAGTCGCCAATAGTAAAAGAGTGAATTAGTAAAAGAGTAAGTAAAAGAGTGAATTAGTCTTTAAACTTTGTTAATCAAATCAGAGAAGAAAAAGAATGAATTAGTAAAAGAGTTAGTTCTTAGTTTAGTTGTTAGTTTAGTTATAGTCTAAGGAGAGTGATCATCTCAAATCGATCTTCTATCAAACAGTGTAACACGTAGTCGCCAATATTATTTTAATATAAATAATTGTTAGTCTACTTTTAGCGACGACATGTGTCATCACTAAGAGTGAGTATTTAGTTTTCAGTTCATAATTTAGCGATGACGCGTGTCGTCGCTAAAAATGTTGACTCCAACAATAAACTTTTATTGTTTTAATAATTTATAGTTTTATATTTATATAATTAATTAATAATATAAATAAGTGTTTTTTTATTTGATTTTAAAATTACCTTTAGAGACGACGCATGTCGTCGTTAAAAGCCTGTAGACCCCACTCGGTCGATCATTGAATGAGAATGTATGTGGGCCCCACTATTCGTCGCTAAAGGTCTTTGACCTTGGTTGCCAAAAGTCTTAGCGACGGTCATGGGGCGACATTTTTTGGGACGACATGTCATCACTAAAACTTTTGATGACGACTTTCTGGACTTTTGGCGAAGAATTTGTCTGTCGTCAAAAGTGAAAAATGTTGTAGCGTCAGAGGTGGTCGAGTGGTAAAATGTTTAGGACTATCATCATTAAAATGTGAAAGATCTCAAATTCAATTCTCACTTGATATATACAAACGGCTTTGATGTGACCATACCAACCATCCTAAAAAATGGAGGGTCGGGCTTTACTCGGTTTATGTACGTGTGGTAATAGGCACAAGCCCCACGCGTGAAAGAAAACCATTACCAGAAGAAATGCCATTCAAGTTGATTTGTGTACGTAAATCTATTCATGGTTTTTATATTATAAACTAGCTTATAGACCCGTGGATTCACAGAGTTTTTAAAGAAATTATTCATTTAGAAGTTAAGTGTGTGAATAAAGTAACAATAAATAGCGGACGTAAACATGTTCCATTATTTTTTTTAAAGTAATAATGAGTAATGAATCAACGATCCCAAAAACAATTGTGTTTGTAACTATTAATATAATAAACGTCCATGGATCGTCGTCTCTAAATTTGTTGATCATCACAAGCAAATGTATGTAGTGAGCGTTAATGAAGTGATTAGCCAATGTCCATTCCTCGAACATCTAATACTTTTAAAAGAGGTTTTGACTAATAATATATGTATACACATTTTATCTAACAATCTGTTGGTCAAAAACATCCGTTTTTTAAATATAATAACAGTTTAGGCCAACCCAACTTATACCAATCCACAAAAATTCGTATATTTTGACCCGTTGACTAACTCATGTGTGCAAACTTGTGAGATTAGGTTCTTTCAAAAGTAGAAAATTATTCACTATACCTCTCTAACATGTGGCCAAAACGAGCAAGGTTGGATCAAGTGGTTAACACCCTTTCCTCTGGAGACAGAGGTCAAGGGTTCGATCCTCACCCCTTGTAAGGTCGGAGGTCCTTTTCTACCTTTGGTAGAACCGGAAGCACCCTCTCTACCTTAGGTAGGGGTAAGGTTGTCTACGTCTCAACCTCCCCCATACACCATGGAAGATGGTATTGGGACCCATAACTCGTGGAAGACGGTATTGGGAGTTACTTTACTTTACTTTTTTTCTCTAACATGTGTCGTGGCCTTTTCTTATTGAACACCTTGTTTGGTTAATTCACATTCCTCAGCCTCTTGTAGGCAACTTGTTACTTCACTTTTGGATTCACTTATAGGTTGTGCATCTGCTAAAGCTTCAGCTTCATTAGCTGCAGTCAATGCATTTGCATAGTATTCTTTTTTTGTTGTCGCAAATTCAGCTTTTTGCTATAGTTAATTACAACAAACTTTCTGTGGTTGCCTCATCCCTGTGAAGTAACCAAAATGGATAAGTAACATTAACAAGAACGTTTACATGTTTTGCATAACAGTTAGAGTATTTGGGTTTTCATTAATTATACATTCTAAAGTTTCTATAGTGCAAGTCAATAACTTATGGATAAGAAATTATACTAACCACAGTAATGTGCAGTTTTCTATAATAAACTGAAGTGTAATTCAATTGCATAAGAAATATGTAGGTCAATATATCATACTTTGAGAACAATGTCAAGATATCAAGTTCAATTACCAAATGATCCACTTGTTCAGTTATGGCTTCTCCTATGATATAAGGGAAGGTATTTTAAGTTTTAAAAGATAGTAAGACATTTTTACCAGCATGAGTCCATTGTGAAGACTTCAACGAATAGGAGTAAAACTAACTACTTTTACCAACTTATCCAAGTATAAATTGGGCCAAACTTAGAGTACGTGGATCATGTGTGTAGCGTCGATGTTAACTACTTACATTTCCATGAATTTTTTTCACTTTCAAGATTAATTATATTAAAAGCTAAAGGCTGAGGTACTTCTCAGTATGGGTTCATTTAAAGCCATGATAATAATAATAATATATAATAATAATAATAATAATAATAATAATAATAATAATAATAATAATAATAAAGTGATGTAAAAAAAAAAAAATAATAATAATAATAATAATAATAATAATAATAATAATAATAATAATTTCCTTTAAAGATAAAATAACATACTGTTGGGAACACGTTTTAAACACATTTCAAGTCTTTGTCATAGTTTATTAGTTGTTTGCTTAAATTGTAATGGGCTATATGTTTAGTAAAAGCCCAAGGCACATTAGTAGCCCATGTGCCTTAGGGAATCTAATTAGCATCTTATTAGCATAATTCTAGCATCTTCTTAGAATGGAATATGCTTAGGATATTCCTAAGCACATGCCTCTCTCCACGCCTATAAATAGAGGCGCTTGGTATTCATTTTGTATTGTTGGTTTTCATGTATTGTGCGGAAGCTCTGTGTGATTAAAGTATGAATTGAAATCAACCTTCTTCTCTTCTCTAATCTCTTATTCTTCTTCTCTTTTCTTCTCGTTATTTTTTGTGTTGTAGTTGTTTAACGTGGTTAATTAGTAGATAGATCTAGTGTTTGTTTCGTTATTAGGGACCAATAAGTGGTATCATTCGCCTAAGGATTATTAGGATTTGTGTTATCGAGTAGATTTAATCGTTATTTGATAAGTTTTTCGTTTGGTTTTAGTGTTTAACATGGTTTTGTGAAAAATACGATCAAAAATCTTATTTCAATCGCTTATCTTCTAGCTTGTAAAGTGAAAAGATATCATAGTGATTTGAGATTAGATTATACGTTCGATATTCAGTTTTTTGTTCAAATTTGTATTGTAAAACGCTCGTTTTTGTTCGTTGCTAATTGTAGAAATTTCATCACCTTTTGGTTTTCAAGTTTAAAGCTGCAAATCTCTTCATAATTTTCGTAAACTTAGACGTTAAAAACCAAAAACAATCGAATAGATCTTCATTTTCTAGGCGTAAACGTTAGATCTGAAAAAGTCGGTGAAAAGAGGGTTTTTCGCAATTGTGGACAAAGAGGGTTTTTCGCAATTGTGGACAAAGAGGGTTTTTCGCAATTCTCAAGGGTTTTTCGCAATCTTCAGCAGTCTTCGGATTCTTTCGCAATTGGAACTCAGTATTTTCCCTGCTTGTATAAGCTTGTGAAAATACTTCGACTCGGCTTTTAATCTCATTTCTTGTATAGGATTTGAGAAAGTGATAGAAATTGTAATTTTGAAAATCTTTCGAAATTGCTAGATCTTTCGCAATTCTTATTAACTTATCGCAATTGCCTTTAATATCGCAATTGAGATAATTTTTCGTAATTGTTTGATCTTTCGCAATTAGAAATCTTTTCGCAATTATACATTTCTTTTCGCAATTGTTGGAGTTTTCGCAATTCTTGGGATTTTTCGCAATTCTCTAAATTTTTCGCAATTGACAGACTTTTCGCAATTGACAGACTTTTTGCAATTGAGAGATCTTTCGCAATTGGCAGCATGAACAGTATTTTTCGCAATTGGTGTGAACAGTAACTTTCGCAAATGGACAAAAACATCACTTAACCATAACCAAACATTACAACTCATAACACAAATCTTAATTATCTAAAACGATCAACAAAAACACAAAGATGTCTCAACCACCATACAATTACAACTTCTACAATCAACAACAGTCACAGTACCGTCAACAACCATTTCAGCAACAATATCCATAGCAACTATATCAACCATCATACCAACCACAGTATCAGCAACATCAAATGTTCATGCATCAACATCAATTCGCTCAGCAGCAACAACTTCTTCCACAACCTATGCAGAACTACCAACCATCTTCCAGAGAACCACACTGCTTTACCAAAAGGTGTGAAGCCATTAGTAGTCAGCAATCAAGGCATGAAGCAGGTTCTCAAGACACACCACCCATGCTCACACCTGGTAACTATGTGCAGTGGTCCAGCCGTTTTCTACGTTTCATTGAGCTCAGGAAACCTCACGGGAAATATATGAAGAAAGTCATCATTGATGGACCATATCCAGCACCTACAACAACCATTCCCGGTGATCCAACTCAAGTTCCTCCAAGAGAAGCAACTACAGCACCCACTCCTCTAGCTCAACTAACTGCAGAACAAGTCTTACAACAAGAGGCAAATGAGCTAGCTGTGTCTTATATACTCCAATGGATTCCCAACCCTATCTTCAGGAGTATTGATGCCCAGAAGACAGCCAAGGACATGTGGGAGCACGTACATCTGCTTATGGAAGGTACTGAACTGAATCAAGAGGATCTGGAATCAAAGTTGTACATGGAATATACACACTTCATGATTGAACTTGAGGAATCCTTGGAATCATACAATCATCGTTTCACCAACATCATTAATGATTTGGATCGCCACAATATCATCTTACCAAAGATTGCTATCAACTCCAAGTTTTTGGGATGCCTCGGCCCAGACTGGCAAAAATATGTCACATTCGTTCGTCAAGCTAAGAAAATCAATGACGTATCTTATGGGTTGTTATTTGACTACCTTAAACAACATCAGTCTGAAGTTGATAAGGATGGAGTTGCACGTGGAGGATTCTCACCAGCACCTACCCCAAACTCACTTGCTCTTTTGGCTCAATCACATTTTGCACCAAACCAGGAATTTGTTCCATCACCACCACCTCACTCGGGTTTTGCACCTCAACCGTCAAACCAAATTGTTCCTTATGAAGCACCTCCTTCATATTCTGAGAATCAACTCGTTCAATATGACAACAATGACTACAACATGTACTCAAGTGTTGACACTGATGAAGATGATACCTTTCAATCATTGAATGAGGGATTTGCATTGATCGCCCGTGCATCCAGCAAATTCTCTAACAAGACAAACAATCGTTTGAGATCTTCATTGAATACCAGAAATCAAGCAGTCATCAATAATGGAAGAGTAGAGATTCAGAATAGGTCTTCAAGAAGGTTTGGGTCAAGAAACATGGGGAATTCAGGTGGTCAACGATTCAACTCAGGAAGTGGTAGAAACAGTATGGGAACTTCTCAGAGAAGGAATCAGTTTGCTGAAAAAGGGAAAGGGATTGCTAATACTTCCATCACTTGCTACAATTGTGGGGGTAATGGTCACATGGCAAACGCATGCCCCAAACCAAGAACTATGGGCAGTGTATACCATAAGGAAGCTCTTCTCCTCGCACTAAAAGATGAAAAGGCCAGTGGTGCTTTAGCAGAGAAAGAACACAACAACTTCATGGCAAACGCATTATCTGATGATGAAATGGAAGATCTCGAAGCAAATGCTGCTGTGATGTTAATGGCCAACATGCAAGAGTTAAACATGAGTGAGACAGGCCCGGTATATGACTCCGATGGCTTATCTCAGGTATCTGACGCAGATTGTTTAATTCATGAAATTGCTTCACCATCTGCATCCACATCTGCACAAGAAAATTTTGCTCAACATGATTTATCATTTTCCTCTCAAGACAATGATCAAATAAGCACAGTGGTTATTTTTGATGATGATCAAATTAACCCAGTAGTTTCATTTGATGATTTTTTTGATGATAAAACTTATGAACATCTTGATCAAAATGATCCTATGCAAGATTCGGATTCAGAACTCATGACCTTATTGCTTGCCACCCAATCATAATTGAATGCACACAAATCCCAGATGGACAAGTGCAATGACATTAACAAAAACTTGAAAGATAAAGTTGCACTATTAACAAAGGACCTTGAGTGCTACAAGCAACAACTTTCACAATTTGAAAACCAAGAAAAACGTGAGAAAAGTTTTGAGTCTGCATTCCAAGAGTCATATGTAAAAGTGCAAAATTTGGAATATCAAATTCGTGAACTAACCGTTTCCAAGAATGAAATAATTTCACAAAAGGAAGAAGAAATATTTGGTTTTAAATAACAAGTTGACACTCTCCAAATGGAAATTTCTAAAACCGAAACAGAGTTGTCAACTTGTCAAGCAAATTTCTCAGAACACAAAGAAGCTTCAAGGAAACGTGTCGATTCATATCTTGAAGAAATTATGGACTTGTGTTGGGAAACAGCTTTGTATTATTCAAGTATTGATCATGTTGTATTAAGGTTGCTCAGGCCTTTAGGTTTGTTATTAGGCCCAGCCCATGTAGAAGGCCCATGGGCTGTGTCGTTTATTTAGTTTATTATGTTTAATGATGTATTTGTTAAGAGAATTAGGGCAACAAGCCCTCTACCATGTAAAACTATAAATACCCCTTCCCTCCTTAGGGAAAGGGTTGTTGGTTGATGAAATTAGAATTATTGTTACTAAGTGTGTGTAATCATCTCCCTTCCATCTCTTTCTCTCTCTAGATTTAGTAGGTAATTAATAGTTAATTAGTGGTAGCTTAATTCATAAAAGTGTAAAACAACAAGTGGTATCATTCGCCTAGGGGTAATTTAGGTTGTTAGAAGGTTAGATCTAAGAAAAAATTAAGAAATCCGAATTGTTAGATTAGTTACTGTTCATCCGAGTTAATACTGTTCATCAGTCGAACGTAGTGGTTTAGTCGAACGAGCTTGGGTAGTCGAACGTAGTGTTTTTAGTCGAACGAGAAAGGGTAGTCGAACGAGGTGTTTTAGTCGAACGAGCAGGGTGATCGAAGGTGGATACTTCATCGAAGGAGCATTCAGTCGAACGAGCAAAAGGGTAGTTGAGTTAGACTTACTCTTCCAATTGATCGAACGAGCTTGTTGATCGAACGAACTTACTTGATCGAACGAGCAAATTTGATCAAACGAGTTACTTAATCGAACGAAGTAACCTAATCGAACGAGCAATCTTAATCGAACGAGCAACCTTAATCGAACAAGCAACCCTAATCGAACAAGCAACCCTAATCGAACGAGTAGTTCTAATTGAACGAGAATACCTAATCGAACGAACTAGTCGAACAAGTTTACCTGATCGAACGAGATAGTCGAACAAGTTTACCTGATCGAACGAGATAGTCGAACAAGTTTACCTGATCGAACGAGATAGTCGAACGAGAATACCTGATCGAACGAACTTAGTCGAACGTGATTACCTGATCGAACGAGAAAATTTTTCTTGGATTTCTTACGTGACTAATCGAGTTTCTAATCTTTCAACAACAACCGTCTTTATCCTTTAAAGATCCTTAACCATCACAAGCTACTACACGATGTCTCAACCACTACACTTTAATTACTACTACCAGCTACAGCAATATCCTCAACAACAACAATACTCTCAACAACAACAACAATTTCCTCAACAATATCCACAATATCATGCATATATGCAACAACATCAATTTATTCCTCCACCACAAGTATCCCCACAACAAATCATGCAACAGAATCAAATGCTGAACAATCCATCCTACTCCAGAGAACCACATTGGTTTAACAAGATGTGTTAGGCAATCAGCAGTCAGCAATCCCGACATGAAGCTGGAAATCAAGATACTCCACCTATGCTGACACCTGGTAACTATGTACAGTGGGCTAGTAGATTTCTCAGATTCATTGAACTCCGCAAACCCCATGGGAAATATCTTAAGCAAGCCATTGAAGAAGGACCCTTTCCACTTCCAGTAAATGTTGTTCCAGGAACCACAGAAAGAGATGAAACATCAACTCCCATTGCTGTCGCTAACTACACAAATGAACAAACATTGCAACAAGAGGCAAATCAATTGGCAATGTCTTACATACTTCAGGGGATTCCAAATCCTATTTACCGAAGTATTGATGCTCAAAAGACTGCCAAAGACATGTGGGAACATGTGCATCTTCTCATGGAAGGGACTGAGTTAAATCAAGAAGACCTTGAGTCAAAGCTTTACATGGAATATAACAATTTCATCATGGAACCAGGGGAGACAATTGAATCATACTACCACCGTTTCACAAATGTTGTAAATGACCTCGATCGTCATGACATCAAGCTACCTAAGATTGCTATCAATTCAAAATTTCTGGGTTGCCTTGGACCAGAATGGCAGAAATATGCAACATTTGTCAGGCAAACTAAGAAGATTGGTGAGGTCAAGTATGGACTCATGTATGACTTTCTGAAACAACATCAATCTGAGGTAGATAAGGAAGTTGCAGCACGAGGCGGTTTCATCCCAGCACCAACACCTAACTCACTAGCTCTCTTTGCTCAATCCAACTTTCCACTACCAAACCAGGAATTTGGTCAATCATCTTTCCAACCAAGTTTTTCACCACAACCTTCTAACCAAATCATCCCATTTGAAGCACCATCACAATACTCTGACAATCAAATGGTTCCATATAACAACTCAGATTCCATGTTGTACTCAAACGCTGATTATGATGAAGAGGAGGATGCATTCAACTCTCTTAATGAAGCATTTGGATTAATTGCTAAGGCATTTGGCAAGTTCAGCAAATCCAACAACCGTCTTCATTCATCTTCCAACACCAGGAATCAAGCTGTTATTAATGATGGCAGAGTAGAAATTCAGAATCGATCTTCGGGCAGATATGGTTCAGAAAACAGTGGAAACTACGGGTCTCAGAGGTTTCAGTTAGGAGGGAATAGGTTCAGTTCAGGAGGGGGTAATAGGAACAGTATGGGTAATACTCAGAGCAGAAATCAGATGACTGGGAATGCACAGAAAGGCATTGCAAATACTTCAATCACATGCTACAATTGTGGTGGGAATGGTCACATGGCAAATGCTTGTCCAAAGCCTCGTACTATGGGCAGTGCATATCACAAGGAAGCTCTTCTGATGGCTCTTAAAGATGAAAAGGCAGCAGGAATGGTGACACAAAATGAGCAAAGCTTCATGGCAAATGCTGCATCTGATGATGAGATGGAAGATCTTGAGGCAAATGCTGCAGTAATGCTCATGGCAAACATGCAAGAGATGAATATGTCCGAGACAGGCCCGGTCTATGACACCGATGGTCTATCTCAGGTACCTGATCCACAATGTCTTATACATGAAATTGCTTCACCATCTGCATCTTCATCTACAAATGACAATTCTGTTCAACATGATTCATCATTCTCATCTCCATCAGATGATCAAATAAACACTGTTGTATCATTTGATGATGATAAAACCGTCGTTTCATTTGATGATTCGATTGACGATGAAAATTTGGATTATCTTGAACAAAATGATCCTTTGACTGATCAAGATTCAGAGCTTCAGGCCTTGTTAATGACCACCCAATCACAAATTGAAAAATGCAATGAAATCAATAAAAATCTGAAAGAGAAAATTGCATTGTTAACGAAGGACAATGAGTGCTACAAACTACAACTTTCGGGATATCTAAAACAAGATAAACGTGAAAAAGGTTTTGAAATTGCTTTCCAACAAGAGTACGTAAAAGTTCAAAATTTAGAAAGTCAAGTTCGTGAGATAACCGTTGCCAAAGCTGAGCTTCTCTCTCAAAAAGAAAAGGATCAATTTGAATTAAAAAAACAAATTAATGCTTTAACTTCTGAGTTGTTAAAAACTCAATCAGAGCTTTCAACATCTCAGCAGGATCTTCTTGAAGAAAAGCAAGCCACTAGGAAACGTGTTGACTCATATCTTGAGGAAATTCTTGATTTGGAAACCAAACTCAAAGAATTTCAAAATGTTGTGTATAAAACGGGTAATTCTGTAACACAAATTCAAAAACTAACTGTGCAACCGAGTCCTAAAGGAGTAAGTTTTGCACTTGGAAGTGACAAACCCCATAATTTACACATAGCACTCAAAGACAATCCTAAGTTATACAATGCCACATTTTTGTTAGATGATACCTTTCAACGTGTTGTTATGTATTCTATTGATGAAGAAACTGATTTTCTTGCAAACAAGATTGAGGATCGATCAAATTCACAAAAAGAGTTTTCAAGAGTACATTATGATTATAATGCACGACCTCATTTGAGCAAATCATTTGTCCCTCCTAAGGACCATCCAGAACAAACGTTAACATACACAAACATAAATGCTCCTTCGTCTATAACTTCTGTCCCCACAACTGCTGCACAATTCAAATATTGTTTGACAGAGGATCTTGTTGATCAACAAATGCCTCAAAAATATCAGGTTCTTCGATATTTTCAGACATTTATGGACGACATTTCTCGTTTGGAGAATGAAATTGAGTTTAGTTCTCAAATTCCTGTCTCTTCTTTTCTTTCTCCTGTTCAAAAAGAAAAGAAAGAGATTCTTCAAAAGAAAATTCTTCCTCATGTCAGAAATCTGAAGAAATGCGCAACAAAATGGGAAGAGGAGTTATAAACGGAAGTAGCATCTATGAAAACCATTTTCAAAGCTAAAGATGACAAGGTTCAACGTCAAAAACTTCAAAAGAAATTTTTAGCAAACAAAAATGATCGACTCTTAGAAAAAGTTCTGTGTTATGACATTGTTTCTGTGATTATGAATTCGCTTTATGAGTCATGCAATGAATTACTTGTGAAAGATCATGCTGTTGATACAAAGATGTTGCAAATAGAAATTAAGAATCTAGTGAAAGAGAATGAGGATCTTCGACAAATCAACAATGATGTGGAAAACAAAGTTTTTAATCTTCAAAAAAGGCTTGATTGGTGTCAAACTCAAAGTGCTGAATTTGAACTAAAATTTCAAAATCTCATAGGGTCTTTATCATTTCAAAACAGTCATGTTCCTGAAATTAATAAGGAAACAAAGGCTTTCTTAAGACTTAAACTGTTTCAAAATGAAAAGGAACTCGATGAAATTCTTCAAAACAGGAATGACACAGTCCGCCTCAACAGAAAAATTAGATTAACAAAATCAAGAATTCCAACACATCATTGTTGATCTGAAGAAGAAAATCAAAGTTTTAGAAACAGGCAAAACCAAAGTTCATAAGATTGTACCAACGATGCAAAAAGTAGACAGCGCACCTAAGAATGCATCATCAAAGACAACCACTAATGCTCTTAAATCATCTTCCACAGGATTAGTTGACACATCTAAGGGTAGAAGATCAAAGACCACAAAGAGACCAAAGAAGACTAGTATCTGGCTACCTAAGAGTGAAACATCTAAGAATGGAGAAGTAGAAGTTAATGCATCTAGTGAGAATAAGAAGCATGTTATGTCCAAAATAGAATCTAGCTTGGTTAAGTGTAATTCTACAAAAGATGTAATGAATGCTGAATCTTTAACAGTTATGAATGATATTAATGCTTCTTGTGTGTTTTGTCATACTAGTATCTTATCTGGTAATCATAAAAAATGTGTTGCTAAAACTTTGCTGAAGAGAAAAGCGAAACGAACTAGTGGCCTCCCTAAGCCTAACACTGTTGCCAAATCACTTTTAGGGAATCCACCATTAGTAGTTTCAAAGCAGACCATAGTTGCACCTATAGCAAATCCCAAAAAGAACAAATCACCTAGCACATTCCTTAGGAAGAAAGCAGAAAGTAGTAGGAAATGGCAACGTTGGCTAGAGAACACAGCAAACTTTAAATGGGTTCCTAATATACTTAAATCATGTGCTTCTAACCCAACGGGTCCAACCGTTACTCCATCTGTTTCTACTAATTGTGATGCAGGTGGTTCAAATCGTTCTATGGATTGTTGATAGCGGCTGTTCCCGACACATGACCGGCAATCTCAAACTTCTCAAAAACTTTATTGCAAAGTTTATAGGAACGGTCAGGTTCGGGAATGACCACTTCGCCGCAATCATCGGTTATGGCGACTATGTTAACGGGAACATCGAAATAAGTCGTGTGTACTATGTTGAAGGTCTGGGTCACAATTTATTCTCGGTTGGTCAATTCTGCGATGGAGACTTAGAAGTAGCATTTAGGGAGAAAACCTGCTTTATTCGTGATCTTCAGGGAAATGATCTGATGAAAGAAAAACGGGGAACTAGTCTTTACACCATCTCCTTTGAAGGAATGACAGCTTCGACTCCTATATGTTTACTCTCCAAGGCTCATCCCACGAAAGCATGGTTATGGCATAAACGATTGTCTCATCTCAATTTCAAAACCATGACCGACCTGGCCAAGCATAAATTGGTAGATGGTTTACCAAAATTCCGATATGCCAAGGATCATCTGTGTTCTGCATGCGAACAGGGAAAAAGTCACCGAGCTCACTTTCCACCAAAAACATAACATAGCACAGACCACGTCCTACAAATGCTTCATATGGATTTGTGTGGTCCAATGCGGGTGCAGTCTGTAAATGGGAAAAGATATATTCTGGTAATAGTGGATGATTACTCAAGATGGACATGGGTTTACTTTCTCCGCACAAAAGATCAAGTTTCGTCTATAGTTATAACGTTTCTCACAAAGATTCAAGTGCAAGTTCGCAACACCGTCAGAATCATTCGTACCGACAACGGCACTGAATTCAAAAACCAAATCCTTCGGGAATTTACAGAGAAACATGGGATTGTTCACCAATATTCTATAGCTCGCACTCCTGAACAGAATGGCGTAGTTGAACGACGAAACCGTACACTCGTGGAAGCAGCTAGAACTATGTTGATGAATGCCCAATTGCCAGATTATCTTTGGGCTGAAGCTGTTAACACTGCTTGCTACACTCAGAACCGCGGCATGATCACCAAAAGACATAACAAAACTCCATATGAGCTAATACAAGGCAGAAAACCCAATATCAACTATTTTCATGTCTTTGGAGCATTATGTTACCCAAAGAATGATAAAGATGATCTTGGTAAATTGAAGGCAAAAGCAGATATAGGGATATTTGTTGGTTATTGTGAGAACTCCAAGGGATACAGAATTTGGAATCGTTGGACTGGAGACATTCAAGAGACGATACACGTTAATTTCGATGAACTCACAGAAATGGCTTCTAAGCAAGACCGCTTGGAACCTGCACACAACCGTTTGAACTTCCCAGAATCTTCAGCTGAACCATTACCTTTCAACAGGAAGGATCTGGAAGATCTGTTTGCTCCTATGTTTGATGAAAGTTTAATTAATAGTGTGTCAGAGGCTTCCACAAGTTCCACTGCTCAACAAATCCCAAATCAAGCACCTGATCCATCAGCATCTACCTCTACAGTAGTTGCTGACGATGCACCACAACCTGAACCATCATCATCAATAGATAAAACACCTCCACCAGCAGTTGAAGATTCTTCCCCCATTTCTAACCAAGTTCCAACACCACCAGATTTTGACGGAAATGCCTTTTTCAATCCATTTGCTCCACCCCCAACCATTCCCGAACCAGGAGAATCTTCCTCGAGCAACATGGAACCGTCAAATCTGAATCACAACATTCAACACTACCCATCTACTCATAAATGGACAAGGGATCATCCGTTAGTTAATGTGATTGGCAATCCAGATAACCCAGTTATGACACGACAGAAACTCCACACAGATGGTGAAACCTGCATATACGCTCTCACCGTTTGTTAAGCTGAACCGAAAAATATTAAAGAGGCCATGACTTATGACAATTGGATTGAATCAATGCAAGAGAAGTTGGATCAGTTCAAAAGATTGGAAGTCTGGGAACTTGTTGAAAAACCTGATGGAGTTTATGTTGTGGGCTTAAAATGGATTTGGAAAAATAAGCTGGATGCAGAAGGTACGGTCATTCGTAACAAGTCACTGTTGGTTGCTAAAGGGTATAGCCAAGAAGAAGGAATTGACTTCGAGGAATCCTTTCCTCCAGTGGCTAGGCTTGAGGCAGTGAGAATGTTCTTGGCGTACGCGGCTCATAAGAACATCAAAGTTTACCAAATGGACGTGAAGACAGCATTCCTGAACGGACAACTTCGTGAAGAGGTGTATGTTTCACAACCAGAGGGCTTCGTCGATCTAGAACATCCTAATCATGTATACAGGCTTAAGAAAGCACTCTACGGCCTTAAACAAGCCCCGAGGGCCTGGTACGACAAACTTTTAGCATTCCTTATTGCTAATCATTTTACTAAAGGATCTGTGGACCCGACTTTGTTTATACAAAAACACGGGGAGGACATTCTCATCGTACAAATTTATGTGGATGACATCATTTTTGGGTCTACCCATAAAAAGTACTCAAATGCTTTTGAAAAACTTATGAAACAAAACTTTGAGATGTCCATGATCGGTGAACTAAACTTTTTCCTAGGATTACAAGTTCAACAATCACCTCGTGGTATATTCTTGAGTCAGTTTAAATATGCACAAGAAATATTAAAAAAAGCATGGCATGACATCTAGTGACACCTATAACACCCCTATGTCCTCCTCATCCCCGAAGCTAGATGCTGACATACATGGGAAACCCACTGATCCTACAAATTATCGTAGTATAATTGGGTCTCTCATGTATCTCACCGCTAGCAGACCGGATGTTGTATTTGCCACATACCTATGTTCACGCTATCAGTCTAACCCAACAGAAAGACATCTATCTACTGTTAAAAGAATCCTCATATACATCAAGGGAACCATTCATTTGGGGATCTGGTATCCAAAGGATTCTGGTTTTGTACTAACTGCTTTTTCAGATGCGGATCATGCGGGATGTATTGATACAAGAAAGAGCACATCCGGTGGTGTTCAATTCCTAGGTGATAAGTTGGTGTCCTGGCAGTCAAAGAAGCAAGATTGTACGTCTCTATCATCCACGAAATCAGAATATATAGCCATGTCTGCCTGTTGTGCTCAAATCATTTGGATGCGATCACAACTGATGGATTATGGTTACATATTCAACAAAATCCCGATGTACTGTGACTCCAAAAGTGCTATCGCTATCTCGTGCAACACAGTGCAACATTCCAAGTCCAAACACATCGCTCTCAGATATCACCTCATCAAGGAGCATGTGGAGCAGGGTACCGTTGAGTTGTATTTTGTGGGAACGGAACACCAATTGGCGGATCTTTTCACGAAGGCTTTACCTCATGATCGTTTTGTGAAACTGGTTCACCAAATTGGAATGAGATGCTTGACACCTCAAGAATTAGCGAACTTTCTCAAGAACAACTAATCGAGTCATGCTCTCTCACTATCTTGTATATATATTACTAAAAAAAAAAAAAAAAAAAAAAAAAAAAAAAAAAAAAAAAAAAAAAAAAAAAACTATTAAGGTGTGCAAAAGTAAATTTTCTTCAAAATATGATTTCAATCTTTCAAATTCTTTCCGATATTTCAAACATTGCTCATATTTTGAGGGGGAGATATCTTTGCACACCGTTCACCTTTCTTCGTCATCTTATCATTCTTCATGACAATTATCTATCTCATCAAGACTATCAAGGGTTTAAAAGAATAATAAGTTGGACATAAAGGACTTAAAAAATGTTAACTTATAACATTTAGGTTAGTTTTGGACTTTAAAATGAATAGGTTAACAAGTTTAAAGACCAAAGGTGCCATATGTTGAAAGTGTTTTTTGATTATAAAAGGCAAATTCTGACTTAGTCAAAACACACACAAAACACTCTCATTTTCGTCTTCCTCTCTCTCCAACCTCCATAGCCCGCCTATTTCATCGAACGAACCAAGAATCACTAGTTCTTTAATCTTGATCTATTGTAAGCATTCATTAGGACTCAATATTGATTGTTTGATTGTTTTTGAGTGTTATTTGCTTATTATAACTGTTAGCATCTCGATAAGATTCAATCGAATTGGGCGTTTCTTGAATTGTTGATTTGAGAATCTATTGAGTGAAAGAAAGTATGCTTAACAGGTTATTATGTGTTGTGAAAAAGGGTTTATCAATTGTAATACACATTATGTGAGCATGTTCTTGACTTAGGGTTCGGTTTAATAGTCGAACGAGTGATAATTGGACTGCTTTGACTATGTGGATTATTGCTTAATGTGTATATGTTTTCTGAGGAGATTGAAGGACTCAAGAAGATCATGTTATCTCCGAGTTAGGAGATAACATCCAATTACGTCGAACGATTCGTTTTTAGTCGAACGACAAGTTTAGTCGAACGACTAAGGTTAGTCGAACGACTTATCTAATCGAACGACCAATTTAGTCGAACGAATAGTTTAATCGAACGACCTAACTAGTCGAACGAGCAAACTAGTCGAACGACCAAATTAGTCGAACGACCAAATTAGTCGAACGACCTAATCAGTCGAACGACCAATTTAGTCGAACGACCAAATTAGTCGAACGACTACACTAATCGAACGACAGAATTACTTGATCGAGTATCCTTAATCGAACCACTTAGTCGAACCATATCATGATTAGTCGAACGAGGACAGATTAGTCGAACCAGGTCATAACAATCGAACCAGACTTCACAGTTGAACCAATGATTGAATGTGCAGACTTAGAGTCTAATTGTGCAATTGTAGCTATTCCTGTGTTTAGCCATAGCTGTGTTAAAGTTGAATCTGTATGTGGCTGCTTATCTTGTGCTTTAATTGATTGTGACTTGCTTGTTGTCTAATAAAAGTGTTATGTAACTGTATGAGTATAACCTTGTGTTGTATGTGACTTATGTGTTGTCATTACTGGTTCAGTAACCGAGATGCTATGATCTGTCATGTATATTGTTGGATATATGTTTTATGCTATATGTTCTATCTGGTATTGAATGTACTATAGGATAGAGTCATTGTATCATGGTCACTTATCTAACACATATATATGGTGTTCTTGGTATTGCTATTGGTGTTTGCATTGAACAGATAAACAATGTCTCGCACCATGTCACAAGCATCTATCAACAGACAACCAGAAGGAAAGAAAAGACAGATTGGTCACTGCAATTCAAGGATTGATTTTCAGAAGCTTAAGTGCCATGAAACGTGTCTCATCATCAGGGATATTCTGGAAAGACACTTCATTAGTCCAACTTTGTCAAAAACCGCCAGTGTTCCTGAAGTCTACTTGTATCAGTTTTGGGAATCACTAATCATAAGCAAAGACGAAGAGACTATGACAGTTACACTCGACAACACAACAATCACTTTCAAGGTTGAAACACTTAGAGCTGTACTAGACCTTCCAAGAGCAGTCACAGGAGATTTCTCAGAATTCCAGGAGGATCCCACTCTTGAAGAAATGATCAGAACACTAAAGCTTATTGGTTATGATGAACAAGATGTTGAGATAACTTCAAGCTACAAAGTGGAGAGAAAATATTTCCCTCAACCTTGGCTAACTTTGTACTCAATTCTCATCAATTGCATCACTGGAAAAGCAACTGGGTTAGAACATCCGAGAATGGAACACCTGCAATTCTTTTGTGGGGTAATCAATCTGAAACACCTAGACTTTGCAAATCTTATCTGGAAGGATATGGTCTTTCTTGGCACCAAGTTTCGTCAGAGTACAGATCTACCACCCATTCCATTTCCAAGATTCACGAAACTTCTCATCTCACGCTTTATACAAAGACACCCTGAACTCAAACGTCCTTCGACTGAAAAGATGCATACTGAGAAACGAGACCGTATTCTCACCAAAGTTCTAAGCTATTCTTCAATCCAAGGGGCAAGAATTCCACCATACCTGTTGAGTGGAGAACTTATGAACACAAAAGCGTACAAGAAGTACGATGAAGCAGTTAAGGCTAAAATGGTGGGTGGCAAACCAAAAGATACACAATCACCAAAGGGAAAAGACATCCCAGCCAGAGCCAAGACTGTTCGATGAAAGAAATCAAAAATTCCTGAGAAAAAGAAAGTGGTTTCTAAACCAACTTCAGAGATGCAGTTAAGGGATGAATCTGATGATGAAGAACAAGAAGAAGAAGAAAGGTTGAATCTAGAGAAAGGAAAAGGTGCTGAGAAATTCAAGTTTGCTTTAGCCACTTCAGATAAGACTCTAAAACCGGGAAGGGGCAAATCTATCAAGTTCACAACAACACGATTTTCTCCAATCCGAAAACCCCTCACTGAAGAAGAAGAGAAAAGAGCTTTAAAGAAGGCCAGAAAAGTAAGTTTAAAGAAACAGGCTGAGGAAGAAGAGAGACAAGGAAAACTTAGAAGAGGAGAATCTGCATCACATATTACTGAACAACCAGAAGAATCAGAGGGCTTTAAATCGACAACTCTTAGAAGTTCTGAGGAAGGAAGTGATGGTTCTGATGCACACGATCTATCGGCTTCTGGTTCTAAAGATGAAGATTCTGATAGAAATGGTAAAGATGAGGAAGATGAGAAAAATGATGAAGATGATAATAATGATGAAGATGATGATGATGATAAAGATGAAAAAGTTGATACAGACAATGATGATAATGATGATGGTGAAGAAAGTGAAAAGGATTCGCAAGAACAACAATTTGACACTAACATACCTCCCTCACCACAACCTTCTTCTGTGGCTCAGTCCACAGTAGAGTACAATGCGATAAAACAAAAGGTTCAAGCACTTGAAGATGAGATGAAACAGAAAGTAGAAGAATTCAAATAAATATATCAAAAGATCAGTGAAGCTGAAGATAAAGCAACCAAGAATGTTGAAGAAATCAATACTCAGATAACTGCTGAAGTAGAAAAGCTTCTTGAAGAATCCATTCCCAGATTGATCAAACAATACGTCCAGAAGGACTTGGAGAAGATAGTCTCAAAGATGGTCAAAACCACTCCAATCACACTCAGAATAGTGCCACAACATACATCTAGATTAGAAAGCAAAAGGATGATGTTGCAAGAACTAAAAGATGATCCCAAGGAAGCAAAGCTTCGAGAGGCACTTATGGAATCCATCAAAGCAGAAGAAGAGGAAGTTGTAGTACTAACTGAAACGTGCAAACCCACCAAATCAACCAAAAGACGACATGAAGATGATCCAGATGCTCACGGAAAGAAAAGGACAAAGCCATCATCATCAAAAGGTCGGACTTCCACCACACCCTCTTCTGGCACAACAAAGAAAGGCAGCCAAACAACATTTATTCCTTCTCGTGGAGGCGGAGCATTTGAAGCAACTGAAATCTTTGATGATCCAAGCTCTGACCATGATAATCCAATTGCTCCTATTCTAATCCAAGAAGTAGTTGCTCCTTCTGCTACTGTTAAAGATGTTCCATTACCTGAGTGGGTCGATTCATCAGCTCCCAAGTATGATTGGTTTGATCAAATGGTTGACGATTATTCTGTCGATGAAAATGCTGAACCAGTGGAAGGATCAGTTGTAGACTTCGCCAATCGATTGAAAAAGGTGATGAAAGTCCAGCAACTAGGTCTGAAAGACATCATCAGAGTTCGCAAAAGTGGATTCATAGAATTTTCAACTGTTTCAACATCGGAGCTGGAATTCGAGTACAACGTTGAACAAGTAGCCAGAGCCCTAAACGATAACATCAACTGGACGCAAGAACAATTATCTGTAGAACCGTTACCTCCTCGAAACTACACGCAACCCTTACCTCTTGTCGGACCACCTCACAACCTCAAGTTACCCATAGCACACTTCTTCAACAAAGATTTAGATTACCTCATGTACGGTAACACGAACCCTGAAAAGAGATATGCCACCTCACTTACCAAATACCCGGCAGCCAGGTATGCATTAGAGGGGTTTGAAGAACAAATCAACAAACTTTGGAGCAGAAAGATACAGAAGTATAATGAAGATGCTGTGTTTGGGATCCATCATTGGCCAAATCTGCGGAGGTTGTACTACAAATATATGATGGCCAAGAGAAGGACAGGGGATGAGGTATGGAGCAGTCATAGGATTATGTCTATCGTCAGTGCTGAAATGGAGTTTATGTATGGATACAACTTTCTAACAAAGATCATTGTAAGACGAAGCAATGATAAGGAGTATGTATTCACCGAAGCTGACTATCCTCTCCTTAACCCCAATGATATCGAGGACATGTATCTATTGAAGATTCAAGGAAAACTTGAACACCTCCCTGGACGGCTTCAGTACGATATCATCAACTCCCTTCTCATCTTCATTCGCAACATCGTGATTAGAAAACAGGTTGAAGACGTTCATCTAGGAGTTGAAAGTTATCAAACAAAGCTAAATCTCACCAAGCCAGACTTCGTACCTGAAAGTCTTCGTGATCAGCAGCCATACACTTTCGGGTACAAACCATTTGGAGTATATTATCATAGAAGGAGAGCTGGTACAAGATTTATGGGTTTCGAAGATCTTCGCAAGTTCAGTGACCTAACCATCCAACAAGTCAAATCTGAACTTGAGAAGATCTTAAAGGATGAGAAGTTGGCTAAAGAGTTGAAGTGGGACGGGAATGAGAAAAGAAAAGCAAGGAAGTTCGTGAAAAGGATAGAGAAGAAGATTAAGTTTCGAGAGCAGATGCGTCGGTTGGAAGGTTATGTTGGAGGTCGGGCGAAAATTCCTAACATTCTCACGTTTCGCCGTCCTGAGTAATGAACATTGGTACTAATTCATTGTTTGTTCATTTTATCATCATCTCATCTATATTTCATCATTGACCACGGCTTGTGCACACATAACAGTGTACAACCCGCTCTTGTAAAGAAACGACCCTGAGGTACGCGTCAGTGCCTCAATCCTGAAAAACGAGCGAAAGCTTCTTACTTATGAGCATAATTAAAACCAGAAAATTTTTTCAAAGTTTTAAACAATTCTGCTCATAAGAACAAGTACTCCCTTGTTAAGGGGGAGTATTTGAAAAATCTTTATTCCAAACTTACAAATGTTCTTGACATTCTTCCACAAACACCTCAAAAAGAGCATATTTTAATCAAAAGTTTATCAAAAACAACATTATTATGCTATTTTTGAGGGGGAGAATGAAAATGTGATTAAAATATAGTGGAAGCAATGATGATATCTCATGAGTATAAGACTCAAGAATTGACCCTCGAATTGACGATAACAACAGTCAGTAGTCGAAAGGACATATCCTGGACGGGTAATAATTTCAAGCCAGTTTATCTGGTGATGTAAACGTGTCTCGCAATGGATATGTCTGAGTAAAATGTACCAATTTTGATCGATGATCTTTGAATATGATCTGGACGGGTAATAATTTCAAGCCAGTCCAACTGGTGATGTAAGCGTGTATCGCAATGATCAAGTTCACTGAAAATCAATCAATTCACAAAAGTGCCAACTCTTCCCGACATGTGCAGATTTTACATTAACAAATATGAGCACATGTTAAGGGGGAGTTCTTCTGAAAATAACAAAACTCTCAAAGTGTTAACAAAATGTGTTTTACAATCATGAACACTTTGAGAGATTTTCAAAAGGTTTGGTATATGGCATCAATAGGATAGTCATGGTGATATAAGGTGACTAAGGTTAGGAAAAACCGTCCTATGATCCGCCAGAGCCGGAGGGATCTACCCAAGGACAACACCAATAGTTTAGAACTAGAAAGTCCTAAGTATGATTAAAAAAGGAGAAGTGAAATGAACGGAGAAAGAAGGGGTTGAAGAATTAAAAAGAAAAGCAAAAGAAAAGGGTGAAAAGAAATAGCCCTCCATTTGTTCAACCTTAGGGCAGACACCGGGTTCAATACATAATCTACTGGTTGATCAAGAATCACCGGTATTGAAGATCAAAGTCATCATGGACCCAGTGACGCACTGCACTAAACCTTCTAAGCCACTCAAGTGTCTCTCAAAAGACACTTGTTTCATTTTCACGGAGAACCCTTCATCAGCTATCGACCTCTCATTACGAGTGTGTTGATACTGAAAAGGAGGATTTCTGCTCCACGCCTCCGACGACCAAACAAAAGTGCACTAATTGAGTCTAGAGCCATGAGATTCATAAAAAGATCTCTTAGGTACACTTAGTGTTACTCTGCTGTTCTACATCATGGGCAGCAGATGTAAAATTAAGAAAGTGTCCTTCGCAGATCTTAGCAATCTGCCGAGAACATGCATGAGAAAAGTCACAATTGTGATTATCAATGATTGAATGGAAATCCTGCCAGAGCAACATCAAACAACTCTGACAGCAGGTCACTTCGGTAACTCCTTGAGGGTTACGCTTAGTGTTTGCTCCAAACGGTCTACAGTCGTGGGGTGATCTCCAGCGACTCACTGAATCATGGGTGAACTTCGGTGTGTCCGTGTTATCCCTTTCGTCGGAATCCGGTTCAGAACGGTCTGGGTTAGGACTTGAGAAAGTCTTCACACTATGCTGTTGATGATCTCAAGTCTAAGCCTGTAAGTACCGGTTGGTTCGTGCTGTTGCTGCTGCGGAGCTTCGAGACCTGGAGTTCAGCCACCATCAAGACTCCATTATGCTCATATCATAAAGAGAAGTTCTCACAAAGACTCAGAAATATCAAAAGTTCAGAATTGTTAAAGAAAAGTCTAAATTTCAAGCACTACAACCTTTCTCAAAGATAAAGATTAAAGAACTGAGAACAAGTTGAAGAACCAAAGTCAAAAGAAATATGAGCATGGTGGAGAAAGACGTGAAGACACCGGAAACAAAGATCGTTGGAACACGGCAGATCACTACCATATCGTATCACATCACTATCAAGAACAAACAAAGATTTTGAAGTCGTCAAAGCCATAAGAAGCCAAGACGACGTCAAGCAACCTTAATGACCAATAATTAGGGGGAGATTGTTGGGAAACAGTTTTGTATTATTCAAGTATTGATCATGTTGTATTAAGGTTGCTCAGGCCTTTAGGTTTGTTATTAGGCCCAGCCCGTGTAGAAGGCCCATGGGCTGTGTCGTTTATTTAGTTTATTATGTTTAATGATGTATTTGTTAAGAGAATTAGGGCAACAAGCCCTCTACCATGTAAAACTATAAATACCCCTTCCCTCCTTAGGGAAAGGGTTGTTGGTTGATGAAATTAGAATTATTGTTACTAAGTGTGTGTAATCATCTCCCTTCCATCTCTTTCTCTCTCTAGCTTTCTCTCTCTAGATTTAGTAGGTAATTAGTAGTTAATTAGTGGTAGCTTAATTCATAAAAGTGTAAAACAACAACTTGGAAGGCAAACTCAAGGATTTTCAAAACGTTGTTTATAAAGCGGGTAATTCTGTAACAGCTCTTCGAAATCTAACTGTTAAACCAAATCCTCGCGGATATGGATTTGCAATCGGATGTGATCAACCTTGTTTTTTAAAAAAAGCACTCGAGTCAAACCCTAAGTTGTACAGTGCCGAATTGTTGTTAAATGATACGTTTCAACGTGTGGTTGTATATAGTACTGAAGAGGAAGAAGAACATGATATCGAGGTTCGATCAAAAATGAGTCATGTGAAGTATAACAAACCATACGATTATTCAAAAGTACCTCACATTAACGAATCTTTTGTACCTCAGAAAGAGAAATTGTGCACTTTAAGTGAAATAAAAACTTCATCTAACGAGACATCTAAAGTTGCTCCAGTTACCACTGTTGCACAAATCAATGGTCCTTTACCAAGTCAAGGTGTTCCTGAACAACTGCCAAAAGAATGTCGTGTTCTTAAATATTTCAAAACATTTATGGAAGACATTCAACTTTTGGAAAACGCAATTAAAAGAAATTCTGAAATCAAAATCTCCACTTTTCTATCTCCCTATGAGAAAGAAAAGAAAGAAGTTTTTCAAAAACAATTCTAGCCACTTGTTAAACACCGGATACTTTGTGCAACTCAATGGGAACTAGATCTCGAGTCAGAAGTTGAATCAATGAAAAGTATTTTCAAAGCAAAAGATGTCAAAATTGAAAAACAAAAAGGTCAAAAGAAAGCTTTAGAAAAAGATGTTGATTGACTTTTGACGCATGTTCTCAATTATGATGTGATATCTGTGATAATGAATTCTATCTATTTGTCATTTCATGATTTGCTTGTTGATGATCACTGTGATGAACTTGAGACAATGAGAATTAAGAATGAAAATCTGAGAAAAGAGACTGAGAAACTCAGACAAATCAATGGTGATGTGGAAACCAAGTGTGCAAACGAAATTTTGAAACTTAACCGAAGGTTACATTGGGTTCAAACTCAGATTTCTAATTTTGAGTTAAAATACCAACGTCTAAAAGAATCTTTGTCGTCTCAAAACGTTCATGGTTCAGAACAACAAGATCTTGCATAAGAAATTGATGTTTTAAAACATCAAATTTTTTAGTATGAAAAAGATATTGGTGACGTTTGTGAAAATAGAAATGAAACTGTTTGGTTAAATAGAAAATTGGAATCAAAAATTCAAGAACAAAACCACATCATCATTGAAATGAAAGAGAAACTCAGAGTTTTAGAAAAAGGAAAAATGCCACAAACAGATGTGATTGCTTCAGGAATGAACAAGAATGAAAGAGCACCTAAGCGAATATTATCCCAAACCACTAATGCAAATACTTCCACTTCCACAGGATTAGGCAAGACCTCTAAGGATAGAAGACCAAAGACAACACAGAGACAAAAGAAGCATAGAGTCTGGCAACCTAAGGGTGGATTATCTAAGAATGCTGAAGTAGAAGTTAATGCAAGTAGTTTGAATAAGAAGCATGATATGTCAAACATAGAATCTAGCTTATCTGAGTGTAATTCTAAAAATGATGTATTGAATGCTGGATCTTTAAATGTTATGAATGATGTACTGGTTGATGCTTTATGTGTGTTTTGTCATGCTAGTTTATTATCTGGTAATCATACAAAGTGTGTTGCTAAAACTCTGTTGACTCGCAAAAAGAAACGATCTAGTGGCATTTCCTCTAGGTTCACTACTGCTGCCAAGTCCATATTAGGAAAACCACCACTAGTAGTTTCTGATGAATCTGTTGAAAAACCCATAGCTAAACCTAGGACAAAGAAATCACCAAGTGCATTTATTAGGAGAATGGCTGAGACTAGTTGGACGTGGCAGCGTTGGTTACAAAACACATCTAGCTTTACATGGGTACCTAAAATGCTTAAAACATGTGTTACTAACCAAACGTATTCCACCGTTACCAAACTTGCCTCTGTGTCAACTTCTGGTGATGCAGGTGATCCAAATTGTTCTGTGGATTGTTGATAGCGGCTGTTCCCGAAATATGACCGGCAATCTCAAGCTTCTTGTAAACTTTGTTGCAAAGTTCATTGGTACGGTCAGATTCAGGAATGATCACTTCGCTGCTATTATGGGTTATGGAGATTATGTAAATGGGAATATCGAGATTAGCAGGGTATATTACGTTGAGGGCCTAGGTCATAATTTGTTCTCAGTCGGACAATTCTGTGATGGTGATTTAGAGGTAGCATTTAGAGAGAAAACTTGTTTTATTAGGGATCTTCAAGGGAATGATCTGATGAAAGGGAAATGTGGCACCAGTCTATATACCATTTCCTTCGAAGGCATGACAGCTTCCTCTCCAATATGTTTACTATCTAAGGCACATCCCACAAAAGCTTGGCTATGGCACAAACGGATGTCTCACCTGAACTTCAAAGCCATGACCGAGCTTGCTTGCAAAAAGTTGGTAGACGGTCTTCCAAAATTCAGATACGCAAAAGATCATCTATGTTCTACTTGTAAAAAAGGAAAAAGTACACGTGCTCACTTTCCTCCTAAACCTGAGCATGGTACTGATCATGTTCTTCAACTGTTACATAAGGATTTGTGTGGTCCTATGCGTGTTCAAACCATTAATGGGAAGCGGTACATACTGGTAATAGTGGATGATTATTCAAGATGGACTTAGACATATTTTCTTCGCAGTAAAGATCAAGCACCGTCCATGATCATTACCTTTCTCACAAAGATTCAAGTTCAGTTGCGCAACACCGTCAGGAAAATTTGCACAGACAATGGAACTGAATTCAAGAATCAGACTCTAAGGGTATATTATGAGAAAGTGGGTATTGAACATCAGACATCCATTGCTCGCAGCCTCGAACAAAACGGCGTCGTTGAAAGACGTAACCGAACACTCGTGGAAGCAGCAAGAACTATGTTAATCAATGCTCAGTTACCAGATTACCTTTGGGCCAAAGCCGTTTCAACTGCCTGCTACACCCAGAATCGGTGCATGATCACCAAAATACACACCAAGACACCATATGAACTAGTTTATCGCAGAAAACCGAATATCAATTACTTTCATGTCTTTGGAGCTCTCTGTTATCCAAAGAATGATCGTGATGACCTTGGTAAACTCAAAGCCAAAGCGGACATAGGAATTTTTGTTGGGTATTGTGAAAATTCGAAAGGATTCAGAATTTGGAATCGTCGTACTAGAGAAATTCAGGAGACAATCCATGCTAATTTCGATGAGCTCACTGAGATGGCTTCTGAGCAAAATAGCTTAGAACCCGGAACCAACCGTCTTAACTTTCCTGATCCTTCAGCTGCAACTTTCTCTCTAAACCGCAAGGATCTAGAAGACTTGTTTGCTCCATTGTTTGATGACACCATGGTTAATCGTGCACTAGATGTATCTACAAGTTCCGCTGTGCAATCACTCGTCAATAATACACAACCTGATACACCAGTGACTACTACCACCGCAGTTACTGACGATGCACCTCAACCTGACACCTCATCATCAATAGATCAAACACCTTCTACTTCTGAGCCCGCAGCTGAAGGACCCCCCCCCCCCATCATTCTTCTGAAGTACTCACTCCCACAGGTTTTGACGGCAATGCATTCTTCAATCCATTTGCGCCACCTCCAACCATTCCTGATATTGCAGAGTCATCGAAACGCAACTTGGAGCCGTCAAACCTGCACAATAATTATCAACACTATCCATCCACTCATAAATGGACAAAGGACCATCCCTTAGTAAACATCATTGGTAATTCAGAAAACCCAGTCATGACAAGACAAAGACTCCATACAGGCGGTGAAACATGCATCTATGCACTTACTATTTGTCAAGCCGAACCCAAAAACATTAAGGAAGCCCTTACCTATGACAACTGGATTGAATCCATGCAAGAAGAATTGGAACAATTCAAGCGGCTAGAAGTATGGGAACTGGTAGAGAGACCATATGGGGTTTATGTCATTGGATTGAAGTGGATCTGGAAAAACAAGTTAGATGCAGATGGTACTATGATTTGTAACAAGTCCCGCCTAGTCGCAAAAGGATTCAGCCAAGAAGAAGGAATCGACTTCGAAGAATCATTTGCTCCATTTGCAAGGATCGAGGCTGTTCGCATGTTTCTGGCTTACGCGGCTCACAAGAACATTACTGTTTACCAAATGGATGTGAAGACTGCATTTCTCAATGGCCAACTCCGGGAAGAAGTGTACGTTTCTCAACCAGAAGGCTTCGTGGACCAAGAACATCCGAATCATGTATATAGGCTAAAGAAAGCCCTTTATGGCCTTAAACAAGCCCCAAGGGCCTGGTACGACAAGTTATCTGCTTTCTTACTTGCAAACCATTTTACTAAAGGAACTGTGGACCCGACTTTGTTTATACAAAAACACGGGGAGGACATTCTCATCGTACAAATTTATGTAGATGATATCATTTTTGGATCAACTCATAAAAAGTACTCAAATGCTTTTGCAAGACTTATGAAACAAAACTTTGAGATGTCCATGATGGGTGAACTCAAGTTCTTTCTAGGACTGCAAGTTCATCAATCACCCCGTGGTATATTCCTTAGTCAGTCCAAGTATGCTCAGGAAATCCTAAAAAAGCATGGTATGACCAGCTGTGACACCTATAACACCCCTATGTCTTCCTCATCCTCGAAGCTAGATGCTGACATACATGGGACACCCATTGATCCTACCAAATATCGTAGTATGATTGGGTCGATCATGTATCTCACAGCTAGCAGACCGGATGTTGTATTTGCCACGTACCTTTGCTCCCGATATCAGTCAAGACCAACTGAGCGGCATTTGTCAACCGTTAAAAGAATCCTTAGATACATAAAGGGAACCATTAATTTGGGGATCTGGTATCCAAAGGATTCTGGATTTGAACTTGTTGCATTTTCAGACGCTGATCATGCAGGGTGCTTAGACACACGCAAAAGTACATCAGGGGGAGTACAGGTTTTGGGTGACAAGCTCGTCTCTTGGAAATCAAAGAAACAAGACTGCACATCACTGTCATCTACAGAATCAGAATACGTCGCCATGTCAGCATGCTGCGCTCAATTCATTTGGATGCGATCTCAGCTGATGGACTATGGATACGTCTTCAACAAGATTCCTATGTACTGTGATTCCAAGAGTGCCATCGCTATTTCCTGCAACATGATCCAACATTCCAAGTCCAAGCGTATTGCTCTACACTATCATTTCATCAAGGAGCATGTGGAAATGGGTACTCTTGAATTATACTTTGTGGGTACTGAACATCAACTGGCGGACTTGTTTACCAAAGCCTTGCCCCATGCAAGATTTGTGGATCTAGTTCACCAGATTGGCATGAGATGTTTGACTCCAGATGACTTAAACAAGCTTCTTCTTCAAAATTAAAAAGAGTCAAACATCAAACTATCTTTGTAAATAATTATTGAAAAACTCAAAAAGATTTTTCTTTAAAAAAAATGCAAGTACAAATCCTTATTCAACACTTTGTTCTCTTTACACCTTCATCATTTATTTTTAGAACAAGTGTTGAGGGGGAGATTCAAAATTTTAAAATTTTTTAAAATTTTTTGTACTTGCATCGTTTCTTCAAAAATATTGCTTCTAATGTTTGATGATAATCTAGGATTAAGAGTTGTGTGCTTAATGTGTTAAGTAGAAAACTTGATATTAGTTGGGTAGGATCTTGAGTGCAAAAAGGTAAAGGTTTAGGGGCCAAGAGTGTTAAAGCGACAAAGTTAATAATAGTCAAATAAATAGGAACAAGATTGGCCGCAGTTAATTCACTCACCCACTTATCTGACATATTCACCATAAGCAGTAAATACATCCAACTACCGCATCTCCGGCTAGAATCTATCCTCTAAATCCGTTCAAGATCAATCGAATTTGTGAGTGATTTAATGTTTAGAATATGATCTTAAGCAATGGTTTTTAAAGATTTCACAATCCAACGTTTGAATCTGTCTAAAATAATTGTTTTAGATCTAGGGTTTGCGTGAAATTGGGGAAACTCAATTCTAAGTGTTTGTGATATATTTGTTGGTACGATTATCCTTAGAATATGATGATAAACAATGTATGCATGCTTAATTAAACCCAGAAACTCGTATTGTGAATGTTCTTGATTTAGGGTTTAAGCGTACAAATTGGGGAAATTCAACTGTGAGTGTTTTAGTGTAATTAAAGCATTGTAGTGTTGTTGTTATGCATCGAATTGAATATCTGATGCTTTGAATTGAACACAGAAACATCAAATGTGCATAAATTGATTCTTAGGGTTTATGAAGAACACATGAGCACGTTCAGTTTGATTGTTAAGATTTTGTGGTTGAAAATTGTTAAAACTTGGTCAAAATGCTTAGAAACTGATGCGTGGTTTTGCAACCTTACAATAGGTTTTACCTCTCGGGGGATCTCAAGAGGCTTACAACCCCACCAGGCAGTGTACCTGACTGATGTAGTATAGTGTAGTGGTAAGTACGGGGGATTGATCGTTCTCCACAGGGAATAGTGTTCGTTAGGTATGAAAAACTACTCTAATAGGTCTAAGGGTGAGAGAAGATTCTTTTTTATGTTTTTATAATTTTATGAAAGCAAGTAAAATCTCGGGTTTGAAAGAGTGGGCGGAATTAGTTGCTAGTCAACTAACCCAAGTTACTACGAATGCAAATAAAATAAAATGACAGAAAATGAAAATGTGGTGAAACTTATATGGAGAGAAATGTGTTTACTTAGATTTCCTTACTCCCTAACTATCTTTTACCGGTTGATTAGTGTGTATTAATTGCGTGGATGACGGGTGTATTCCTTAATACCAATCGTGGGGTGGCGTACGTACTTCCCCAACTCTATGAACTCCTACTTCACTCCTATGTCGAGCCGGCTAGGAAGCTCCTAACATGGGATCACTAGAATTCGCTCATGCATTAAATACAACCATAAAAACCTTAGTACGCATTGGTTCATGCTTCTTAAGACGTTCAAGCAAGTTACCGAATAGGAAGTTAGCCAGTTTTCTTAAGCCTAACATAGATGAACAATCATCCAATACAACTAATAACACACTAATAACCAATAATCAATAGCTAGGTTTCATTAGATCTAAGAAAACACAAAGAAAACCTAGCCTAGCATGTTAAACAAAAGACAAGAACAAGATAGAATCAAACAACACATAGACATATTGAATGATTAATTGATAACTTATCTTCAATGTAACATGGAAGATCTCAAGGCAAAAAGCCTTGAAAAAGCTGCTAAAATCGTCTTAGGGTTTTTCACACACAAAGTTCCACACTAATGACAAAAAATTGCAAAACTATATATAGAGATTAAGGGCTGACGGCGTCACGTTGTAGATTCTGACGCCGTCACCTCGCCGCTTTTAGGGTTCCCGGATGGCCTTCCTGACGCCGTCCCTCTTTAGACCTCCAAAATCCGTTCTGGCTTATCAAGGCTTGACGCCGTCAGAAAAGAGCTTGACGCCGTCCCTCTTTAATTTAAGCCGTGACGACCTTGATCAGATTAAAGGGTGACGCCGTCAGATTTTTCATGCAAAATTCTCTGGCTTATCATGAGTAATTTTCACATCCACCACTTTTGCCAAGCCATGACGCCGTCTGGACCAATATCTGACGCCGTCAAAGGTACTTTCCAGCATAAATTTGAGACTTTGTCGTTTTCTTCACTTTTATGCTCCAAAAACGTCCAAAATGCTTCCTTTTCCAGATTTCTTCTCCAAAGTACCTAAAATGACAAAAGGAACGATTTAGGGCAATATTTGATCAAATAAATACGATTTAGGGCTTAAATGACCCCCTAAAAGCGGTACACTTTTCGCTTCATCAAATACCCTTACACTTGAGATTTGCTTGTCCTCAAGCAAATGCGCTTTTATTCTAATCAAAATACAAGTTAGGGGTCATTTAACGCTAATATAAAAGTAATTGCAACAAATAGTCGTTCCACTTTAATCATAATAAGCACGGAGATTACAAACTAGCACCTCACAAGTAGTGTTTAGATACTCACATCTCTCAAGTGTCATCAAAATAAATCTCATAAATGAAAACGGATATTATCTCTCACTACCTGTCATAGCAAATAGATTACCATAGGCTTGGGAAAGGATCAAAAACCTCCTCCACTAGGCGTAAGCACCTAAGATAAACTATCAAAGAGGGCTTTTACATGGGTTATAACGTTAGGTGTAGGGAAAAGGAAAACACGGTTTTGTTGGATAAAGGATATTTTACTGGCGGCGAGTTAAAGATCTTGATCAATTACATGTACTATACAATGTTGCTAAGCCAAGACTCGACTCAATCTTAAGCTAAAAACAAAATAACAAAAACATAAAACAAACATAAAATGAAATGGGATGGTAGTCCGTATGTTTTTTTTTTTTTCTTTTTCTTTTTCTCATTTTTTTTGTATTTTTCTTGAATTTTTTTTTTTTTTTATTGCATACACTTTTGCCCTACCATCCAAAATAATACATCATAGGGGCATTGCATTCCCCTTACACTTGAACTTTTACATAACTTTACAAATAACTATTCTAATAACTCGAATTAAGATAATCAAAACACTTGGAGTACTTTTAAAATATTTAGCACATATGGGGGTAATAAATGATGTTCTTCCCCATTACTCCATTACACTAGTACTTTACCCATGAGTCCCAATCGTCCCAAAACAATATGTACAAGGATATGACTCGACTTAGCAACCATGTAATCAATTAGATAATTAACTTGGGGTTTAAACAAATGTTGTCACAATAATGCACTAAAAATGAGTGCATACAAGGTAGGCTAAGGCGATTTGGGTGTACATTTAAGTGGGGTGTAACAAATTCTTCCTTTAAGTAAAATGCTTAAAGGTCGAAACGAAAAGATAGGCTCTGAGGGGTGTACTAGGGGTATCGTGTACTAAAAATGAGTACAACGCAAAGGGTGTGGGAGAATTACTTGACCAATGTAGCCAATGTAATTATAACAAAAACACAGGTGTAAAACAATGGGTTAATCCTAATGCCTCTTATCATGTAGTAAATCTAACTACACGAATGTAGTCTCACTTGTGGCCTCGGAATGGTCCTAACGCAAGTTCTAGAATCTAAGTGCTACCGGTACACACATCATAGCATAAATGCTTTTCCTACCAATTCTAGGGGCGAACCTCACATATTTGGGGTGGAAAAATTTTTTAGTGGTACGGTTTTTTTTGTGCTAGTCATATAACTCCTATCCGTGAGACGCTTATTAGAACTAAAGTTTCACTCCTAAATGTTGTAAAAAAATTTAAATTTGGCACTAAAATTGCCCTAACAGGTATTTATCTCAGTTTTATTACACATCTACCATCAAACAAACAAAAATCAAGTGCAATTGTATTCTCTAAAGTATCGTACTTTTACCCCCCCTTACACTTAAGATGAACATTGTCCCCAATGTTCAAATAACAAGATGTAAAAGCATAAAGTAAAAGAATGAAATCAAATACTCCCCTGATTCGCTCGGTGGATGAAGAGGTATCATGGTTAAATCTTCTTCCAAAGTAATGTTGAAGCTCCATGACTAATGCATCGCCATAAGCTTGATCCAACAAACATTTCCTTGTCCAAAATAACCTGTTAAGCCTGAGAAAACAAACACGAAAACCTGCATAACATCGGCGGGATAAACTCTATGTATAAGGATATAATGCTTGTGGAATGATAATTTTGCAGATTCCTGGAGATTATAAGTTAGAGATTTAATAAAACTTTTTATGAAAACAAAACTTTCAAAAATTTTCAGAAAATTAATCCTGACGCCGTCAGGTTGTAAGTCCTGACGCCGTCAGAAATGATCTGACAGAATTCTCATGTTACGTTTCCGGAAAATTTTTGGAAAAAACCTACACCTTACTTCCTGGAATTCCTGCAAAACATCATCATGACTCGATACAAGCATTTGACTCAAACAAATACTAATATGTATGTTAATTTAATATTATTATGATTCATGTTCATTTGTGTTCTAATAAACCGATTTAGATTTCCCTTACACTTAACTTTTGCAAAATACCTTTATATGTAGTTAAGACGAAGTTAAAAACAACATAAAGCATTTTCACAGTTTGCTTTTTAACATGAATCAATAATAATAAAAATTAAACATACACACGGAAACAAATAAAATCAAACAAACAAATAAATAAACACACAAAGCAAATAAAGCTTGGGTTGCCTCCCAAGAAGCGCTTTTCTTTATTAACGAGTCTTGTAGCTAGACTCAAAGTCACGTACATTACGTGATTCCATCATTGGTCACAGTTTCTAGGTCATCCTCATGTCCGGTTCTATATTCCGGTCCTAATTTCAAACAATCCTTGTAGAAACCGAATATCCTTCCCATAACATAGTCTACTCCTTTACTTCTATCTCCATCATTTCTATAGTAGACTGCTTGCTTAAGCTCCTTCTCAACATTTGACAAGTGTTGGAATTGCTCTATCTTATATGGCATTTGGTAGTTTACCTCATCGGTCTCATCCTTAAATCTAACTATCCCTAAGGAAGGTTCATAAGTCATTCTAGAGACCTCAACAAATGGTTTTCCAAAAACCACTTGAGTTAAGGATGCATCGACTATTGGGCGGATATCTTCTACAATTACAAAGTCGGTGATATAGGTGAAGTTTCCTACATAAACCGGCAATCCCTTAACTCTTCCCGTGCAGTTACTCATCCACCCCTTGTCAGGGAACATCCTATACCCAAGTTGATATTTCATTATCAAGTTGTAGTGGGCTCTAGTCATAATGTTTATGGGTGATCTAAGGTCGATGTAGGCTTTCCACACATGTAAATGTCCGATGTTGCATGGTATGTTGAGATTAGAAGGGTCGCCTATTTTTATAATTGGTTACCTAGGAAGTATGGTGTCTCGGGTCATCGATAAGTCTGTATGATATGCGCGCTCTTCCTTAGTGGGTAGCCTATTGAAGTAGTCCTCATCATCATCTACTTCTTCAATCTCACTTTTCCTGACTTCTTTATCAACCTCGACTTTCTTAACCTCATCCTCAGGTTCACTATTATCTTCATTCCTATCAATCGGTTTGATAGTGACAATGTTGACGAAGTGGACATGTTTAGATGAAGAGGGGTCTTTTACTTGGGGTCCGCTATTTGTGTTCCTAGCGTCCTTATGTGGAGGTGATAGAACTTGGTTATTGAGGGCTTTCAATAAGTTGTCAATTTTACTGGTCATCTCCATTTGTTGTTGATTGAATTCGGATTCGAATCTGGCTATCCGAGCTTCTTGAGATGCCATAAAATTGGACATCAATCCTTCAAGATTATTGGTACTACCATAATTGTGGGAAGGATTGTTATTGAAAGTACGGTTCGAGTTGGAACCGCTTGATTGGAAACGATTAGGTGGGTTGGAAGAATTGGTTTGTTGTGCGTTTTGGTTTTGTTTCCACCTAAGGTTTGGGTGATTTCTCCATGAGGGGTTGTATGAATCACCGTAAGGGTTTGGCTCGGGTTTGAAAGTGTACCACTTGTCTCCTGCTCCGTCGGTACGCGAGGATGCGTAGTCCGCAAAAGCTTGTTCGGGGAGTTCCATGCAATCACGAGTGTCGTGGGGACCACTACATAATTCACATGAAGAAGTAATTTTGTTCACTTGGCTTGAAGGTTTAGGAGCCTCGTAGGATTTCATGAGAAACTTGACTTGGTCTTCAAGTTCTATGATCCTACGGTCGGAAGTGCTTGAATTGTTCGAAGGAAAGGATATTGCCTTGACCGTTTTATTTAAATCACGGGGATCACTCCAACTTTCGTTGTCATAAAGAGAAAGATCCTCTAGGAGAGCCCATGATTGTTCCGCACTTAGATCACGTAGCTTACCACCGGCCGATTGGTCAATGGTTTGCCTCGTGGAGAGATTGATATGGTCATAGAAGATTTGGACTTGGAGCCAAAGTTCTATGCCATGGTGAGGGACTTTTTGGAGTAAGTCCTTGAATCGAGTCCATGCCTCGTAGAGGGTTTCGCCTTGACGTTGTTGGAACATCAAGATATCATTCCTTAGCTTGGTAGTTCTTCCCGGTCGGAAAAACTGAGCAAGGAAACGAGTAGTGAGATCATCCCAAGAGGTGATGGATCCTGCGGGTTGACGCTCTAGCCATTGACTAGCTTGGTCCCGCAGAGAGAATTGAAAGAGACATAGTCGGGTCGTCTCTCGCGTGGCAACATCAAGGTCTATAGAATCAACGATTTTTAGAAAGTCCTTGAGATGTTGATTAGGATCTTCAGAACGAAGTCCATGGAATGCGCATCCGCTTTGCACCAACCGGATGGTGTCGGATCGCAAGGGAGTGACATTGGCTCCTTGAGTGAGCTCAATGGTGTTTCGATAGCCATGGTGGCTAGGACGGGAGTACTCTCCTAAAGTACAGCCTCTAGGAGGTGGTGGTTGTTGTGGTGGTGGGATGTTGGGATCGAGGATATTACCATCTTCCATGATGTCGGATGGTAATGGTTACGAACAAAGAAACGAAGAAAAAAGATAGACTAAAGAAAACCTAGAAAAATAAAATAAAAATCTCACTAGAAAGGAATCTAGTGAGTAGACCTATAAAAATAAAAATTCAACCTAAACAATAACAATTCCCCGGCAGCGGCGCCAAAAACTTGATGCGTGGTTTTGCAACCTTACAACAGGTTTTACCTCTCGAGGTATCTCAAGAGGCTTACAACCCCACCAGGCAGTGTACCTGACCGATGTAGTATAGTGTAGTGGTAAGTACGGGGGATTGATCGTTCTCCACAGGGAATAGTGTTCGTTAGGTATGAAAAACTACTCTAATAGGTCTAAGGGTGAGAGAAGATTCTTTTTTATGTTTTTATAATTTTATGAAAGCAAGTAAAATCTCGGGTTTGAAAGAGTGGGCGGAATTAGTTGCTAGTCAACTAACCCAAGTTACTACGAATGCAAATAAAATAAAATGACAGAAAATGAAAATGTGGTGAAACTTATATGGAGAGAAATGTGTTTACTTAGATTTCCTTACTCCCTAACTATCTTTTACCGGTTGATTAGTGTGTATTAATTGCGTGGATGACGGGTGTATTCCTTAATACCAATCGTGGGGTGGCGTACGTACTTCCCCAACTCTATGAACTCCTACTTCACTCCTATGTCGAGCCGGCTAGGAAGCTCCTAACATGGGATCACTAGAATTCGCTCATGCATTAAATACAACCATAAAAACCTTAGTACGCATTGGTTCATGCTTCTTAAGACGTTCAAGCAAGTTACCGAATAGGAAGTTAGCCAGTTTTCTTAAGCCTAACATAGATGAACAATCATCCAATACAACTAATAACACACTAATAACCAATAATCAATAGCTAGGTTTCATTAGATCTAAGAAAACACAAAGAAAACCTAGCCTAGCATGTTAAACAAAAGACAAGAACAAGATAGAATCAAACAACACATAGACATATTGAATGATTAATTGATAACTTATCTTCAATGTAACATGGAAGATCTCAAGGCAAAAAGCCTTGAAAAAGCTGCTAAAATCGTCTTAGGGTTTTTCACACACAAAGTTCCACACTAATGACAAAAAATTGCAAAACTATATATAGAGATTAAGGGCTGACGGCGTCACGTTGTAGATTCTGACGCCGTCACCTCGCCGCTTTTAGGGTTCCCGGATGGCCTTCCTGACGCCGTCCCTCTTTAGACCTCCAAAATCCGTTCTGGCTTATCAACGCTCGACGCCGTCAGAAAAGAGCTTGACGCCGTCCCTCTTTAATTTAAACCGTGACGACCTTGATCAGATTAAAGGGTGACGCCGTCAGATTTTTCATGCAAAATTCTCTGGCTTATCATGAGTAATTTTCACATCCACCACTTTTTCCAAGCCATGACGCCGTCTGGACCAATATCTGACACCGTCAAAGGTACTTTCCAGCATAAATTTGAGACTTTGTCGTTTTCTTCACTTTTATGCTCCAAAAACGTCCAAAATGCTTCCTTTTCCAGATTTCTTCTCCAAAGTACCTAAAATGACAAAAGGAACGATTTAGGGCAATATTTGATCAAATAAATACGATTTAGGGCTTAAATGACCCCCTAAAAGCGGTACACTTTTCGCTTCATCAGAAACATCATAGGATTCCATCGGTAAAAGCATGAAAACAAAATTACAAGTATTAATGATTTGCGAAAAATATGGTGAATTGTACGTCTTCAAAGTAATCGAAATTTCTTGTATAAGAAGTTTTCGAAATTGAAAAATTTTGGCAATTGGAAAATGTTTTCGCAATTGGAAAATTTTTCGCAATTGGAAAAGTTTTCGCAATTGGAAAAGTTTTTCGCAATTGTAAAAAGTTTTCGCAATTGTCAAATGTTTTTCGCAATTGTCAAATGTTTTCGCAATTTTCAAATGTTTTCGCAATTGTCAAAAGTTTTCGCAATTGTCAAAAGCTTTCGCAATTGATAAAAGCTTTCGCAATTGTAAATTTTTCCGAAATTATAAATCAACTTGTAAAGTCATGCTAAGCAATTTAAAGGATCACATGTGAAACTAAAGTTTATCTAATGCTAACTTTCATGTACCCTGCAAATTGGTGTCTGAATGATGTTTCAAGAATCTCCGAAATGACTACACAATCTCAACAACCACTACCTATGCCCACCAAAGAAGAACTGTTCCCACAAGGTTTCATGGCAAAGTATGGAAACAACAATGCCAGGGTTGTCTTTGATAGTATCAAGTGTGCTGAACCAAGCTGCCAGATTGTCATTGAAATTCTCAAAAGACACAAGTGCAAGGGCATATTGGAGAATTCAGACAATATTGTAGAATTATACATCCATCAAATGTGGAGCACTATTCAGCTTGATGAGCATGACAGATACTTCACATGCACCTTGGACCGGAAGCAACTCAAAGTCACTCCCATACACCTACGCAAAGCTTCATCCCTACCCGAACCACCTGAAACTTCTAACAAATATTGGCCTGCACCTTCAGAAACTGATATCATCAAATTTCTCATTGATATTGGTTATGATACAGAAAACAGCCATCCACTGACCACCATCTCCCGAGTCAATGCTAAATCCATTCCACAACCATGGAGAACCATTTACTACATCTTGGTTAAATCTGTCTCAGGAAGAGACAGTGGACACGAGCATCCTCGACTATCACACGCTCAACTCTTCTAGGCATAGTTCATCAGAAAATCCTTGACTATGCTGAACTCATCTGGGAAGATTTTTTTTTCAAATACGAGGTCAAAGCAAAAAACCATTAACAAGAATCCCATTTGTCCGATACACCAAAATGCTAATCAGTTTTCTACTTGATGAGAACCCTGACATTTCACCACGACCCGAAGACAAGGAGTTGCACGTGATGAGAATGGATAAGACTATCAAATCAGTTTACTTTCCTAAGGACAGTTCCCACAAACAAGGGTCGAGACTACTAGAAGGATTGTTGACCAATTCAGTCAAGAAGACTCAGGCCTACAAAGACTATGACGATGCCTAAAACAAAGGTCAGGTCGGGTTCTCTAAACTTGGTGAAAGGACGGGTTCATCAAAAACTCGTTCTAAAAGCAGTAAGACTAGGAGTGCCTCAAGTGCTTCATAGCAACCAAGAAAACCACATCACAGAACCCTCAAAAGACGAGTAGAGACTGATCCAAAGCCAAAAATGGAAGAAGGTGGGATTCATAATGAAGAAGGATCAGACTCAGAAGAAACTGATTCAGAAGAGAACATTGAGACGCAATTAAATGAAGAAGAAGATATTCAGTGGGACGTGGATACTATCAAGGCAATGCAAGAGAGCAGAAAGACTACCAAGGAAGATGATGACAGAAGGGCACGGTTGAGGGTTGAGGAGCTTAGGAAATTGGAAGAAGCTAAAGGAGCTGGAAGATCAGGAACTGCTTAAGAAGTACCTCCGACACATATTGATCCGGTTAATCAACCCGGAGTGTCAGGAGGTGCTACAGAAGATATTCCAACACCATGTCCAGTTAATTAACCCGGGAGTGACAATGAAAAGGAGAAGAAGGTTCTGACTGATGAGGAAATTCCTGATAATATGCTGGAAAGTGATAAAGAGAAAGAAGGAGTAAATCTTGATGACCCAATTGATTGGTTATCTGAGGATGAACGGGACATTCTTGGGGATAAATCTATTGAAGCTGCCAGAAAAACTGCAAACTAAGCACAAGGCAGAACAAGAACAGAAAGAGGAGGCAGAAAGGCAAGCAAAGGAGACAGAAGAGGAAGTTGAAGAGGCGAAAACAGAAGTAGACAATTATATCAAAACCCCCTCCCCACCTCATCTTTCTTTCACTTCTCATGAGGAGTCACAATCAAAGGCTCAAACTTCTCCTAAACCCACAACTCCTCCCACATCCCCACCCAACACTCCACCACTTCCTCCTAATTTACCACCAAAGGAATCTACTCCTCCGGTCTCACCTCCTAAATCACCAACTCCTCCTAAGGATCCTACCCATCCAAACTCACCTAATGCATCACATCATTCTAAATCATCTTCACGATCATCATCACCATCCCAACCATCTTCAAGAAAATCTAAATCTAAAGAGATGGAATAATGATCAGCTGAGGCAAGTGAAGCAATTTATCTGGAAGATCGAGAGAAGATTATACCGCAGAGATCAGATGCGGAGATTGGAAAGCTATATTGGAGGTCGTCCACCTTTTGCAATCAGAACATTTCAGAGGCCGGATCCTGTCTTTACAACATTTCTAAAAGGAGCTTGATGTAAGAATTTGATATTCACAATTCATTATTCTTATTTGAAATTCCTACTTATATGATTGTGTCATAATGGCTTGTGTACACATAACAGTGCACAACCCGTACCTGTAAAGAAAGGACCCTGAGGTACGCTTCAGTGCCTTAATCCTGATCAAAGGAGCGAAAGCTTCTTTCTTATGAGTAGAATTAAACCAAAATTTTTTTCTAAGTTTTTCAAAAAATTCTGCTCATAAGGACAAGTATTCCCTTGTCAAGGGGGAGTATTTGAAAAATAATCTATGTTCGGAATAACAAACGTTCTTGAAACTCTTCCTACAAAACTCAAAAACAGCATATTTTAATCATCAAGTTTTTCAAAAACATCATGAGTATGCTATTTTTGAGGGGGAGAATAAGTAATGATTAAAATATGGTAAAGGAAAGATGATATCTCATAAGTGCTCGACTCAGAATTGACCCTCGAATTGACGATAGGAAAAAGTCAGTAGTCGAAAAGACATGTCCCGGACGGGTAATAATTTCAAGCCAGTTCATCTGGTGATGTAAACGTGTCTGAGTAGAATGTACCGATTTCGAGCGATTTTCGTTGAATGTGATCTGGACGGGTAATAATTTCAAGCCAGCTCATCTGGTGATGTAAGCGTATCTCGCGATGATCATGTTCTTTGAAAATCAATCAATTCAAAAAGTGCCAACTCTACCCAGCATGTGCAAATTTACTTTAACTATATATGAGCACATGTTAAGGGGGAGTCTTTCTGAAAATTACAAAATGTTGGGAATTCTGCTAAGTAAGAATTCTGCTGAAGAATACTGCTGATGGCTTCTGCTGAAGAGCTGGAATCTGCTGAAGAAGTGTTTCTGCAGAAGTAGAGATTCTGCGTAGTTTGTTTCTGCTGATATAGATATTCCGCGTATTTTATTAATATTTAGGATATGTACGAGCTTTATTAGGAAACTATTATGATTATCTTGTTTAGTTTTTAGAAGATACGTTTCTTGTGAAACAGTTTAGGGTTTCTAGTGAAACGATTTAGGGTTCCTTATCTATAAAAGGAACACATTATTATGTAGAAAAACAAGTTCTTAGTATTAATCAAAGATCCATAGAGGATCAAACGTTCTTTCTTAGTATTAATCAAAGATCCATAGAGGATCAAACGTTCTTAGTAATTTGTGTTCTTGCTTGTGTTTGATTTCCGCTTTATAATACAAGTAGTAGAGACTTTCTATTAGTGTGTTTGTGATTACATAGACATTACTAACGATCCACGAGCGCTTAAAGATCTATCATGGTCTAAGGTTCTACAAGTGGTATCAAAGCCTCGGGAGAGTCTCTGCGATACTAAGAACATCTTTTCTTTTACACCCTCTCAATCAAAACAACCAAAACAATGCCTGGATCAGACGATGGATCAGAAGTTAACAACAACCATAACACCACATCTTCATCTTTGCAACAACTCACTCTCACCAACAGCAATGCAAAGTTCCCATACCTCAAGAAAGAAGAGTAGGAATTGTGGGCTATGAAGATGCAGAACTGGATCACTAATGTTGATTGGAATCTTTGGGAAATTGTCAAAAAGGGAAATACTTTGAAGAAGCACATCAAATATGCTGATGGTATAGTTACCATTGTTGATCCTCAAACTGCTGAAGAGATTCTTACTGTACAGAGAGAGAATAAAGTTAGAACTATTCTCCTTCAGGCTATTCCAGATGATCACATTGGTGATTTTCACTACATGGAGGATGCAAAGGACATCTGGATGGCCATCAAGGCTAGGTTTGGTGTGAACGATGAGTCAAAGAGGATGAGGAAATCAATGTTGAAACAGCAGTTTCAAGAATTCCAAATCTCTGAGGAAGAAGGTATTCACAAGGGGTATGACAGGTTTCATAAGATTTTGAGTCAATTGAATTAGCTGAAGGACAGGCCAGACAATGAGGATTGCAATGCAAAGTTCTTGTGATCTTTACCTCCATCTTGGCTACATGTGAGCATTGCACTCAAAGCTAAAGGTGGACTGGATATGCTCTCTTTTGATGATCTCTACAACAAGCTTAAAACTCTTGAGCCCGATGTTAGAAGTCCCATTCGTTCATCCACTCCCAGTTACTCAGCTTTTGTTAGCACCACCTCCAATAAGGTGAATCAAGCTTCAAGCCCAAGCTTCTCAGCATCATCTTCATACACCAACACCAGACCAAATTCACAACCACGGTCTAGTGGTGTATTGGAAGATGTACTTCACTCTTTTGTTGTTGATTATGATCATCAGCAGCAACTTGCTTTTGAAGATTTTGATCAGGTGGATCCTCTGGATATGGAAGAGATGAACTTGAAGTGGCAGGTGGCCATGCTCACAATGAACATCAAAAGGTTTGAAAACAAGTCAGGGAGAAAGTTTGGTTTCAAGGGAAGAGACCCAGCTAGATTTGACAGGAGGAAGGTCAAATGCTATACATGTGGTCAGATGGGTCACTTCTCAAGAGAGTGCAAGGACAGGAAGACTGGTGATGAGGTTAGGTATTCTACCTATCAGCAGAATCAGGTGAAAGATGGAACTGCCAAAGCTTTGGTCACTCTGGATGATCATGTCAACTGGAAGGCGCATGAGCCTGATAATGATGAAGCTTCTGGTCCTGAGTTGAGTGGATTGCTGGCCAGCTGTTCTACAAAGGATCAGCATGATCAAGTTGCCTTTATGGGCATCTCTCAGGTACATAATTGTGTTTTTGGTTGTAGTGAAAGATATAATGAACTTAAGGAGGCTTATGATGAATTGAAACCTAAATATAATAAATGTTATGTAGAAGTTGAGTCTTACAAACAGGCTTTAAAAACTCTAGAAAAACAAAAGGTTTGGTTTCAAAAGAATCAGCTTGCTTATGATGAAAAGATAAGGGTGTTAGAAAGTGATTTGAAATGTACTAGAATTGATTTAAAGCGTACTGAGAAAGAAAAAGCTAATGTAGAATCTGAAAACCAAGTACTGAAAGAGAAATTAGAGAAGGAAATAACTAATCATAACACTTGGTTAATGTCAGGTGATAAGTTATCTAACTGTCTCTATAATAGTCAACCTGTAAACTCTAGTATAGGTTTAGGCTTTAAAAAATATGTTGGTTTAGAGGCTAGGGATGATAAGGGTAAATCTACACCAGCAGGCTTAGCAAATTTTGTTAAAGAAGGAAAATTACATGTTGTACCTGGACCTATTAGAGGTGAACACATGCCCACTACCAACACCACAGACTTTGATGGATCACACCATCTGTATGGCAAAAAGTCAAGTGACTTGCCAGACCCTGATTCTAATTCTACTGACTTTGTCTCTTGTTCTTCTAGTGACAAGTCCTCTGACCAAGGGTCTACTACCAGTTGTGATTCAAGTGAAAAGTCAGACCTTCCCAAGACCTCACCCAAGACCTCACCAAAGCCTACACCCAAGACTCCCTACAAGTCTGTTAGAATTGCTGCTGAGGAATCAAAGTCCAAGACAGTTTCTTCTGAAGACTTGTCTTTTAATTCTATCAAAAACAATCCTGTTAATGTTAGTGGTTTGAATAATCTTGCATGTAATGGAACATCTTTCACTTTTAATAAATCTTCTAAAAAGAAGAAATGCTTTGTGTGTGGAAGTAAATTTCATCTGATTAAGGATTGTAATTTTCATGAGCAAAGATTGGGTGTATGTGGTGGTCAAAATAAACCTAGACCAATGTGGAATAATGTTAAGGATATACCACCATATGTTCCACAAGCAACTCATAAGACCAGCAATTCTGCTGATAGACATTCTCCATCTGCTGGGAGAAGACCTGTTGCTAGACCATATGTGAGACCAACTAGTTCATATTTTTAGAATGGTTATTGGCCTGGATTTATTGACCCAATGTATGTGGGTAGGGGATATTGGGATACTGCTGTTAAGCCCTCAGCAGGTTGTTTTTGGACTAAAAATGGACCTAATTTTCATAGCAGGTCCAAGAACAATGGTGGATCTTATACATCTACATGGCCTAACTCTTATGATCCACAAGGCAGGCTCAAGTCAGTAATGACTTGAGTCTCCCAAGTGTACTTATATTTTGTATATTTTTGTTGTTGTTGTAGGATCATCCTCTGAAAAGTAAAGAAGTAGGCATAGTAGATAGTGGTTGTTCCAGGAGTATGTCAGGAAACATAGAGATGATGCATGATTTTGTACCCATTGAAGGAGGAGGCAATGTGACTTTTAGTGGAGGAGATGGTAGAATCACTGGGAAAGGAACCATCAGAACACCTAATTTGGACTTTGAGAATGTGTATTATGTGAAGGAACTGCAACATTTCAACTTGTTCTCAGTATCACAAATTTGTGACACCAAGAACAAAGTATTCTTCTCTGAGGATGAATGTCTTGTACTCTCTAAAGACTTCAAACTTCCAGAAGATACAACAATTCTGCTGAGAGATCCCAGAAGTTACAATTTATACACATTCAATTTGAATGATGTTCAACCTGAAGGTGACCTAACATGTTTGGTGGCTAAAGCATCCCTGGATGTGTCTACAAAATGGCATAGAAGGATGGCTCATGTGAATTTCAAGACCATTAACAAGCTTTCTAAACTTGGTCTAGTTCATGGACTTCCTTCCAAAGTCTTCACCAATGAGCACAATTGTGTTGCCTGCAACAAAGGAAAGCAGCACAGAGCCTCATACAAAGCCATTACTGCTGTGAGAACTATCTCAGAACCTCTTCAGTTGCTGCATATAGATCTCTTTGGTCCAACTCAAATCAGAAGTATTGATCACAAGTACTTCAACCTGGTAATCACTGATGACTATAGCAGGTTTTGTTGGGTATTCTTTTTGAAAACTAAATATGAAACATCTCCAATTTTAAAAGAATTCATTACCCTTGTTGAAAACCAGCTAAACAAAAAGGTTAAAGGTATTAGGTGTGATAATGGGACAGAGTTCAAAAATGCTATTTTAATAGAACTTTGTCAGTCTAAAGGGATAAAAAGGGACTATAGCAATCCAAGAACCCCACAGCAAAATGAGGTTGCTAAAAGAAAGAATAGGACCTTAATAGAGGCAACAAGATCCATGCTTGCAGACTCTAAATTACCCACTATGTTCTGGACTGAAGCAGTAAGCACTGCATGTTATGTTTTGAACAGGGTATCCATCACTAGACCTCATTTCAAGACACCTTATGAACTTCTCACTGGGAAAGTTCCTGATATTCATTATCTCAAACCTTTTGGATGTCAAGTGACCATTTTGAACATTAGTGATCCACTGGGAAAGTTTGATGAGAAAGCTGATGAGGGGTATATTGTAGGTTATTCAGCACATAGTAAGGCTTATAGGGTATATAACTTAAATGGTAAAAAGATTGAGGAGACCCTTAACCTGAGATACCTAGAAGACAAGCCTAATGTTCAGGGTCAAGGTCATGCTTGGTATTTTGACCTGGATTACTTTACTGATTACTTGGGCTATACTAGATATGTTGCTAACCAATCTGCAGGTTCTCAAGAGTCTCCCACTAACAATGCAGGTACCCTGGATGATGACTCAGATATTGAGTTTGAGCATGATGAACAAACAATTGTTGTACCTTCTTTTTCTCCTAACCATTTTACAGGTGATAGCTCTAAAGAAACTTCTGATGAGATTAAAGATGAGTCACACTATGCAGAGGACCTTGCTAGACTCAAGAAGCAGGAGCATGCAGCTAATCAAGAAGCTGAAAGACTTGGTGTGGAGTCAGCACAACCAGTCAGTGGAAACCAGGATTCTGCTGACAGTTCCCCTGTTTCCCCTGACATCACCAAATCTGCTGACAGTTCTCCTGAAGGTTCTCCCATTTCTCCTAGTGTGTCCACAGACTTTGAAGAGCCATATACACGTTTTCCAAGTCCTTCTGATCTTGGGAATCACCAACCCAAAGCTGGAATCTTCAACTCAGCCTCCTATGACAGTGATTTTGGACCCAATGTGAACAATCTTGACACCACAATTGATGTCAACCCCAATGCTACCAAAAGGATCAACATTCCTCATCCCCAATCCAATATTCCTGGTGATCTTCAAGCACCTGTTAGAACTAGAAGTACTATGAAAAGTTCTAAGTATGGTCAAGTTGCTTTTCTTTCCTATGTCTCAAATTAACAAAGGGACAATCACACAGACTTTAAGCATTGTCTGTTTGCTTGCTTTCTTTCTCAAGTGGAACCAACCAGTGTTGCTCAAGCTCTTGAAGACTCAAGCTGGATTGAAGCAATGCAATATGAGATGCAACAATTCAAGAATCAGCAGGTTTGGATATTGGTACCACTACCTGAAGGGAAGATTGCAATTGGGACAAAATGGATTTTGAAGAATAAAAGAGATGCAAGGGGTATTGTGGTCAAAAACAAAGCAAGATTGGTGGCTCAGGGGTTCAGACAAGAGGAAGGAGTTGATTATGATGAAGTCTTTGCTCCAGTAGCTAGAGTTGAGGCCATTAGAATCTTTTTGGCCTATGCATCTTATATGGGTTTCATGGTATATCAGATGGATGTGAAAGGTACTTTTCTGTATGGTGAAATTGAAGAGGAGGTTTATGTCACTCAACCCAAAGGTTTTGAGGACCCAGATAATCCTAAGCATGTTTACAAGGTTGTAAAAGCTCTCTATGGACTACATCAGGCACCAAGAGCTTGGTATGCTAGGCTTTCTGCATTTTTGCTGAAGCATGGATACAGAAGAGGTGCCATTGACAAAACACTCTTCATTAAGAAGAATTCCAGAGACATCATTCTTGTGCAAGTTTATGTGGATGACATTATCTTTGGCTCCACTAAAGAAGCATGGTGCAGAGAGTTTGAGGAATTGATGAAGGGAGAATTTCAGATGAGTGCTATGGGGGAGCTTACTTTCTTTTTGGGTCTACAAGTTCAGCAGAAACAAGATGGTATTTTTATCAGTCAAGATAAATATGTGAAAGATATCTTGAAGAAGTTTGATATAGAAAATGTCAGAACTGCCACTACACCTTATGAACCTCCAAAATCAAAGAACAATCTTGCACTAGATCCTGCAGTGAATGTTCACCTATACAGATCCATGATTGGTTCATTGATGTACTAGACAGCTTCAAGGCCTGACATCACATTTGCTGTGAGTGCTTGTTCTAGACATCAGGTCACTCCACTTACTTCCCATTTGAATGCAGTCAAAAAGATCTTCAAGTACCTCAAAGGCCAACCCAAGTTAGGTCTTTGGTACCCAAAAGAATCTCCTTTTAAGTTGGAAGCATATAGTGATAGTGATTATGCTGGTGTAAATCTGGATAGAAGATCCACAACTGGAGGTTGCCAATTTCTTGGAAGAAGATTGATTTCTTGGCAATGCAAGAAACAAACTATTGTTGCTACCTCATCTACTGAAGCAGAGTATGTTGCTGCTGCCAATTGTTGTGGACAGGTTCTTTGGATACAAAATCAATTGTTGGATTATGGGTTTAATTTTATGAACACCACAATCTTTATTGATAATCAAAGTACCATATGCATTGTCAAAAATCCAGTTTTTCATAATAGAACTAAGCATATTGAAATCAGGCATCATTTTATAAGAGATGCATATGAAAAACATTTAATTAAGGTGGTTAAGATTCACACAGATGATAATGTAGCAGATTTATTAACTAAGGCTTTTGATGGACCTAGGTTTCAACACTTAGTTGTCCATATTGGGATGGTTAACCCTTAAATGCTACGTTTGAGGTGAGGCATAAGCCTCAGGGGAGGCATATGCCTCAGGGGAGGATTGTTGTTGTAAAACTTGTAATATTTTGTAGATTATGTTTGCTAACACACTAACCAACTAATGTACTTTAAGTTTTGTATGGTTTGGTTTGTTTGCTGTTATGTGTCTGTTTTGCAGAATGCCTTGATGTGTTGTTGCTGATCTTAAGTTGAAGTTCACCAAGGTTGGTTTAATGGGACATGGTCAAGTAAGCTTAAAGATTGTTTCTGCTGAATGGAAGTGCTGAAGCACAGTTCAAGTGATAATCATTGAAAGATAAAAGCAAATTTATTCATTCATTCAAAGAAATTACAGCTTGCGAACAACTTCAAATTGAAATAAAAGACCATTCCTATACAAGATAACCTACACAGACTCTAGATCCTATCATCATGGTTTCAAAAGCTGTTGGAGATGCATGACCAGGAATGAAGATGCTGAAGAACCTAGTTTTATATCTTTGGTCCATGGCAACATCTCATCATCACCTACTCCATTTTACCCCTTCCTTTTCCGGTCACCTCTGCACCCTTGCCCTTTCCTTTGTTTCTATGGCATGAAACACCAGACCTTGGAGCAGGAAGACCAATAACCACCTCCCTTGTCACTTGGAGTGGTGGATTTCGGGTGCGCGGCCTAGGTTGGGGTTGTGAAGGTTGGGGACTCTCTCCACCTGCTGTTGCTGCTTCCCTCTCCTCTTCCTCTCTCACCAATCTATTGAAGATTGGCTCTAGACGCTCTGTGGAGTCATCAGAGCCCCTAGATGAATCACTTGGATTCACCACACTATCATCTTCAGATGAAGGGAGAAAGAGGGACTTGAAAGGACGAGGTTCATCTTGATAGGGGTATCGAAATAATGGACGAGTATCCTCAGTGGATGATGATGATGGAGTTTTGGGTGGGTTGATTGGTCTGCTTGATGAGCCCACATCATGTTTTCTCTTTCGGGCTTGTTCTCTGGTTCGACCATACCTTCTACGGGAAGGTTGTGAGGATGATTGGGAGGCTTGGTATTTTGGTGGTGACTGGAGAATGTTATCTCCTGAGTCTGATGATGACTCAGAGGTGAGATCAATTACTTCTGGCTGGTTGTTCATGGTATTGATGATTGATTTTGGTTGAATGAGGGTTTGATGGTAAATTGGGGTTAATTGATATGTGCGGATTTTGATTTGGGGTTATTTTATAGACGGAGTTACGGTTTGACGGTAATGTGTAACGGTTACTTACCCTAGATATTTTTACCAAAGGGTGATTCTGCTGATTGACTTCTCATATCAACAGATTGACCTTGATTCTGCTGGAGCGTTGATTGTGAAATTAGTAGGAGTTACTTGACACGTCAGATCCGGTCAACAATTAGTTCCGATATTCTTGACCATATTTGGTAACTTCTATTTATAACCTACTCCGCATAATCTTTGCCCAAAATCAACTGATTCCCTTTTCAACCAATTTAAACCCTTCAACCATTTACTTGATTCATAACCAATTCTCAAACTTTCTACTATGGCGGAACTTCAATTTAAGAAAGATCACAACAAAGTTGCTTTTCTGGGAAAAGCAAAGGGACATGAAATATATGAACCTATGGTGGATTTCTTGAAGCGTTCCAAGATTCATTATGCACTGACTCATTATCCAGATGTGGTACATGAATCTTTGGTCAAGCAATTTTGGGCATCTGCTGACAAACGTTCTGACACAGAGATTGTTGCAATGATTGATGGTGCAGAGTATGTGGTGACTGAGTCGTTGATTAGGACAAGATTGCAACTGGATGATGAAGGTGGTGTCTATCACACCAACTCTGGTGAGATACTTGATGGGCAGAGAGCTGCTGGTTATCAAAGTACGAATACAGTTATGTGGCTCAAGAACAAGTTTTGCCCCATGTGGAGGTTTTTGGTGCACACATTGCTTTAGTGCATCAGCAACAAGTCTGGAGGATGGGATCAATTCTCTACCCAATTGGGTTGTGGTATAGTATGTCTATCACAGGGTTTAACTTATAATTTCTCTAAGTTTATTTTTGATAATATGGTTGAAAATATTCAAAAGAAAAAGCATAAGTTTCTCATGTACCCTAGGTTTCTACAAATAATTTTAGACATAAACACCCAAGACAGAGGCCATTATCCCATAGGAGCTCTTAATGCTAAATTGTTTGCTTCAATGAAAACTCACTATGTTAGGGCACATCACCCTCTGCTACCAGCTATGTTGCCACATGGCGATAATGATGCTGATGAGGGTAATGCTGTTGGTGCTCCACCATCTCTCAATGCTGCTGATGATGGTACTCCATCATTTCCAAGTGTTACTGCTGATGGTAATCTATCAGTGGAAAGGGATGAGGGTCCTTCCACAACTGCTGAAGCATCCAATGTTTCTCCTGACCAACCTATACCCTCACCTTTACATGTTTCACCTAGTCCTAGTCCATCACCAACTCATGAAGCTCCTGATGAGCTTGTTCCTGAGGTTGAGGAGACACTTTAGTCTCTTGACACTCAGGTGCCTACACCTCTTGAATATGAGACTACCAGACTGTCCACACCTAGCCCTATTAGAGAACCAATTGATGAAAGCTCTCCTAATTTTGAGCATATTACTGTTTCTCCTGAAAGGCCCAATGAAGCTCCTATAACCACTGAGCAATCTGCTGGTGGAGCTGAGGACCCCTATTACTCTCACTTCTCTATATAATTTGCTCAACAGGAATGTTCAAGAAGTTGAGAAGTTGAAGAAGGAGCTTGCAGATACCAAATCCTCACTTGGTGGTGAGATTGTGGTGTTGAAAAAGAAGATTCAGGAGTTAGAAGTTCAACTTGGGTAGACAAAGAAAAGGAAGTTCGTGTATGTCTCTGATGAAGAACAAGAAGATGTACAGTTGGATTCTCTTGAGATATTGGCTGAAGCTGCTCAGCAGACTCATACTTCTTCACCCAAAGCTGCTGAAACATCACAACCAAAAGAGCAGATCAAGTTCTATAGAAAGAGGGGAAGACAGTATTTGAGCAAGGATTCTAAGATGCCAAGTTTGAATGTTATTCAAGAACAAGTTGATGATGATCATTTTCAGGCAGATGAATCAATGATTGATGTTGCTTCTGCTGATATCACGCCTTCTGAAGTTTCTCCTGAAGTATTTTTTGCTGGGAGATCTTTTGTCTTGAATCCTGATGCTGAGGTTTCTACTACACATGTTGATACTACCACTCAACATGTTTCTGCTGATGCTTCTGTTGGTGTTTCTTCTAAGAATATTGACAGAGTTCCTATAGTTGATATCTCTCATAATGATTCTTCTAATGAGCCTGCTACTCAAGTTCCAAGTGTTGACATCTCTGGCAATGAGAAAGGAGTGATGGTTGATGAAGATCTTGGTACAGATCTTGTGAGTGACAAAGAAAGGAAGGAGCAAGCTAGAGTGGTGAAAGAGTATGAGGATATGATGAAGAGTCAAGCATTGGCACAAAAGATGACAGCTCAGTTTACTACAAATTTGCCTCCTGAAAGGCAAAGAGAACTGGATGAGCAATCAGTTCATTTTACTGATGAGTAATGGGATTCTTATACTCTACAAGCTGCTTCCAATTCTACTTTGGCTCAAAGCATCTTGGGAGCTGATTTTGATAGTGACAATTTTGCTGCACAAATAGTGGCTCTTGGTCAACAAAAGAAGAAAGCTGTAGCAGAAAAGCGAAAGGCTATTGCTGCACAGAAGACCAAAGCTAAGAGAGATACAACCCAGACTGAGGCACAAAAGAAGAATTATATGAGAAATGTGGTCTATAACCAATATACTTCTGTATATCACTCTGATTTGACCAAGAAGCAAGTCTGGGCCTTACCTGAATCTGACTTGCATCGAATATATAATCAGATTATGAAGGCTATTCACTCACCTCCTACTCAATTGAAGAGGCCTACTGCATGTATGGATGCTCCAGAAGCTAAAAGGATCAAGACAGTTGAGCTTGGTACTTCATCTTCTGGTGATAAAGAACAGCTGCACACTCAAGCTGTTTCTGCTGAGGCAACTCCTGAAGGCAACCAATCTGCTGTAGCATCTACTATTTCTACTAAGGAAGCTTCTGAGAAACAACCATCAATGGTTCCTGAGAATCTTTCTGTTCCTGTTTCTCCTGAAGCTATACCCAGTGCTGCTGACACATCTACTGAGGCTGCTACCATTCCTTCTTCTGCATCTGCTGAACAAGAAGGATCACTTATTTCCAACTACAATGCAGATCTGGTGAGGAAGAAAAGATGCTGAGAGGTTATATGAAGCAGGTGGCTCTGTACCTACATCTTCTATTCCTTCTGAAGATGCTTCTGGTGCATCTGAAAATGTTAGTCCTATGGGGATATATATACCTGGAAGGAGGAAGAAAAGGATGGCACACAGAAGACATATTGCCATCAGAAGATCAGTGAGATTAGCTAGGAAGCAGGTTTCTAGAGCACATAAGTCTCACAAGGGGAGTTCTTCTAAGCATGTGGATCTCAAGGCTGCTGATACAACCTTTATCAAAGTGGGTTCTTCTGAGACATTTCCTGAGGGTTCTTACAATGTGTTGGTCAAATGGACATTGACAGATGGACAGATTAACCCTATGCCTAATGTGCAAGTTCTGTTTGATTCTCACTCTCCTAATGGAAAAGGCTACTCAATTTGGGAGAATTCACACAAATGGAAGGTTGATACTTGGAGGTTTTACCCTATGCCTAATGTGCATGTTGTTGAAACAAAGTCTGGCATTAGGGTATGTATGTTTTCTGATCAGCATTATCCTTGGTCCATTACTCTGATGAAACGTATGCTTAGAAGAAAATTGGAAGTTCCTCCTGATCCAGTGGCCAATGATGAGACTCATGCTGAACAGCTGGTTGGGTTAATCAAGTCCAAGCTTCTACAACACAAAGCTTCTACTTGATTCTGGTATTTTGTATTATTTTTGTATCTTATTTTCTTTTATTTCATTTATTTCTTAGTTAAAAAAAAAAAAAAAAAAAAAAAAAAAAAAAAAAAAAAAAAAAAAAAACCATTGTATATTTGTACTAACTTTTCTGCAGGTTTGTTGTATATCACTCTGTTGATGGTTATCAACTCACCAGATGTGACTTGTGTCCATCAAAGAGTTGGCTAGTCCAAAGGGTACAGCTTTGGTAAAGACACATCAAATCTGTTGATAGCTGTAATAGCTTGCTCAAAGCTATAGGGTACTTCAACTCACCGATGGTTCATTCCTGAGAGTTGAAATGGTTCTCAATTCACCATGGATGTAACCCTTTATGGGATCCAAAGAATTGGCTAGTCCACAAAAGTATGGTTTGTGGTAAAGACAATTGGTATCCATATTTGGTATTCAATTCACCAAGGTTCAGTTAAAACCAAGAATTGGCTAGTCCTGAGCAAACGGCTACAGGTAAAGACATCTCAAATCCGTTTATAGCTGATGATTTGCTAAAAATCATATGGTTATCAGTGTACCATAGTTTTCGAACTTAAACATTTGGCTACTCCAGTAGTGATGGCTATTGGTAAAGAGACATCAAATCCATTATTTTCAATGATTCACCTCTCACAGGAGTTAACACACCTGGATGTGATGAGAATAGTATGAAACTTATGTTTTGATGTACACTTTGTCATTTGTTGCTGCAAAGACCTGAAGTTTCAAGTTTTGCCATTCATAGAGATATGGATCATTTGATTCTTTGCTGCTGATGTTCGAAGTCAATCCTCTTTTTCTGACGTATTAACGATCTATCAAGAACCTTGAACTTAACCATGTCAAATTCAAGATTAGGGGAGGATTGTTGGGAATTCTGCTAAGTAAGAATTCTGCTGAAGAATACTAATGATGGATTCTGCTGAAGAGCTGGAATCTGCTGAAGAAGTGTTTCTGCGGAAGTAGAGATTCTGCGTAGTTTGTTTCTGCTGATATAGATATTTCGCGTATTTTATTATTAGTTAGGATATGTACGAGCTTTATTAGGAAACTATTATGATTATCTTGTTTAGTTTTTAGAAGATATGTTTCTTGTGAAACGGTTTCGGGTTTCTAGTGAAACGATTTAGGGTTCCTTATCCATAAAAGGAACACATTATTATGTATTACGTACGAGTTTAGAAAAACAAGTTCTTAGTATTAATCAAAGATCCATAGAGGATCAAACGTTCTTAGTAATTTGTGTTCTTGCTTGTGTTTGATTTCCGCTTTATAATACAAGTAGTAGAGACTTTCTATTAGTGTGTTTGTGATTACATAGACATTACTAAAGATCCACGAGCGCTTAAAGATCTATCAAGGTCTAAGGTTCTACACAAAACTCTCAAAGTGTTAACAAAATATGTTTTCATAATCATAAACACTTTGAGAGATTTTCAAAAGGTTTGGTTTATGGCATCAATAGGATAGTCATGGAGTTATAAGGTGACTAAGGTTAGGAATAACCGTCCTATGATCCGCCAGAGCCAGAGGGATCTACCCAAGGACAATACCAATAGTTTAGAACTAGAAAGTCCTAGGTATGATTGAAAAAGGAGAAATGAAATGAACGGAGAAAGAAGGGGTTGAAGAATTAAAAAGAAAAGTAAAGAAAAGGGTGAAAAGAAATAGCCCTCCATTTGTTCAACCTTAGGGCAGACACCGGGTTCAATTCATAATCTACTGGTTGATGGGCATCACCGGTATTGAAGATAAAAGACGTCATGGACCTAGTGACACACTTGTTTTATTTCACACGGAGAACCCTTCATCATCTATCGACCTCTCATTACGAGATGTGTTGATATTGAAAAGGAGGCACTCTGCTCCACGCCTCCGACGACCAAACAAATGTGCACTAATCGAGTCTAGAGCCATGAGATTCATCAAAGATCTCTTAGGAACACTTAGTATTACACTGTTGTTCTACATCATGGGCAGCAGTTGTAAAATTAAGAAGAGTCCTTCGCAGATCTTAGCAATCTGCCGAGAACATTCTTGAGAGAATTCACAATTGTGATTCTCAGTGATAGAATGGAAATCCTGCCAGGATAACATCAAACAACCCTGACAGCAGGTCACATCGGTAACTCCTCGTGGGTTACGCTTAGTGTTTGTTCCAAAACAGTCTACAGTCATGGGGTGATCTCCAGCGACTCACTGAATCGTAGGTGCACTTCGGTGTGTCTGTGTTAGCCCTTTCGGGGGTATCCGGTTTAGAACGGCCTGGGTTTGGATTAGAGAAAGTCTTCACACTATGCTGTTGATGATCTCGAAGTCCAAATTTGTAAGTGTCGGATTGTTCGTGATGTACCTGCGGAGGATCATGAAGACCTGGAGTTCTACCACCATCAAGACTCCAACATGCTCATATCCTAAAGATTAGTTCTCACAAAGACTAAAGACAGCAAAAAGTTCAAAAGTTATTAAAGAAAAGTCAAAGATCAAGTATGTTAATCTTTCACAAGTGATAACGCTCAAATCTAACATGTTTTAGTCGCGTTATTTCTATATTTATGCATTGTATTTTTTTGAAATTATGAACATATTATGCTTAAAAAGTGCAAAAGATGTATTTTAGTTCAGGTTCAATCAAGTTCAAGGAAAAGCTTAAAAGATGTGGAAAAGTTGTCAAATCAAGAGCCTGTGCACAAATGTAGGAATCGTCTCACAATACAAGCTTTGGAAGGATTGATTAAGATGGAGAATCAAGATTACAATGGTTTTTAAGTTGAAGAAATGTTCATGAAAAGATAAATGTTAAAGATCATATTCTAAACCCTAGGTTTCTATCTCATGCCTAAGGTTTAAGAAGTCACTTCCATGCCTAAGGTTTAGTATCCAAACCTTAGGTCCAGCAATATTAAAGACTTCTAAGTTACATTAAAAGGAAGAGTTAAGTGCCATTATTCATCTATTAACTCAACTCCATCATTATGACACTTGGAGCCCAAGATGTATGCTTGTTGGCCAAGGGTAATCTCCCTACATAAGGATAGAAAAACAAAGAGAGAGAGGAGAATATACAAAACTATAACAAAAATCTGTCACAATTTTCTCTTATATTTTGGGCGACAAGAGGAAGAAAAACGCAGGAAAAGGAAGCTAAAAATCGTACCAATCATAACTTCAATTACGCAAGGATCATTGTTGATCATTTCACAAGTGTTCTTCATTACTTGTAATCATCATTACAACATTTTGTAAGACTATTCAATCATGTTAACTAGTGATCAATTTCTTATGGTTATTACTTTGTTTACCATGAATGGCTAAGTGCCTTATGCACATGCCTAGATGATGTTTGATTTATGATTCACTTGATTGATTATGACTTATTGGTTCTAACACAAAAGAAAAGTTAACACTAAGAACGAATTGTGCTATCTTGAGTTTTCTCCACCAAAGGGTTGTTAAGTTTGGGTAATTTCTAATGATGTATTGGGTTGAAAAAGACATTGTTAGTAAATTAGTTGTAAATCTTTGTCTATGAGGGTTTTACCTTATGTATTGACCATTTCATAAGAAACTTAATTTAACTTGGAAAACTAAATAGTGTGGTTGTTAATTATTTGTGAAACAAAAGCGAATCGGGTAATTGAGTTGTGTTAATCTTGGATTGATCAATTTTGAAATATTGTTTTATATAATCTCTAAATCTTGACGAGGATTGAAAGCATGGGAAACAATATAATTAGTACACCACTAATCGAATTGGAACACCATCTAATTTGTTGATCATAATCAAATGGAACCAATGTCATAATCATGTCAAAGGAATTGTGCAAACTAGTCTAGGCAAGTGTAGTCTTTTAATTATTGAATTTACATCATTTTCATTTGCTTGCTAATTAGAATCGATAAGTTGGATTGCTCTTTATTGATAAAAACTTACATCATACAAACAAAACAAATCCTTGTTAACGACCTCGGCTTACCTCAATTATCTCTTACTACACACGGACGAGTATACTTGCTCGTATGTGTTTCGTTTGAATCATTGGTAAATCGTGTTAAAAATTTTAAAACTTGGACTCCTAACGGGTATATCCCTTGAAACACATCAAGTTTTTGGCGCCGCTGCCGGGGATTTGATCTCGTTTGTGTTAGTTTTTGCTTATAATTCATTAGCTCTAATTCTACTAGTATTGATACTCTTTAGCGTATTCTTCAGATTCTTAAAAAAAAATAATACTTTCACTCCCAAACCGCCGGTATAAACACAAACCGGGCAGTTTGAAACCTTCTGTTTGCCCTAACCGCCGGTTTTAATCCCGAACCGCCGGTATTGTTCGTATTAAAAAAAAATCTTAAGTCCCAAATCGCCGGTATAAATCCAAACCGGCCGGTTTGAACTTTCTGTCCCAAATTTCTTTTTCGCAACTCGACCAAACCGCCGGTTTCACTTTCAAACCGCCGGCTTGGCCCCTTTTTTTTTTTTTTTTTTTAATTTTTTTAATTCTTTTCGATAGGCTCGTTTTTCTCGTGTATGACCACTCGTTCTTCTAACGAAGAATTAAGCACACCTTTGTCTAATCCTGAACGTTTATTTCGCAAAAAGAAAAATCCATTCATTCCACCCGATCAAAGAATTCCAAAAACCGTTAATCCACCATTTGAAAACCTTTCCGAAGTTCATCCAATCGTCAATATTTTTCAAGAATTACCATTTCCAATGGCTGACGATCAACCCATGTGGGGTACCAATAGGGTTGTAGCTCCTACACCCGAAGCCGCAATTATTCCCGTGAATCTAGGAGAAAATTTTACTATCAAAGGTCATCATCTCTTGATGATTAAAGACAACCAATTTGATGGTAGAGTTAAATCTGATCCACATAAACATATCGCCGATTTCCTTGAAATTTGTGACATGTTTCGTTATGGAACTACCGATCCAAATTCAATCCGACTTAAACTTTTTCCATCGTCTCTCACCGGAGAAGCGAAAATTTGGTATAATGAATTAAGCCCCGGAGTGATCACAACTTGGGACCAAATGAGAAGAGCGTTTGTTGGACGTTTCTTTCTACCAGCCATGTTTGATCGTCTCTTAGGTGAAATTCGTAGTTTTACTCAAAAAGAAGGAGAAAATCTTGTTGAAGCTTGGCTTCGAATGAAAAACATGCTCTGTAGTTGTCATGGGCATGGATTGTCTCGTAGTAATATTATCCAAATCTTTTACCATGGTCTAGATGACGCAACTAAAGGCATACTTGATGCCGGAGGAATTTTCCTTTATAAAACTCCTAATGAAGCTTATAATTTACTGAAAGACCATGTACTTCTTAAGCTTGATTGGTCTAAAGATGAAAAAATTAAACCTCAATGAAAATCGGTTGCATTTGCCGAAGCAACAAATGAAAATTCTAAAATCCTGGATATGATGAAAGATTTTAACTCTAAAATTGATTCCAAATTCGAAAGTATCCAAAAAGAAATCAAAGAAATGCGTGAGGGATGTACTCATTGTAGTGGAAATCACTCCTCATCCGAGTGTGATGATAAACCCATGGGAGGTCCCGAAGCAGAAGCTAATTATGTTTCTGGAGGATATCGAGGAGGAGGATATCGTGAAAACTACTACGGTAGGAATTCTCGAGATTGGCAAGATCGTCCACAAAGGGATGATAATCGTTCACAAACTCGTGATGAAAACCGTCAGACATCTTTTCATGATGAAAATCGTTCTCGTGAAACAAAAAATGAAGAATCAGAATTCGAAAAAACCATGCGTGAATTTGTGCATGCTCAAAAACAAACGAACGAATTCATGAAAAATCAATTCTTTATGCTCAAAAGCAAGGTTGAGCAAGGTCAAAAGAATCATCAAGCTTCTATCCAAGATCTTGAGACCAAATTTGGTCGTCTTTCTGATCAACTCGCTGCAAGACCATCCGGTACCTTGCCAAGCAATACTCAAACCAATCCAAAACCATCATCATCTGGAAGTTATTGTCCACCTCAAACAATAAATGAGCATGTGAATGCTATATATACTCGTAGTGGTCTATCTTATGATCCACCACCCAACCCAACCCAAACAACTCCTGTTGTCCAAAATGAAAGTGAGGATGAAGTAGAAGAAGAATCTAAAGAAAATGAACCAGTTTCTACACCAGTTGTTAAACCTACTCCAACACTCAAACCATATAAACCAAGAATTCCATATCCTCAACGTTTGAGGAAGGAAAAGATGGAAGAACAATATGGAAAGTTCATTGATTTACTAAAAGAAGTTAGAATCAACGTTCCTCTTGTTGATGTTCTAGCTGGAATGCCCAATTACGGGAAGTTTTTGAAAGAACTTGTTAATAATAAAAGCAAAATGGAAAACATTTCCGCTACTTTCTTAAATGAAGATTGCTCTGCAATAATTGAGAATAAATTACCAAAGAAACTCGGTGATCCAGGAAGTTTTCTTATTCCATGTACCTTGGGAAATTCAATCACTTGTGATGCTTTAGCCGACCTTGGTGCAAGTATAAATCTTATGCCATACTCGTTGTATGCGAAACTTTCAATCAAAACATTAAAACCAACAAAAATGAGTATACGATTAGCCAACCATACTATCCAGTATCCTGTTGGAGTAGCTGAAAATATGCTTTTTCAAGTTAGGAAATTTGTTTTTCCTGTTCATTTTGTGATCCTTGAGATGGAGGAAGATAGCAAAGTTCCATTAATTCTAGGAAGACCTTTCCTAAATACTGCAGATGCTATCATCCGAGTAAAAAACAAAGAACTCAACCTTGGAGTTGGGGATGAAAGAATTTCTTTCTCGATTAATCAAGCGATGAAGTATTCTCATGCGAATGATGACACTTGTTATAGCATTGATGTTATCGATGATATAACAGAAGAAACATTTGATGAGTTGCTTGATGAAAGAATTAAGACTCATAAAACATCTGGACAAATCAGTGATGAAGATCTTGATAGAGAATTCGCTGAATTTATGCAGATTGACACCGAAGAAATTTCAGAGGAAGAAAATACTAACTTTGAAGAGTTGGAATTCAATGAGGATATGAGAATCACAACCTCAATTGAGGAACCGCCAGTAGATCTAGTCTTGAAACCTCTTCCTGATCATTTGGAATATGCATTTTTGGAAGGAAATTCTCTTCTTCCAATTGTCATATCTTCAGAACTTAAACCAGATGAAAAGGAACGACTAGTTTCTATACTCAAAAAGCATAAAGAAGCTTTTGCTTGGAAAACTTCTGATATTCCTGGAATAAGTCCAAACTTTTGCAAACATAAAATAAATCTTGAAACTGATTCTAAACCAGTTGTTCAAAGATAACGAAGACTCAATCCAAATATGAAGGAAGTTGTTAAGAAAGAAATAATCAAACTTCTTGACGCTGGAATTATTTATCCTATTGAGGATAGCTCATGGGTGAGTCCGGTTCACTGTGTTCCAAAGAAAGGAGGAACAACTATCATAACTAATGAACGTAATGAACTTGTTCCTACAAGAACTATCACTGGTTGGCAGGTATGCATTGATTATAGAAAATTAAATGATGCCACCAGAAAAGATCATTTTCCATTACCGTTCATGGATCAAATGTTGGAAAGACTTGCGGGGAACAAATACTTTTGTTTTCTCGATGGATTTTCCGGTTACTTTCAAATTCCAATTGATCTAGCTGATCAAGAAAAAAACCACATTCACGTGCCCGTTCGGCACATATGCTTATAGGCGTATGCCTTTTGATCTTTGTAACGCACCAGCAACATTTCAAAGATGCATGATTGCTATTTTTTAAGATATGCTTGAAACCTCCATGGAAGTATTCATGGATGATTTTTCAGTATTTGGAGACTCATTTGAGTCGTGCCTTTCCAATCTTGATAAAATGCTTGAAAGATGCAAAATTTCTCATCTCGTACTTAATTGGGAAAAATGTCATTTTATGGTGACAGAAGGAATTGTCCTTGGTCACAAGATTTCGAGTAAAGGAATCGAAGTTGACAAAGCGAAAATTGATGCTATTGCTAAGTTACCACCCCCAACTAACGTTAAAGGCGTTAGAAGTTTTTTAGGACACGCGGGATTTTACCGTCGATTCATTAAAGATTTTTCAAAAATATCTCATCCAATGACGAAATTGCTTGAAAAAGATTCAGTCTTTGACTTCAATGAAGAGTGCATCATGGCATTCAAAACACTAAAAAACAAGTTAACAAATGCACCAATTATGGTTTCACCAAATTGGTCGCTGCTGTTTGAACTTATGTGCGATGCAAGTGATTATGCTGTTGGAGCAGTATTAGGGCAGCGAGATGGTAAACATTTTCGTCCTATATATTTCGCTAGCAAAACCTTGAATAGTGCCCAAAAAAACTATACAGTGACTGAAAAAGAACTGTTAGCTGTAGTTTTTGCATTCGACAAGTTTCGTTCCTATCTTGTTTTGTCAAAAACAATTGTATTCACCGATCATTCAGCTCTGAAATATCTGTTTGCTAAACAAGATGCAAAACCACGTCTTATCCGATGGATTTTCTTGCTTCAAGAGTTTGACATAGAAATCCAGAATAAGAAAGGTGCAGAAAATGTGGCGGCAGATCATTTATCCAAATTAGAAAATCCAAATTTGGAGGAACTCGGTGAAAACGAGATTGATGATTACTTTCCCGACGAAACTCTTATGGAAATTGAAAATGAAGAAGTTCCATGGTTTGCTGATTATGCAAATTATTTAGTTGGAGGAATATTACAAAAAGGTCTGTCTCATGCTGAGCGTAGTAAATTCTTTGCAGACTTAAAATATTATTTTTGGGATGAACTATATCTATTCAAAATGTGCCCTGATGGTATAATAAAAAGATGCGTGTATGGTTCCGAAACTCGAAAAATTCTTGATAAATGTCATCACGGCCCAACCGGAGGACATTATGGACCATCCACCACCGCTAAAAAAGTTTTTGATGCGGGATTTTATTGGCCAACAATTTTTAAAGAAGCCCATACACTTGTGCGGAATTGTGACGCATGCCAAAAATCTGGTAATCTTTCTCGTAGAGACGAAATGCCACAAAAAAGTATCCAAGTTTCTGAAATATTTGATATTTGGGGAATTGACTTCATGGGTCCTTTTCCTAAATCTCATAAATTCGAATACATCCTCGTTGCAATAGATTATGTTTCCAAATGGGCGGAAGCAGAAGCTTTACCCACTAACGATGCACGAGTAGTTGTGAATTTTCTAAAAAAGCTTTTCTCTCGATTCGGAATTCCAAAAGCTTTGATAAGCGATAGAGGAACTCATTTCTACAACCATCAAATGGAAAAAGCTATGAAACGATATGGGGTCCACCATCGTTTCTCAACAGCATACCATCCTCAGACAAGTGGTCAAGTCAAAAACACCAATAGAGCTTTAAAAAGAATACTTGAAAAAACAGTTAAGGATAATCCTTCTGTTTGGTCAAGGAAACTCGATGATGCTCTATGGGCGTTTAGAACCGCATATAAAACTCCAATTGGTACAACCCCGTACAGACTCATATATGGAAAGACTTGTCATTTACCATTTGAAATTGAACATCGTGCTTACTGGGCATTGAGACAATGTAATCCTGATTTAAAAATCGCTGGAGAAAAACGATTCTTGCAATTGCATGAACTCGATGAATTGAGACTCCAAGCATATGAAAACTCAAAACTATACAAAGCTCGAACAAAAGCTTATCATGATAGAAAGCTAAGAATCCATAAAGAATTCAAGGCTGGAGACAAAGTTCTTTTGTTCAATTCAAAGTATAAATTCAAAGCTCCTAAACTCAGAACCAAATGGTTTGGTCCATTCGTGGTAAAACATGGTTTTCCATCCGGAAATGTTGAACTATATGATAAGAAGGGTGGAACTTTCATTGTTAATGGACATCGAATCAAATTATACCATGATGAGGAGCAATTAAATGAAATGTCAAGTGAGGAAATTCCACTTGAACTGCTCGATAAAAAGAAATATACTGCTATTCCATTCATGGCACCTTTTCCAGCAGACTATAAAAAAGTAATACAATGGGCTGCGGAAACTGGTTACATCTGGGATGTTCTCCCTAGAACTTGTAATACCGCAAAGTTACATGATATTGATAAAACTGGAAAAGGAATAGTAAAAGGAAATGTGGTGTATATTCCAAAGACGTCAGGAAAGAATCCTAAATACAAACCACCAAAGTAAAGAGAGATTGAGTCGGGCTGATGACTCATTAATAATTTAGCGCTTCTCGGGAGGCAACCCGTGTGTTTTTTTTTTTATGCCCCGATGGTTTCACCATAAGTGTGGGGGCCTTAATATTATGAATAATAAAATACAAAAATATTTTTCATTTTTGTGTGTTTTTGTTTTGATGATTATGCAGGTTAGGATGCTTGATCTTGAAATCAAATGGAATCCTCCTATTCCAAAGCTCAGGCATTATAATTTCTCTTATGTTTCATTTCCCTATTTTTATGATTTATCGTTCTTAACATTGAGGACAATGTCAAACTTAAGTGTGGGGGGAGGAAATAGGAAATGATCTAGACTTTTAAATTTTTCTATAATTTGAGCCTATTTTTAATTTGTTTGCCCTTTTATCTAGTTGTTTTCGCACGTTGAGAATAATTGATAAAGAATAACTAGATTAATCCACTAATAAAACATGTAATTTTTGAAAATTTGAGATGTGTCCTGATTGGCATTGCAATCCATTTTTGGATTGATAACATTGATAGCACAATTATAGCCCATACCACTAAATTGTGAGGATTTGAAGCCTATTCTTATATAGCATATATCTTTTATGCTCTAATCTTTTTGCTATGAGTGTGCCAGTGATCGTATTTATTCTAGAACTTGTACATGCAAATCATTACCAGACCGTAGTGAGATCACACTCGTGTGATATAAGTGTATTCGCATTATAAGAGGCTACCATAGGAATTAAACCAAATGGCCTCCCATTTTACATATATTGATATATTAGCTAGCCAAATTGGTTAGTTAACCTTCCATGGACCCATTTGTTAGCACTCATTTTTAGTGCTAGATTCCATTAGTTCACCCTCCAAGCCAGCCTTTTTATTTTGTTACACCAGAAAAATATAAAAATATTTCTCACCTTTAGCCTTAACCTTACCCATAGTCAAGTCTTGGTTGGTTGCCAGCTACTTGGAAAGATGGTTGTTACGTGGGAATCCTTGAAAATGAGAAAGTTGCAAACTCCCTGATAATCTCGTGGATGATCTATTGGTATCTTATGAAAAAAAAAAGAATAAGTCATCGTCATTGTTTGATGACATGGATTGCCAATGAGCTATGAAAGTATGATATCATTCAAGGAAGAATCTCAATATCAAGGAAAGTAGTTGATGTAGCTAGTAGCACTTGGTTGTAGACTTTGGCTATTTGTAAAGTTTTTCAATATTAAAACCAATCATATATATATCCCATGTCTTATCCCTACCCTTTTGACTTTGTGAAGTTATCAAGTGTAATGACATGTAGTGACCATCCGATTTCTTGAGGAATGAGATAGCGTTGTTAGCAATCTAAGGTTATCCTTGGTGACCATCCGTTATTTAATAATTCGAGACTTCGTTGTTAGCGAACTATTATGTTTTGCATGAGATAGTTTCACATCAGTCTTATATAACCCTTGAAACCTTAAACCCGAATAAAAGTCCTCTTTGATGTTTACGCTTGGTGCTTACGCCACGTCGGTTGAGTTTTGTTTCTTGTACAAGCCTATGGTAATATTTAGATCATGTCTGAGCAATAAGTGTGATTTTCTTCTATATCCAATCAATAAACAAATGAGTGTTGAGTGAATCATACTTCATTTTCCTTTCGTGAGGTGTCTTAATATGTTATCAGGCAAGAGAATCATTAAGGTATTGTCAAACATCTCATCTTTTCATTTATAAGCCTAAATAGATGGATCTTATCTTGTATTTGTGCTTGATAGATTTGCATCTCATTTTTATCATATGGATTTATTTCTTAAAAGCTAGATTTTCTTGGGGGCAAGCAAAGTGTAAGTGTGGGGGATTTGATAACGCTCAAATCTAACATGTTTTAGTCACGTTATTTCTATATTTATGCATTGTATTTGGTTGAAATTATGAACATATTATGCTTAAAAAGTGCAAAAGATGTATTTTAGTTCAGGTTCAATCAAGTTCAAGGAAAAGCTTAAAAGATGTGGAAAAGTTGTCAAATCAAGAGCCTGTGCACAAATGTAGGAATCGTCTCACAATACAAGCTTTGGAAGGATTGATTAAGATGGAGAATCAAGATTACAATGGTTTTTAAGTTGAAGAAAAGTTCATGAAAAGATAAATGTTAAAGATCATATTCTAAACCCTAGGTTTCTATCTCATGCCTAAGGTTTAAGAAGTCACTTCCATGCCTAAGGTTTAGTATCCAAACCTTAGGTCTAGCAATATTAAAGACTTCTAAGTTACATTAAAAG